>WOXC01000889.1:0-664801 GCA_011680675.1 Gymnobelideus leadbeateri
CCTAATTTCTCTTATTTGAGAAGGCTGCCTCTGTGATGGAAAAAGGGGTACTGCCATATGGCCTTTGTGAGAATCTTACTTTACAGAAGAACTCTAAATACCCATCTTCTAAACCTGTTTACATACACACTCACTCTCACTCTCTCTCTCTCTCTCTCTCTCTCTCTCTCTCTCTCTCTCTCTCTCTCTCTCTCTCTCTCTCTCTCTCTCTCTGTCTCACAGGATCGTGTCTTCATGTAAATAAAATATTGAAATTGCTTTGGGTTAGGGGAAGACAATGGGGACATTGGTGGTGGAGATCTATTGAAAATGACACAGTGCAAAAAAAGTATATGTTGCCAGGGAAAGAGACAATATAATCATTTTCTCTTTTCCCTTTATGGTGTCTGCCTAGGTACGGGGGTCCTCCTTCATTAATTATAAGTCTTCACAACCCACAGATATTAATGACAGTTGCACAAAGATGTTTGAAGAGATGTAGTTCCAGAGTAAATGAGGTTCTTGCCCTTCCCCCTCACCCCCAATATACATAGGGATAGGGAATCTGTAGCCTTTAAGCCACATGTGGCCTTTTAAGTCCTCAGGTGTAACCCTTTAACTGAATCGAAACTTCACAGAAAAATCCCTTTAATAAAAGGATTTGTTATGTAAAACTTGGGCTTGGTTAAAATGCTGCACCTGAGGACCTAGAAGGCCATATGTGGCCTGGAGACTTCAGGTTCCCCATCCTTGAATTGCTTTAAGAGTACTTATGGTTTTCTATTGTAATGCTATGGCTGCACATCAAGGAGTTTTCTGACTAAGTCTATTCCAGCCTTGAATCTAATTCTGAATTTATTTTAATCCCATCTCTGACTATTGCCAAAATTCATAATACAAATAATCTAAAACTTTCATTCTTTTAGGGTTCCAGGTTATTTCCTATCCACCTCTTTTATAGCTTAGCCTATTTAAAAAATTGAAAATTGAGGCAAAGACTAAGACTTCTTTGGCATTTAAATATATTCTTTCTCTGTCACTCTTTTCTGTCTGTATGAAATGTTCTGGGTAGTCCTGCTCATCACTGTATCCATGCAGAAGTTCTCAAGTTGACGTTTATCTTCTGAAAACCATCCCATTTCTTGCCAAGATAAATAACTTGGCATTTTCTACTTTTAAACCCATCTCACTTTCCAATCTTGGAAATCCTCATTGGATCTACTGTCTTTTCCAAAATCTCACCTTACTCTGTCCTGGAGGAACTCTTCATATCCTTTTCATTTAACTCCTATCCATTTGCTATCTCAAGCAATTCAATATGGATTGCACATGTGTAGTTAACCCAAGTCATTTCCATAGTAGTTATATTGTGAGACTATTTCCCTCCATCCTATTCCACCACCCACTTATTCTGTTTTCTCCTTTGACCCTATCCCTTTTCAAAATGTTTGCTTCTAACTACCTTCTCCCCCAATCTGCCTTCCCTTCTATCTTCCCCCCTCTTATCCCCTACTTATCCCCTACCCCCCCTATTTTCCTGTAGGGTAAGATACCCAATTGAGTATGTAGGTTATTCCTTCTTAGGACAGAGTCATTGAGAATCAGGTTATCCCATTCCCTTTCACCTTCCTGCTCTTCCCCTCCATTGTAATAGTTTTCTCTTGCCTCTTTTATATGAGATAATTTACCCTAGTCTATCATTTCCTTTCTTCCGATAAATTCCTCTCTCCTTAATTTTTTAGATATTCCTTCATATTCAACTCATCTTGTGCCATCTATGTATACATAAATATACAAATGCCCACACTCACATGTTTATGTATATATATACATGTATACACATATATCCTCCTCTACATACATATGTATGTATACATATGTATTTCAGCTATCATACTGAGAAAAGTCTCTAAGAGTTACAATTCTGTTTGTACACACAAGAATGTAAATAGTTCAACTTTGATAAGTTCCTTATGATTGCTTTTTCCTGTTTACCTTCTCATGCTTCTCTTGCTTCTTGTATTTGAAGGTCAGATTTTCTGTTCATCTCTGGTTTTTTCATCAAGAATGCTTGGAAGTCCTCTATTTCATTGAATGGCCATATTTCTCCCTGAAGCAGTATACTCAGTTTTGCATGGTCGGTGATTCCTGGTGTTAATCCTAGGTCCTTTGACCTCTGGAATATTATATTCCAAGCCCTTTGATCCCTTAATGTAGAAGCTGCTAGGTCTTGTGTTCTCCTGATTGTGTTTCCACAATAATCAAATTATTTCTTCCTGACTGCTTGCAGTATTTTCTTTTTGACCTGGGAACTCTGGAATTTGGCTATAATATTCCTAGGAGTTTTCCTTTTTGGGATCTTTTTCAAGAGGCTATTGGTGAATTCTTTCAATGTCTATTTTGCCCTCTGGTTCTAGAATATCAGGGCAATTTTGCTTGATAATTTCTTGGAAGATGATGTCTAGACTTTTTTTGATCATGGCTTTCAGTGAGTAAACCAATACTTAAAATTGTCTCTCCTGGATCTGTTTTCCAGATCAGTGGTTTTTTCAGTGAGATATTTGGTTTTGTTTTTTTGCTTTCTGGAGGGCAATTGGAGTCAAGTAACTTACCCAAGGTCACATGGCTAGGTTTTTTTTGTTTGTGTTTGTTAAGTGTCTGAAGCCGGATCTGAACTCAGGTCCTTCTGACTCCAGGGCCGGTACTCTACTCACTGCGCCACCTAGCCGCCCCCTTCAGTGAGATATTTCACATTGCCTTGTATTCTTTCATTTGTTTGGATCTTGATTTCTCAAGAAGTCATTAGTTTCCAATTCCTCCAATCTAATTTTTTTTTAATAAAATTTTATGTTTATTTTTAGTTTACATCATCTCCACAAGATTTTGAGTTACAAAATTTCTCCCCGTCTTTCCCCTACTCACCACCCCAAAACAGCCATTCCACTGTAGATCCCCTTCCCCAATTTGTTCTCTCCTATATCCTCTCCCATCTGCCCCCCCCCCCGCACATGCCGTAGGGCATGGTGGATCTCTGTGCCCCAGTGCCTATGTATCTTATTTTCCAGTTACATGTAAAATAATAATAATACATATTTTTAAACATTTGACTTTATACCTTTGAATTCCAGATTCTTTTCTTACCTCCCTTGTCACCCACCCTTACTGGGAAGATAAGCAATTCAATATAGGTTGTACATGTGTAGCTACGAAAAACATTTCCATAGTGGATATATGGTGAAAGACTATTATTTCCCTCCCTTCTATCCTGCCCTCCACCCGTTCTATTCTCTAACCATGACCCTTTTCAAAAGTGGGTGCTTTCAACTTCCCTCTCCCCCAGCCTGCCCTCCCTTCCATCATCCCCGCTTCTCATCTCCTTCCCCCCTCCTCTCCTGTAGGGTGAGATACCCTATTTTGTGTGTATGTCATTCTCTCCTTAAGCCAAATTCAGTGAGAATAAGGTTGACTCATTCCCTTTTGCCTTCCTTTTCTTCTCCATTGTAATCTTGCATCTTGCATCTTCCTTGCATCTTCTACATGGGATAATTTACCCCATTCTGTCTCTCCCCATCTCCTCTCACCTCTCAATTTCACCTTTTAAGTATCATCCCTTCCTATTCAATTGGTCCTGTGCCCTCTATGTATACATGTATATGTGTGTGTGTATTCATACGCCCATATACCCTCCTATATAGACATATGTATATGTATACATACATTTATATTCCCTTCAACTGTTCTCATACTGAGAAAAGTTTCATAAGTTACAATTATTTTTTGAATTAATTTTTTTTTCTTTTTTGCTTTTTGGAGGGCAATTGGGGTTAAGTAATTTGCCCAAGGTCACAGGGCTAGGTTTTTGTTTGTGTCTTTTTTTTTTAATTTTTTTTGCTTTTTGGAGGGCAATTGGGGTTAAGTAACTTGCCCAAGGTTACACGGCTAGGTTTTTGTTTGTGTGTCTTAAGTGGCTGGGGTCGGAGCTGAACTCAGGTCCTACTGACTCCAGGGCCGGCACTCTACTCGCTGCGCCACCTAGCCGCCCCCTTGAATTAAATTTTATTTTTTGTTTACATCATTTATTTCCACAAGATTTTGAGTTCAAATTTTCTCCCCATTTTTCCCTTACCTACCCACCCAAAACATCGATCCCACTGAATATCCCCTCACCCAATCTGCATTCTCTTATATCTTCTGCCATACCCCCTCCAAGTTCCCAGTAGGGCATGGTGGACCTCTATGCCTCAGTGCCTGTATATCTTATTTCCCAGTTACATGTAAAATATTAATAATAATAATATATATTTTTAAACATTTGATTTCAAAACTTTGAATTCCAAATTCTTTCCTACCTTGTCACCCCTCCCTCCCCCTTACAGGAAGATAAGCAATGCAATATAGGTTGTACATATGTAGCTATGCAGAACATTTCCATAGTGGATATATAATGAAAGACTGACTATAATCCCTCCATTCTATCCCACCTCCCACTTGTTCTATTCTCTACTTTGATCCTGTCCCTTTTCAAAAGTGGGTGCTTCTAACTAACCTCCCCCGAGCCTGCCCTCCCTTTCATCATCCCCCCCTCCCATCTCCTTCCCCCCTACTCTCCTGTAGGGTGAGATACCCTATTAAGTGTGATGTCATTCCCTCCCTAAGCGAAATTCAATGAGAATAAGGTTAACTCATTCCCTTTTCCCTTCCTGTTCTTCCCTTCCATTGTGACAGTTTTCCCCTGCCTCTTCTATATGAGATAATCTACCCCATTCTGTCTCTCCCCATCTCCTCTCAATATTCCTCTCTCACTTATTAATTTCACCTTTTAAGTATCATCCCTTCCTGTTCAGTTGGTCTTGTGCCCTCTATGTATACCTGTACACATATATACACACACTCACATATGTATTCATATGCCCATATATTCTCCTATTTAGATACATTTCTATTCCCTTCAACTATTCTTATACTGAGAAAAGCTTCGTAAGTTACAATGACCATTTTTCCATGTAGGGATGTAAATAGTTCAACTTTGATAAGTTCCTTATGATTTCTTTTCCCTGTTTACCTTCTCATGCTTCTCTTGCTTCTTGTATCTGAATGTGTAATTTTCTATTCAACTTTCGTTTTTTCATCAAGAATGCTTGAAAGTCTTCTATTCCACTGAATGACCATATTTTCCCTTGAAACATGATACTCAGTTTTGCTGGGTAGGTGATTCTTGGTTTTAATCCCAGGTCCTTTGACCTCTGGAATATCATATTCCAAGCCCTTTTCAGGAGGTGATTGGTGGATTCTTTCAACCTCTATTTTGCCCTCTAGTTCTAAAACATCAGGGCAATTTTCCTTGAGAATTTCTTGAAGGATGATTTCTATGTTCTTTTTGTTTGTGTTTTTTTTGGAGGGCAGTTGGGGTTAAGTGACTTGCCCAAGGTCACAGGGCTAATTTTTTTTTGTTAAGTGTCTGAGGTGGGATTTGAACTCAGGTCCTCCTGACTTCAGGGCCGGTGCTCTATTCATTGCGCCACATAGCTGCCCCTAGGTTCTTTTTTTTTAATCATGACTTTCAGGTAGTCCAATAATTTTAAATAATCTTTCCTGGATCTATTTTCCAGGTCAGTGGTTTTCCCAGTGAGATATTTCACATTGTCTTCTATTTTTTCATCTGTTTGGATCTGTTTAATAGTATCTTGATTTCTCATAAAGTCACTTGCTTCCATTTGCTCCAGTCTAATCCTGAAGGAATGATTCTCCCCAGTAAGCTTTTGAAATTCTTTTTTCATCTGGCAAATTTGGCTTTTTAAGGCATTCTTCTCCTCATTGGCTTTTTGAGCCTCTTTTGCCATTTGAGTTAGTCTATTTTTTAATGTGTTATTTTATTTAGTCAGGTTGTTGATTCTCTTTTCATGATTTTCTTGCATCATTCTCATTTCTCTTCCCCATTTTTCTTCCACTTATTTTTCAAAATCCTTCTCAAGCTCCTCTATGGCCTGTAACCAGTTCACATTTTTCTTGGATGCTTTCAGTGCAAGAGTTCTGACTTCGTTTTCTTTCTCCTGTTTCATGTTTTGATCCTGTTTGTCCCCCAAAAATGATTCCAAAGTTGAATTGCTGTCCTTGCTTTGCTGCCTTTGCTTGCTCATGTTGTCACTCAATTACTTAACTTTTGAGCTTTTTGCCACAGTAGAACTCTGCTTCCAGAGAGGAAAGCTTTGTTCCAAATCACTGGTGTTTTTACAGCTGCCAGAGCTATAAGTTGGCTGTCTTCTCTGAAGCCTCCACCAGCTCTGGCATCTGGTCACCCATCCCAGGACCTCCACCCTGGACAGCAATCCAGATCCAGGCAGGTTAAAGCAAGTGTGATTACCCCTCAGAATGGTTGCTTGGGTCCCCCTACAATCTGCAGGCCAGGAGCTGTGAAGCTGCTTCTCCCTCTGGGGAGGCAGAAACCTGGACCCCCTGTTCCCAAAATCCATTGCCCTCTCACTTTGTTTTTGACACTTATGGGTTGATAATTCTGGAAACTGCCACAGCTGCTGGTGACCCACTCTCCTGAAATCCCTCCAACCTCTGCTGGTTGCACCCCCCCCCCGCCCCCCCCCCCTCCTTCCCCTGCCCGAGGCTAAAACTGGTGGCTGACATGGGGCTAGGCTCTGCTCCCAGAATGCTGCAATGGACCCTTCCTGTTGGCCTGCCAGGCTGTCTTCATCAGGAGATTTGTTTCTCTCTGTCACTTTGTGGGTTCTGCAGTCCTAAAGTTTTAGAGTCATTTTTTATAGGTATTTGAGGTGGTAAGGGGGGAGTGCAGGGAGTTTTCCTGCTTCTATGATGCCATCTTGGCTCCTCCCGTACAATGCTCCAATCTAATTTTGAAGGAATTATTCTTTTCACTGACTTTTTGAAATTCCTTTTACATCTGGGAAATTCAGAATTTTAAAGCATTCTTCTCCTCATTGGCTTTTTTGGTTTCTTTTGCCATTTGAGTTAGTCAAATGAGTGAGTTAGTTTTTTTTTTCTTTTTTTGCAGGGCAGTTGGGGTTAAGTGACTTGCCCAAGGTCACATGGCTAGTTTTTGTGTGAAATGTCTGAGGCCAAATTTGAACTCAGGTCCTCAACTCCAGGGCCAGTGGTCTATTCACTGTGCCACCTAGCAGACCTAGTCTTATTTTTTTAAGGTGTTATTTTCTAAAGTGTATTTTTGGATCTCTTTTAGCAGGCTGTTGACTTGCTTTTCATGATTTTCTTGCATCATTCTCATTTCTCTTCCCAGTTTTTTCTCCACTTCTCTTGATTTTCAAAATCCTTCTTGAGCTCTTCCATGGCCTCTAACCCGTTCATATTTTTCTTGGAAGCTTTTGATGCAGGAGTTCTGACTTCATTGTCTTCCTCCCACTCCATGCCTTGATCCTTTTTGTCCCCCCATAAAGGTTTTATGATCTGTTTGTGCTTCTGGTGCTTGCTCATATTGGCAGCCAATTACTTGGCTTTTCAGCTGTTTGCCACAATAGAACTCTGCTTCTAGAATAGAGGGAGCTATGTCCCAAATCGCTGGGGTTTTTGCAGCTGCTAGAGCTATTAGATTGGCACCCTCTCTACAACCCTCACATGCTCTGGCTCACTGGTCTCCCACCCCAGGATCCCCACCCAAGACCGGATCCAGATCCAAGCAGGTTAAAGCAAAAGTGATTACCCTCTGGGTCCATTGGTCCCCCTACAATCTTCAGGCAAGGAGCACTTGAAGCAGTTGTGTGGCAGTAGTTGCAGTCACCATGCCTCTGCTTCTCGCTCCAGGGGCAGCAGCCAGACTCTGCTCCCCCTCTTCCCAACAAAGTTTCACGCTCACCTTTTACTTTGTCTTTGGCATTTGTGGGTTGAGAACTCTGGAAACCACTACAGCTATTGGTGATTTACTCTTGTGAAGTCTGCTCCAACTGTGGCTGGTTGGTCCTCCCTGGGGCTAAAGCCCCATTCAGGACTGCCCTTGGCTTTCAGTGTGCTGTGATGGAACCTTCCTGCCAGGCTTCCTTCAGCAGCAGATTTGTTTCTCTCTCAATTTGTGGGTTCTGTAGCGATAAAGTTTGTTTAGAGTCATTTTTTACATGTATTGGAGGAGGTGGAAGCCGGATCTGTGTGGAAGTCCTGTTTTTTTTCTAGTTCTCATTCTAAAAGCAAATCTACTTACCCTCTCCTTTCCCTGACATTTTTTTTACTTTGGAATCTTTCTTTGCCTGTAATTCCATTCTATTTTCTCTATGCCAAATTATCTTCTGTCCTTGATTATCAAACTCATTAAATATGCTTGTGGAAAAGGTGAAGCATGTGGTCTAGATGAGAATAGCTGACTTTTATGTGATGTACCGGTTTGCAATGTGCTTTAGTGAATTTCCCAGCATCATAGAAGATAAAAATTACATTTCTTTCATCTCACTTTGCTCCATAAATATGCGAAGAAATACAGTAAGGGAATGTAAGTGCTGCCAAGTGGTAGGTCCCTGGATGATAGTAATTAGGTGGATTTGGAATGGGTTGGATGATAAATTCCGAAGGCTAGTCATTAGGCTTGATGTCAGCTTGGAGGGAATTCTCTAGTAGTGTGATCTAGGAATCTGTTCCACACCTTATGCTGTTGTAACAATTTTTGGCATTGACTTGGATGGTGACATAATATAAATGCAACGGTCATATTTGATTTCCTATGATCATGAAACTAAACTTGGAAGGATATCCAACATAGACAGCATCTGTATCCGAAAAAGTCTCAGCAAGCTTAAAATAAGCCAAAAAGAAGACAAAATAAATATAAATTTAAAGTTATACATTTTATAAGTTTTGGAAGGCATGGCTGTAATATGTGGAAAATATGTATATATTTATGTAATAAATATTTTAAAAACACATATATTTATATATAATAAATTTAATAATGCACACACATACATATACATGTTTATAGATGCTTCCTAGATTATTTTCCAAGAATTTAGTTTATGTTGTCCTCTACTCTGATTTGGTGTTCATGGACTTTAATTTTAATTTCTCTGTGTGGACGTTGCAGACATAGGACCAGTACTCTTCTATGCTCTTTCCCATGACAACCAATTGATTTTCAATATTTGTTGACTGACATTCAACATTGAATTATTGCTTTGGAGCTAATGGAGGAGGTTCATGTTTGGACCTGGTGTAAGTTGTGTCGTCACTTGTCAGTTCAGCAGACATTTTACCAGTTAGAGAGAAACCTTAACCTATTTTTCAGACACTTAGGCCTTTAGAAGAAACAATGGTTCTTCTTCATCGTCACTGCATAAATTCCCTCTTCTCTTCAGGGAATGGTACTAGGATATTATTTTGGGCTTGTAGTACTCTACATCTGGGCAGTGGGGATCCTGGATCTAAATAAAGAGTTAGATTAGTCCAGGGTATATGTTAAGAACATCTAGTATAAAGTTTCTACAATGACTCAATTTCTAAAAATTGGAATTTAGGGGCCTCCAGTGCAAATCAAATTTGGCAGGTTTGATTGGACCTGTTGGTTTCCCTGCTTTACTGATGTCATCACTTTCTGCTGCAGGTGACTTTCCAAAACAGTGAAGATCAAACAACTGCAGGATATTGAGCCACAAGCTCGTCTAAGTCGGGCATTCCCTAAAGGGAATGATCTATCTTCAATAGGATCAACCTAAAAATCTGGACAATGTTGGATTTAATGTAACACTGATTATTTTCACCCTTTCTGACTACATCCAGGACGAATCCATGATTATTTCCCAGTGTTTGGTCTCTGCATTGTATGAGAATTTTGCTACCTGCCCATGATAACCTCTTAAATCTAGTGGATCTAACTAGTTGTAGATCTCCACAATATCCATAGTGCAGGTTGTTTCCTGTTTTCTGAAGGGCTAACTGCTTTATTCACTCTTGGAGATAGCGTCTCTGATAGCAATGCCAAGGGAATTGTGGATGTTCATGGATTGCTTTAGTGATCACTTACAGACTTCTCTTTTTTTTTTTTTTTTGAGAGGGGAAGGTAGGGCAGTTGGGGTTAAGTGACTTGCCCAAGGTCACATGATTACAGACTTCTTAATCCTGGTTTTGCAGCTTCTGCTAATGATGTCAACAGAGCCTGATGGCAGGTGAGAAGTCCATCTTTTAATGACAAGTAGGATAGAGGTCATCATTGATCATGTGATCAGTTTCTTCAGTGAGAGAGCAAGCTAATCAGCGTTAAGTATTGAAGCTGGAATCTGAAGTAATGATTTTCTGCTCTTCAATTTTTCTAATTTCTGAGGAGATATCTCACCTAGGAGGGCAAATGCCAAAAGGCAAATCAAGGGTGTATAGAGTGCCCTGGTTTAAATATGCTCTGTGCTGTTCTTGGACACTAGGCGACACAATTCTAATTTGTCATGTAGAGATGGATCATTCACCCTTATGCCAGAATTTGAGTTCCAAATGCTTAGAAGTGATTTGACTCAAAGGTCAATCCAAAGATCAGGAGATAACTTCAGAATCCTACACAGTTCAGTGAACCAAGTACAGTTCCATCTAGCAGTTGTTCATTCGGGGGTTTTGGGGATTCACCTGTTGACCTGTTATTTGGAAATTTTGTAATTGCTTGATGATGACTGTCTTGTGAATCTAAGGCTGCAGATACCAGAGGACAGCAGAAATTAATCTAACCTTGAATTTGAATTGAGGCATCTGCTGTAAAAGGATTCATATTGAGCTTCCATAATCTCCCTACTATGAGCTTATTATCACGCATTGCTCATAAATGCCCACTGGTAATGGTGATGGATCATCAGCTTTCACATCTGGGTTCCACCATGAGCACTTGACATCTTGGGCTTTTGCATTGCCCATTGGTTTGTTGAATTTAGTAATTTAAGACATCTTAGTCATATCTACGATGTATTTGATAGAGACCTCATTAGAAATGGATTTTTCCTCTTCTTCCAAAGTTCCTCTAGACAAGTGTATTCTTGATAAGTTCCAAACTTTGAGACAGCGGGCAACAAAACTTGGTTCACTGAATTGTGTAGGATTCTGAAGTTATCTCCTGATCTTTACCTCTCTAATCTTAAACATTGCTCCCCCTCTGTGTTCTCTGAAGTCCAGTTATACTATCATATGTGTTCTTCCTCCCACTGATGGTCCATTTCCTATTTCTGTGTCTTTGTATTGACTGTTACACATACCTGGAATACTCTCCCTCTTAACTGGCACCTCTTAGAAACTGGCTTCCTTCAAGCCATTTAAAATGCCACTTTTTGCAAGGGTCTCTGTTTATCCCATAGGCTGCTAGTGTTTTCTCTTTAAACGTCATATCCTTCAAACATCTTATATTTGCATCAACAAAAAGTGGTGTCCCCAAGGCAAAATGACTACCAGAAGAATTAATGTCAACAATTTAGAGCTCTTGTCTGAGTGGGAGCAGCTTGTTGTTAACTTGGTGGGAAAATTGAGCGAGCAAACAGTGGAGCAGAAAAAGAGTGGGCAGCTTTCAGAGATCTGGTGTATAGCACTGCATTTGCTCATCTGGGTCAGAACACTCAAACACCAAGACTGGCTTGATGAAAATGATGGGGAAATTCAGAAGCTGCTAAATGAGAAATGAGAACTCCACAGGATTTACCAGCAGAATAGTTCATCCATCTCTAAGAAGGTAGCATTTAATTCCATGAAGAGCAAACTACAAGCAAAACTTGTGAGAAATGCAGGATTCTTGGCTCAGTAAGAAGGCAGATGAAATGCAGTTTTATGCAGATAGTAACAAGCCAAAGTGTTTTTATAATGCCCTGAAGGGTATTTATGGGCCTATGGTGTTATCTCAACTACGCAGTGCTGATGGAGTCACATTAATTTAGTGATAAGGATGTGATCCTAGAGAGAGCCAAACACTTCCATAATGTTCTCAACAGACTGTCATTAATGCTGGGACCAATGACCATTTGCCTCAGGTTGAAGTAAATTCCTCCCTTGCTGAAGTTGCAACTGAAGATGTTTTGAATGTCATTAGTCTCTTTTCATGTGGCAAAGCACCTGGTGCAAATTCTATTCCAGCTGAGATCTACAAAGTAGGGGCTCCATTGCTCATACAAAAGCTAACTGAAATTTTCCAGGTTATGTGGCAAGAGGAGGATATCCCTCAGGAGTTCAAGGATGCCTACATTGTCCATCTCTATAAAGGTAAAGAAAATAGCTTGTCCTGTGACTATCATGGGAGTCTCTTAGTCATTGCTGGCAAGATTCTTGCCAGAGTCCTCCTTAATAGGCTGATCTTTTACTTGGAAGATGGTCATCTACCTGAGAACCAGTATGGCTTTAGAAAGGGTAGAGGAGCAGTAGATATGGTGTTTGCTGCCTGACAACTCCAGGAGAAATGCCAGGAGCAGAACAGAGTTCTGTACACACCATTTGTAGATCTGACCAAGGTCTCTGATACTGTTAAAAATGATGGCTTACAGAAATTATGTCAAAATTAGGTTGCCTAGAGAAGTTCTTCAGCATTGTACATCAATTTTGTGATGGCATGCTTGCCTGGGTTCTAGATAATGGACAATGTTCTTGTGCCTTCCCAGTCACCGATGGAGTGAAACAAGGCTGTGTGCTTGCTCCTATACTTTTTAGCATGATGTTTTTAACCATGTTGTCAAATGCTTTCAATGTGGATGAACACGGCATCAAGGTCAGCTACCATACTACCCTGATGGCAAATTCTTCAACTTGAAAAGGCTACAAGCCAAGACCAAAGTGGATGGAGTATTGGTGCATGATTTTCTGTTTGCAGATGACTGTGCACTCTGCAGCTTCTGAAGCTGAGATACAACAAAGTATGGATCAGTTCTCTTCTGCTTGTGCTAACTTTGGGTTAACAATTAACTCCAAGAAAATGAGTATTCCATCAGACACCACCACACCACCCATACATGGAACCAGCAGTCACAGCAAATGGAGAAGTTTTGAATGCTATGGATAAGTTCACTTACTTTGGTAGTACTTTTCCAGGATGTACACATTGATAATGAATAGAGCACCAGCCTTGGAGTCAGGAGGACCTGAGTTCAAATCCAGCCTCAGACACTTAACACTTACTAGCTGTGTGACCTTGGGCAAATCACTTAACCCCAACTGATTCTCCAAACAGCAAAAAATAAAATAAAATAAATCTGCCACCTTGATTCTGAGAATGTTTGAGTCCCTGAATTCATTCCAGACTGCTTTCTAAGGACTCTGGTTATTGGGGTTCCTGGACTTACTGAACTTCTTGACCCCCAGCCCCCACATCAATGTCACACAATCAATTTCAAAATTCTTAAATTGCACCAGTTGTCTTGATGGAATTTGATCATCTGATTTCCAATATGTTCTATCAAAACATGAGATTCTCGGGTTTGTCAGGAGTCTAAGTAAATATAGTGCTTTTTGGATAAGGGCGTGTGCCCCTCTCCCCATTGGCAGTGCCTTCCAATTCTGGAAGACTCTTTTTCTTGTGGGCACTATTTTGACTCTGAGTTTGTGCTGGATTATGGCCAAAAATCTTGTCACATGCAACTTTAGTTTTTAAAAGATGTAAATTAAATTTAAGATGGTAATACCAATGTTGACATATTTTGTGTGACCCCTTTTGAACTGCCTTCTGCTCTGTATTTCTTAAATGTTTCATTGATGCTTTGTCTGTTCCTACCCACTACTTTCTAAGAGTCTTCTTTTTTTTTTTTTTTTTTTTTTTAAGCAATTGGGGTTAAGTAACTTGCTCAAGGTTACATGGCTAAGAGTCTTATTTCTTTAATGCCAACTTCATATATTGGAAGCATTATACCCTTGAAGTGGCCAACTCAGTTACTGCTCTCATTGTGAATGTACAGTGATAGTCATTTGGGAAGATTTCACATAATTGGGTCATATGCCTTAGATAATAGGATCTCAATCATTTTGCAGGTAAGGACTATAGATTTTGATACCCTTAAGGGTCAAAAAGACCTTTGCTGGTGAATTCAGAGAACAATTCAAGACCCAAATCCAATTATACTAACAGATTGAAAACAGGTTAGAGAAGGGGTTCTTAATTTTTTTTTAGTGTCATGGGCACCATTTATAATCTGGTGAAACCTATGGGCTCCTTCTCAGAATATTGTTTTTTAAATGCATAAATTAAAACATAGTATTGTAAAGGAAACTAGTCATATTACAGTATAGTTATCAAAACATTTAAAAAAAACTGTGGACTCCTGTTTAATAACCTCTGGGTTGCACTGTGATTGTAGTGGGATTATTTTGAAAGATTTGAAAGATCAGTGGCCTGTCTAGACAATTTTCAGTTTTGAGTAAATGATATCAGTTAGTAAAGTTTCTATTCAGAGAAATTCCAGTCAATGTATTTTGCAAAGGCTTAAAACTCCAAATATGTCTAAGCTAGCATTGGAATACGACTTTGGAATGAGGGACATGAAAACACTTCACATTTACATATTTAAGTCAAGCATACCGATGTGATAATTGAGAGAATGTGTTGTAGTCACTAAGAACATGCAATCTGCCTGAGGCAGCAGGAGTCATTCTAATACTTGATTAGTCTGTTAGTTATAGCCAGTGCTAATCCTAGCAGTGAAGGTCAAAAGCTGACCATTCTAGTAATTAGGTTTGGTAGAGAACTTACTTTCCCAGATAGCATCTCCCTTCGCTGTGGGGTGGCAAATCCTCTTCCTCAGTGGGTTCTTGGCTCACCACTAGACTTGGAATAGGCTAGTATGGCCTTGCTGCCCATTGGCACAGGAGTCCTTCAAGTGAGATCAGTGATGATTGTTTGGAGTCTAGCAGAATTGTTGTTTTGCATTATGAAGCATCTCCAAGTTAGGAGGACATGGCACTTTTTTTCAGTGTCAGGAGAATTTTGTATAGGCTCTTCCAGAGAGAGTCACATCATCTCACTGAGTGGGATGGAATGGCAGGATTCCTTTCATTCTGTGGGCACAACCTGTGAATGGAAAGCTAAATCCAAGTCCAATGTCTTGTCCATTATGCCATGTTACCTCTTGAGTATTGTTTTCCAATTACATTGTTGCCATGCTAGATATTGTTTTCCCTCTTTGGCTCACCCTATTCTGCAACATTTCTAAAGTGTTCTCTGAATTCTTAGTATTTGTTACTTTTCATGGCTCAGTGATACTCTATTGCATTTTTTTGCCTTTTTTTTTTTGAAGGGCAATTGGGATTAAGTGACTTGACGAAGGTCACATGGCTAGTTTTTGTGTTAAGTGTCTGACACTGTATTTGAACTCAGGTCCTCCTGACTCCAGGGCCTGTGCTCTATTCACTGGTGCCACCTAGCTGCCCTCAATTCTATTGCATTCTTATACCATGGTTTGTATAGTAATTACTCTATCAAATTCTGAATTTTAAATCTTAAGCTATTAATTATGTTATTGTGACCTGGTAGTGGGATGGTCTAACTGTTATCCTGCTAATAGCTCATTTTCACATAGTGCTTTAAAAATGTTAAAGCACTTTACTTATATTATCTCATTTGAGCCTAACCACAATCATGTGAAATAGATATTACAGGGATTATCCCCATTTATTAGTAACATTAAAGCCCAGAGAGGTTAAGGAAATTTATTCTAGGTCTTCCAGAAATAAAACTCTAGGTTTTCTAGCTCCAAGATTTCCATTACAATATTGTAATGAATTAATGTAAGAATTATAAGAAAAGGCTTTAGTTGGTCTCTTGTCCCTGGGCAAATGGCTCCTCAGTTTGAGACAGGGAAGTGAGTGGAATCAGTTTGAGAGTTATCAGTGCTGAAGTCAGAATTCTATTATAAGGAGGAATGAGGTACTTCAACAGCAATTATTTATTATTAAATACTGTCTGTGCTGTAGTGGACAGATGGCTGGTCTTTTTTTTTTTTTAAACAAATGCTTTATTAACTTCTGGTTTACATCATTCATTTCCACCAGGTTATGAGTTACATTTCCCCCCCATTTTTCCCTACCCACCACCCCAGAATAGCAGTCCCACTAGATATCCCCTCATCCAATCTGCTCTCTCCCATGTCTTCTCCCATACCCCCTTCGACTTTGCCATTAGGGCAAGGTGAATCTCTGAGCCCCAATGCCTGGACATCTTATGAAACATTTAATTTTAAAACTTCGATTTTCAGATCCATTCCCTTCCTCCCTTGTCACCCACTCCCTCTGAGAAGATAAGCAATTCAGTATGTGTTGTACACGTATAGCTATGCAAAACATTACCATAGTAGATATATTGTAAAAGACTGTTTATATTTCCCTCCCACCTGTCTCACCTCCCACCTGGTCCATTCCCTACTTTGATCCTGTCCCTCTTTGATAGTGGGTACTTCCAACCTCCCCTCCCCCCAGAATGCCCTCCCCTCCATCATCCCACCTCTCATCCCCCTTTCCCCTACTCAGGAGAGTGAGGGTAAGATAATCCATTTAGTCTGTATGTGATTCTCTCCTTGAGCCAACTTCAATGAGAATATGCTTTTGCCTTTTTGCCTTCCTGTTCTTCCCCTCCCCTGCAACTACTTCCCCTTGCCTCTTCTACATGAGATAGTTTACCCTACCCTGTCTCTCTCCATCACCTCTTGCCACTTTCCTCTCTCACCTCTTGACTTCACCCCTTAAGAATCATTCCTTCCTTGGGGCGGCTAGGTGGTGCAGCGAGCAGAGCACTGGGCCTGGAGTCAGAAGGACCCAAGTTCGGATCCGGCCCCAGACACCCAACACACAAACAAAAACCCAGCCTTGTGACCCCGGGCAAGTCACCCAACCCCAATTGCCCTCCAAAAAAAAAAAAGAATCATCCCTTCCCATCTAATTCAACCTGTGCCCTCTATCCATGTATACCTGTGAACATATGCCATGTACCCTTCTTCCATTATTTTCATAATGAGAAAGGTTTCATCAAACACAGTTATTGTTTTCCCATGTAGGAATGTAAATAGTCCAACTCTGATAAGTTCCTTTTGATTTCTTTTCCTTGATTACCTTCTCAAGCATCTCTTGCTTCTTGTGTCTGAATGTCAAATTTTCTATTCAACTCTGGTTTTTTCCTCAAGAATGCTTGAAAGTCCTCTATTCCACTGAATGACCATATTTTCCCCTGAAACAAGATACTCAGTTTTGCTGGGTAGGTGACCCTTGGCTTCAATCCCAGTTCTTTTGCCCTCTGGAATATCATATTCCATGCTCTTCTATCCCTCAGTGTAGAAGCTGCCAGGTCCTGGGCTATTCTGATTGTGTTTCCACAATATTGAAATTGTTTCTTCCTGGCTGCTTGTAGTATTTTCTCCTTGATCTGGGAGTTCTGGAGCCTGGCTATAATATTCCTAGGAGTTTTATTTTTGGGATTATTTTCAGGAGGTGATAGGTGGATTCTTTCAAGCTCTATTTCCCCCACTGGGTCTAAAACATCAGGGCAATTTTCCTTGAGAATTTCTTGAAGGATGATTTCTAGGTTCTTTCTTTGATCATGGCTTTCAGGTAGTCCAATAATTTTTAAATTATCTCTCCTGGATCTATTTTCCAGGTCAGTGGTTTTTCCCATGAGATATTTCACATTGCCTTCTATTCTTTCATTTGTTTGGATCTGTTTAACAGCATCTTGATTTCTCATAAAGTCACTAGCTTCCATTTGCTCCAGTCTAACTCTGAAGGAATGAATCTCCTCAGTGAGCTTTTGAGATTCTTTTTCCATCTGGCAAATTCGACTTTTTAAGGCATTCTTCTCCTCATTGCCTTTCTGAGCCTCTTTTGCCATTTGAGTTAGTCTATTTTTTAAGGTGTTGTTTTCCTTAGTCAGGCTGTTGACTGTCATTTCATACTTTTCTTGCATCTTTTTCATTTCTCTTCCCAAATTTTCCCCCACTTCTCTTATCTGCTTCTTAAGGTCCTCTATGGCCTGTAGCCAGCTTTTATTTTCATTTGGGGCTTTTGGTGCAAGAGTTCTGACCTCACAGTCCTCCTTCATGCTTTGAGCCTCTTTGCCCCTAAAATAGGAGTTCAATGTTGAACTTTTCTGTTTATTTTGTTTCATTTGCCTAGGCATGTTGCCACTTAATTACTTGATTTTTGGGCTTGTTGCCACAGTAGGACTCTGTCACCAGACAGGGGAGCTTTTGCCCAAATGTGGGGTCTTCACAACTTCTGCCAGTTGGGTGGCCTCTGTAAAGCCTCTACCCACTCCGGCAAATTGGATACCCACCCCAAACTTCCCCCCCAGACCACAATCCAGATCCAGGCAGTTTAAAGCAAGAGTGATTAACCCCCAGACTGATTGCTGGATCTCCCTACAGTTCGCAGACCAGGAGCTAGAGCCACTACGGACACTGCAAAATGGCTTCTGTGCTGCTGTTTCTTCAGCAGCTTTTCGCCCCCAGGGGAGGAAGTCACGTGTTCCCCAAATACTGGTCCCAAAGTCCATAGGGCACTAACCTCTCACTTTGTCCTAGGCATATCTGTGCTGATAATTCTGGAATCGCTACAATTGCTGGTGTTCTGGGGTCCCTCCAGCCGGCTGAAGGTCTGGCCACCCTGGGGCTAAAACCGAGGACCTGGGCTCAGCTCTCCGCACTGTGCTGTTGGTTCCCAGTGCGCTGTGCTGCCTGCTCTCAGAGCGCTGCACTGGCCGCTCCCTGCAAGGCTGCTGGGCTGTTTTCAGCAGGAGGTTAGCTTCTCTGTGCCATTCTGTGGGTGCTGTGGCTCCAGAAGTTGTTCGGAGTCCCCTTTCACATTGTTTGAAATTTGTGTGGGGCAGAGCACATTGGAAATGCTGTTTCTACTCAACCATCTTGGCTCCGCCCCAGTCCTTCCCAGATGGCTGGTCTTGAAATTAGGAAGTCTTAGGTTTAAGTCCCAAATCTGATATATGTGATAATAGTTAAGTTACTTAAACTCTCAGTGCCTGGGTCTGAGACCCATGTAAAGCAGGGAGCAGGGACATTGCAGTCTCACTAGACATAAAGGCAGGTGAGCGAGGATAGACCAAACACCAGTGCCATCTCTAGCATCTATGGTAGTCATAGCTACTCAGGATGCAATCTATGTGCATGCCACCAGATGGTGCTCTAATACAGGTATTGGCAGCATGTCACTAGTTTCCGTACCTTGGGCCTTAATCTTTTATTTATTTATTTATTTTTGCTTTTTGGAGGGCAATTGGGGTTAAGTGACTTGTCCAAGGTCACATGGCTAGTTTTTGTGTTAGGTGTTTGAGGTCGGATTTCAACTCAGGTCCTCCTGACTCTAGGGCCAGTGCTCTATTAACTGCGCCACCTAGCCACCTGGGCCTTGATCTTTTAAACATTTTTTATTTTTTTGTGCCTGTCCAAGTTTGATCCCATCTGGTCTAAGGTATGAAATGTATAATTCTCCTAATGTGATTCACATAAGAATTCATAATATATTAAATTTGCTTGACTTGGACTATTTATTTCCAAGGGATTCTTATCTCCTCAATTTCATATGAGGATTAGTCATTTACACGTGGATGATTAAATAAATGTACTTTTAGTAAAACAGAAACAGTCTTCTTACTGGTGGGCAGCCCACTTTTACTAGTGAGGTCTGCAGTCCCAACTCTCCTGCCCACTCTTTGGTTGCTCTAAGCAAGTGAACTCAAATGCTTTTTGTCAACAAACATTTCTGTGTTATTTTCAAGGTCTCAGAGATAAAAACAAAATTCATCTCATTACAACATTATAAAAACAAAATCTCATTTTCATTCAGTTTTGACTGATATTAGGGTGAAAACTCACCACTTGCCCAATGTTTTAGATGGCCAGAAGAGGTATCACTTGGTGTTACCCATAGGCCCAAGAGCTCTTCAATCAATTTATCTAAATATTTGCCTTGTGACTTTGCACTGTAAGGTCATTGTCCAGATTGTGTTTCTTTTTGGTATGTTTTCTATAAAGCGAGTGACCATCTTTTAAAAGTTTCCCAGGCAATTCAACCCCATACTTCCCTTTGGCATCTTAAAGATGAAGAAAGTGCAAAGGAGAAGAAAAAAAAACCTAGTCCAGAATGGGATACGTATAACTTATAGGTAAATTCTTAAATCTTTCAAAAATCATTTACTTTGACCGTGCTATTGCCATAGTATAGATTGTTCAATCAGTGTTACCTATTCTCTGCATCAATGATGACATCATATGAGTCATCCCAGGTTTCTCTGAAATTATCTCTTCCGTTGATTCTTATAGCCCTGAAATATTCCATTCATTATATTCAAGTACAGTAATTTGTTCAATCATTCTTCAATGGTTAGGCATCCCTTCACTTAAGTTCTTTGCTACCACACACAAAAGCTGTTATAAATAGTTTTTGTGCATATAGGACCTTTTCCTCTTTCTTTCATCTTTTTTTGTGGTATAGGTCTAGTAGCTGTATTGCTCAGTCAATTGACAACCTTTGGGGCATGATTCCAAATTGCTTTCCAAAATGACTGGCCCAGTCCATAGATCTACCAACAGTATATCAGTGTGCTTGTTTTCCTGAAGTCCCCACCAACTTGTCATTTTTTTCCCTTTTTCTTTTTTGGAGGGAGGAGGTGAAGCAATTGGGGTTAAGTGACTTGCCTAAGGTCACACAGGTAGTAAATGTCAAGTTTCTGAGGCCAAATTTGAACTCAGGTCCTCCTGACTCCAGGGTTGGTGCTCTATTCACTGTGCCACCTAGCTGTTCCCCTCCCCCCTTTCATTTTTTAACATGATATGATATTCTACAAGGTCTGAAACTGGATTTTTACAATGCCTATGAAAACGCTGAAAAAGGTATATGAGGGTGGGATGAGGATATGTGATGTTATAACTATGAACAGTAGGGATAGACTAAACTTTAACCAGGCTTATGCTATTATACATTTTCTCTTACTGGCAATAAGGGGGTCTAGTGAGAATGTTCTGGAGTGTTTTAAGAAATTATCAGTTGGGGTGGCTAGATGGTGCAGTGAGTAAGAGCACGGGCTCCAGAGCCGGGAGGACCCAGGATCATTTCCGGCCTCAGTACTTAGCACCCACACATAAATAACTAGCTGTGTAACCTTGAGCAAGTTACTTAACCCTGATTGCTTTAAAAAGAAAAAAAAAATTATCAGTCAACAAGCATTTATTAAGAGCTTCCTATGTGCTAAGCTGGGGATGCAAAGACAGCTAAAAAAAGTCCTTGCCCTGTAGGTACTCAGATTAGACAGTGTAGGCAAACATGGCTGTAACAAGGTCCATTCAAGATAGCCACAGAGTAGACAGAAAATAATGTTAAATGGCAAGGTTCTAGCAATTGGAGGTGGAATGGGATTGGGACTGGGAAAGGCCTCCCACAAAATCTGAGATTTGAGCTGACTCTTGAAAGAATCCAGGGAAACTAAGTGTGGAGGTGAGGAGGGAGAACATTTCAGGCCTGGGGTGGTTGTTGTTGCTTGTCCTTCATACTCAAAGAGGAACAATGGCATCACAATGTTGGGGTCAAGGTACAATGTGTTTAACTATGACTGATTAGTCCAATATAACCTGGGCAGGCTCTACCACAGGTCAGGCACAAATAGTCCATTTGAACATTTGGGATGGTGATTTGCACATCTCATGTTTCTTTTGAGCTATGCAATTCTGCTTGGCTCATAGAACATAACACCTTCTTTAATGTTGGTATGTGTGCCAATATCTCCCATTTCTCACAATCAATTCCCAAGTTTTTTTTTTGGAGGGCAATTGGAGTTAAACGACTTGCCCAAAGTCACATGGCTAGTAAGTGTGTCAAGTGTCTGAAGCCAGATTTGAACTCAGGTCTTCCTGACTCCAGGACTGGTGCTCTATTCACTGTGCCACCTAGCCGTCCCTCAAAGTTCTTCAGAGAGATCTTGAGAATGTCCTTGTAATGCTTCTTCTGATCTTCATGTGAGCACTTGCCTTGTGTGAGTTCTTCATAAAATAGTATTTTAGACAAACATTCTTTTGGCATTTGAACAATATGGTCAACCCATAGGAGTGGTACTCTCTGCAGTACAGTTTGAATACTTGGCAATTCAACTCAAGAAAGGACCTCAGTGTCTAGTACCTTGTCTTGCTAAATGATCTTCAGAATCTTCCTAAGACAATTCAAATGGAAGCAGTTCAGTTTTCTAGCATGGCACTGCTTAGAGTGTGCAGGGTTTATAGGCATACAACAATGAAGTTAGCAGACCTTCAGTTTGGTATATAGCCTAATATTTTTCTTTCCCACACTTTCTTTTGAAGCTTTCCAAAATCTGAGTTAGCTCTAGCAATGTGGGTGACAACTTCATCATCTATATATACATCCCTGGGAAGTATATTGCCAAGGTAAGTGAACTTACCCACAGCATTCAGAATTTCTCCATTTGCTGTGATAAATGGTTCTACATAGGGATGATCGGCCAAAATTAGTGCAAGCATCAGAGAATCAATCCAAACTCTGTTGCATCTCAGCCTTAGAGGCTGCATTGAATGCTCAATCATTTGCAAACAAAAAGTTGCACATCAACTCTTCCTCTACTTTAGTCATAGCTTATAGTCTTTTCAAGTTAAGTAATTTATTATCAGTGACCTTGATGTTGTTTTCTTCCTCATTGAGGGCATCTGACATTGTGGAAAACATGCTAAAAAGCACAGGAGCAAAATGATAAATGTCAGAGGGGATGTGGGGAAATTAAGACAGTAATGCACTGTTGGTAGAGTTGTGAACTGACTCAGCAATTCTGGAGAACAGTTAAGAGCTATGCCCAATCAAACTGCATCCTCTTTAACCCAATAATACCATTACTAGGTCTGTATGCCAGAGAGATCTTTTTTTAGAAAAAGAAAAGGACATATAGGTAGAAAAATATTTATTGTAGCTCTTTTTTTGTTGTGGCAACGAACTAGAAATTGAGGGAATGCTCATCAGTTGGTGAATAGTTGAGCAAGTTGTGATGGAATACTATCATGTTATAAGAAATGACAAGAATGATGCTTTCAGAAAAACCTGGAAAGGTTTATATGAACTGATGTAAAGGACCAGGAGATTGTTATATACAGCAACAATATTATTGTACAGTGATCAACTGTGAATAACCTACTCAGCAATGCAAAGATCCAAGGCAATTCCAAAGAACTTATGATGAAAAATTCTATCTACTTCTAGAGAAAGAACTGATGGAATATGAATGTAGATAGGAGCATACTGGGTTTTTTTTACTTTATTTTTCTTATTTTTGTTTATTTCCTTTCACAATATGACTAGTTTGTTTTGCATGACTGAACATATATAGCCTCTATAAGACTGCTTGCCTTATCAGTGAGAGGGCTGGGGAGAAAATTTGGAACCTAGAATTGTAAAAAAACAAGGATTAAAAATGGTTTTTACATGCACTTAGAAAAAAATATTTTTTCCTAAAAAAAAAAAAAGGGAGCAAGCACACAGCCTTGTTTTGCTCCATTGGTGACTGGGAAAGCATGAGAATACTGTCATGTAATACTAACCATGAGCAGCTTCCCAGAGGACTGCTGCTGTGAACAACCTTCAAGGTTCTGAATACAAGCATAGTGAGCTCTCCATTTATTCAGTAACAAATTAAGACAAAACATTCACAAAAAAGCAAAATACAGTATTCACCATGTCACAACTCAACAACTTAACACTAAAATGGCCATGTAGTTTTCATCAAAGTGGTCACATAGTTTTCAACAAAATACATTCATTTATTAACTCAATCATTTAGTAAGTCCTCAATTCAATCACAAAGTACAAAGGTTAAAGTTCTCTTTTAAACATAGTGCTTTCATTTAGTCAATCACAAAGTCCACCCCTACTTCACACTGTCTTAATCTCTTCAATCAAAAAATCTTCCTTGTTAAACAAAGTACATTCATTTAGTTAATCACAAAGCACAAAGGCCATCCACCCCTGTGTCACATTTAGATTACAATATCATCAGTTAGCATTAAGTACCCAAAGAGAGGTCTTTTCATCTTGACCCAAGGCAGATTCTCAGCTTCCGTGGTTTCCCTTCCCACAGTTTTTGTTCCTGGGAAGACAAAGCTTAACAAAGCCACAATAACATCCAGGTACATTGCCAGCATCCTCATCAATTCACTTTCTGCCTGTAAAATCGACCTAGACCCAGCAATAAGGTCTGAGGCCTCTATCAACAAACAAATCTGACAAAGTATCATCAAAACCCACAGACAAAATAGTGGCACCACAGTCATGACTCCTCAGTTCTCTGAATCTCCGGGTAACCTTCAGAAGTCCTGGGCAGCTCTGGTTGGCTCTCAGACATCCTGGGCAGCTTTCTCTCTCACTCTCTTTCTCTCTCTCTCTCCCTCCATGATATTGTTCCCAGAAGTTCTTCTGGCTTCTCTCAGCTTGGGTTTTTCTTTATACATGGAACCAGTTCCTCCTTGTTCAGCCCCCTCCCGTCATGTCAACAAGTCCATCTTACTGTGGGATTCACAAGCTCTGGGTTAGCTTGCCAATACAAGGAGATCTTCAAATTCCATGACCATTACATGTTTGTTATTCAGAACCTGTGTGTATACACCATCATGAAACTGGTGTATAAGGCTGATGAACTTCTTTGGGCAACCAAATTTTGCCATAATCTTTCACAAGCCCTCACAACTGACAGTATCAAAAGTCTTGGTCAGGGCAATGAAAGTTGTGTACAGACCTCTGCTTTACTCTTGGCATTTCTCCTGGAATGGGCAGCAAACACCATGTTTACCATTCCTTTGCCTTTCTGAAGCAACACTGGTTCTCAGGTAGATGGCCATCTTTTAGGTGAAGGATAAGCTATTAAGGAGGACTCTTACAAGAATCTTGCCACCAATGACTAAGAGACACCTCATCCTGTGATTTTCACAGGACTATTTATTTCCCTTGTTGGACACTATTCCACTTTGCCCTTCCCTTCATTGATTTGTAAAGCAGACAACTCAACCTTCCCTTTCCTTCATTGATTTGTAAAGCAGAGAACTCCACCTTCTTCTCCCTTAATTTATCTGTAAACAGGCAGGACCCCCACCCCTTGCTTTCCCCTGATTGATCTGTGGGTGGGAGTCTCAGCCTAGGGTTTCATGCCAGCAGGAATTTCAAATGTACCCTGACCAAGCACTGTAGTTTCAGCTTATATAACCTGGCTATGGAACCTCTATAAAACCGGCACAATGTCTGTGCCAAAGCACTGTCTGATTTGGGCATGTACCCCAACAGTCCTGTGGTAATAAAATCCACTTTTAAGATTTAATCTTGGGGATCTTCTGTCTCACTTTACTGGGGTACAACACCCTTTCCTACAAAATGGAGGCATCTTTAATCAACTGAGGGATAACCTCCTCTTGCCATATAATCCAGAAGATTTCAGTTAGCTTCTATATGAGCAGTGGGTTTCCTGTCTTGTAGATCTCTGCTGGGATAGAATCAACACCAGATACTCTGCCACACAAGAGGAGACTAATGGCATTCAAAACCTCTTTTTCAATTTTTCAGAACCCTTTTTAGTTCTGCTAAAGAGGGATTGACTTCAACCTGAGATATACAGTCAATGGCTTCAGGATTGATTGATGATGGTCTGTTGAGAACACTATGGAAGTGTTCATCCCATCTAATCAGGATCATGTACTTATCACTGGTTAGCATGGCTTCATCAGGAATGAGTAGTTAAGATTCACCAGAGATCTTTGTCTCATAAATAGTCTTCAGGGCATTGTAGAAGTGCTTTGAATTATTGCTATCTACTAGTGTTAAAACTGAATTTCATCTGCTTTCTTGTTGAGCCAAGTATCCTGAATCTCTCTAAACTTTGCTTTCACTTTACTTTTCTTTTTTATTTTGCACTGAATATGGTGACTTTATTGATGATACACAATACAGGACTGTAGGCTTCTTCCCCCTACTACAGGGATGCTTTGGAACAAGGATGTGAATGGGACATGGGATCCCAAGTATAGGAACATAGGTTAGGAATGTGGGCTCCCCAGAGGTGGATCTCCTCTTTTTGGCTGGGAATGAAGATCCATGGCTTTCCACTTTACTCCTTGGCAGCCATGTAGACCACGAGGTCTACAACACGGTTGTTATAACCATATTCATTGTCATACCAGGAAATAAGCTTGACAAAATGGTCATTGAGGGCAATACCAGTGCCAGCATCAAAGTAAAAGAGTGAGTGTTGCTATTGAAGTCACAGGATACAACCTGGTCCTCTGTGTAGCCCAAGATGCCCTTCAAGGGTCCCTCTGATGCTTGCTTCACCACTTTCTTTTTTTTTTTTAAACAAATGCTTTATTAATTTCTGTTTTACATCATTCATTTCCGCCAGATTTTGAGTTACAATCATTTTTCCCCCATTATTCCCTTACCCAACCTCCAGAATAGTAGTCCCACAAGATATCGCTTCCTCCAATCTGCTCTCTCCCATACCTTCTCCCATACCCCCATCGACTTTTCCATTAGAGGAAGGTGAGTCTTTGTGTCCCAATGCCTGCACATATTATCTCCCTATTACAAGCAGAAGAGTATTAATAATAGTATTTATATATATTTGAAACATTTAATGTTAAGACCTCGAATTTCAGATCCATTTCCTTCCTCCCTTGTCACCCATTCCCTCTGGGGAGATAAGTAATTCAGTATATGTTGTACATGTCTAGCTATGCAAAACATTATCATAGTAGATATATTGTACAAGGTTGCTTATAATTCCCTCCCACTCATCCCACCCCCCACCTGGTCCATTCCCTACATGATCCTGTCCCTCTTCTATAGTGGGTACTTCCAACCTCCCCTCACCCCAAGGATGCCCTCCCATCCATCATCTCTCCTCTCATCCCCCTTCCCCCTATCCTGCTGCAGGTTGAGATATCCCATTTAGTATGTATGTCATTTTCTCCCTGAACCAAATTCAATGTGAATGTGGTTTTGCCTTTTTAGCCTTCCTTATTCTCCCCATCCTTTGCAACCACTTCCCCTTGCTTCTTTTACATGGGATAGTTTACCCTACCCTGTCTCTCCCCATCTCCTCTTGCCACTTTCCTCTCTCACCTCATAATTTCATCCCTTGAGTATTCTCCCTTCCCAACAAATTCAACCTATGCCCTCTATCCATATATAACTGTAACCATATACACACACATTCACATATGTATTCATATGACCACACCCCCTTCTTCCATTATTTTCATAGTGAGAAAGATATCATCAGTCACAGTTATTGCTTTTCCATATAGGAATGTAAATAGTTCAACTTTGATAAGTTCCTTTTGATTTCTTTTCCCTGATTACCTTCTCAGGCATCTCTTCCTTCTTGTGTCTGGATGTCAAATATTCTATTCAATTCTGGTTTTTTCCTCAAGAATGCTTGAAAGTCCTCTATTCCACTGAATGACCATATTTTCCCCTGAAACAAAATACTCAGTTTTGCTGGGTAGGTGACCCTTGGGTTCATTCCCAGTTCTTTTGCCCTCTGGAATATCATATTCCATGCCCTTCAATCCCTCAGTGTAGAAGCTGCCAGGTCCTGGGCTATTCTGATTGTGTTTCCACAATATTGAAATTGTTTCTTCCTGGCTGCTTGTAGTATTTTCTCCTTGATCTGGGGATTCTGGAACCTGGCTATAATATTCCTGGGAGTTTTCTTTTTGGGCTCTTTTTCAGGAGGTGATCGGTGGATTCTTTCAACCTCTATTTTGCCCTCTGGATCTAAAACATCAGGGCAGTTTTCCTTGAGAATTTCTTGAAGGGTGATTTCTAGGTTCTTTCTTTGATCATGGCTTTCAGGTAGTCCAATAATTTTTAAATTGTCTCTCCTGGATCTATTTTCCAGGTCAGTGGTTTTTCCCATGAGATATTTCACATTGCCTTCTAATCTTTCATTTGTTTGGATCTGCTTAACAGCATCTTGATTTCTTATAAAGTCATTAGCTTCCATTTGCTCCAGTCTAACTCTGAAGGAATGAATCTCCTCAGTGAACTTTTGAGATTCTTTTTCCATCTGGCAAATTCGACTTTTTAAGGCATTCTTCTCCTCATTGCCCTTTTGGGCCTCCTTTGCCATTTGAGTTAGTCTATTTTTTAAGGTGTTGTTTCCTCAGTCAGGCTGTTGACCCTCATTTCATACTTTTCCTGCATCCTTCTCATTTCTCTTTCCAATTTTTCCTCCACTTCTCTTATTTGATTTTTAAAGTCCTTCTTAAGGTCCTCTATGGCCTGCAACCCGCTCATGGTTTCCCCTGGGGCTTTTGGAGCAGGACTTCTGACCTCACAGTCCTTTTCCTGCTCTATGCCCCCAAAATAGGAGTCTAGGGTTGCATTTTTCTGTTTCCTTTGCCTTGCCATGTTGCCACTTAATTGCTTGACTTTTAGGCTTGTTGCCACACTATGGCTTTAAGGCCAGATAGAGGAATTTTCTTCCCGAATGTGTGGGGGGCACCTTCCGTTTCTGGCAAGCTGTAAACCCACCCACAACTTCCACCCTAGATCACAATCCAGATCCAGGGAGGTTAAAGCAAGAGCGATTACCCCCCAAAACTGATCACTGGATCTTCCTACAATTTGCAGGCCAGGAGCTGGAGCTGCCTCTGAAAACTACCAAATGGCCCGTCTCCTCAGTGGCTTCTAGCCCCCGGGGGAGGGAGCCGATGCATTCCCTAAATACAGGTCCCAAAGTCCAAAGGACACTAACCTCTTACTTTGTCCTAGGCATGTCTATGTTGATAATTCTGGAGTCTCCACAGCTCCTGGTGTTCTGGGGTTCCTCCAGCTGGCTGCTGGCCCTGCCACTCTGGGGCTAAAACCTTGGCTCACGTGGACCTGGGCTCGGCTCGGCTCCTGCGCTCTGCGCGCTGCACACTGCCAGGTCCCAGAGCGCTGCGCTGGTCCTTCCTGCAGGGCTGCTGGGCTGTCCTCAGTGGGAGGTTAGCTTCTCTGTGTCATTCTGTGGGTGCTGGGGCTCCAGAAGTTGTTCAGAGTCCCCTTTTACATAGTTTTGGGGGAATCTGGGGGCAGAGTGGCTTGGAGGAGCTGTTTCTACTCCGCCATCTTGGCTCCATCCCCCGCTTCACCACTTTCTTGATATTATCATATTTGGCAGGTTCCTCCAGGCGGCAGGTCAGATCCACAACAGATACATTGGGAGTAGGAACATGGAAGGTTATGCCTGCGAGCTTCCCATTCAGCTCAGGTATAACCTTGCCTACAGTCTTAGCAGTACTAGTGGAAGCAGGGATGATGTTTTGGGCAGCACCATGCCCATCATGCCACAGCTTACCAGAGGGGCCATCTACTGTCTTCTGGGTAGCAGAAATGGCATGGACTGTAGTCATGAGTCCTTCCACAATGCCAAAGTTGTCATGAATGACATTGGCCAAGGGGGCCAAGCAGTTGGTAGTGCAGGAAGCATTACTGACAATCTTAAGGGAAATTATCATATTTCTCATGGTTCACTCCCATCACAAACACTGGGGCATCAGCAGAAGGGGCAGAGATGATGACTCTCTTGGCTCCACCCTTCAAGTGAGCCCCAGCCTTTTCCATGGTGGTAAGGACTCCAGTGGACTCGACATCATACTTGGTTCCAACATCTCCCCATTTAATATTGGTGGGATCCTGTTCTTGGAAGATGGTAATGGCTTTTCCATTGATCACCAGCTTCCCATTCTCAGCCTTGATAATGCCCTTGAATTTGCTGTGAGTGGAATCTTACTGATGTTGGACACAACTCCACTTTCCCCTTCCCTCCATTGATTTGTAAACTCTAACCTCCCCTTCTCCTTCATTTGTAAAGCAGACAACTCCACCTTTCCCCTTCCCTTCATTAATTTGTAAAACAGACAACTTCCCCTTCCCCTCCCCTAATTGTTCTGTAAACAAGCACAAACCCCACCCCTTCCTTTCTGCTAATTGATCCCTGGGTGGGAGTCCCAGCTTAGGGTTTCATGCCAGCGCGAAATTCAAATGTGCACTGACCAATCACTGTAGTTTCAGCTTACATCACTATAATTTCAGCTCATGTAACCTAGCTATGGAGGCTCTATAAAACCAGCACAATGTCTGTGCCAAACCACTGTCTGATTTGGGCATGTACCCCGACAGTCCCACGGTAATAAAATCCATTTTAAAAATTTAATCTCAGGGATCTTCCGTCTCGATTTATTGGGGTACAACACTGAAACATATAAACCATGTAGTTGAGGTCAATGAAGGGGTCATTGATGGCCACAATGTCTACTCCACCTGAGGTGAATGCAGCCCTGGTCACCAGGCGCCCAGTACAGCCAAATCCGTTGACTCTGACCTCCACCATCTTGTTTCAGGGATGCAACTTAAGCAGCAGAACCTGGCACCGAGCTTGGGAGAAAAGCCAAAAGCACCTGTACCTTACTTTTCATGGTGCTGAACACTGCCTTTTTAGAGACCAATGAACTATCCTGCTGGTAATTCTGTGGAGTTTTCATTTTTTTGTTTATCAGCTTCTGAATTTCCCCATCATTTTTGTTAAACCAGTCCTGCAGTTTGCTAGTGTCTGGCCCAGATGACCAAATGCACTGCTCTATACCAAGTTTCTGAAAGCTGCCTACTTATTTTCTGTTCTACTTTTACTATGTGCTGACTCAGATTCCCCTTGAGGTCAACAATAAATTACTCACTCAGGGAGAAGTGCTCTAATCTGTTGATGTTGAGTCTCCTGACAGTGGGGCTGCCACTTTTGTTGAATGTGAATATTTAGTTTAGAGTCTATGATTGGTCCAGCACTCTATGCCACACATTGCCTTTGTCACTCTCACATCCTACCTCTCTCTTCTTGCAATGATGTAGTCTATTAAATGCCAGTGCTTTCCGTGAGGGTGCATTCATCATGTTTTATTGTATTTGGGTAAATGGAAGGCAGTGTTGGTGATGAGAAGCTCATAAGAAGTCTAAGTCTTCAGCAGTAAGTGACCTTGTTTCTTCTGACTCTGTTCTTCCCAAGGACTTCCTGCCATGTTTGATAGTCTATGACTGCTCTGGTGTTAAAGTCACCCAGAATTATAAGCTTGTCCTCTTTTAGCATATCAGTGTTGAGGGTCTCCATTCTGACCTCATCATAGTGGGAGCATGGGCACTGGTGATGGTGGTATAACAGTTTCCTGCAAGTGGCTGTCACACTGTCATGAGCTTGTCATTTGCTCCTTTTGGGAGGCATACTGCTTGCTTGCTGACTAGATTCAATCTGATTGTAAAACCCGTGCTTCACAGTGGCCATTCCAGAAAAAACACATATCCAGCTCTGACTTCAGTAACCTAGCCTTCATATGCCAGCCTTGTTTAATTCAGGGATGCTATTTGAATGGTACCTTCTGAGTTCTATTGCAACAAGAGCTGGTCAGCTTTCAGATCCATTGGATTTTGTGTTGTCCATGACTGCACACATTCCATGTAACAATGGTGAGTGAAATCATCTTTGCAAAAATTTTTGTACATTTTTGTGTGCATTTTGAATGCAGAGTGGCCTGTAGTAAGCAGGCCAGGGTTGGGCACCTTTTCTAGCTACTTCCTCATGTCAGGAGATGAGCAGTATGGTCTTTAAAAAAAAGCTGCTCAGGAGAGGATTCTGGGAGTAGACCAGAAAATTCCAAGCTTTCTAGATTTCCCCTAAAATGAGATAAAATAACACCCCAGGGCAAACATATAATTTTACTTTTCTTCTTCTTCTTTTTTTTGGAGGGAGGAAGATAGGGCAATTGGGGTTAAGTGACTTGCCTAAGGTCACATGGATAGTTTTGTGTTAAGTGTCTGAGGCCAGATTTGAACTCAGGTCCTCCTGATTCCAGGGCCAGCGCTCTATTCATTGCACCACCTAGCCACCCCCTGTTTACTCTTTATATGAGGAAATGTAAAACATACGTGTAAGATTGTTACTAGTAATTGGGTAGTCTGTAAGAAAGATTGGGGACCTGAGTATGATATGATTTTAAAAAGAAAAACCATTTAGGAACAGGTAAAAAGAGTAATTATAAAAATGAGGAGCGAGAGGAAGAACTGACACATTAGATGGGGGAAGAGGGCTGATAGTTCTGGAATCCTACTCTTATTGGGAATGGGTTTAAGAGGGAACAATACAAATATATCTAGAAGAGCATAAGTCTTCTAAATTCAGAAAGAAATTAAAGGCTAAGGGGATAGAGAGGGGGGAGATGATATGGGAGGAATTTTTAGAGGGGAGGTTGAGGGAATAGGATAAGAAGGGTTATAGAAGGGTGTTTAGATTAATGTAAATCGGAGAAAAAGAAAGAAATCTTTTGGGGGGGGGTAAGTTAAGTAATAGAAGGGCAAGGTAGTGGGTAAAAGTAAAATAGAGGAGTCAGGAGGGATAAGAAATAAAAGATATGCACAAACATAAAATAAAGATCAGGAGTAGAATTTGTCAGGGAAAAAGGAGCAGGGGAGATCATGATCCTAGACAAAGTTGAGGCTAAAATACATTTAATCAAAAGAGAAAAAAGTGAAACTATACTATGTATCAGCCATATTCATCAATGTTTTTTTTTTTTTAAAGCAATTGGGGTTAAGTAACTTGCTCAAGGTTACACGGCTAGTCATTATTTATGTGTGGGTGCTCATTTTCTTTATATATATATATATATTTTTAAAGCAATTGGGGTTAAGTAAATTGCTCAAGGTTACACGGCTAGTCATTATTTATGTGTGGGTGCTCATTTTCTGAGGCCGGATTTGATCTCGGGTCATCCCAACTCCGAGGCTGGCGCTCTTACTCACTGCGCCACCTAGCCGCCCCTTTAGGGCAACTGGGGTTAAGTAACTTGCCCAAGGTTACACGGCTAGGTTTTTTGTTTGTGTGGATTAAGTGTCGGAGGCCGGCTCCGAACTCAGGTCCTTCTGACTCCAGGGCCGGCGCTCTATTCACTGCGGCACCTAGCTGCCCCTGGGTGCTCATTTTCTGAGGCCGGTTTCGATCCCGGGTCATCCCAATTCTGAGGCCGGCGCTCTTACTCACTGCACCACCTAGCCGCCCCGATCAATGTTTTTTTTAGACTATGTAAAATAACTAGATAGTCTAAGTTTGGAATATTGCTGTGGTGTAGGAAATGATGAGTTGGTGGACTTGGAAAAATATGGAAAGACTTGGACTTATGAAGGAAGAGGTTATCCATTCTCAGAGAAACAGAGGACAACTAAGTATAGTATGGTCTTGCATAGATGCATATCAATGTATATGTCTATATAGGAGTATTATTATAGATATCTAAGTATATGTATGTGTATATCTTTGTGTGTATATGTATATATGTTTATGTGTGTATATATGTATATATATGCATGCATATATAATTATATCTCCACTTAATTGTAGATTTCTTTGGAGGCAGGGAAAAAAGGGGGAAAAAGAACAAAGTAAAAAGTGCACAACAGAGAACAAAAGAAAACTTACAAGGAAGCAAAGGAAAGATGGACAGCTTTGAATACAATGTGTATATTTATTACATAGACTTTCTTGAAATAGAAATTGGTTGCTATATATTTGGAATCCTCTCTTATGTTCTGCTGTGACATGGCAATGCTTTTTCCCTCCTTCTCTTATTTTGTATTTACATTTTAATATTTAAGTTTACAATAAAAAAAAAAACCTGTTCAGATACCCAATAGGCTGCTTAATCCCACTGCTTTTTTAATTCCATAAGAAGACCCTATGCCTAGGCCACCTATGTGCAGGGTTGTGACTACAGTTCAGTGTATTTGTACTTGCTACTTTGCTAGTTGCCCATTGCTACAGGACTTCAAGGTAGAAAAAATAGTAAGAGTAAAATAATAAAATAGTTAAATAATTAAAACAGTGGACAATGGGTAATGTCTTGACTTGTGTGTGAATTGGTTTTACGTGAGGCTGTGTTGAGTCATCAAAATCTGGTGACTGGACAAAATCAAGATGATTGGCAATTACCCAGGATGCAATGTATGACTTTGGCATTTTTGTTGTCTGACCAAGCTCTAAGGGCTCTACAATGCTTGTTTTCACTGCCTTCATGGCCCATTATAACAAATTGCTTTCATCCACCCATTCTATCAGGGGAAGTCTTCATATGCTTGGAGTAAAATTTATCACCAATAAGGCAGCTGACAGACTTGTCTGTCCCAAGGACCATTCTTAGAGCTTAGTGTGACAGAGTTTTTTACTCCCCTGGTGCAATGTTTTCGCCTTTCTTCCTCCTTATGTGATGCCTCCAAACTTGGGAGAAAAGCCTTTTATTAAGGCAACTGGGACCACCAAACAGAACTCTCTGGAGCAAACATCTTTCCTGAGAATGTCTGTTAATAGTTTTCTCTAGGGATTCACTATCTTCCAGGATAGTCTCCCCAAAATCTCTGTGATCTCATTAGAGATTTAGCATCAGTATCCAAAACCTCGGTGGTCCTGGCTCTTAGTGTCTTTGAGCTACATTTGTCTGTGGAGCCTGAAATTTTCAGTTCCTGAGAAATCATTTGGGATACATCAAATATACAATTACATATGAGGCAAACATTCCACATGCAAATATTAGCAACTTCATCTGGCTACATGTATAAACACTGATATTTCTCCTGGAAAATCTTGTTAGCCAAGTTACTGATGGATCTAGTTCTTTTGTGAACTATGGACCTTTCTGCCTATGTACTGGTTCATGTTATCCTTATGTATCTTGCAGGCCAGGTGCATTTAATTTTAGTGCTTCCCCATAGTTCTTTGGCATCTTTAATGGGATTAACAGGGGTTATCTAGACTATCTGCAAATGGCTTTAGCTCTCATGGATAGTGTTCCCTTAACTGTAAGTGTGGGTCTCTTGCTCCCCAGTTTCTTTTAGTTATTAACAGTTTAATTGGCTTTTACAAAGAAATATTTACTTCAAATGTGTAATTAAAATATGGAAAATTACTCCAAAACATGTGGATGACCTGATCCTTTTCCTATACCACCTCAGACTCTGGGAAAGGGGAGAGGATTAGGTTCATTGTTTAGTTCAGTTCCCATAGAGTACAGTCTCAAATTCTAAGGGCTTGAGTCTTTGCCTTGAAGGAGCAGAAATTCTAAAAGTAGAGACAATCATGAATGTAACTGGGTCCATTAAAGATACACACAGAGTAGATGGAAGCTAATGTTATGTGGCAAGGCACTAGCAGTTGGAAGTGAGATAGGTTTGGGACTGTGAAAGACCTCCTGCAAAATCTTGGATTCAGACTGACTCTGGAAAGAATCCAAGGAAATGACATATTGAAAGTGAGGAGGGAGAGCATTTCAGGCATAGGGAATAGTCAATGCAAAAGACATGAAGATGTGAGATGGGGTGTTGTGTATGTGTGTAAAGCATGGAGACCATGTAGCTGGACTGAAGAGTATATGGAAGGGTATATAAGTATATGGAAGGAAAGCTAATGAGCTCTGTTTTGGACATGTTGAGTTTGAGATGCCTGTGGGACATACAGTCTGAGATATCTCAGGAGAAAGACTAAGGCTATAGCTATAGATCTGGAAATCATCTGCACAGGGAGGCTGATTGAAACCGTTAGAGCTGCTAGGAGTTAGGATAGAAGTGAAAGAGAAGAGAACCCAGATAGAACTTTGAGGAACACTGAAAGTTAGAGTGTGACATGGAGGTAGACACAGCAAAGGAGACCAAGAAATGGTAAGATACATAGGAGAAGAACTAGGAAAGAGCAGTGAAGTGAAAATCTGGAAAGGAGAGAGTATCCAGGAGGAGATGGTTATGGGCAGTCTCTAAGAGAGGTCGAGAAGGTTGTGGGTCAGTCATTTAATCTGGCAATTAAGAGATCACTGGTAACTTTGGAGGGGCAGTTTCAGTTGAATGAGGGTGGAAGCCAGATTACAGAGGGTTCGGAAGAAATTAAGAGGAGAGGAAATGGAGGTAATGAGCAGAGATGGCTTTTCTCCTGAGTTTATTTGATAAAGGGATGAAATGAGCAGAGATGGCTTTTCTCCTGAGTTTATTTGATAAAGGGATGAAAAAATTAGCTAACAGCTCTGGGAGTAGTCAGATCGGTGGGGTCATTTTAAAGATGTGGGGAACATTGAAGTGTTGGCAAAAAGGAAATATAGACAGGGAGAGATTGAAGATTGGAAAGAGAGTGGAGATGATAGAGGGAAACATCTTCTGGAGAAGACAGGAGGATCAAGGGAATATTGTAGAATGATGGACCTTGGCAAGGAGAAGGGTTTGCCCTTTCATCCGGAATAGAATAAAAGGATAGTGGAAGATGTCTGAGTGATGTGAGATAAGAAAAGAATGGAAGAAAAGGGAGCTTTTTGTAAATAGTCTCAGTTTTTTCAGTGAAGGTGAATTCATCAGTAGAGAGGGTGAGTGTAGGAGATGCCATAAATGTGTAAGAAGAAAAGAGAGAGTATAATACAACTGGTGTAGAAGGTTTAATAATGAACCAGGGGGAATTAGATTGATTGCCTTGATGAAGTGAGGGACCAGTTGACCGAAATTACAGAAACTCTAATAGTTTCAGCTCCCTCAATTAAATCAGAGAACTTTCTTCTCCCTTGGGTTAGTTTCCACTTTCTCAATTACAAACCCAAAACTTAAATACTTAGGTAAAAATCGCTGTTAATGTCCATGTGATTTCTTAGAGGCATCAAGTAATAAATCCACATGAAGTTATGTTTAAGTAAAATCTAGAAGCTGTGCTGGGGCTCGCACTCAGAATCACCTTGGTGCTCTGGGAAAGGGAGGGAAAGAAGAGGTGCTGAGTAGGCATTTCTCTCACCCACTTTTCCCAACTGCCACAAGGGCTGGTTTAGCACATGCTTATCTACTTGTGTAGTGTTTTCATCTTTCCTCCTCCTTGCATGATGCCCCCAAACTTGGGAGGAAGTTTTTCACTCAGGTAACCAGGACCACCAAACAGAACTCTCCTGAGCAAACATCTCTCCTCAGAATGTCTGTTAATGGTCTTCACATGCCGGGTTATAGTTGTTATATCCAACACCTATACATTGTTAAATTATTCACTTTGTCAGAAGGGAATATAGTCTTCTTTATTTCACTAGTATTATTCCTATCTTATCTTTATTGATTTTTGTTTCTCTGTGTCTCTTTGTTTCTCTCTCTCCTATACACATACACAACACTAACACTAAATATAATTCTTACATTTTATACTATTCACAGAAATTGACTTCTTTCCTCTCATCTCCACTCTGAACTCTTTGCCTTGTTCTTTTTTCTCCCTCATTTTTGATCACTGACTCTCAATCATCTTATTTCTCTGCTTCCTTCCCTTTGTGCCACATGGCCTCCCCTTTGATAACCATCTTGATCTGAACTTTCTTAGGTTTTTAAAAATTATTTCTTCTCTTAATTTTGTATTATTTTATTTCCTCCATCAATTCCTTCTGCAGGACAACAATTTTATGATGTCCTGAGGAGTTTTTAGTTTTGTTCTTTTGTTGGTGGTATTTGAGTATATTTTCTTTTGTCATTTCTATTTCTACTTCTCTTGAGTCATAATATTTTTTTTCTTGTAGCTCTTCTTTTACTTGTGTGAATGATTTCTGCCTCACCCCCCACCCAAACCCACCATATTTTTCCATTGAGAATTTTTTGGTAGTTCTTTTTTCAGCACTTTGGTTACCGTTTTTTGTTTTTTTTTTTGCTTTTTGGAGGGCAATGGGGGTTAAGTGACTTGCCCAAAGTCACACCGCTAGTAAGTGTGTCAAGTGTTTGAGGCCAGATTTGAACTCAGGTTCTCCTGACTCCAAGGCTGGTGCTCTATTCACTGTGCCACCTAGCCTCCCCCTTGGTTACCATTTTTGAGGGTGATATTGAGGAACATTTAGAGTCATCGGGGAAGAAGATAGAGTGCTAGGCTTGTAGTTAGAAAAATCTGGGTTCAGTTCTCGCCTTTGATTGTGTGCCTTGGACCAATGACAGTCTCTATCTACCCCAGCTATACCCCATTCCCTTGACACACCTGATTTATTGAATCATACGTGGGATTTATTTGTCTTGGAAGAGGGAATGACCTTACTTACAATTGTACATCATAAGATTGGGAAGTGTGGGTTCATGTCTTTGGACTTGGTCCATTGTCCTATGGCTATCTGTTCTCTTGTGGTTGCTAGTGGTAAGAATCCTTGGAAAACTGACAAGGACTTTGGGCCTGTTTAAGAAGCAGTAGGAAATGGATAGAGCCCAGGACTCTTGGTTACCAGTTGTGTTGGTATCCATAGTTGAAAGAAGGAATAATAATAATAGTGATTTTAGCAAAAGTAACTTAAATTTGTCTATTTACAAAGCTGAGTACCTTGGTGTTGGTAGTCAGGAGAGAATAGGTCAGGGTATTTTTGCACTGAGGACTCACAGAGCCTTCACACATACATGTATTAAAGGGCTAATTTCTTGTATTATCTTTCTCATTCATCTTCCTGGAAGTTCTCCTAGAAGTATAAAGTTTACATTTTTGCAAAGAAATTTTACTAGAAAGGAAAGGGAAAACTAAAATAAAACATGAAATCATGGGTTTACAGAATCAAGTACATTGCCTTGCACAGAGTAGTAACAGAAATGTTCATTGAATGAATAGACAAATACCTTTAATAGCATCAGCTGAGTATTTCAAAGAGCAAAGAATAGGATCTTCTTTGTGTAGTGAAAAGAAAGCTGAATTCTGAGCAGGAAGACTAGGAGTGCAAGTCCAACTTTACCCCTAACTAGTTGTGTGAACTGGGATAAACCTCTTTATCTCTTGATTATTCCATTTCAGAATCTATTAAATGACAATAGTAATATGATAATGAATGTAAAATAAAAATCCTAATACTGGCCTTACCTTACAGGGATTGTTAGGCTCAAATAAACTAATCGAAGGTTAAGTTGCTTTGGAAAGGCTATATTAAGGCACAAGGGCAGGATAGTTAAGATAGTAAGATAGTTAAGAGCACATTACTGTGATCTCTTTGGTCCACCATGTTTCTGAGGCTGTCAGAAAGTTGAAGGCATTCCTGGACTCTGTACTGAAAACCACAACTTTCCAGATGATAATCATCAATGCTTATAGAGTTCTTAATCAATAGGTGCCTGAGAAGATACTTTTGTTTTCCCACATTTTCTTTATGACTAGTTTGACTTCCTCGTTCTTCAGACTGTAGATGATGGGGTTCAGCAGTGGTGTCACAATGCTGTATTGCAGGGAGATGACTTGCTCCAGGATGGAGCCTGTGGCAGGGCTTAGATAGCAGCCCACACCTGTCAGGAAGAACAAGGTCACTACAATCACATGGGAGGAGCAGGTAGAGAAGGCTTTGCTCCTGCCTGAAGCTGACTTGATCTTCAGGATGGCTGAGATAATTCGAGTATAAGAAAGCATGATGGGGAAGAAACAGCCAAAGACAATGATGATCATGGTAGTGAACAAGATCATCTTGTTAGGGAAGAGGTCAGTGCAGGAGAGAGGTAAGAGCTCAGGCATCTCACAGCTATAGTGTTGGATGAGATGGGGGCCACAGAAGTGCAGCCTCAACAAAGGCAGGGTGTTGAGCAGGGAGTTGGTGACCCCAATTAGACAAGACCCACAAGCCAGAAAAACACAGAATTGCTTGTTCATGACCATCACATAAACCAGAGGGTTACAGATGGCTGCATAGCGGTCATAGGCCATGGCTGAGAGGATGAAGGCTTCAGATGTAGCAACGAAAAGTGTTAGTCCAATCTGTGCCAGGCACCCATTGAAGGAGATGGTTTTATTCTTGGCTAGAAGTGTTTGAACCAACTTTGGCACCATGACTGAGGAATAAAAAATATCAAAAAAGGACAAGTTCATCAGGAAGAAGTACATGGGTGTGTGCAGGTGAGAATCCATCTTGATGATTGCCATTATCAAAAGGTTCCCAGCCAAGGTGAAGAGGTAAATCAAAGAGAAGATGAAGACCAGGGTGTATTGGATGTGGAGGTTGCTGGAAAATGGTAGAAGAATGAATTCTGAGTCTGTGGTCTGATTATCTGGCATCGTTTGTTCAGAAAAATCCTTCCCTGGGAAATAGAAAAGCATGTCAACCAACTAGCAAGGTTTTATTGACCAACTGGTAAGTGTTCAACACTGTGTCAAACACTATAGAGTAAAATAAAAGACCTTGGAGATATATTTTCTGCCATCTTGTGGGTGTAATCTTTGTGAGGAGACAAGATGGAGACACAGGAAAAACTTATGAAGCAGAAAACACACGAAATAGAAGTTATGTATTAAATTGTGTCGTCAAGATTCTGTGCACTGGAGGAGTGGAAAAGAATAGAGAACAGTGATGGCTGGAATGGTCAGGAACCATTGGAATAATGGAGAAGCTGGGGTAATTTGAATTCATTTCTAGGGGCATCGTTTAATTCTCCATTTCAGCCATGAATGTAGAGTCCTGGGCTGTATCCATTTTCTACTGAGTTATAGCTTTCAAAGAGGGTTCTAATCTGTATTGGTAGAGGAAGTCCCTTAGTGGGGGCTCTGTACTGGTTTGCCTGGTAAAAACAAACAAAAATGAATGAAGAAATGAATTATTTTTCTCTCATAACTGACTTCTTATCCTGATATTTCTTTTCTGCCTTGGTTCCTTTGCTTCCATTGTTTTCTTCTCTTGGAACTGCTGAACTCTCTTTTTCATCTCTGCCTATCAAATTCTACTCATCCAGGTATTTTATGGCATCTTCTCCATGAAGCATTGAAGTGGAAATGACCATTCAACTTTGACTGCATTTTGCTTATAACTTGGCGCAACACTCAGAAAATTCTACTTTGTTTATAATTGTTTTTACATTCAATCTAGAATTAGCGCACAGTCTCCTCAAGGACAAGGACCATGTCTTGCTCATATTTTTCATTTTTGCATCACCTCAGTACTTGGCAATGGCCTTGTACAGTGTAGATATTTAATAAATGTTGAATTAACCAGTGGGCAGAAACTGAATTACTAGTTCTAATTACATTTTGCCTTAGCTATTATCATGAAGTATTTGACTATATACTTTCCACACTCAAAATGATATACAAAAATATTTTTTAAAAATTAAGGGTGAGATTTTTCAGTCAAGATAACCCATAAGTTTCAAGGAAGCCAACATCTTCCCGTGTCTACTGAAAAATCTCAGATAGAAACAACACAAATAAGAAAAATGTTTACAAAATAAAATAAGTCAAAACAGAAAATGAACAATGTCAAGAAAACTTTTATATAAATGAAGATTTATATATATATATATATACATGTATATATATATATATATACCCATACATATACATACACACATATTATATACATACATGATGGCACAACTGAAAAAAGAAAAAAACTAAAGTATAAGAATTGAGGCATATGAAAAAAGAAACAATGCAAGATATCTTCAGAGTTGTCTTTAAATGGATAAATCATGACTAGAGAAACACAACAAGAAAATGGTGGAAAGAAAAGATAAGAATATCACAAGATCAAATAGGAAATAAGTAAAAAAACAAGAGGAAATGAAGCTGGAATTAAAAGATTTCGAAAAATATCAGGAGAAATAGTAAAGAATGTTGCCAGTATGGGAAAAATAATAGAACAAGCATACGAAACAAAGTCCATAGGTTCAATAATGAGAGCTGCCATAGTAGAAAACAAAATCACATACAACTTCATGGATTCACCTTCACAGCAAACATTGGCATTTAACAGACTATGTCACTGTAAGGAGAAGAGACAGGAATGCAAGAATGATGAAGGTGATGAGTGCAGAGTACTGGACTGATCATAGATATATCCTCTCCAAGAAAAGTATTTGCATTTAACAAAAGCTGCTGCCCCAAGGCAAGCTGGCTCCCAGAAGACAATGTCAACATATTAGAGTGCTTCTCCAAAGAGGAACAGTTCATGGCTAACTTGGAGGGAAAGCTGAGCCAATTCACGGTTGGTAACAGTGGAGTAGAAAAGGAGAGGGCAGTTTTCAGAGATGTGGTGGATAGCACTGCATTTACTCATCTGGGCTGGAACACTCACAAACATCAACACTGGTTTGATAAAAGTGATGGTGAAATTCAAAAGCTACTAAATGAAAAATGAGAACTCCACCATGCTGACCAGTAGGACAGTTCATCTGTCTCTAAGAAGGCAATGTTTAACTCCATGAAAAGTAAAGTGCAAGCAAAGCTTAGAGAGATGCAGGATTCTTGGCTGAGTAAGAAGGCAGAAGAAATTCAGTTTTATGCTGATAGTAATGAACCAAATCACTGTTATGATGCCCTGAAGGTTATTTATAGACCAAGACCTATGGCACATCTCAACTACTCAGTGCTGATGGAGCCACATTAATTAGTGATAAAGACCTGATCTTGGAGAGATGGGCTGATTACTTCCATAGGGTTCTTAACAAACAATCATCAATCAGTGCTGAAGCCATTGGACCATATGCCTCATGTTGAAGTCTCTGGCCAGATTTCCAACTGAAGAAGAGGTTTTGAATGCCTTTAGGTTCCTCTTGTGTGGCAAAGCACCTGGCACTGATCTGATCCCATCAAAGATCTGCAAGGTAGAGGGTCCATTGCTCATATAGAAGTTAATTGAAATCTTCTGGGTTATATGCCAAAAGAAGATTATCCACCAGGAGTTCAAGGATGCCTCCATTGTCCACCACTATAAAGGAAAAGGACATAGGTTGTCCTGTGACAATCACAGGGGGTTCTCTCTTTTAGTCATTGCTGGCAAGATTTTTGCCAGAGTCCTCCTTAATAAGCTGATCCTTCAACCTGGAAGATTCATCCACCTGAGAGCCAGTGTGACTTCAGAAAGGGCCAAGGAATGGTTAATATGGTGTTTGTTGCCCAACAACTCCAGGAGATATGCCAGGAGCAGAATAGAGGTCTGTACACAGCATTTATTGATCTGACCAAGGCCTTTGATAACTACTTGTGGAAAATTATGTCAAAATCTGGGCAGTTTATCAGTATTGTATGTCAGTTTCATGACAGCATGCTTGTGTAGGCTCTGGATAATAGAGGATGCTCTAATGTTTTCCCATTCATCAATGGAGTGAAGTAAGGCTGTGTGCCTGATCCCATGCTTTTTAGTGTAATATTTTCAGCAGTGTTTTAGATGCCTTCGATGAGTACAAAAATGGTATCAAGGTCAGCTACCATACTGAAGGTAAATTATTAAACTTGAAAAAGGTTACAAGCCAAGACTAAAGCTGATGGAGTGTTGGTGCATGATCTTTTGTTCACAGATGATTGTTCACTCAATGCAGCCTCTAAGGCTGAGTATGGGTCAATTCTCTGCTGTTAATTTTTGCCCAACAATTAACATCAAGAGAACAGGTTCTCTACCAGCCCTCATCACACTATACATATGTGGAACTATCTGTTGTAACAAACGGAGAAAATTTGAATACTGTGGATAAGTTCATTTACCTTGACAGTATACTTTCCAGGGATGTATGTATAGGTGATAAGGTTGATGCATTCATTGCCAGAGCTAGCTCAGAGGTTGGGATGCTCTGAAGAAAAGTGGTATTAGAAGAAGAGGTATTAGATTGTCTACCAAACTGAAGGCTTCAGAGCCATTGTGCTGACATCACTGTGAAACCTGTAACAGTATGCTAGTGATGCCTGCCATTAGGAAAGTGATTTGCTTTCATTTGAATTGTCTTAAGAAAGATTCTGAAGATCACCTGGCAAGATAAGGTACAAGAAAGGACACTGAGGTCCTTTCTCAAGCTAAACTACTAAGCTTTCAAACGTTACTACAGGTAGCACAGCTACAATGGGCTGGCCATGTTGTTCAAATACTAAATGTACATTTGCCTAAAAGACTCTTTTATGAAGAACTCACAGAAAGCAAGCACTCACATAGAGGTCAGAAGAAGTGATACAAGGATACTCTCAAGGTCTCTCTGAAGAACTTTGTAATTGATTGTGTGACATGGGAGACATTGGCAAAAGAGCACCCACCATGGTGTGTCAGTATCAAAGAAGGCACTGTGCTCTATGAATGAAGGAGAATTGCAGGAACTCAAAAGAAACACAAGATGTGAAAATTTGGAGATATCTCTACTCCAAAAGTTTGTGTGGATTATTTGTGCCTGACCTGTGGCAGAGACTTCCAAGCTCATATTGGTCTGATCAGCCACAGTCAGACATGCTGTATCTTGATCCCAACATAGTGATGTCATTGTGGTTCTTTTTGGGAACAAAGGACAATAACCATATTAATAAACAAATGAGTTGGATTCCAGAAAATTTAGAAGAGCAAAAGTATGTAAATATATAACACACTCTCTCAACTACTTCAAATTCCACTCATAGGGGTGACTAGGTGGTGCAGTGAATAGAGGGCTGGCCCTGGAGTCAGGAGGACCTGAGTTCAAATCTGGCCTCAGACACAACACAAAAACTAGCTGTGTGACTTTGGGCAAGTCACTTAACCCCAATTGCCTTCCAAAAGCAAAAAAAATTTTTTTCCACTCATACATATGAGCTTCTTCACCAGCAGCTGGTTGCTACTAGGAGCTCTAAAGATGATAACCTTGTGGGTTTACACTCTTAACACTAGATTGCTTACAGGTCCCCAACAGTATAGTTCCCATTAATAATCAACCAATAGACACAACTTAACTTTTAGCAAAGGTATTTATTATATAGTAATAACAGTAGCTACAAAACAATCTTCCTAGGAAATACAGGCAAATTCTCCCCACTACTCCCCAAATATGTAGTGTCTGTGGGAAGATTGGGCAGAAATTTAGAGTATAATTGTAAGGAAATACACATATAGACAATTTTTGTGGCCAAGGAGATGCCAACTACCATACTGACTGCTTGCTCTCAAAGGTTTTTCTCTCTTTATCTAGACCTATTTCCCTATCTATTTCCCCCTGGATGCAGTACCTCTTCAAGTTGTTCAGCTGGGGTTATCTTCTCTCCACAGTTCAACTCTTGATTGCTAGGGCTAGCTCTCCCTTGAACCTATAAATAATTCCCTTCTCTGCTGCCTGAGGTCTTTCCTGAAGCTCTTTCTTCAAATATCTGTCTCTGTTTCTGTATTTGGAGTCTTTGTCTCTTCTCCTTGTTTGATGTAATGCTTTACTGGTTCAATAGCTGTCCTTCAGAATGACATGGTGGATGGTGAAGTATGATGGAGAGGAAGTCCTTTTTTCTTTCCCCCCCAACCTCCAAGAGTAATTCACTCTCAGGGGATGGGTTACTCTTCCATTTCTACTTCTAAGAGTAGTCTTCTTGGATTGGATACCCTTGAACTACTAAATATGCCCAAGCTTAGTTGTTTAAAGCCCTGCAAATGTGTATCCATTTTCACTTGTCCAATGAGGTTGCTCCAATTTGGAACTATGATCCAAAAAATTACTACATTGTGCACATTCTTTAACCCAGTGATGCCACTAAGAGGTTATATCCCAAAGGAATAAAGGCAAAGGAAAAAAGAACCATAGGTTAGCAAATATTTATAGTAGCTATTTTTGTAGTGGCAAAGAACTAGAAACTAAGGAGGTACCTATAGATTTGGTAATGGCTCAAGAAATTATATTATATGAATATAATTGAATACTACTATGCCATAAGAAATGACAAAAAAGGGTGATTTCAGAGGAACCTTGCAAGGTTTGTATGAAGTGCTGCAAAGTGTAGTGATTGTGATAGTATTGATAGTGATATACAACATCAAAGTAGTAAAAGTGAACATTTTGAAAGACTTAAGAGCATGGATCAACACAATGATCAACCATGACTCCAGAGGATAAAAGATGTTATCCACCTTCTGACAGAATGGTGATAAAGTCAGGGTACAGGATGAAATATATTTTTTGAACAGTGCCAATAAAGGAATTTGTTTTGCTTGGTTAAGCAATTTTGTTACTAAAGGTTGTTTTTTTTTTTTTTCAAAAGGGGGGACACGGGAAGGGGAGAGATTATATTCTTGTTAATTGACAAAAATAAAAATTTCCCTTCTTTTATCTCTAATTCTCTGGCAACCTCAGAAAAAGGCTAACATTGTCATAAGGGCTTAAGGAAAACAGCTGCTGCTTTCTTGCTCCCAATTCTCAATTTTTTTTAATACCAGGGAACTAAAATAGTTAAATGATGAGTGGTAATTCGTGATCTTTGAAAAACTGTGGAAAATACAAGAAGTCTTACAGGAACACACATAGCTCAATGCTGATCTAATTTTCAAAGAGGAGATGGGCTAATGATTTTGACAGACAAAATAGAGTTCATGAGCCCTGAGAAAAAGTAAGGCTGTCTATGAAAATCAGAATGGGTTCATCGAGATCATTGGGTCATGACAAACAAAAGTTATTTCCTTTTTTTGTTAGGATCACTAGACTAGAAGATTAGAAGTATACCAGAAATGTGGCATATATGGATTTCAGCAAGACATGCAACAAAACCTTAAAATGTCTGTGTTGATAGGATGGAAAGATACAGATTAGAGTATAGTAAAATAGTTTGATACCAGCTCGGAGGGAGATTTCTAGTGGTGTAATCCAAATCTTTGTTCTAAACACAATTTGTATTGATAATGGTTCATTTGGCAAATTCTCTAACTGGTGGATTATCAAAGCTGAGCATGAAGTTAATACATTAGATGAAAGAATTATGGTCCAAAAAGTTCCTGCCAGGTTAGAATGATGGAGGAAATCTATTAAATTGACATTTAATAATGATAATTCCTAATCTTGGTGAGGAAAATACAGTATAGTCAGACAGAAGGGATTGTTACAGAGGACTGTAAGCCCAACATGATGTCACCCTGTGACATGGCAACACTAGCACAAAATGTGTTGATGGAAACCTGGAGTGGAGTACAAGGTTGGTGATAGCCCTACTGATACAGTCAAATGACAGCTGGAGTACCATGCCTACAAACTGTTTGGGCACTGAGTTTTGGGAAGTACATCGATAAAGCTAGTGCTTGTCCTGAAGAAGGTGTTAGGTGGAGAGAGGATGGGAGAGAATGCAAAATAGGAGTCATTTGAAGGAAGTGGGGATATTTAGCTCAGAGGAGAAAAGATTTGGGATGGATATGACAGATGTCTTCAAGTTTTGAAATGTGCAGGAGGGATTAAATATGGTTGTTCCCAGAGTTAAGAACCAAGGGAAGACGGTAGAAGGAACCACTTGTGAATGAGGTTTGGCCTTATGTAAGAGAAAAACACCAGTTCTGGGGAAAAGGTGAAGCTTTCATTCTGATAAAACTAAAAGTGCTGTTAGGCTCAAATGAGGTAATGGAAGTAAAATGCTTTTCAGAACATAAAGCCATTATGTAAATACCAGTTATTATCCTCATTTTTAGCCTATAGTTAGTCACTAGGTGATGGTAATTCCCCGAGCCTTCTCCTGTATTCCTGCTGAACTCTAGTCATCTTTATTAGAGCAGTACAGGGGTGTGCTGTTAGATTTTTAACAACCAGGCTCCTTGGGGGGGAAAGACCATGTACACACACACTTTTAATTTTAATTTGTATTTCTAACACTTTCTTAAGTTTAGATAATCAACAAAACAAATAATCAAGCCTTGATTTGCAGCCACCATTTCAGAAGAGTGAAAATTGAACAATTGTCTCTCACACTTTACTAGAGCTGACTCCAGCACAAATCTGGATAAAAGCTCCAGGCTTATGAAGCACCTGTGGGCAGATGGGAGGGCCCAGAGCACCCTAGGATCAGTGTGAATACCTCTATTTTCTTTTCACCTATTCTTCTCAGTCCCTGGAAGCCTGCCCCCTGGTTCCCTCCTCTACTGAAACTTTTCTCTCACAGGTCATCACCTTCAGTGGCCTTATTTTCCCTTTAGTTTTTAAATCCATTGACAAAGGGGTTAAAGGATCTGGAGGCCCAGTTCTGCTAGAATCTAGCCTTATGACCTTGGACAAATGTTTTTAAAATTTCCTTTAATGGGCCTAAGTTTGCTCATCCATGAAATGAGGGAATTGGAGTAAATGAAATTCTCTTCCACTTTAATATCCCATGACCCTCTGAGAGACTGAGCTTGCTCCCCCACCCCTCAGGTTTTTCTTGATTCACATGGGCAGCCCTTTCCAGCTTTTCCTCAGGAGGTTTTTCCAGGCAAGCTAGATGGACTTAGGAAAGAAAACATCAACTCACCTTGACTCTGGGCCATAACACAGGCAGTGATCACCATCTTTACTACCCCCACATGTTGACTGAGCACCTACTATAGGTAGACACTGGTCACTCTGGCTCCTCTTTCTTTTCTTTGTCCTCCTACAGAATAACCTGCCCATTCATCTGAAAGTCTCAAGCACTTGGAACCGCCAAAACATACTTCTCCATATCTTTGTCCCTTAAATAGTCACAGGCTTCTTCAGCTTGATGAGCTGCTGGTCTGAATGTCAGACTCTTGACTACCCAGCTACCCCTGGGAGCAGGTTTCATCATTATCATTCTATTAACATATGGGATTGGATCCAGTCCCAGAATATTGTTTTTTATTCTAGGCTCTTACTTTGGGGATCTTCTCCCTGTAGAGCCTTTTGCTTAACAAGTTAAAACTCCTCTTATGGCAAATATTATTTCAGATTTTTGGCAAGCAGCAGTCGTCTGGGGATGGGGTCATCTTATTTAACTCTCTTCCTTGATGATAAGCTTTAACCCATTTGAGGTCATTGGTGGATTTTAAACCTTGCTGGTAAATTCTTCACACAATTGATTTCAGTATGAGAAGCCTAGTATACTCCCACAACCTTATTATTTCTCTTATTCTCTTCCTTGATATTGCCCAAATGCTTTCTATCATATTTCTGTCACAGGTTCAAGAATTTCCAAATAGGTGTATACCCCTCAGATGTATGGTACCTTTTTTGTCACCCATTTTGCCATGTCTACTCCACTTTTTTTTTGTTTTTTGGAGGGGCAGTTGGGGTTAAGTGACTTGCCCAAAGTCACATGGCTAGTAAGTGTTAAGTGTCTGAGGATGGATTTGAACTCAGGTCCTCTTGACTCCAGGGCTAGTGCTCTATTCACTGTGCCAACTAGCTACCTCATCTACTCCTCTTAAGACATATTCTTCCTTTGCTAGTCATATGTCCCATTCTACCAAACATGTAACTAGTTTTGGGGACCTGAGCTTTGACCTAGGACCCTTAAATCTAGGTGACACTGACAAAAAATTCAGTACCTTGCTCCTGTAAACAACTGAATTTAGTACTTGCTTAACAAGAATAATGAGTTCCAATACAAAGTTCCAGCCACTTCAAGTGACCACCCTCCAGTTTAGCTCCTCCTTGGCTGTATCATACTTTGTACATCCTCTCCTCTCTAATAGTAATCTGTTGATATTTGGATAACTGTGGCCTGTTTCGAATATCCTCCTGAATTTTGTGCCACTTATTGCAGGTACAAAAATGACTGGTTAAAGTTGTATATTCTACCAAGTTTTGGTAATGTTTTTGAGGTCATACTTCCTTTAAAAATATTTTTTTCTCCATTTACATGATTTTTTTTTCTTTTTTTGCCTTTTGGAGGGCAATTGGGGTTAAGTGACTTGCCCAAAGTTACATGGCTAGTAAGTGTGTCAAGTGTCTGAGGCCGGATTTGAACTCAGGTCCTCCTGACTCCAGGGCCAGTGCTCTATTCACTGCCCCATGTAATTTCTTCCTCTGCAAATTGCCTGTTCATGTCTTTTGACCATTTATCAATTAGGGAACAAGTCATATTCTTATAAATTGGACTCAATTTTCTAGATATTTGAGAAATTAGGCTTTTATTAGATAACAAATTTCCCTCAGTTTTCTACTTTCCTTCTAGTCTTGGGCAGATTGATTTTTTGTACAAAAATTTTTAAATTTAGTGTCATCAAAATTATTCATCTTGTAATGCTCTCTATCTCTGGTTGTAAATACTTCCCTCATCCATATATCTGAAAGGTAAACTAGTCCATATGCCCCTACTTTGTTTATGGCATTACCTTTTATGTCTAAATCATGTACCAGTTTTGACCTTATCTTGGTATAGCATGTAAGATGTTGGTCCATACCTAGTTTCTGCCAAATTGCTTTCCAGTTTTCCCAGCAGTTTTTGTGAAATAGTGAGTTCTTGTCCCCAAAGCTTGGATCTTTGCATTTGTCAAATACTAGAGTACTGTGGTCCTTTGCTACTGTGTATTGTGTACCTAATCTATTCTACTGATCTGCCACTCTCTTTTGTAGCCAGTACCAGACTGTTTTGATGATTTCTCCCTTGTAATAGAGTGTGAGATCTGATACTGCTAGGCTACCTTCCTTCACATTTTTTTTTCATTAATTCTCTTGATATTCTTGACCTTTTTTTCTTCTAGATTATTTTTGCTTGTTTTTTTTTAGCTCTATAAAATAATTTTTTGGTAGTTTAATTGGTATGGCACTAAATTAATTAATTAATTAAGTAAAGATTGTCATTTTTATTCTATTATCTTGGCTTACTCATGAGCAATTAATCTTTTTTCCAATTGTTTATATTTGACTTTATTGGTGTAAAAAGTGTTTTGTAATTGTGTTCACATAATTCCTGGGGTTTGTCTTGGCAGGTGGACTCCCAAGTAGTTTATGTTGTCTACAATTATTTTAAATTTCTTTCTATCTTTTGCTGCTGGACTTTGTTGCCAATATGTAGAAATGCTGATGATTCCTGTGAATTCATTTTATGTCTTGCAACTGTCAAAGTTCTTAATTATTTCAACTGGTTTTTTAGTTGATTCTCTAGGATTCTCTAAGTATACCATCACATCATGTGCAAAAGTGATAGTTTTGTTTCTTCGTTGCCTATTCAAATCCATTTGACTTCTTTTTTCTTCTCTTATTACTATAGCTAACATTTCTAGTACAATATTGAATGAGTGGTGATAATAGGCATCCTTGCTTCACCCTGGAATAATGCTTGCTGTTGGCTTTAGATAGATACTACTTATCATTTTAAGGAAAGCTCCATTTATTCTTATGCTTTCTGGTGTTTTAAAGAGGAATGAGTGTTTTATTTTGTCAAAAAATTTTCTGCATCTATTGACAGAATTGACAGATTTTTGGTTTGTTATTGTTATGGTCAATTCAGCAGATGTTCAACATTTTGTGTCTCCATTTGGGGTTTTCTTGGCAAAGATACTGGAATGATTTGTGATTTCCTTCTCCAACTCATTTTACAGATAAGGAAACTGAGGCAAACAGGATTAAGTGACTTGCTCAGGTCACACAGCCAGTAAAGTGAGGGTAGATTTTAATTTACAAAGTTAATCTTCCTGGCTCTAGGTCAGGTACTCTATTCACTGTGCCACCTAGCTGCCTCAATTATGCTGATAGTTTTCCTAGTATTGAACCAGCCCTACACTCCTGGTCTAAATACCACCTAGTCACAGTATATGATTTTTGTGATATATGCCTGTAATCTTCTTGCTAGTATTTTATTTAAAATGTTTATATGAATATTCATTAAGGAAATGGGTCAATATATGAGAAATAAGTAAATTTTTAAGTTCCATGTACCACTAAGAAAAATAATTATTTCTTTTTATTCCCTTTCAATTTTCTCTGAAAGCCTATCATATCTAATTTTTCTAAGATTCTATTTATCTCCTTAACTTCTTTCTTTTTTTTTATCAAATGCTTTATTAACTTCTAGTTTATATCATTCATTTCCACAAGATTTTGAGTTACAAATTTTCTCCCCGTTTTTCCCCTACCCACCACCCCAAAATAGTGATCCCCCTGGATATCCCCTCCTGCAATCTGCTCTCTTCCATATCTTCTCCCATACCTCTTCCGTCTTCCCAGCAGGGCATGGTGGATCTCAATGCCCCAGTGCCTGTATATCTTATTTCCTAGTTACATGTAAAATAATATTAATAATAGTATATATATATATGCATATATATTTTTTTAGACATTTGATTTTAAAGCTTTGAATTCCAGATTCATTCCCTTTCTCCATTGTCACCCACCCTTACTTTGAAGATAAGCAATTCAATATAGGTTGTACATGTGTAGCTATGCAAAACATTTCCACAGTGGATATATTGTAAAAGACTGACTTTATTTCCATCCCTCCTATCCCACCTCCAACTTGTTCTATTCTCTACTTTGATCCTGTCCCTTTTCAAAAGTGGGTGCTTCCAACTTCCCTCCCCCCCCCCCAGCCTGCCCTCCCTTCCATCATCCCCCTCTCTAATCCCCTTCCCCTCTACTCTCCTGCAGGGTGAGATACCCTATTTAGTGTGTATGTCATTTCCTCCCTAAGTCAAATTCAATGAGAATAAGGTTGACTCATTCCTTTTTGCCTTCCTGTTCTTCCTCTCCATTGTAACCATTTCCCCTTGCCTCTTCTATATGAGATAGTTTACCCCATTCTGTCTCTGCCCATCTCTTCTCATTATATTCCTCTCTCACCTCTTAATTTCACCTTTTAAGTATCATCCCTTCCAATTGGTCCTGTGCCCTCTAAACATATATACACGTTCACATATGTATTCATACACCCATATGCCCTCCTATATAACATATATATATATATATATATATATATATATATATATATATATATATATGTGTGTGTGTGTGTGTGTGTGTGTGTGTGTGTATACACATTTCTATTCCCTTCAACTATTCTCATAGTTTTAATTACATATATTTTTCTTTTTACTTAGTATGAAATCATAGTTGCTATGCTGCGTTCTTTTCTTCTTCTTTCAACTTCAACTGAAGCATAATATATTCTGTGCCAGCCTTTTATCCTTTTTTAAAAATTAATTTATTTACTTTTTTTAAGCAATTGAGGTTAAGTAACTTGCTCAAGGTTACATAGCTAGTTATTTGTTTATTTACTTTTAATTTAGTTTCAGTTCCATAGTCCCTTGAGTTTCACATTTTCTCCCCCTCTCTCCCCTGCCCCTGTCATGGCAGCATGCACTCAAATATAGGATCTATAAATATCTTCACATTAATAATTAGTCAAATTGTAAAGAAGGATAACTGGTGGAATGATCAGTGGGAAAGAGAAGACAAAACAAAACAAGAAAAAGAAACAGCAAATAGTTTGTTTCAATCTGCATTCAGACTCTGCAGCTCTGGATGTGGATATCTCTTTTGTCGATGAGACTTGGAGTTGTCACATAACCTTATATTGCTGAGAGGAGCCCAGCCTATTGAAATTAGTCACCACACACACATTGTGTCCGTGATTGTGTACAGATTTCACCTGGTTCTGCTCTTCTTGCTTAGCATCAGTTTATATAAGTTTCTCCAGGTTATTTTGAAGTCTGTCTGCTCCTCATTTCTTATAACACAGTAGTATTCCATTGTATTCATATAACAAAACTTGTTCAGCCATACCACAATTGATGGGCATCCCCTTGATTTCCAATTCTTTGCCACCACAAAAAGAGCTGCTATAAATATTTTTGTACACAGGGGTCCTCCTCCCACTTCTCTAATCTCTTTGGGATATAACCCTAGAAGTGGTATTGCTGGGTCAAAGGGTAAGCACTTATTTAGTTCCAGATTGCTCTCCAGAATGGTTGGATCAGTTCACAACTCCACCAACAGTGCCTTAGTGTTCCAATTTTTCCACATCCTCTCCAGCATTTATCATTTTCCTGTTTTGTCATCTTAGCCAATCTGACTAATGAGATGTGGTACTGCAGAGTTGTTTTTATTTGTATTTTTCTAATCAATAGTGATTTAGAGCATTTTTTCTTATGCTTATAGATATCTTTAATTTCTTCCTTTGAAAATTGCCTGTTCATATCCTTTGACCATTTATCAATTGGGGAATAACTTGTATCCTTATAAATTTGACTCAATTCTCTGTATATTTTCTTTTTTTTTTAATTAAACAAATGCTTTATTAACTTCTGGTTTACTAATTCATTTCCACCAGATTATGAGTTACATTTTCCCCCCATTTTTTCCCTACCCACCACCCCAGAAGAGCAGTCCCACTAGGTATCCCCTCATCCAATCTGCTCTCTCCCATATCTTCTCCCATACCCCCTTCGACTTTGCCATTAGGGCAAGGTGAATCTCTGGGCTCCAATGCCTGGACATCTTATGAAACATTTAATTTTAAAACTTTGATTTTCAGATCCATTCCCTTCCTCCCTTGTCACCCACTCCCTCTGAGAAGATAAGCAATTCAGTATGTGTTGTACATGTATAGCTATGCAAAACATTACCATAGTAGATATATTGTAAAAGACTGCTTATATTTCCCTTCCACCCATCTCACCTCCCAACTGGTCCATTCCCTACTTTGATCCTGTCCCTCTTTGATAGTGGGTACTTCCAATCTCCCCTCCCCCCAGAATGCCCTCCCCTCCATCATCCCCCCTCTCATCCTCATTTCCCCTACTCAGGAGAGTGAGTGAGGGTAAGATATTCCATTTAGTATGTATGTGATTCTCTCCTTGAGCCAACTTCAATGAAAATATGCTTTTGCCTTTTTGCCTTCCTGTTCTTCCCCTCCCCTGCAACTACTTCCCCTTGCCTCTTCTACATGAGATAGTTTACCCTACCCTGTCTCTCTCCATCTCCTCTTGCCACTTTCCTCTCTCTCCTCTTGACTTCACCCCTTAAGAATCATCCCTTCCTTGGGGCGGCCAGGTAGCGCAGTGAGCAGAGCGCTGGGCCTGGAGTCAGAAGGACCCGAGCTTGGATCCGGCCCCCGACACCCAACACACAAACAAAAACCCAGCCGCTCGACCCCGGGCAAGTCACCCAACCCCAATTGCCCTCCAAAAAAAAAAAGAATCATCCCTTCCCATCAAATTCAACCTGTGCCCTCTATCCATGTATACCTGTGAACATATGTCATGTACCCTTCTTCAATTATTTTCATAATGAGAGAGGTTTCATCAAACACAGTTATTGTTTTTCCATGTAGGAATGTAAATAGTCCAACTCTGATAAGTTCCTTTTGATTTCTTTTCCTTGATTACCTTCTCAAGCATCTCTTGCTTCTTGTGTCTGAATGTCAAAATTCCTATTCAACTCTGGTTTTTTCCTCAAGAATGCTTGAAAGTCCTCTACTCCACTGAATGATCATATTTTCCCCTGAAACAAGATACTCAGTTTTGCTGGGTAGGTGACCCTTGGCTTCAATCCCAGCTCTTTTGCCCTCTGTAATATCATATTCCATGCTCTTCTATCCCTCAGTGTAGAAGCTGCCAGGTCCTGGGCTATTCTGATTGTGTTTCCACAATATTGAAATTATTTCTTCCTGGCTGCTTGTAGTATTTTCTCCTTGGTCTGGGAGTTCTGGAGCCTGGCTATAGTATTCATAGGAGTTTTCTTTTTGGGATTATTTTCAGGAGGCGATAGGTGGATTCTTTCAAGCTCTATTTCCCCCACTGGGTCTAAAACATCAGGGCAATTTTCCTTGAGAATTTCTTTAAGGATGATTTCTAGGTTCTTTCTTTGATCATGGCTTTCAGGTAGTCCAATAATTTTTAAGTTATCTCTCCTGGATCTATTTTCTAGTTCAGTGGTTTTTCCCATGAGATATTCCACATTGCCTTCTATTCTTTCATTTGTTTGGATCTGTTTAATAGTATCTTGATTTCTCATAAAGTCACTAGCTTCCATTTGCTCCAGTCTAACTCTGAAGGAATGAATCTCCTCAGTGAGCTTTTGAGATTCTTTTTCCATCTGGCAAATTCGACTTTTTAAGGCATTCTTCTCCTCATTGCCTTTCTGAGTCTCTTTTGCCATTTGAGTTAGTCTATTTTTTAAGGTGTTGTTTTCCTCAGTCAGGCTGTTGACCCTCATTTCATACTTTTCCTGCATCCTTCTCATTTCTTTCCAATTTTTCCTCCACTTCTCTTATTTGATTTTTAAAGTCCTTCTTAAGGTCCTCTATGGCCTGCAACCCACTCATGTTTTCCCCTGGGGCTTTTGGAGTAGGACTTCTGACCTCACAGTCCTTCTCCCGCTCTATGCCCCCAAAATAGGAGTCTAGGGTTGCATTTTTCTGTTTCCTTTGCCTTGGCATGTTGCCACTTAATTACTTGACTTTTGGGCTTGTTGCCACACTATGGCTTTAAGGCCAGATAGAGGAATTTTCTTCCCGAATGTGTGGGGGGCACCTTCCATTTCTGGCAAGCTGTAAACCCACCCACAGCTTCCACCCTAGATCACAATCCAGATCCAGGGAGGTTAAAGCAAGAGTGATTACCCCCCAAGACTGATTGCTGGATCTCCCTACAATTCGCAGGCCAGGAGCTGGAGCTGCCTCTGAAAACTACAAAATGGCGTGTCTCCTCAGTGGCTTCAAGCCCCCAGGGGAGGGAGCCGACGCATTCCCCAAATACCGGTCCCAAAGTCCATAGGACACTAACCTCTTACTTTGTCCTAGGCATGTCTATGTTGATAATTCTGGAGTCTCCACAGCTCCTGGTGTTCTGGGGTTCCTCCAGCTGGCTGCTGGCCCTGCTGCCCTGGGGCTAAAACCTCGGCTCACGGGGACCTGGGCCCCGCTCGGCTCGGCTCCCCGTGCACTCTGCTGGCTCCCAGACCACTTCGCTGGTCCTTCCTGCAGGGCTGCTGGGCTGTCCTCAGCGGGAGGTTAGCTTCTCTGTGTCATTCTGTGGGTGCTGGGGCTCCAGAAGTTGTTCAGAATCCCCTTTTACATAGTTTGGGGGGAATCTGGGGGCAGAGTGGCTTGGATGAGCTGTTTCTACTCCGCCATCTTGGCTTTGCCCCCCTATAGTATCAGTCTTAATATCTAGATCATACACCTATTTAGACTTTATTTTGGTATATGGTGTAAGATATTGGTCTACGCCCAGTTTCTGCCATACTATTTTCCAGCTTTCCCAGCAGATTTTGTCAAATAGTGAGTTCTTATCCTAGAAGTTGGAGTCTTTGGGTTTATGAAACAGTAGATTATTATAATCATTGACTATTGTGTCTTGTGTACCTAATCTATTCCACTGATACATTGTTTTGTTCCTCAGCCAGTACCAAGTAGTTTTGATGATTGCTGCTATATAATACAGTTTACAATCTGGTATGGCTAGGTCACCTTCCCTAGCACTTCTTTTCATTTATTTTGAATTAAATTTTATGTTTATTTTTAGTTTACATCATTCATTTCCACAAGATTTTGAGTTTCAAATTTTCTCCCCATCTTTCCCCTACCCACCACCCCAAAACAGTGATCCCCCTGAATACCCCTCCCCCAATCTACTCTCTCCTATATCCTCCCCTATCTCCGACCTTCTAGTAGGGCAAGATGGATCTCTGTGTCCCAGTGCCTGTATATCTTATTTCCCAGTTGCATGTAAAAAAAAAATATATATATATATATATATATATATATATATGTTTTTAAACATTTGATTTCAAAATTTTGAATTCCAGATTCTTTCCCTTCCTCCTTCCTCACCCACCCTTACTGGGAAGATAAGCAATTTGTTATAGGTTGTACATGTGTAGCTATGCAAAAACTTTCCATAGTGGATATATTGTGAAAGACTATATTTCCCTCCATCCTATCCCTCCCTCCACTTGTTCTATTCTGTACTTTGACCCTTTCCCTTTCCAAATGTGTGTTCGTCTAACTATCCTACTCCAACCTAACCTGCCCTCCATCATTCCCTTTCTCATCCCCTTTCCCCCTACTCTCCTGTAGGGTGAATACCCTATTTAGTATGTATGTCATTCCCTCCCTAAGCCAAATTTAATGAGAATAAGGTTGACTCATTCCCTTTTTCCTTCCTGTTCTTCCCTTCCATTGTAATAGTTTTCCCTTGCCTCTTCTTTTTTGCGATTTTTGGAGGGCAATTGGGGTTAAGTAACTTGCCCAAGGTCACACGGCTAGGTTTTTTCATTTGGGTGTGCGTTAAGTGTCTGAGGCCGGATCTGAACTCAGGTCCTTCTGACTCCAGGGCCGATGCTGTACTCACTGCGCCACCTAGCCGCCCCTCCCTTGCCTCTTCTATATGAGATAATTTACCTCATTCTGTCTCTCCCCATCTCCTTTTATTATATTCTTCTCTCACCTCTCAATTTTACCTTTTAAGTATCATCCTTTCCTATTCAATTGGTCCTGTTCCCTCTGTCTATGTATACCTGTACACATATATACATACACTCACATATGTATTCATTTACCCATATACTCTCCTATATAGACATATATATGTATGCATATATATTTTCCCCATTAGATATTTCACATTGCCTTCTATTCTTTAATTTATCTGGATCTGCTTAATAGCATCTTGATTTCTCATAAAGTCACTAGCTTCCCTTTGCTCCACTCTAATCATGAAGGAATGATTCTCTTCAGTGAGCTTTTGAGATTCTTTTTTCCTCTGGCAAATTTGACTCATTATGGCATTCTTCTCCTCATTGGCTTTTTGAGCCCTGTTTGCCATTTGAATTAGTCTATTTTTTAAGGTGTTATTTTCTTCAGTCAGGTTGTTGACTTTTCATGATTTTCTTGCATCATTCTCATTTCTCTTCCCAATTTTTCCTCTGCTTCTCTTATTTGATTTTCAAAATCCTCCTTAAGCTCCTCTTGGCCTGTAACCAGTTCATATTTTTCTTGGAAGCTTTTGGTGCAGGAGTTCTGACTTCATTGTCTTCCTCCTGCTCCATGCCTTGTTACTTTTTGTCCCCAGAAAAAGAATCCAAAGTTGGACTGCTGTGCTTGTCCTGATTCCCCTGTTTGCTCATGTTACTACTCAACCATTTGACTTTTGAGCTTTTTGCCACAGTAGGACTCTACTTCCAGAGATGAGAGCTTTGTCACAGATTGTTGGGGTTTTCTCAGCTGCTGGAGCTCTTAGTTGGGTGCCCTTTCAGAAGCCTCCATGTGGTCTGGTGAACTGGTCATGCACCCCAGGTCCTCCACCCAGGACAGGGACCCAGATCCAAGCAGGTTAAAGCAAGAATGATTACGCCTCAGACTGGTCTTTTGGTCCCCCTACAATCTGCAGGCTAGGAGCTCTCGAACAATGATGCAGCTGCTCCTCAGCCGCTTCTCTCTCCAGGGGGCAGAGGCTGGACTGCACTCCTGGATCCCCTGTTCCCAAGGCACACTGATCTCTCACTTTGTATTTGGCACTTATGGGTTGATAATTCTGGAAACCTCCACAGTTGCTTGTGATCCACTCTTTGGACATGCCTCCAGCTGCAGCTGGTCCGGCCACCCTGAGGCTAAAACCTGGGCTCTGCTCCCAGGGCTCTACAATCGACCCTTCCTGCCAGTCTGCTAGGCTGTCTTCAGTGGGAGGTTACTATCTCTCTGTCACTTTATGGGTTCTGTCAAATTTCTTTTCATTAATTTCCTTGATGTTCTGGACCTTTTGTTCTTCCAGATGAGTTTTGTTACTATTTTTTCTAACTCTATAAAATAATTTTTTTGTAGATTGATTAGTATGGCACTAAATGGGTAAATTAATTTGGTTAAAATCATCATTTTTATTATATTAGCTTGACCTAGCCATGAGCAACTGATGTTTTTCCAATTATTTAGATTTGACTTTGTTTGAAAAGTTTTGTAATAATATTCATATAGTTCCTGGGTTTGTTTTAGCAGGTAGATTCCCAAATATAAAATATTTATATATTTATAATATCTACAGTAACTTTAAATGGAATAGTAGCTCATTTTCACATGGTCATTTGAGGATTTCTAAACACTTTACTTATATTACTTCATTTGAACCTGACCACAGTCTGGTGAAGCAGACATCACAGGGATTGTTCCCATTTATTTATTTATAATTTATTTAAAACTCAGAGGTTTAGGAATTTGTCCTAGGTCTTCCAGAGTGAACCAATTCTCAAAACTAGGTCTTCTGGCTCCAAGTTCAGGAGTCTTTCCATTATAACCCATTGCATTTAATTGATCATTTGCACCTGGGCAAAATATGTTCCCAGTTTGAGACCACAGAGAAATGAGTGGAGTCAGTTCTGAGAGTTATTATTAGTGCTGAAGTGAGAACTCTATTATAAGGAGGAATGAAGAACTTCAAAAATCATTATTTATTGTTATGTACCATATGTGGTATAAGGGAGGAATGGCTGCCCTTGAAATTAGGAAGTCCTGGGTTCAAGTCCTAAATCTGATATATGGGATGATAGGTAAGGTCTAATCAAGATTATGTAAAGCAGGGGTGCTCCTGTCCACAGGAGCAGTGGCATTAAAGTTTCACTAGATGAAAATATAAAGTTGGAATTTTTCCTAACAAAGTTTACTAGTAAAAAGAAACAAACAAAAATAAGACAAAAAAACATACAAAATCAATCTCTACCTTGCACAGAGTAGAAACATAACCGTCCACTAAATGAATAGACAGATAGCTCATGTATGTCAGGGTCATCAGAGTATTCCAGGGAGTAACAAATGCTGATGTTCCTTGTGTAGTGAAAAGAAGACTGGATTCTGAGTAAATTCTGCTAACCCAAATTCCCACAGTTCTATCAATTGGAATAAACCACTTAATTTCTTTTCTTTTCTTTTCTTTTCTTTTCTTTTCTTTTCTTTTCTTTTCTTTTCTTTTCTTTTCTTTTCTTTTCTTTTCTTTTCTTTTCTTTTCTTTTCTTTTCTTTTCTTTTCTTTTCTTTTCTTTTTTGCTTTTTGGAGGGCAATTGGTGTTAAGTAACTTGCCCAATGTCACATGGCTAGTTTTTCTGTGTGTGTGTTAAGTGTCTGAGGTCGGATCCGAACTCAGGTCCTCCTGACTCCAGGGCCAGCACTCTACTCACTGCACCACTTAGCTGCCCTACCACTTAATTTCTTGATGCCTCAGTTTTTAGAATCTTTAAAATGGCAACAACAATATCATGATGGGGATAAAATAAACATCCTAATATTGGCCTGATCTTTCAGGGATTTTTAGGCATAAATGAGTCAATGGAATGTTAAGAATAGATCAAGACATAAGGGTAGGGTAGTTGATATTATCATTACTGTGACCTCTTTGGACTTTTCCATTTCTGAGGCTGTTAGAAAGTTAAAGGATGGACTTCTCAGATTCTGCTCATAATCACCATTGCTGATGGAGTTCTTAATCAGCAGGAACCCGAGTAGATACTTTTGTTTTCCCACAGTTTCTTTATGGCTAGTTTGACTTCCTTGTTCTTCAGACTGTAGATGATGGGGTTCAGCAGTGGTGTCACAATGCTGTATTGCGGGGAGATGACTTGCTCCAGGATGGGGCCTGTAGCAGGGCTTAGATAGCGGCCCACACCTGTCAGGAAGAACAAGGACACTACAATCACATGGGAGGAGCAGGTAGAGAAGGCTTTGCTCCTACCTGAAGCTGACTTGATCTTCAGGATGGCTGAGATAATTCGAGTATAAGAAAGCATGATGGAGAAGAAGCAGCCCAAGCCAATGATGACTGTGGTAGAGAACAAGATCATCTTGTTAGGGAAGAGATCAGTACAGGAGAGAGGTAAGAGCTCAGGCATCTCACAGCTATAGTGGTGGATGAGATGGGGGCCACAGAAGTGCAGCCTCAACAAAGGCAGGGTGTTGATCAGGGAGTTGGTGACCCCAATTAGACAAGACCCACAAGCCAGAAAGACACAGAATTGCTTGTTCATGACCATCACATAAACCAGAGGGTTGCAGATGGCTGCATAGCGGTCATAGGCCATGGCTGAGAGAAGGAAGACTTCAGATGAAGCAACAAAAAGTGTTAGTCCAATCTGTGCCAGGCACCCATTGAAGGAGATGGTTTTATTCTTGGCTAGAAGTGTTTGAACCAACTTTGGCACCATGACTGAGGAATAAAAAATATCAAAAAAGGACAAGTTCATCAGGAAGAAGTACATGGGTGTGTGCAGGTGAGAATCCATCTTGATGATTGCCATTATTAAAAGGTTCCCAGCCAAGGTGAAGAGGTAAATCAAAGAGAAGATGAAGACTAGGGTGTATTGGATGTGGAGGTTGCTGGAAAAGGGTAGAAGAATGAATTCTGTGTCTGTGGTTTGATTGTCTGGCATCATTTGTTCAGAAAAATTCTGCTCTGGCAAATAGGGACATCAACCAATCAACTAACCAACCAACCAACCAACCAACCAACAAGTCTTTGTTGACCAACTAGAAGGTGCTCAACACTGTGCCAAACATTTTGGAGTAAACTCTAAGGCCTCAAAGATATGTTCCCTGACATCTTGTGGGTATAATCTTTGTGAGGAGAGAAGCTGGAGATATAGGAGAAGGTTATGGGACAAAAAAAGAAATGCAAAATATAAAGTAAGTCTTCAGTTGTGTGGTCATGACTGTGCACTAGAAGAGTGGAGATGAATCAAGCATAGTGATGACTGGAATGGCCATGGACTATTGGCATTATGGAAGAAATCAGATGATTTGAACTCAGGGCTGGAACATGGAATTATCATCATTAAAGTCCTCCCTTTCAGCTATGAATCTAAATAGAATCCTGGGCTGTATTTCCAATCTGCTCTCGTAGAGGAAGTTTCTCAGTGGGAGCTCTGTGGTCTACCTGGTTCAAAAAAAGAAGAAGAAATTAGCAAGAGAAGGAATTTATTATTTTTCCCTCAAAACTGACATCTTATCTAGACATTTTCCCCTTCCTTTTTCCCTTTGTTTTCAGTCTTTTCTTCTCCTAGAACTACTTCTTTTCCCTTCTTCATCTCACCCTATTCAAATCCTACACATTCTGTTCTTCCATTCCTTGAAGTAGAAATGGTCTCTCTCCTCATCTTCCACTTCGTTTTGCAGGGGCCTTGTACACATATGTTTAATAAACAGTGAATCAACCCCTGGCAGTAGGTGAATTACTGGCCATACCTGAGCTACCTCATCAGTAAGAGTCTGACTATATTCTAAATCACTGTTGATTAAAGAAATGCAAATTAAAACATACCTCACACCTATCAGATTGCCTAATATGACAGAAAAGGAAAATGACAAATGGTGGAGGGGATGTGGATAAATAGGGACACTAATGCACTATTGCTGGACTTGTGAACTGATGCAATCATTCTGGACAGCAATTTGGAACTATGGCTAAAGGGCTATCAAACTGTGCATACCTAGCAACACCACTACTGGGTCTTTACCCCAAAGAGATCAAAGGAAAAGAGAAAAGAGCTACATAGCAGCTCTATTTGTGGTGACAAAGAACTGGAAATTGAGGGGATGTCCTTCAATTGGGGAATGAACGAACAAGTTGTGGGATGTGATTGTGGTGGAATACTAATTTGCTATAAGAAATGACAAGTAGTATGCTTTCAGCAAAACCTGGAAAGACCTACTTGAACTGATGCAAGGCGAAATGTAAAACAGGATAACATCGTCTACAGTAATAGCAATATAATACAGTAATCAACTGTGAATGACTCAGCTATTTTCAGCAATACAATAATTCAAGACAATCCTGAAGGAATTATGATGAAAAACGCTTCCTACTTCCTTGCTACAGAACTACCTGGAGTCTGAATGAAGTTTGAAGCATACTTTATAACCTTTCTTAATTATTCTTGTTGTTTTGGTCTGCAACATGGCTAATATGGAAATGTTTTGCACGACTGCACATGTATAATCTGTGTTAAATTTCTTGCCTTCTCAATGAGGGATAAGGGAAGGAAGGAAGGGAGAATTTGGAATTCAAAATTTAAAAAAATGAGTGTTAAAAATTTTGTTTGCATGTATTTGATAAAAAAGGAACCCAACATATGTACTTTAAAAAAGGTTGATTTGTGATAGAAAAATGTTTTAAAATGAACGTTAAAATTTTTGTTTACATGTAATTGAGAAAAATAAAATGAAATTTAAATGTAAAAAAGTGTGTTTGAAAGTGTGTCTTTCAGGGGTGGCTAGGTGGTGCACTGAATAGAGTCAGGAGGACCTGAGTTCAAATCTGACTTCAGTTACTTAACACTTACTATGTCAGACCTTGGGCAAGTCACTTAACCCTAATTGTCCTGCTCTCCACTCTCCAAAAAACAAAAAAGAGTGTCTTTTCATAGTTAAAATAATATGGAAAAATTAATTAAAAAAAAATTAGGGATGAGGTTTTTCAGTCAAGATGACCAAGTAATGAATTTGAAGGAGGCTAACTTCCTCCTATCTCTTATCGAAAAATGTCAAATAGAAACAGCTCAAAGAAGAAAAAGGGTTATAAACAAAAGAAGTCAAAACAGAAAATGAGTAAAGTGAAGAAAATATTATCATAATGAAGCAATAGAATGCCACAACTCCAAAAAAATACTATAATATCAGACGCTAACCATATTTTAAAAAGCGAATGAGATATCTTAAAAGGTATCTTCAGATGGATAAATGGCATAATTAGAGAAACTAACCAAGATAATGCTGGGAAAAATAGTAAGAAAAATCACAATACTATATTTAAAACAATTTTTGCAGAAGAATTTTGTTTGCACGTATTTGATAAAAAAGGAACCCAACATATGTAATTTTAAAAAGGTTGATTTGTGTGATAGAAAAATATTTTAAAATGAATGTTAAAAATTTTGTTTACATGTAATTGAGAAAAATAAGATGAAAATTAAATGTAAAAAAGTGTGTTTGAAAGTTAGCTTCCATAGGAGGAATAGAAACTATAATGAAAAAATCTTTTAAAAGATGAGGAGAAACAAAGAAGAATATTGTCATTATGAGGACTACAGTAGAACGTTTAAAAAAATCCATTGATCCAACAAAGACTTACTACAATAGAAAAAAAATCTCACAATATAGAGAAACTTGAATCAAAATTTCAAAAATGATGGAATTATCCAGACAACTGGAATGATAACAATGTTAATTAACAAAAAGTTGGATTCCAAAATAGCACCCTCTCTTGATTAGTCTTTCATGTTCCACTCTCACTTGTGGGTTTATTTCCTAGAAGATGGCTACTAATAGAGATAACTAGGGATAATTCTGTGCCTTTGTATTCCTATATAGCTTAGAAACCCCCAACAGTGCATTTCCTACTAACAATGAGCCAACAGTCACAGTTAACTTTTAGCAAAGTTATTAATTATACATGTTTATTTATACATAATTTATACATAATAATAGTAAAGTAAGATGGCATAATAACAACAATACCTACAAAACATTCTACCCACAAACGTATAGCACAGTTTCCCTAAATTTAACACAGTGTCTTTGGAAAAAGTGTGAAGAAACCAAGAGTACCAAGGCAAGGAAGTACATATATAGGCAACATATGTGGTCAAGGCACTCTCAGGTCTGGTAATGATTGTTCTCAATGTCTTGTCTCTGTAGAGGTTTCATCTAGTTCTCCCTTGGAGAACCTTTTAAAGTTGTTCATCTGGGGTCTCTATATTCAACTCTTGATTGATAGGACTACTTCTCCTTTGAGTCTATAACTATATATATCCCTTCTCTGCTGCTAGAGGTCCTTTTCAGAAGCTCTTTCTTCAACTATCTCTCTATATCAGTGTTTGGTGTCTAGGTCTCTGCTCCTTGTTTGATACAATTTTTACTAGTCCAGTAGTTGCCCTTCAAAATGACGTAGTAGAGAATGATTATGGCAGGGAATAAGTCCCTTTTGCCTTTCTTCATCTCCCCAAGAGTAATTCACTCTCAGAGTAATTAACTCCTCCATTTCTACTTCTAAGAGTGAATTCCCTGGCTTGGACACTCTTGAGCTACTGAATACACTCAGGGTTTAGTTATTTACACAGCAAAGGTATATCCAATTTTCACTTTTCCAGTGAGGTTGCTCCAACTTGGAACTATGCTTTAGAAGTCATTTAAAACATGCACACCCATTGAGCCAGTGATACCACTAGGGGGCCTATGATTCAAAGAGTTCAAGGCAAAAGGAAAAAGAATCACAGATAGACAAAAATGCATAGTAGCTCTTTGTATAGTGGAAAAAACTGGAAACCGAGGTGGTCCTCATTGATTGGGGGATGGCTCAACAAACTATAGTATATGAATGCAAGAGAACACTGTGGGACAGAAGACATGATGAAAGGGATGGTTTCAGAGAAACCTGGCAAGATTGTATGAAGTGATGCTGGGTAAAGTAAGAAGGGCAGAACAGCTTATACCATAATATCTAAATAGTAAAAAGAAAATTTGAAAAGACTCAAAAACACTATTCAACACAATGATCAGCCGTGATTCCAGGGGACTGATGACAAAGAATCACCACCTTCTGTAGAATTGCAGATAGGCACAGGCTAAAGAATGATATGTGCTCTTTAGAACATTGCCAATGATTTGTTTTGCATGACTAAGTATATTTGTTAAAAAGGATTTCCCCCCCTAAATGTGTGAAGATGTGGGAGAAAATGAAAGCATATTTCTATTAATTAAAAAAATTAAATAAAAAATGAGGTTGTTCCTCTTAATTCTGCCAGAGAAAAATATTCAGACTTTATTCAGGCATCATAGATTGGCTTTTTTAAAAAACAGTATCATCACCCTTTAAAAGACAGTAACAGCTTATTACTTCTGTTATTTACTCTTTGCTTTCTATGATATAATGAACTTGGACAGGAAGATACCAAATCCTACCCCACTTAAAATTATGTTTCTGGAAATCATCAAAGAAACCTTCTAAGAATTAGAAAAACAAGCTCAAAATACAAATTGAAAAGAGCCCACAGGATTGTTATAATGACTCACATTCCAATATGCCATTAGAGCCAAAGTTTAAGACAGCAAAAAGAACAAAATATTTCCAGCTTCCAGAGGGTAATAAGAAATCCTTCACTACATTTTGAACCCAGTTTTTCCTGTCTCCAAGCCTAGGGCACTGTCCACTGAATCCCTGAGGTGTCTCAGAATAGCAAGGGAAAAGCCAAAGGGAAAATGTTCCACAGACTTCCATGTCACTAGTGGGAGAGGTAACTCTATAAGGATAACTCATAATTGTGTCCTGATGACAGTACTACAGAATCACAGATTTTGAGATTTAGAAGGGACCTCATCAGCTTTCTGGTCCAAGCCCTCTTGGATAGGAGTCCCCTCTTTACAACATACCTGACAAGTGATTGTATTGCTTCAGATGGAAGATTTTCTTTTTTTTTGGAGGGCAATTGGGGTTAAGTAACTTGCCCAAGGTCACACGGCTAGGTTTTTGTTTGTGTGAGCCGTTAACTGTCTGAGGTCAGATCGGAACTCAGGTCTTTCTGACTCCAAGGCCGACGCTCTACTCACTGCGCCACCTAGCCGCCCCCAGATGGAAGATTTTCAAGAGCTACTCCACCTCCCAAATAAGCCTGTTTCACTCTTGGGTGACTCTAATTAATTTCAGCTTCTTTCTGAAGTGAAGCTTCAATCTTTTTGACTTCTATTCATTGGTTTTAGTGATATGCCCTCTGGGGCCAAGCAGAATAACCTAATTCTTCTTTCACATGATGAAGCCTCAAATCTTTGAAGATAGTTCAAATTTTTTTTTAAGTATGGGGAACATTTGGGGGTGCTTTTCAAAAGCAAAGAGGGCACCAGTAGATGGAGAGAGGCAGAATAAAATAGAAAGGGATAAGATCAAGGGTTCATGGAAAGATGAAGAGTCATCAATAGAAACTGATGTGAAGCAGACAGTGGAAGATAATGTAAAGGGGCTTTACAATGCAGAGAAGTGAATAGCTGCTTTGGTCTTCCTTAGTAAAGTATTAGGTGAGGCATTCAGCTGGGAGAGTGGAGAAGGGGGGTAGTGAGAGACTTGAGGGCAGAAGAGAAGGTTGGGTGCAGCTGATGTGGTGAATAGCCCAGAGAAAGAATTATGAAGGAGCAAAAGGACTGTCTTGCTGTATACAGTTAGGGCACAGTGGATTTGTAGATCCAGGCAGCAAAGTACACGACTTCTTCCAGCTGACAGAATTGAAGGGATTAGGACAGCAAGTGGTTAAATGTGGGAATTGATTGACCCCATCTTGTGACTCAATTCTGCAGGTAACTCATTTTTCTTTCTATTCAGTTATGTGTCTGGTTCATCTGGTTTGAATGCAGGCCTGAGTGTCTAGGAAGCTGGACCACCCCTACCCTACCTTAAGTAATGACCTAGGTTATGCTGACCAGAAAGCCAGTCAGATCCAAGGATTGATGTAAAACGTTTTCTCACAATTGTTTATCTCAAGCAACTCACATGTCTCTTATGAAAACTGGCCCAGACTGATGAATTAGTTTTGTTTACATGTCACCTTTATTGTTTAAACATCCTTGGGGAGTGGGAAACCTTTTTTTTTCTGAATTCAGTGAACTGCACCTGTTTATTCTCCCCTTCCAAACATGCAAAATCCTAATCTTTTATCAATTAGAAATCTGATTATCTAATGTTATGTTGTTTCCTTTTAATTAATTGATCTTACTTGATTCGTTGTTTTTAATGTATAGTAATCTTTCTCATCTTGTATTCAGGGTCCATGCCTAAGCTGAGGAGGAGTGGTCCAACTTGTTGAGCCATTGGAATGTACTGCTTAATAAATGGAAATTCCTGATATATTGAACCTTTGTTTTCCTCAGTCATGCCATCTTTCTCCCTCCACTCAGCTGTGTTCAGCAAGCCTGAGTAGGAACAGAAGTGACAGGCAGCAGGGGTGGGGGCTAATCCAGGTTTGGGGTGTGGCAGGATGTGATGGTTATACGACAGAGTAGCAAGGAATTTGAGGGTAGAAGCTAGTGTAGAGTTGAACTGGTTTACTAAGGGGTAATGGTGAGATCAGAAAGAGAGAACCACTGCTGGGGGACAAATGGACCATGGTGGGGGTCCTCTTTTCATCAAGCTTTACATAAGGCCTTACATAAAGCAGAAGCTGATGGCGTGATCCAAGGCTCTCATTTGTCAGCTCCTTGGAATTCCCAGTGCCTGAGACTTCACACAGCTTGTGAGCATAGACATCATTAGGGACAAGCATAATACAGGGGAACACAAATTTAAGCATGGGGGAAGGTCACTCAGGCAACATCAATCCCCTGGAGTCACAGTGCCCCGAATTGAGTGGATCTTAATTGGCTCTTTGGCTTGACACCCCCTTAGAGAACCATGTCTGCAGACACAACATAGGGGTCAATTTGGGAACAGAAGCACAAAGCCAATAGATTTCCCTTCTTTTACCTCTAATTCTCTGGGAACCTCAGAGTCAGAGAAAGGTTAACCTTCTCATAAAGGCTTAAGGAAAACAGCTGCTGCCTTCTTGCTCCCAATTCTCCACTCTTGGCTTTCTGACTGTTTTAACACCATCTTATAGAGGCAATTGATGAGTGGTAATTGATGATCTTTGAAAAAATTGTAGAAAATGCAGGAAGTTTTGTAGGAATGGAGGCAGATAAATGCTTATCTAATTTTCAAAGAAGGAGAAGTGGATTATTCAAATTATAGGCTAAAGAGTTTGACCGACAAAATAGGAAGTATATTAGAAAGAAAAATAGACCATCCCTAAGAACCAAGTTAAGGTCATCAAGATTATCAGGTCATGTTAGAGAAAAGTTATTTCCTCTTTTTGTCAGGACACTAGACTGGAAGATTAGAAAGGTACCATAGATAATGACATATCTATATTTGTGCTGGACATTCAAAAAAGCTTCAAAATATCCCTGTAGATAAGATGGAAGGGAAGATAGATTGGAGGACAGTGATAACAGGACATTCACGTCTGACAGACTGACTTCAAAGAGGAGTAAAGAATAGATCAATATCAGCCTTGAAGGAGATTTCTAGTGATATAACCCAGATCTTTGCTTTCATCACAATTTTCATCACTGACTTTGATGAAGGTTTGTTTGGCAAATTCACTAACTGGCAGATTATCAAAGCTGAGCATAATATTGGATAGATTGGGTGAAATAACTTGGGTCCAAAAAGTTCCTGCCAGGTTAGAATGAGGAAGGAAATCTGTTAAGTTGAAGTTTAACAGTGAAAATTCCGGGGGGCGGCTAGGTTGCACAGTGAGCAGAACACTGGTCCTAGAGTCAGGAGGACCTGAGTTTGGATCTGGCCTCAGACACTTAATACAAAAACTAGCCGTGTGATCTTGGGCAAGTCACTTAACCCCAATTTCCCTCCAAAAAAAAAAAGCCAAAAAACCCAGTGAAAATTCCTAAACTTCATAAGAAAAGTACAATATGGCCAGACAATACTTCCTTTAATATAAGGTGAGGGAGGAGAGTTTAAGAGGATTGAAAGCCCAGTATAATGCCACCCTGTGACAGGGCAGGGAAAAACGCTAACACAATTTTAGGCTGCACTGATGGAAGCCTGGGGTGGAGTACAAGGTTGGTGATATCTTTACTGATACAGTCAGATGACAGTGTTTAGCTCTGGGACATAAAAGAATGAAAAAAAGTCATTTGAAGAAAGTGGGGATATTTAGCCCAGAGGAGAAAGATTGGGGATAGACATGAAAGTTGTTTCCAAGTATTTGAAGGAATATGATGCCCCGGAGGAATTAAACATGGTTGATCCCAGAATTAAGAACCATGGACAGAGGGTAGAAGTATCCATTTGTCAATAGAAAAGCAGCTGTCTGGGCAGTTGAAAGGGCCGTATTGCTGAGCCCACAGAGTCAGGAGGTTCGGCCTTAATATAAGAGACAAGCATCAGTTTCTGGGGAAAAGGACAAGCTTTCATTCTGATAAAAGTAAAAATATTATTAGGCTCAAATGAGATAATGGATGTAAAAATGCTTTTCAAAACATAAAGCCATTAGATAAATACTAGTTATTATTCTGATTTTTAGCCTACAGTCCTTAGGTGATGATGATGACTTCCCTGATCCTTCTCCTGTATTCCTGCTGAGCTCTGGTCATCTTTATTAGAGCAGTACAGGGGTGTGCTGTTAGATTTTTAACAACCAGGCTCCCTGGTGGGTAAGACCATGTGCACATACACTTTTAATTTTAATTTGTATTTCTACCACTTTCTTATTTCTAGATAATCAACAAAACAAATAATCAAGCCTTGATTTGTAGCCACCATTTCATCAGTGAAAATGCTAAAGTGAAAATTTAACAATTTTACAGGCAGCTAGAGTCCACTCCAGCACAAGTCTAGACAAAAGCTCCAGGCTTGTGGAGCACCTGTGGGCAGACTGGAGGGCCCAGAGCAGCCTGGGATCAGCTTGAATACCTCTATTTTCTTTTCACCTATTCTTCTCAATCCCTTGAAGCCTGCCCCCTGGTTTCCCTCCAAATTTCCCTTAATGGGCCTAAGTTTGCTCATCTGTGAAATGAGGGAGTTGGAGTAAATCATCTTGAAATTCCCTTCCACCTTAATATCCCATGACCTTCTAAGAGACTGAGCTTGCTCCCACCCCTCAGCTTTTTCCTGATTCACATGGGCAGCCTTTTCCAGCTTTTCCTCAGGAGGTTTTTCCAGGCAAGCTAGATGGACTTAGGAAAGAAAACATCAACTCACCTTGACTCTGGGCCATAACATAGGCAGTGGTCACCATCTTCACTACCCCCACTCATTGATTGAACACCTACTGTAGGTAGACACTGGTCACCCTGGCTCCTCTTTCTTTTCTTTGTCTTCCTTCAGAATAACCTGCCTGTTCATCTGAAAGTTCCAAGCCTTTGGAGCAACCAAAACATACTTCTTTATATTTATGTCCCTTAAATAGTCACAGGCTTCTTAGACCCTTTGACTATCCAGCTGCCCCTGGGAGGAGGTTTCATCATTATCATTCTAGAGAGTATATTAACATATGGGATTGGATCCAGTCCCAGAATATTGTTTTTTATTCTAGGCTCTTACTTTTGGGATCTTCTCCCTGTAGAGCCTTTTGCTTAACAAGTTAAAACTCCTCTTATGGCAAATATTATTTCAGTTTTATGGCAACCAGCAGTCATCTGGGGATGGGGTCATCTTCCTTGATGTACCACAAACTTTAACCATTTGAGGTCATTGGTGGATTTTAACCCTTGCTGGTGAATTCTTCACACAATTGCTTTCAATATGAGAAGCCTAGTATACTCCCACCACCTCATTACCTCTTTTGTTCTCTTTCTTGATATTGCCCAAATGCTTTCTATCATATTTCTGTCACAGGTCCATGAATTTATTTTTTTAAAAATTAAACAAATGCTTTATTAACTTCTGGTTTACATCTTTCATCTGAATTGAGTTACAATTTTCCCCCCATTTTTCCCCTACCCACCACCCCAGAATAGCAGTCCCACAAGATATCCCCTTTTCCAATCTGCTCTCTCCCATTTCTTCTCCCATACCCTTTTTGACTTTACCATTAGGGCAAGGTGAATCTCTGTGCCCCAATGCCTGCACAGCTTATCTACCAATTACATGCAAAATAGTATTAATAATAGTATTTATATATATTTGAAACATTTAATTTTAAAACTTCGAATTTCAGATCCATTCCCTTCCTCCCTTGTCACCCACTCCCTCTGGGAATATAAGCAATTCAGTATGTGTTGTACATGTCTAGCTATGCAAAACATTACCATAGTAGATATATTGTAAAAGACTGCTTATATTCCCCTCCCACCCATCCTACCCTCCACCTGGTCCATTCCCTACTTTGAACCTGTCCCTCTTTGAAAGTGGGTACTTCCAACCTCCCCTCTCCCCAGAATGCCCTTCTCTCCATCATCCCACCTCCCATCCCTCTTCCCCCTACTCTCCTGCAGGGTAAGATATCCCATTTAGTATGTATGTCGTTCTCTCCCTTAGCCAAATTCAATGAGAATATGGTTTTGCCTCTTTGCCTTCCTGTTCTTCCCCTCCCCTGCAAGCACTTCCCTTTGCCTATTCTACATGAGATAGTTCATCCCACCCTGTCTCTCCCCATCTCCTCTGGCCACATTCCTCTCTCACCTCTTAACTTCACCCCTTAAGTATCATCATCCCTTCCCACAAAATTCAACCTGTGCCTTCTATCCATGTATACCTGTAAACATATATACACACATTCACATATGTATTCATATGCCCATATACCCTTCTTCAATTATTTTCATACTGATAAAGGTTTCATCAGTCACAGTTATTATTTTTCCATGTAGGAATGTAAATACTTCAACTTTGATAAGTTCTTTTTGATTTCTTTTCCTTGATTACCTTCTCAGGCATCTCTTGCTTCTTGTGTCTGAATGTCAAATTTTCTATTGAACTCTGGTTTTTTCTTCAAGAATGCTTTAAAGTCCTCTATTCCACTGAATGACCATATTTTTCCCTGAAACAAAATGCTCAGTTTTGCTGGGTATGTGATTCTTGGTTTTAATCCCAGCTCTTTTGCCCTCTGTAATATCATATTCCATGCCCTTTGATCCCTCAGTATAGAAGCTGCCAGGTCCTGTGCTATTCTGATTATGTTTCCACAATAATGAAATTGTTTCTTCCTGGCTGCTTGGAGTATTTTCTCCTTGATCTGGGAATTCTGGAACCTGGCTATAATATTCCTAGGAGTTTTCTTTTGGGGATTTTTTCAGGAGGTGATGGGTAGATTCTTTCAACCTCTATTTCCCCGTCTGGGTCTAAAACATCAGGGCAATTTTCCTTGAGAATTTCTTGAAGGATGATTTCTAGGCTCTTTCTTTGATCATGGATTTCAGGTAGTCCAATAATTTTTAAATTTTCTCTCCTGGTTCTATTTTCTAGGTCAGTGGTTTTTCCCATGAGATTTCACATTGCCTTCTATTCTTTCATTTGTTTGGGTCTGTTTAGCAGCATCTTGATTTCTCATAAAATCACTAGCTTCCATTTGCTCCAGTCTAACTCTGAAGGAATGAATCTCCTCAGTGAGCTTTTGGGATTCTTTTTCCATCTGGCAAATTTGACTTTTTAAGGCCTTCTTCTCCTCATTGCCCTTTTGAGTCTCCTTTGCCATTTGAGTTAGTCTATTTTTTAAGGTGTCATTTTCCTCAGTCAGGCTGTTGACTCTCATTTCATGCTTTTCCTGCATCCTTCTCATTTCTCTTCCCAATTTTTCCTTCACTTCTCTTATTTGGTTTGTAAAATCCTTCTTACAGTCCTCTATGGCCTTAACTCCACTCATATTTTCATTTGGGGCTTTTGGTGCAGGATTTCTGACCTCACAGTCCTCCTCCTGTTCCATGCTTCGGTCCTCTTTGCCCCCAAAATAGGAGTTTAATGTTGAATTTTTCTGTTTATTTTCCTTCCTTTGCCTAGGCATGTTGCCACTTAATTACTTGACTTTTGGGCTTGTTGCCACAGTAAGATTCTGCCACCAGACAGGGGAGCTTCCGTCCCAAACGTTGCGGTCTTCACAACTTCTGGAGGTATTAGTTGCATGGCCTCTGTGAAGCTTCCACATGCTCTGGCAAGCTGGATACCCACCCCAAGACCTCTACCCCAGACTGCAATCCAGATCCAGGGAGGTTAAAGCAAGAGCGATTACTTCCAAGACTGATCGCTAGATCCCCCTACAGTTCACAGGCCAGGAGCTGAAGTTACAACTGAAGCTTCAAAATGGGGTCTGTGCCATGTCTCCTCAGCAGCGTCTCGCCTCTAGGGGAAGAAGCCGATGCATTCCCCAAATACTGGTCCCAAAGTCCATAGGGCACTAACCTCTCACTTTGTCCTAGGCATATCTCTGTTGATAATTCTGGAATCACCACAGCTGCTGGTGTTCTGGGGTCCCTCCATCCAGCTGCTGGCCTCATCACCCTGGGGCGGAAACTGAGACTCAGGTGGGCCTGGGCTTGGCTCCCAGAGCACTGTGCCGTTGGTTCCCAGCACACTGAGCTGGCTGTTCCCTGCCGGGTTGCCGGGCTGTCCTCAGTGGGAGGTTAGCTTCTCTGTGTCATTCTGTGGGTGCTGTAGCTCCAGAGGTTGTTCAGAGTCCACCTTTTACATGGTTTGGAAGTGGTGTGGGGGAGAGCACTTTGGAGGTGCTGTTTCTACTCCTCCATCTTGGCTCCGCCCCAGGTCCATGAATTTCTAAACAGGTGTATACTCCTTGGACGTTTGGTGCCTCTTTGTCACCTGTTCTGTCATGTCGACTCCTCTTTTTTGTGTGTGTTTTGGAGGGGAAATTTTGGTTAAGTGACTTGACCAAGGCCACATGGCTAGTTAGTGTTAAGTGTCTGAGGCTGAATTTGAACTCAGGTCCTCCTGACTCCAGGGCTAGTGCTCTATTCACTGTGCCACCTAGCTGCCCCATCTATTCCTCTTACTACATAGTCTTCCTTTGCTAGTCATATGTCCCATTCTACCAAACATGCAACTAGTTTTGGGAGCCTGATCTTTGACTTAGGACCCTTAAATCTAGGGGACACTGACAAAAAATTCAGCACCTCGCTCCTGTAAACAACTGAATTTAGTACTTGCTTAACAAGAATAATGAGTTCCAATACCAAATTCCAGCCACTTTAAGTGACCACCCTCCAGGTGAGCTCCTCCCTGGCTGTACCACACTTTGTTCTCCCTATTCTTCCTTATAGTAATCTGTTGATATTTGGATACCTATGGCCTATTTCACTTCTCCTGAATTTTGTGCCACTTATTACAGGTACAAAATGACTAGTTAAAGTTCTATATTCTACCAAGTTTTGGTAATGCTTTTGAGGTCATACTTACTTTTAAAAAATTTAATTTTTTTCCTTCATTTACATGTAAAATCTTTTCTTTTCTTTTTTTTTTTTGGAGGAATGAAGGCAGGGCAATTGGGGTTAAATGATTTCCCCAAGGTCACCAAACTAGTAAGTCTTCAGCGTCTGAGTGCAGATTTGAACTCAAGTCCTCCTGACTCCGGGGTTAGTGCTCTATTCATTGTGCCACCTAGCTACTCCCAATTTTTTTTTAACATTCATTAAAAATATTGAATTCTGGGAGGCAGAGACAAGATGATGGAGAAAAGGCAGGGACTCACCTGAGCTCATCCAAATCCCCCTCCAAACAACTTTAAAATAAAGCATTGAAATGCATTCCTGTGTCACAGAACCAGCAAAGGGACAGGGTGAAGCAATTTTTCAACCCAAGGGAACTCAGAAATATGGCAAGAAATTTTTATCAAACCCAGGTTGAAAGTGGACCTCAGTCCAGGGCAGGCCATGCTCCAGCAAACTAGTGGCAGGCCTTGGGGGCAATTGAATCAGTAGCAGTGGCTTCTGAAACTCATAGCCCACAGATGGTAAAGGAGACAGACAATTGTTCAGAAGGAGATTATAGGGGTGCCTTTGGTGTCACAGAATATAGGACCGTGTTACATTGCCCAAATGTGAATCTGGGTTGCACTTCAGGAATCTAGAACTCAAAAATATTTTAATAATTAATTTATTTATTTTTAGCTTCCAACATTCACTTCTGTAAGATTTTGAATTTTAAGTTTTCTCCCTCTCCCTTTCCTCCCTCCTCCCCAAAACTGTGTGCAGTCTGATATTGTCTCTAGTTATTCATTCATATTAAACATATTTTTACATTAGTCATAATGTAAAGAAGAATTAGAACTAATGGGGGAAGCTACAAGAAAGAAGAAACAAAACAACAAAAGAAAAGGATTGTAAATAGTATGCTTCTGTCTGCATTCAGAGACATAGTTCTTTCTTTGGATGTGGACAGCCATTTTCCATCATGAGTCTTTTGGAGTTGTCTTAGATCCTTGCATTGCTGAGAAGAGCTAAGTCTATCAAGGTCAGTCAACACACAATATGGCTGTTACTATGTACAATGTTCTCCTGGTTCTTCTTATTTCACTCAGCATCAGCTGTTCCAGGTTTTTTCTGAAGTCTTCCTGCTCATCATTTCTTAGCACAATAGTATTCCATTACACTCATATACCACAACTTATTCAGCCATTCCCCATTTGATGGGTATTCCTGTGGTTTCCAATTCTTGGTCCCCACAAAATGACTCCTATAAATATCCCATCATATCTAATTCACACCTGTCCCCTCTGTCTATGTATACTCCTTCTAATTGTCCTAATAATGAGAAAGTTCTTAGGAGTTAAAAATATCATCTTCCCATGTAAGAATATGGACCGTTTAACCATATTGAATCCCATGTAAATACTCTTTCCTGTTTATATTTTTATGCTTCTCTTGAGTCTTATATTTGAAAGTCAAAATTTCTTTTGTTTTTTTTTTGCTTTTTTTGGAGGTCAATTGGGGTTAAGTAACTTGCCCAAGGTCACTCTGCTAGGTTTTTGTTTGTGTGTGTTAATCGTCTGAGGCCCGGATCTGAACTCAGGTCCTTCTGACTCCAGGGCCAGCGCTCTACTCACTGCGCCACCTAGCTGCCCCAAAAGTTAAAATTTCTATTCAGTTTTGATCTTTTCATCAGGAATGCTTGAAAATACTGTATTTCATGAAATATCTATTTTTTCCCCTGAAGGATTAATACTCAGTTTTGCTAGACAGGTGATTCTAGTGTTCCTAGTTCCTAGTTCCTAGTTTTGCCCTGGGGGCAAAAGCCAAAGCTCTCCCAACTACTGGATCCCAAAGTCCACACTGCACTGACCTCTCACTTTGTCCTTAGCATCTATGTGTTGATAATTCTGGAAACAGCCACAGCTGCTGGTGTTCTGGAGTCCCTCCAACTGGTGTTTGGTCAGGCCCTCCCTGGGGCCAAAATCTCCAGCTCATGTGGGCCTAGGCTTGGCTCCCTGAGTGCTGTGCTGACTGATTCCTGCTGGCCTGCCGAGCTGTCCTCAGTGGGAGGTTAGCTTCTCTGTGTCATTTTGTGGGTTTTGTAGCTCCAAAGTTTGTTCAGATTCCCCTTTTCATGAATTGGAGGTGGTGGGAACCAGAGCTGCACAGAGATCCTGTTTCTACTCTGCCCTCTTGACTCTGCCCCCCTTGGTTGTCATTTCTTATGCCACAATCATAAAGCACAACTTCTTTAGTCATTCCCTAATTGATCACATCCCCTCAATTTCTGATTCTTAGCCAAAAGAGTCACCTTTTCTAATATGGTTATAGTGAACCTTTCTGAGCTAATTTTCACATTTTAAAAAATCAATTTTATTTAATTTCCAACACTGAATTCTCTCCCAGCAACAATACCCTCTTCTATGTTGTGAAAGGAGAAAAAAGAAAACTTATTACAAATGGGTGTAGTCAAATGAAATTAATATCCTAATTAGTCGTGTCCAAAAATCAAATCCTCAATCTGCATTTTCAGTCCAGTATCTCTCTATCACAAGATGGGTAGCTAGAAAAATGAAGCCCATTACAAATGTGTATATATACAAAACAAATTTCCTCATTAACCTTGTGAAAAAGTAAGGAAAAAGAAAGAAAGAGAAGAAAGTATATTTCAGATTTGTTCACTATACCCTTCAGCTCCTTGTGTGGAAGTGTAGCAAGTTTCATCATTAGTTCTTTGGAATTGTGGTTGGTCATTTTGTTGAACAGAGTTACTAAGTCTTTCCAAGTTGATTAACTTTACAAAATTGCTGTTATTGGAGAAATTCTTCTTTTTTTTTTTTTACTCCCTTCTTGCAGCATCAGTTTTTACACAAGTTTTCCCAGGTTTTTCTGGAACCATTCCCTTCATAATTTCTTACACTAATTCAGAGCTTTCTGACTGCAATTCTAATGCCTTTGTCCATCATGCTATATTACCTCTTCAATATTATTTCCCATTTACAAAGATTCTCAATATTGTTTTCCTTGTGTATACTCCAGTCTGCAGCACTTCTTACACGTTCTCTGAATTCTTCATTATTTCTCATTTTTCATAGCTCATTGATACTCCATTGTACTTGTGAACCACAGTTTGCATAGCAAATCCCCAGGCAAACTCAATGAATTAAACCTTAAAATTTACTATAACTATTATCTTATTGTGACCTGGTAGTGGCATGGTCTAAGTGTATCTTATAGATATCCTGCTAATAGTAACTCATTTTTACATGGTGATTTAAGAATTTCTAAACACTTTACTTACATAAGCTCATTTGAGCCTAACCACAGTCCTATGAAGTAGATATTACAGGGATTGTTCCAAATTATGTATAATACTAAAACTCAGAGAGCTTTAGGAATCTGTCCTAGGTCTTCCACAGTGAAACAGTTCTGAAAACTAGGTTTTCTTGCTCCAAGTTCAGGACTCTTTCCATTGTAACCCATTGCATCTTATATTGTAAGAATTATAAGAAAAGGTTTCAATTGATCACTTGCCCCTGGTCAAAATGGCTCCTCAGTTTGGGAACACAGAGAAATGAGTGGAGTCAGTTCTGAGTGTTATTATCAGTGCTGAAGTAAGAATTTTATTGTAAGGAGGAATGAAGAACTTTAGCAATAATTATTTATTATTATGTGCTGTCTGTGGTGTAGAGGAGAAATGGCTGTCATTGGAATTAGGAAATCCTGGGTTCAAGTGCCAAATCTGATATATGGGATGATGGTTAGTCCTAATTAAGACTATGTAAAGCAGGGGTGCTCTAGTCCATAGGATCAGTGGCATTGAACATTCACTAGATTTCAAAGCAGGTGAGCAAGGACAGACCAGAAACCTTTGTTTACTGAGCCTATCCATCTCTAGTGCCAATTGACAGGCACCCTAATAAATGTGACAGGAATATCTACACAGGATGTGCATGCCACCAGAAGCCTCTCTTAAGTGCTCACCGGGTGGGTGTTAGCATCACCTCACTTGCATGGATACCATGGCTTTCAATCTTTAAAAATTTTTTTTCCTATTGCTTCATCCAGGTTTGATCCTCTCTGCTGGAGAGTAAGAAATATAGAATTCTCCACAGCATGATTCACATAAGTATTTGCAATATATCAAATCTGCTTGGTTTGGGCCATTATTTATTTGCAAGAGATTTTTGTTTCCTTCCTGATTTCATGAGGATTGTTCATTCACATGTGAATGAGTAGATAAATGTACACCTACTAAACCAGAAACAAAATCTGTCTGGTGGACAGCTCGCTGTTACTAGTGAGGTCTACAATCTCAATTCTCCTATCCTTTCTTTAGTTCCTCTAATCATCAGGTGAACTCAAATGCTTTTTGTCAGGAAGCATTTCCACACTGCTTTCAAAGACTAAGGGGTAAAAAAGAAAATTCATCTCAATGCCAAACTACAAAACAAAATTCATCCCATTGCCAAATTATAAAAGAAAATTCATGCCATTACCATTCAATTCTGGCTGGTATCGAGGTGAAATCTTGTCCCTTGCCAGATGTTTTAGATGGCCAGATGAGCTTGGTAATGCTTGTAGGTCCAAGGGGCTCCCCAATCAATTTGTCTGAGTAGTTTCCTGGTGACCTTCCATGGAAAGGTATTTGTCTAGATTGTGCTTCTCTCTGCTCTGATTTCCACAAAATAAGTGACCATCTTGTAAAAATCCCCAGGCAATTCAATTCCACACGTCTATTTGGCACCCTAAAGATAAGGATGGCACAAAGGAAAAGTAAAAAAACCTGGCCCAGAAAGGGGAACATATAACTTGTAGGTGAGTTCTTAAGTTTTTAAAGCTGTTCAATTTAAGAATGCCAATGTCAGTATAATTTGTTCCACAAATTGCCATCATAGTATAATTGGTATTACTCACTTCTCTGCATCAGTGACCCCATACACCTCATCCCAAGTTGCTTTGAAATCATCTTTTTTTAGTTTCTTTATAGCACAGTAATATTCTGGTACATTCATATGTCACAGCTTGTCCAATTATTTCCCACTTGATGGGTAACCCCTCACTTTCCAATTCTTTGCTACCACAAAAAGAGCTGCTATAATATTTTTGTGCATAGGATTTTTTCCTCTTCTTTTTATTTCTTCTGGGGTATAGACATAGTAGGTATATTGCTCAGGCAAAGGGTAGACAGCATTTTGGACATGATTCCAAATTGCTTTCCCAAATGGCCAGACTGATTCATAGCTCCACCAACAGAGCACCGATGTACGTGTTTTCCTGTGGGCCCTCCAAAATTTGACATTTTTCTTTTCTTTTTTTTAACAGGATATAACATCATATGTGTTCTGAACCTGGATTTTTTTTTTTTTTACAATGCCTGTGAAAATACTTTGAAAAAGATATCTTTGTTTCTGTGGGGTGAGGGTATGTGATGCTAGGCTGCACTATTCATACAGAGAGCTCAGGGACAACCATACCAAACTTAAGCCTGTTCTGGGCTTGCAGTGTTATAAATTTTTTGTACTAGTAGAGTCTAGTGGGGATGTTCTGGAATATTTCCATAAATTTATTTTTTAATTTTTTGGAGGGAGGAAGGCAAGGCAATTGGGGTTAAGTGACTGGCTCAAGGTCACACAGCTAGTAAGTGTGTCACGTATCTGAGGCTAGATTTGAGCTCAGGTCATCCTTACTTCAGGGCCAGTACTCTATTCACTGCAACACCTAGCTGCCCAATAATTCCATAAATTACAAGTCTGTCAGTCAAGAAGGTGCAACAATTAAGTGCTTAATATAAATTTTTATGCATTCTGTCAAGTCCTGGGGACAGAAAGAGCTAAAAATTGTTCTTACCCTTAAGGAGCAGAAATTATAAAACTAGAGACAAACATGAATATACCTGGGTCCACTCAAGACACACATAGTATCCTGGAGGATGTTAATGGTAAGGGCTTGGTAGTTGGGGGTGGGGAGGGTGGGAAGGCATGGTGACTGGGAAAGTCCTGGAAGATCTTGAATTGGAGCTGACTCCAGAAAGAATCCAAGGAAATAAAGAGTTAGAGGGGAGGAGGGAGAGCATTTCCCACATGGGGAACAGTCAGTGCAAAAGGTATGAAGACAGGAGATGGGTCGTTGTGTGTGGGCAACATGTTGGCCAATGAAGCTGGGCGAGGAGTGTGTGGAGGGGTGTAAAGCATGAAACGGCTGGAAAGGCAGGAAGGAAGCAGGTTGTAAAGGACTGTAAGTGCCAGATAGAGGTCTTTTTATTTGACCCTGGCGGTAATAGGGAGCTGCTAGTATTTACTGAGAAGAGGAATGACATCATACCTGTGCTTTTGTAAAATTACTTTGGTAGCTGAAAGGCGGATGAGGAGAGACAGGAGGCAGACTGCTGCAACAGACCAGTTGGCTGACTAATGACAGTGTCCAGAGGAAAAGTGAGGGGCATCTGAACTACGGTGGTGGCTGTGTGGTCGGAGAATCAGGATGTACCTGAGATATTGTAAAGGTGGAGATCATAAGGTCTTTCGATAGATTGGATCTGAGTGTGAGGGAGGTGAGTGGATGAGGGAGAGTGAGAAATTGAGGATTCCCTGATATTGTGGACCTTGGTAACTGGGAAAAAGAATTACTCAACAGTAATGGGAAGTTTGGAAGAGAAGAGGGTGTGGTGGGGAATCTTTGTTCATGTTGAGCTTGAGGTGCCACTGAAATATGCAATTTGAGGCGTCTCGGGAGAGATTAGGGCTGGATCCTCTGCTCAGATCACAGTAACCCATTGGAGGCCACTCTTCTCAACATGGTGGGAGAATGCAGGATGAAAGATGCCATCTTAGGCAATTTGGCCATATTCCAAGAAACATTACAGGCTGATGATCAGCATTTTCAGGCAATGTGGTTTTTATCCCTAGATATCTTTATAATTGAGAATCTTGGAAAGAAATGAGCTTCCTCTGGGTTCAGGTCAATCCAGGCCTAGGAGACTAGAAACCATGGGTTTCTAGTTTCTAAGTTCACCAAATGAAGTATGATAGATGGAAAAGAGAAAAAGGCCCAGGATAGAGCTTTGAAGGATACCCACGATTCGTGATTGTGATGTGGATGAAGATCCAGAAAAAGATACTGAGGAGTCATCAGATATGTAGGAGAAGAGCTAGGAAGAGAGGTGTGGTGAAAATCTAGAGGGCAGAGAGTATTCAGGAGGAGGGGGCTATGGATAGTGTGCAAGAGATCTCAAGAAGGTTGAGGATTGAGAAAAGGTCATTAAATTTGTCAGGTAAGATGATCATTAGTAAGTAACTTTGCAGAGGGCAGTTTCAGTTGAATGTTGAGGTTGGCAGCCAGGTTACAAAGGATTGAGAAGAGAGTCAGAGAAGAGGAAGTGGACATAATGAACATGGATGCCTTTTTCCATAAATTCAATTGAGAAAAGGATAAAGGACCGAGGGGACAATTGTGAGGATCATGAGATCTAATGGTTGCATTTTTGGATGTCAGAAACATAGAGGTGTTTTATTGGCAGCAGGAAAGAATCAATAAATAGGGAGAGATTAAATCAGAGGGAGAAAATGGAGATGATAGAGGGGAGAAATCTTCTGGAGAAGATAGGAGGGGATAGAATCAATGATGCCTGTGGACTGACTGACCATGGCCAGAAGAAGGGCTGTCTTTTTATCCAAAGTAGAAGAAGAAGAGAAAGTAGAGGAAGATGTCCAAGTGCTATGAGAAGAAAGAAATGAGAGAAGAGGGAGCTTTTGGTGAATAGCCTCAGTTTGTTCAAAGAAGGTGAGCTCCTCAGCAGAGAGGATGTGTGTAGGGGGTGGAATGATTGAAGAGAGAAGAGAGAGTTTAAAACAACTGGTGTGGAGAGCATGACAATGAACTGGGGGGGGGGGGTGGGATTAGCTTCATTGCCTTGCTGAGGTGAGGGACCAGTTGGCCACAATTACAGGAACTCTCTTAGTTTCAGCTCCCTTCAACCAGGGAAGTCCCTTCTCCCTTGGACTAGTTTTCCCTTTCTTAATTACAAACCAAAAACTTAAAGACTAAGGTAAAAATCACTGTTAATGTCCATGTGATTTCTTAGCAGTATCAAGTAATAAATCAATATGAAGCTCCACTCGTGATTTTTCAGGGACTGAAAATTTTTGGCCCTAGAGAGGAATGCAGCCCCCAAATGCTAAGACCCAGGGCCACAGAGATTTTGTTTGCTCAGTCTCTAATGAGATCACAGAGATTTTTGGAAGACTCTCCTAGAGGATAAAGAATTGCTGGGGAACACAATTAACAGACATTCTGAGAAAAGATGTTTCCTCAGGAGAATTTTATTGGGTGGTCCCAATCACCTTAATGAAAGACTTTCACCCAAGTTTAGAGGCATCATGCAAGAAGGAAAGGTTAATGCACAAGTACATGAACATGTGAACCAGAAAGAAAGAGGAAGAGGAGATGGTCTTATGGTAGAAAAGTAGCCTGGGACTGATGCCACACCAAACCAGCACTTGTGGTAGTTGAGGACAGTAAGAGAAATGCCTAGTCAGCAGTTCTTCTTTCCCTCCCTCCCTTTCCCAGAGAATAGAGGTGAATCTGAGTGCCACCTACATCACAGCTCCTATGTTTTAATTAAATGGAGCTTCATATTGATTTATTACTTGATACTGCTAAGAAATCACATGGACATTAACAGTGATTTTTACCTTAGTCTTTAAGTGGGCAAAGGGCCCACAACTACAAAAAATCACCAGTTACATTAAATATACAATAACAAGCAATGCAAAAATTAAATGTACAACCATCAGCAACTTCATCTGGCTAGACATGTGACCACTGCTACCAGTTCTTCTGGAACATCTTGTTAACCTAGTTCCTGATGGTTCTAGTTCTTTTGTGAACTACTGACCTTTTCACCTCTGTACCTGAACAGGTTGACTTAATAGGCTTGTAACACTGACTATCCTGACCCAAACTGCCTGCTGGCCAGGTAAGTTTCATTCCAGTCCTCCTTCAGGGTTCTCTGGCATCCTTAAGGAGACTGGTAGGGGTTTTCTAGACTCTCAGCAAATGACTTCAGCCTCCACAGATGGTGTTCCTCTTTGTAGTTGTGGGTCCTTTGTACTTCAGTTCAATTTGGTTATAAACAGTTGGATTGGCTTATACAAAGAAATATTTACTTTGAAGGTATATTCACAAATACACAATCTTACTCCACAACATGTTGTTGACCTATTCCTTCTCCTATACCACCTCAGTCTTTGGGGAAGGGAAGAGGATTAGTTTTACATCTTAGTTCAGTTCCTGTGGAGCAGAGTCTGAAGTTCTAACTGTAAACTTGTCTTGGGCTTAAGGCTTTGGCATTCTGACTTTTCTGGGCTTCTCTGCTGGGTTGGTTGGCTGCAACATCCCAATTCTGATTCTAATGTTGTTATGGCTTAAACTCCTGGATCTGGTGGGGATTATACCACTTCTGCCCAGGGAAAGTATCATCTCCATTGGGCTAGAAAGGAAGAAGTCCAAACAAAACAGAATAGAAACAAACACTTCAGGTCCATTTCTCAGAGCCTCAGAGCCAAAGGGTAGAAAGTGAAAGGGAGGTATCCCTTCTCTTTCAGCTCATAGTGCCCACATATGGGTCAACTGCATGGGATCTTCACCCTTTATATGCATCAGTTTTTAAAGAGGGAATCTGTTTTAGCTATGCAGTCAATTGGAGACCACTCTCACCTATGTGGTAAGAGAATTTGGCACACAGGGTGCCTCCATATTAGGCAATTTGGCCATACTTCAAGTCCCATTACAGATTGATTATCTGCATTCCTAAGGCTCATGAGTTGCTTTTATACCTCAGGATCTTTACAGTTGAGATTCTAGGAAGAAAACAACCGGCTTCCAGATTCAGCCCCCATCTCCTTCATAGTCCTAGGAATTATAGTTTACTGGATTATGAAATGCAGGGTCTTCTTCATTTGGGATAATTTCTGAGCTCTTTTCTGGCTCAGGCAGTCTTGTTAAATCTGGTAAACAGGCTTTTTTCATCTGAGTCTCCTTAGCCAATTTCTTCCTACTCCTCAGGGAGAAATAGATGGTTTTAATGAATTGTACTGATAGAGCCTCTGATACTCTCTAGGGATATTCTATAAACTGTCAAACTGTGTTGTCTCTCAAAAATTTAATATGGAGGAGATTTCCATCAACATAAACCTCTGAACTCCCAGATTTCTCAGCAAAACTCTGTCCCTTTGCTGTAGTCCTTGCTAATATATTTGGGCACCATATTTATTTATGTCAGAACTCTTCTGACCTGAAGTCACAGCTAGTTATTAACTTTCTTCAACTTCTTACCTGAGAATTGTACTAGTTGTGAGTAATTACATCCTCTTCATTGACTGAGCACACTTCAGTAAATAGTTTTGGCTCTTGCCTAAACACCATCAAGTTGGTATAAAACCTGTGGTATAATTTTTTTTCAGGGGTTGTATGCATGAACTACATATGCTACATATTGAATCAACTGTGATTTTTATTCAGCCCTCCATATTTCTAACATCAGATACATCTGCTGATTTAATGGCTGTAAAGAAGCAGGTCAAATTATGGTAGGGTATGAATGATTTTTCAAGTTTGTATTGATAACCTCCAGATATGCCCTCCATTCAAATCCTACTTCAGAGTCCTACCATGGCACCTGATCTCAGTTTCTTCATCTCCAAAATAGATATTAGTAGCACCAATTTCATGGGCATATTGTGAGGACCAAGTGATACAACAATGAGAATTACATGTTGACATTCTTTGGTCACTTCTATAGTGAGGAATAGTTTTTATTCTTATAAATTAGCATTAGTTCCTCATAATTTTTGATGGATATATGTTTAATCCATGTAATATCATTTTAATTTTTTAAAATGACAATTCCTATTCAGTAATACATATTATGGTTCTATTCTAGGTTATCAATATTTTGCTCAGCAACCACACATTGTTAAATTCTTCATTTTGTCTGGGGGAGGATATAATCTTTATTTGACTAGTATTTTTCCTGTCTCATTTTTAATGCTTGCTCCCTCTCCCTCTTTCTCTCTTTTTTCCTCAGTCCCCCCTACCTCATATATACACAACACTAACGCTAACCAGAATTCCTGTATTTTGTTGTATTCACAAAAATTGAACTTCTCTGTGCTTGTGAACCTTTGAGATAGGTATTACTCGGGGATGTCCTCCTCTCCTCACTCCTTCCTCTCTGTCTTGTTCTTTTTTCTCCCTTGTTCTTGATCACCAAATCTCATAGTCATCTTATCCTTCTCTTTCCTTCCCCAGTTCTTTTGTGTCATTCAATTAAGCCAAACCTGTTTATTACTTATTACTATTTATTGTTTATCTACAGGCTAATAACATTGAGAAATGCATTAAGTAATCATCAGACATAAGGAATCCTGCGATCTTCCTACTCATCTAGATATGATGCATCTTGGCCTCTGGAATCTTTGGTTTGGTTTTGCATTTTAGAAAATGCCTTTAGGTTTGTGAAATGGATATCCATTTAAAAATTTATTGACTGAGTAATGGTTAAGCATATTTTGGCAAATTAGTATTATGATGTATGAAATGATGAACCTTGTTTCATTTAGTTATGCTTTGGATCACTCTTTCACCCGTAGGTACATGCATGATTATTCTTAGTTGTTTTCAGCTTAACATCTGACAAAGGTCTCTGCATTATTACCTGGACCAGGTAGGTAATATTCAATGTATCACACTACGTCCCAGTTCCACATGGTCACCAAACTCCATTTCTTGAAGGAGAACATCTTGTCCTTTCTGACCTTGGGGGATGAACTCCTTGAGGGAGAGAAGGGTTCCTTGTGATCCTCCTTGTCCTTTGTCTTAATAATGGTGACTCAGGTGGGCCTGCCTGGCTATCAGCTTAACAGAGCACATTTTCCATGAATGTTTCCTAACTTTTGAATTTGATTGCCCTCTTGACCTGAGCTTTCTTAGTTTTAATGGATTTCTTCTCTTGATATTTTTGCCAATTTCATTTCATCTCTCAATTCCTTTTGTGAGTTGATTATTTTGTGATGTCCCAAGAGTTTCTAGATTTCTTTTGTTGGTATTGTTTGAGAATACTTTTCTTCTGTCATTTCTCTCTCTGATTGTCTTGAGCCATAATATTTGTTTCTTTGTAACCTTTGTGTATAAGTTTGAGTGATTTCCACCACTACCATCCAAAAAACCCACACCACATTTTCCCATTGAGGCTTTCTGTTAGTTTTCTTTCTTTTTTGAAGATGATATTGAGGAACATGTAGAGTCATCTTAGAAAGTGGATAGAGTGCTAGGTTCATAGCTAGAAAGATCTGGGTTCAAATCTTGCCTCTGACTCTGTGCACACTAAGTAATTATAATTCCTATCAACCTCAGGTAGCCTTTTCCCCTATTATTGGCCTGCATCCAATTTATTACACTATAGGTAGATTGTATTTGTGTTGGAGGAGGGAATGAGTTTGCTTACAATTGTACCTGGTAAGATTAGAAAGTGTGGTTTCATATCTTTGAATTTGGTCCACTGTCCCTGTGACTCTTCTGTTCCCCTATGGTTGTTAGTAGTGAGAGTCCTTAGAAAACCTAAAAGGTCTTTGGGCCTGCTTGAGGTGCTGTAGAAACATGGTAGGATCCAGGATGGTTGGTACCAACCATGTTGGTATTCACAATTATAACAACAGTGATGCTAGCAATAGTGACTCAGATTTATCTATTTAAGATTTATAAATCTGAGTACCCTAATATTGGCAAGCAGAAAGAGAGTAGGTTAGGGAATCTTTACAGTGATGGACTCTCACAGTCTTCACATATTCATATATTGAAGGGCTAGACTCTCTTGGGACCTCTTTCTCCTCCTTCTTAGAAGTTCCGACAAAAATATAAAGTTGGAATTTTTCCAAAAAAGTTTACTAGAAAAAAAGGAACAAACAAAAATAAAAGACAAAAGCATGGGTTTACAAAATCAGTCTGTGCCTTGTACAAGGTAGAAACATAACCATCCACTAAACCAATAGACAAAAAGCTCATGTGTGTCAGGGTCATCAGAGTATTCCAGGGAGTAACAAATGCTGGTCTTCCTTGTGTAGTGAAAAGAAGACTGGATTCTGAGTAGGAAGACCAGGAGTGCTATCCCAAATTTCCCCCTCAGCAGTCTTGTGAATTGGGATAAACCACTTAATTTTTTGATGCCTCAGTTTTTAGAATCTTTAAAATGGCAACAATATCATGATGGGGAGAACATCCTAATACTGGCCTTATCTTTCAGGGATTTTTAGGCATTAATGAGCTAATGGAATGTTAAGAATAGATCAAGACATAAGGGGAGGGTAGTTGATATTATTACTGTGACCTCTTTGGACTTTTCCCTTTCTGAGGCTGTTAGAAAGTTAAAGGATAGGGTGGCTAGGTGGTACAGTGAATAGAGCACTGGCTCTAGAGTCAGGAGGACCTGAGTTGAAATCCGGCCTCAGACACTTAACACAAAAACTAACAGTGTGACCTTGGGCAAGTCACTTAGCCCCAATTGCCCTCCAAAAAACAAAACAAAAAAATAATAATAAAAAAAGTAAGTTAAAGGATGGATTTCTCAGATTCTTCTCATAATTACCATTGCTGATGGAGTTCTTATTCAATAGGTGCCTGAGAAGATACTTTTGTTTTCCCACATTTTCTTTATGGCTAGTTTGACTTCCTCATTCTTCAGACTGTAGATGATGGGGTTCAGCAGTGGTGTCACAATGCTGTATTGCAGGGAGATGACTTGCTCCAGGATGGAGCCTGTGGCAGGGCTGAGATAGCGGCCCACAGCTGTCAGGAAGAACAAGGTCACTACAATCACATGGGAGGAGCAGGTAGAGAAGGCTTTGCTCCTACCTGAAGCTGACTTGATCTTCAGGATGGCAGAGATAATTCGAGTGTAAGAAAGCATGATGGGGAAGAAACAGCCCAAGCCAAAGATGATCATGGTAGTGAATAAGATCATCTTGTTAGGGAAGAGATCAGTACAGGAGAGAGGTAAGAACTCAGGCATCTCACAGCTATGGTGTTGGATGAGATGGGGGCCACAGAAGTGCAGCCTCAACAAAGGCAGGGTGTTGAGCAGGGAGTTGGTGACCCCAATTAGACAAGACCCACAAGCCAGAAAGACACAGAATTGCTTGTTCATGACCATCACATAAACCAGAGGGTTGCAGATGGCTGCATAGCGGTCATAGGCCATGGCTGAGAGGATGAAGGCTTCAGATGAACCAACAAAAAATGTTAGTCCAATCTGTGCCAGGCACCCATTGAAGGAGATGGTTTTATTCTTGGCTAGAAGTGTTTGAACCAACTTTGGCACCATGATTGAGGAATAAAAAATATCAAAAAAGGACAAGTTCATCAGGAAGAAATACATGGGTGTGTGCAGGTGAGAATCCATCTTGATGATTGCCATTATCAAAAGGTTCCCAGCCAAGGTGAGGAGGTAAATCAAAGAGAAGATGAAGACCAGGGTGTATTGGATATGGAGGTTGCTGGAAAAGGGTAGAAGAATGAATTCTGTGTCTGTGGTCTGATTGTCTGGCATCATTTGTTCAGAAAAATTCTGCTCTGGCAAATAGGGACATCAACCAACCAACTAACCAACCAACCAACCAACCAACCAACAAGTCTTTATTGACCAACTAGAAGGTGCTCAACACTGTCCAAATATTTTGGTGTAAATTCTAAAGGCCTCAAAGATATGTTCCCTGACATCTTGTGGGTATAATCTTTGTGAGGAGAGAAGCTGGAGATATAGGAGAAGCTTATGGGACAAAAAAAGAAATGCAAAATAATTAAATTAAGTTTTCAGTTGTGTGGTCAAGACTCTGTGCACTAGAAGAGTGGAAATGAATAGAGAATAATGGTGACTGGAATGAGCATGGACTATTGGCATTATGGAAGAAATCAGATGATTTGAACTCAGGGCTGGAACATGGAATTATCATCATTACAGTCCTCCCTTTCAGCTATGAATATAAATAGAATCATGGACCCAATCTGTCTTCGTAGAGGAAGTTCCTCAGTGGGAGCTCTGTACTGGTCTACCTGGTTAAAAAAAAAGAAGAAATTAGCAAGAGAAGGAATTTATTATTTTTCCCTCATAACTGACTTCTCATCTAGACATTTTCCTTTGCCTCGTTCCCTTTGTTCCCATCCTTTTCTTCTCCCAGAACTGCTTCTTTTCCCTTCCTCCTCTTACCCTGTTAGAATCCTCCACATTCAGGTCTTCCATTTCATGTTCTTTCATTCCTTGAAGTAGAAATGGTCCCTCTCCTCATCTTCCACTGCATTTTGTTCATAATTTTCGACACTTATATTATAGTTATTTGTTCATATGACTAGTCTGCTACTAGCACACAATATCCTTGAGGACAATGACCATGTCTTACTCATATTTTGCATCTTTGTACCACCAAAGTATCTGGCACAGGGCCTTGTACACATATGTTTAATAATAAACACTGAATTGACCACTGGCAGTAGGTGAATTACTGGCCATACCTGAGCTACCTCATCAGTAAGAGTCTGTTTATATTCTAAATCACTGTTGATTAAAGAAATGCAAATTAAAACAACTTTGAGGTTCTACCACACACCTATCAGATAGCCTAATATGAAAGAAAGGGAAAATGACAAATGGTGGAGGGGATGTGGAAAAATAGGGACACTAGTGCACTATTTCTGGACTTGTGAACTGATGCAACCTTTCTGGACAGCAATTTGGAACTATGGCCAAAGGGCTATGAAACTGTTCATACACAGCAATACCTCTACTATGTCTTTACCCAAAGAGATCAAAGGAAAAGAGAAAAGATCTGTATGTACAAAAATATCTATAGAAATATCTATAGAGCTCTATTTGTGGTGATGAAGAACTAGAAATTGAGGGGATGACCTTCAATTGGGGAATGACTGAACAAGTTGTGGAATATGATTGTGATGGAATATCATTGTGCTATAAGAAATGACAAGCACTGTGGTTTCAGAAAAACCTGGAAAGATTTACATGAATTTATGCAAGATGAAATGAAAACCGGGATACCATTGTCCACAGTAATAGCAATATTATACAATAATGAACTGTGAATGACTTAGCTATTTTCAGTAATACAATGATTCAAGATAATTCTGAAGGAATTATGGTGAAAAATGCTTCCTACTTCCAAGAAAGAACTGATGGAATCTGAATGCAGTTTGAAGCATACTTTCTTAATTGTTCCTGTTGTTTTGGTGTGCAGCATGGCTATATCTCTCTATATCCATGTTTGGAGTTTATGTCTCTGCTCCTTGTTTGATGCAATTTTTACTAGTCCAGTAGTTGCCCTTCAAAATGATGTGATAGAGAATGATTATGGTAGGGAATAAGATCCTTTTGTGTTTCCTCATCTCCCCAAGAGTAATTCACTCTCAGAGTAATTAACTCCTCCATTTCTACTTCTAAGAGTGAATTCCCTGACTTGGACACTCTTGAACTATTGAATACACTCAGGGTTTAGTTATTTACACATCAAAGGTATATCCAATTTTCACTTTTCCAGTGAGGTTGCTCCAACTTGGAACTATGCTCTAGAAGTCTTTTAAAATATACATACTAGGGGAAGCTAGGTGGCACAGTGAGTAAGAGCACTGGCCCTGGAGTCTGGAGGACCCAGTATCAGTTCCAGCCTCAGAAAATTAGCACCCACACATAAATATGACTGGCCCTGTAACCTTGAGCAAGTTACTTAACCCCAATTGCTTTAAAAAAATATATGCATACTCTTTGACCTTTTGATAACATGAGGGGGCCTATGCCTTAAAGAGTTCAAGGCAAAAGGAAAAAGAATCACAGATATACAAATATGCATAGCAGCTCTTTGTATAGTGGCAAAGAACTGGAAACCAAGGTGGTCCTCATTGATTGGGGGATGGCTCAACAAACCATAGTATATGAATGCAAGAGAACACTATGGGACAGAAGACATGATGAAAGGGATGGTTCAAGAGAAACCTGGAAAGATTGTATGAAGTGATGCTGGATAAAGTAAGAAGGACAGAACAGCTTATACCATACTATCTAAATAGTAAAAAGAAAATTTGAAAAGACTCAAGAATTCTGTTCAACGTAATGATCAGCCATGTTTCCAGGGGATTGACAATAAAGAATCACCACCTTCTGGGGTGGCTAGGTGGTGAAGTGAGTAGAGCGCTGGCCCTGGAGTCAGAAGGACCTGAGTTCAGATCCGGCCTCAGACACTTAATGCGCACACAAAAACCTAGCCGTGTGACCTTGGGCAAGTTACTTAACCCCAATTGCCCTCCAAAAAGCAAAAATAAAATAAAATAAAAAATAAGAATCACCACTTTCTGTAGAATTAGTGAGTGATGGAGGCCATGAGATGCCTTTTTGTGAACATTTCGAATAATGTGTTTTGCATGAGTCAGCATATTTGTTACAAAGCTTTTTTTTTTTTTCAACTGTGTGAGGACATGGGAGGGAAAGTATATATTTATTGATCAAAATAATTAAATTTTTAAATGAGTTGTTCCTTTTAATTCTGTCAGAGAAAAACGTTCAGACTTTATTCAGGCATCATAGATTGGCTTTTTTTAAAAAAAGAGTATCATCATCTTTTAAAAGACAGTAACAGCTTATTACTTCTGTTATTTACTCTTTGTTTTCTATGATACAGTGAACTTGGACAGGAAGATACCAAATCCTACCCCTCTTAAAATTATGTTTCTGGAAATCATCAAAGAAACCTTCTAAGAATTAGAAAAACAAGCTCAAAATACAAATTGAAAAGAGCCCACAGGATTGTTATAATGACTCATATTCCAGTATGCCATTATAGCCAAAGTTTAAGACTGCAAAAAGAACAAAATATTTCCAGCTTCCAGAGGGTAACAAGAAATCATTTACTACATTTTGAACTCAGGTTTTCCTGTCTCCAAGCCTAGGGCACTGTCCACTGAATCCCTGAGGTGTCTCAGAATAGCAAGGGAAAAGCCAAAGGGAAAATGTTCCACAGACTTCCATGTCACTGGTGGGAGAGGGAACTCTATAAGGATAACTCATGATTGTGTCCTGATGACAGTACTGCAGAATCACAGAATTTGAGATTTAGAAGGGACCTCATCAGCTTTCTGGTCCAAGCCCTCTTAGATAGGAGTCCCCTCTATACAACATACCTGACAAGTGGTCTTATTGCTTCTGATGGAAGATGTTCAAGAGCTCCTCCACCTCCCAAATAAGCCTGTTTCACTCCTAGGTGACTTTAATTAATTTCAGCTTCTTTCTGAAGTGAAGCTTCAATCTTTTTGACTTCTACTCATTGGTCTTAGTTTATATGCCCTCTAGGGCCCAGCAGAACAACCTAATTCTTCTTTCACATGATGATCCCTCAAATCCTCGCAGATAGCTCTAGTCCTTTTTTTTTTAAGAATGGGGAGCATTTGGGAGTGCTTTTCAAAAGCAAAGAGGGCACCAGTAGATGGAGAGAGGCAGAATAAAATAGAAAGGGATAAGATCAAGGGTTAACAGAGCGATTTTGGCCTTGGTGAGAAGGGTCATCATTAGAAACTGATGTGAAGCAGACAGTGGAAGACAATGTAGAGGGACTGTGCAATGCAGAGAAGTGAACAGTTGCCTTGGTTTTCTTTAGTAAAGTATTAGGTGAGGCATTCAACTGGAAGAGTGGAGAAGGGGGGTAGTGAGAGACTTGAGGGCAGAAGAGAAGGTTGGGTGCAGAGTCAGAGTCAGAGAAAGGTTAACCTTCTCATAAAGGCTTAAGGAAAACAGCTGCTGCCTTCTTGCTCCCAATTCTCCAGTGTCTTGGCTCTCTGACTGTTTTAGCACCATCTTATAGAGGCAATTGATGAGTGGTAACTGATAATCTTGGAAAAAATTGTAGAAAATGCAGAAAGTTTTGTAGGAATGGAGGCAGATAAATGCTTATCTAATTTTCAAAGAAGGAGAAGTGGGTTATTCAAATTATAGGTTAAAGAGTTTGACTGACAAAATAGGAAGTATATTAGAAAGGAAAATGGACCATCACTAAGCCCCAGGTTAAGGTCATCAAGATTATCAGGTCATGTTAGAGAAAAGTTATTTCCTCTTTTTGTCAGGATCAGTAGACTGGAAGATTAGAAAGATACCATAGATAATGACATATCTGAATTTCTGCTGGACATTCAACAAAGCCTCAAAATATCCCTGTAGATAAGATGGAAGGGAAGATAGACTGGAGGACAGAGATAGGAGGACATACAGGTCTGACAGACTGACTTCAAAGAGGAGTAAGGAATAGATCGATGTCAGCCTTGAAGGAGATTTCTAGTGATCCAGATCTTTGCTCTAATCACAATTTTCATCACTGACTTTGATGAAGGTTTTTTTTTTTTGGCAAATTCACTAACTGGCAGATTATCAAAGCTGAGCATGATATTGGATAGATTGGATGAAATAACTTGGGGCCAAAAAGTTCCTGTCTGGTAAGAATGAGGAATGGCACACCAAAAAATAAATAAATAAATAAATGAAAAACCCAGCGAAAATTCCTAAACTTCATGAGAAAAGTACAATATGGCCAGACAATACTTCCTTTGAAATAAGTTGAAGGAGGGGAGTTTAAGAGGATTGTAAGCACAGTATGATGCCACCCTGTGACAGGGCAGGCAGAAATGCAAGCACAATTTTAGGCTGCACTGATGGAAGCCTGGAGTGGAGCAGAAGCTTGGTGATATCCTTACTGATACAGTCAGATGACAGTGTTTAGCTCTGGGATATAAAAAAGAGTCATTTGAAGGAAGTGGAGCTATTTAGCCCAGAAGAGAAAAGATTGGGGATGGACATGAAAGTTATCTCCAAGTATTTGAAATCCTCTGATGTGCAGGAGGGATTAAACATGGTTGATCCCAGAATTAAGAATCAGGGGCAGAGAGTAGAAGGAGCCATTTGTCAATAGAAAGCCAGCTGTCTGGGCAGTTGAAAAGGCCCTATTGCTGAGATCCACAGAGTCAGGAGGTTTGGCCTTAATATAAGAGACAAGCATCAGTTTCTGGGGAAAAGGACAAGCTTTCATTGTGATAAAAGTAAAAATATCATTAGGCTCAAATGAGATAATGGATGTAAAAATGCTTTTCAAAACATAAAGCCATTATTAAATACCAGGTATTATTCTGATTTTTAGCCTACAATCCTTAGGTAATGATTAAAACTTCATTCCCTGACCTTCTGCTGTACTCCTGCTAAACTCTGGTCATCTTTATTAGAGCAGTACAGGGGTGTGCTGTTAGATTTTTAACAACTAGGCTCCCTGGTGGGTAAGACCATGTGCACACACACTTTTAATTTTAATTTGTATTTCTAACACTTCCTTATGTCTAGATAATCAACAAAACAAATAATCAAGCCTTGATTTGTAGCCACCATTTCAGAAGTGAAAATGCTCAAAGTGAAAATTTAACAATTATCTGTTACAGGCAGCTAGAGTCCACTCCAGCACAAATCTGCATAAAAGCTCCAGGCTTGTGGAGCATCTGTGGGCAGACTGGAGGGCCCAGAGCACCCTAGGATCAGTGTGAATACCTCTATTTTCTTTTCACCTATTCTCAATCCCTTTAAGCCTGCCCCCTGGTTTCCCTCCTCTACTGAAACTTCTCTCTCACAGGTCATTACATTCAGTGGCCTTATTTTCCCTTTACTTTTTATCATCCTTGACAAAGGGGTTAAAAGGATCTGGAGGCCCAGTTCTGCTAGAATCTAGCCTTATGACCTTGGGCAAGTGTTTTTAAAATTTCCCTTAATGGGCCTAAGTTTGCTCATCTATGAAATGAGGGAGTTGGAGTAAATCATCTTGAAATTCCCTTCCACCTTAATATTCCATGACCTTCTGAGAGACTGAGCTTGCTCCCACCCCTCAGCTTTTTCCTGATTCACATGGGCAGCCCTTTCCAGCTTTTCCTCAGGAGGTTTTTCCAGGCAAGCTAGATGGACTTAGGAAAGAAAACATCAACTCACCTTGACTCTGGGCCATAACATAGGCAGTGGTCACCATCTTCACTACCCCCACTCACTGATTGAGCACCTACTATAGGCAGACACTGGTCACCCTCACTCCTCTTTCTTTTCTTTGTCCTCCTACAGAATAACCTGCCCATTCATCTGAACGTCCCAAGCCTTTGGAGCTGCCAAAACATACTTCTCCATATTTGTGTCCCTTAAATAGTCACAGGCTTCTTCAGCTTGATGAACTGATGGTCTGAATGTCAGACCCTTTGACTACCCAGCTGCCCCTGGGAGCAGGTTTCATCATTATCATTCTAGAGAGTGTATTAACATATGGGATTGGATCCAGTCCCAGAATATTGTTTTTTATTCTAGGCTCTTACTTTGGGGATCTTCTCCCTGTAGAGCCTTTTGCTTAACAAGTTAAAACTCCTCTTATGGCAAATATTATTTCAGTTTTATGGCAAGCAGCAGTCGTCTGGGGATGGGGTCATCTTATTTAACTCTCTTCCTTGATGATAAGCTTTAACCCATTTGAGGTCATTGGTGGATTTTAACCCTTGCTGGTGAATTCACACAATTGCTTTCAATATGAGAAGCCTAGTATACTCCCACCACCTCATTACCTCTTTTGTTCTCTTCCTTGATATTGCCTAAATGCTTTCTATCATATTTCTGTCACAGGTCCATGAATTTTCAAACAGGTGTATACTCCTTGGACGTTTGGTACCTGTTTGTCACCCATTCTGCCATGTCTACTCTTCTTTTTTTTTTTTTTTTGTCTTTTGGAGGGGAAATTGGGGTTAAGTGACTTGCCCAAGGTCACATGGCTAGTGAGTGTTAAGTGTCTGAGGCTGAATTTGAACTCAGGTCCTCCTGACCCCAGGGCTAGTGCTCTATTCACTGTGCCACCTAGCCACCCCATCTATTCCTCTTACTACATATTCTTCCTTTGCTAGTCATATGTCCCATTCTACCAAAGATGTAACTAGTTTTGGGAGCCTGATCTTTGACTTAGGACCCTTAAAGCTAGGTGACACTGACAAAAAATTCAAAACCTCGCTCATGTAATCAACTGAATTTTGTACTTACTTAATAAGAATAATGAGTTCCAGCCCCTTCAAGTGACCACACTCCAGGTGAGCTCCTCCCTGGCTGTACCACACTATTTGGATACCTATGGCCTATTTCACTTCTCCTGAATTTTGTGCCACTTATTACAGGTACAAAAATGACTAGTTAAAGTTCTGTATTCTACCAAGTTTTGGTAATGCTTTTAAGGTCATACTTCCTTTTTAAAAAATTTAATATTTTTCTCCATTTACATGTAAAATCTATTTTTTTTCTCTTTGGAGGGATGAAGACAGGGCCATTGGGTTTAAGTGATTTCCCAACTTAACTAGTTAGTGTTCAGTGTCTGAGGCTCGATTTGAACTCAGGTCCTCCTGACTCCAGGTTGGTGCTCTATTCATTGTGCCACCTTCCTGCTCCCAATTTTTTTTAACATTCATTTAAAAAATATTGAATTTTGGGAGGCAGAGACAATATGATGAAGAAAAGGCAGGGACTCACCTGAGCTCATCCAAATTCCCCTCCAAACAAGTTTAAAATAATGCCTTGAAATGAATTCTTGTGTGACAGAGCCAGCAAAGGGACAGGGTGAAACAATTTTCCAACCCAAGGCAACTCAGAAATTTGGCAGGAAATTTCTGTCAAACCTAGGTTGAATGTGGATCTCAGTCCAGGGCAGGCCATGCTCCAGCAAGCCAGTGGCAGGCCTTAGGTGTAATTGAATCAGCAGCAGTATCTTCTGTAACTCATAGCCCACAGATGGTAAGGGAGACAAAAAATTGGTCAGAAGGAGATTGTAGGGATGCCCTTGGTGTCACAGAGTATAGGACTATGTTACATTGCCAAAATGTGAATCTGGGTTGCACTTCAGGAATCTAGAACTCAAAAATATTTTAATAATTAATTAATTTATTTTTAGCTTCTAACATTCACTTCTATAAGATTTTGAATTTTAAGTTTTCTCCTCCCTTTCCTCCCTCCTCCCCAAGACTGTGTGCAGTCTGATATTGGCTCCACTTATACATTCATATTAAACATATTTTTCACATTAGTCATGATGTAAAGAAGAATTAGAACTAATGGAAGAAGCTATAAGAAAGAAGAAACAAAACAACAACAACAAAAAGATTGTAAGTAATATGCTTCTGCCTGCATTCAGAGACATAGTTCTTTCTCTGGATGTGGACAACCACTTTCCATCTTGAATCTTTTGGAGTTGTCTTAGATCCTTGCATTGCTAAGAAGAGCTAAGTCTATCAAGGTCAGTCATCACACAATATGGCTATGTACAATGTTCTCCTTGTTCTTCTTATTTAACTCAGCATCAGTCCTTCCAGGTTTTTTTTGAAGTCTTCCCGCTCATCATTTCTTATAGCATAGTAGTATTCCATCACATTGATATACCACAACTTATTGAGCAATTCCCCATTTGGGTATTCCCATGGTTTCCAATTCTTGGTCCCCAGAAAAAGAGATGCTATATATATCCCATCATATCCAATTCACACCTGTCCCCTCTGTCTATGTATACTCCTTCTAGTTGTCCTAATAATGAGAAAGTTCTTAGGAGTTAAAAATATCATCTTCTCATAAAAACATGTGAACAGTTTAACCATATTGAATTCCATATAATTTATCTTTCCTGTTTATCTTTTTATGCTTCTCTTGAGTCTTGTATTTGAAAGTCAAAATTTCTATTCAGTTCTGATCTTTTCATCAGAAATGCTTGAAAATACTGTATTTTATGAAATATGTATTTTTTCCTTTGAAGGATTAATACTAAGTTTTGCTAGATAGGTGATTCTAGTCTTCCTAGTTCCTTTACCCTCCACAATATCATATTCTAAGCCCTCCAATGCTTTAACATAGAAGCTGCTAAATCTTGTATGATCCTGACCATGACTCCATGATATTTGAGTTGTTCCTTTCTGGCTGTCTGCAATATTTTCTCCCTGATCTGGGAGCTATGGAGTTTGGTTATAATTTTCCTGGAAGTTTTCCTTTTGGGATCTCTTCAGGAGGAGAGTGGTCAAATTCTTTCCATTTATATTACCCTCTGATTCTAAGATATTGGAGCATTTTTCCTTGATAAGTTATGGAAACATGATGTCCAGGCTTTTTTTTTTTTTTGATCATGGCTTTCGTATAGTGCAATAATTTTTTTTTTTTAAGAACAAGGCAATTTATTAATAAATCTGGTGTGGTTTGTCCTAATATTTCTTGTTGGCAGCTGCCACCTGTCCAGCAATTCTGTCAAGGTCTCTCTGTCCCTGAGGTGTCAGTTTACGGCTGCCGTCCTGGTCCTTCTCCACCATCTTGAGACCCTCCAAGGCCTGCAGGACCCTCCGGGCTACGCTCTCTTGGAGCCCTGGCTAAAGTGGCTGGGCATGACCCTGTTGCACTGGCGCCCCCCATAGATCTTGGTCATGGAGCCCATGCCTGCACCTCCACGGAGGTACAGGTGCTGGGAGGTGGAAGCCGCCTGTGTGTAGAACCAGTTATCATCGTAGGGCGCCAGCTCCTTATGCTTGGCCAGCTTGACCGTGTCCACCCATTCGGGGACTTTCAGCTTCCCTGACTTTTTCAGGAAGGCCGCCAGGGCCCGCACGAACTCCTGCTGGTTCACGTCCTTCACCGTGACTCCGGGCATCGTGCGGGCTCTGCGCGGCCAGCCAAGGGAAAGCTAGTGCAATAATTTTAAATGATCTCTCTTCAATCTATTGTCTATATCAGTTGTTTTTCCAATGTTCACATTTCTCCCCTTTTTTCATTCTTTTGATTTTGTTTTATTGTTTCATTTTTTTCCCCAAATGCTTTATTAACTTCTGGTTTACATCATTCATTTCTGCCAGATTTTGAGTTAAAATTTTTTCCCCATTTTTCCCTTTCCCCCTACCTCAGAATAGCAGTCCCACAGGATATCCCTTCTCCAATTTTCTCCTTCCCATATTGTTTCCCATACCCGCTTCAACTTTTTCAGTAGGGCAAGGTGAATCTCTGTGCCCCAATGCTTGTATATCTTATTTCCCAATTATATGTAAAATAGTATTAATAATAGTATTTATATATTTTTAAACATTTGATTTTAAAACTTTGAATTCCAGATTCATACCCTTCCTCCCTTGTCACCCACCCTTACTGGGGAGATAAGCAATTCAGTATATGTTGTACATGTGTAGCTATGCAAAACATTATCATAGTAGAAATATTGTAAAAGACTGACTATATTTCCCTCCCTCCTATCCCACCTCCCACCTGTTCTATTCTCTACTTTGATCCTGTTCCTTTTCTAAAGTGGGTGCTTACCACTTCCCTCCCCCCCCTTCCCTCCTGCCTCCCCTTCCATCATCTCCCCTCTCATCCCCTTCCCCCTACTCTCCTGTAGGGTGAGATATCCTATTTAGTATATATGTCATTCTCTCCCAGATCCAGATTCAATGAGAATAAGGTTTTGCCTTTTTGCCTTCCTGTTCTTCCCCTCCCTTGTAACCATTTCCCTTGCTTCTCCTGTATGAGATAGTTTACCCCATTCTGTCTCTCCCCATCTCCTCTCATTATATTCCTCTCTCACCTCTTAATTTCACCTTTTAAGTATCATCCCTTCCTATTCAATTGGTCCTGTGCTCTCTATCTATGTATACCTGTAAACATATATACACACATTCACATATGTATTCATATGCCCATATACCCTTCTTCAACTATTTTCATAGTGAGAAAAGTTTCATCAGTTACAGTTATCATTTTTTCCATGTAGGAATGTAAAGAATTCAACTTTGATAAGTCCCTTTTGATTTCTTTTCCCCATTTACCTTCTCAAGCATCTTTGTTTCTTGTATCTGAATGTCAAATTTTCTATTCAGCTCTGTTTTTTCCCCCAAGAATGCTTGAAAGTCCTCTATTCCACTGAATGACCATATTTTCCCCTGAAACATGAAGCTGAGTTTTGCTAGGTAGGTGATTCTTGGTTTTAATCCCAGCTCCTTTGACCTCCAGAATATCATATTCCAAGCCCTGTGATCCCTTAGTGTAGAAGGTGTCAGATCCTGTATTATCCTGATTGTTTTCTACAATACTGAAATTGTTTCTTCCTGGCTGCTTGTAATATTTTCTCCTTGATCTGGGCATTCTGGAACCTGGCTATAATATTCCTAGGAGTTTTCTTTTTGGTATCTTTTTCAGGAGGTGATGGGTGGATTCTTTAAATCTCTATTTTGCCCTCTACTTCTAAAACATCAGAGCAATTTTCCTTGAGAATTTCTTGAAGGATGATTTCTAGGTTCTTTCTTTGATCATGCCTTTCAGGTGGTCCAATAATTTTTAAATTATCTCTCCTGGATCTATTTTCCAGGTCAGTGGTTTTTCCCCTGAGATATTTCACATTGCCTTCTATTCTTTCATTTGTTTAGATCTGTTTAACAGCATCTTGATTTCTCATAAAGTCACTAGCTTCCATTTGCTCCAATTTAATTCTGAAGGAATGATTCTCCTCAGTGAGACTTTGAGATTATTTTTCCATCTGGCAAATTTGGCTTTTTAAGGCATTCTTCTCCTCATTGCCTTTCTGAGCCTCTTTTGCCATTTGAGTTAGTCTATTTTTTAAGGTGTTATTTTCCTCAGTCAGGCTGTTGACTCTCATTTCACACTTTTCTTGCATCTTTTTCATTTCTCTTCCCAATTTTTCCTCCAATTCTCTTATCTGCTTCTTAAGGTCCTCTATAGCCTGTAACCAGCTCATATTTTCATTTGGGGCTTTTGGTACAGGAGTTCTGACTTCCCAGTCCTCCTCCTGTTCCATGCTTCGATCCTCTTTGCCCCCAAAATAGGAGTCTAAGGTTGAATTTTTCTGTTTATTTTGTTTCCTTTGCCTAGGCATGTTGCCACTCAATTACTTGCCTTTTGGGCTTGTTGCCACAGTAGGACTCTGCCACTAGCCAGGGGAGCTTTTGTCCCAAATGCTGGGGTTTTCTCAGCTGCTGGAGGTATTAGTTGGGTGCCCTCTCTGAAGCCTCCACACACTTTGGCAAGCTGGTCACACACTCCAAGACCTCCAACCTAGCCAGTGATCCAGGTCCAAAAAGATTAAAGCAAGAGAGATTACCCCCAAGACTGATCTCCTGGTCCCCCCACAGTCTGCAGGCCAGTAACTGAAGCTGCCTGAAGTGTCTGCGGCTGCACTGAAACATCTCAGCATCTTCTCACCCCCAGGGAAAGAGGCCGACGCGCTCTTCCCACTGAGTCCCAAAGTCCATACTACACTAACCTCTCACTTTGTCCATGGCATCTGTGTGTTGATAATTCTGGAAACGCCACAGCTGCTGGTGTTCTGGAGTCCCTCCAGCTGGCTGCTGGTCTGGCCGCCCTGGGGCTAAAACTTCTGAGTCACATGGGCCTTGGTTCAGCCTAGTGCTGCACTGGCTGCTCCCTGCTAGGCTGCCAGGCTATCCTCAGTGGGAGATTAGCTTCTCTGTGTCATTTTGTGGGTTCTGTAGTTCCAGAGGTTGTTTAGAGTATCCCTTTACATAAATTTGGAACTGTTGTAGGCCAGAGCACCAAGGAAGTGCTGTTTCTACTCTGCCATCTTGACTCTGCCTGTTTTATTGCTTCTTAATGTCTCGTGGTGTTATTAGCTTCCACTTGCTGAATTCTAATTTTTAAGGCATTATTTTTTCCAGTGAGGTTTTGTAACTCCTTTTGCCTTTTGCCATTTGTACCTCCTTTGCCATTTGTCCTGTTTTGTTTTTTAAGGCATTAGTTTCTTCAGAATTTTTTTGTACTTCCTTTACCAAGCTGTTTACCCTTTTCACTGTGACTTTCTTGCATCACTCTCATCTCTTTTCCCAATTTTTTATTCTGTTTCTCCTATTTGACTTTCTAAAATCCTTTTTCAGGTCTTCCAGGAATTCTTTTTTGGTCCTAAGACCAATTAACATTAGAAAAATTTTTTGAGGCTTTGATGTAGATGTTTTGACATTGTTGTCTTCCTCTGAATTTATGTTTTGATACTCCCTGTCACCATAGTAACTTTCTATGACCAGGTTCTTTTATTATTGTTTAATCATTTCCTCAGCCTATTTCTTGACTTTTCACTTTGTTTTAAAGTTGGGCTTTGCTTCTGTGGAGGAGGAAACACCGTCCTAAGCTTCAGGATTTCCATGTTGCTATTTTCAGTGCTAGTTCTGCAGGTCTGCAAGTTTCCAAGGTGGTATGACTTAAAGTGGTCACTGAGGTGTGATCACTGCTTTCCTGGTCTGTGCTCTGGTCTATGAGCAACCACAAGCAGTCTTTTCTGCCCTGGGACTTTGACAAGGTTCCCTACTCCTGGTATTCCTCCTCACATTAGGACTGCAACCCAGAACTGCATAAGGGTAATGGAACAGAGTCTTGTATCCAGTACCAGCAAAGAGTCACCTTTTTATTTTATTTTTTCCCCTAATTACAAGTTAAAACAATTTTGACATTTAAAAAAGTTTTGAGTTCCAAATTATATCCTTTCCTTTTTCACCTCTTCCCCCAAGATGATGAGCAATTTAATATAGTTTATACATGTGCAACCATGCAAAACATTTCTGTAATAGTTATTTTGTTCAAGAACAATTAAATTAAAAGAAAGAATGAAAGAAAGTGAAAAACAGTGTGCTTCAATCTGTATTCAGACAATACCAGTTCTTTCTCTGGAGGTGGATAGCATGCTTCATCACAAGTCCCTTGGGATTTTCTTGGATCATTATATTTCTGAGAATAGCTAAGTCATTCACCATTCTTCATCATACAATATTACTGTTACTGTGTACAATGTTCTTCTGGTTCTTCTTACTTTACTTTGTATCTGTTCATGTAAGTCTTTCCTGGTTTTTCTGAAATCATCTTGCTTGTCATTTCTTATGCCACAATCATATACCACAACTTCTTCAGTCATTCCCTAATTGATGAGATTCCCTTCAGTTTCTGATTCTTAGCCAAAAGGGTCACCTTTAAAGCACTTTGTAATATGGTTCCTGTGAACCTTTCTGAGCTAATTTCACATTCAAAAAAATTAATTTTATTTAATTTTCAACACTGAATTCTCTCCCAGCAACAATACCCTTTTCTATGTTATGCAAGCAAGAAAAAGAAAACCTATTACAAATATGTGTAGTCAAATAAAATTAATATCCTAATTAGTCATGTCCAAAAATCAAAGCCTCAATCTGCATTTTCAGTCCAATATCTCTCTATTGCAAGATGGGTTGTTAGAAAAATGAAGCCCATTACAAATATGTATATATGCAAAACAAATTTACTCATTAACTTTGTCAAAAAATAAAGAAAAAGAAAGAAAGAGAAGAAAGTATATTTCAAATTTGTTCACTTGCAGCCCAGACTTTACCCCCTGGAGGGAGAAGTGGCTGAGGTGCTGTAGGTGTGCAGCCACTGTCATGTGGCTGCTTCAGAGCTCCTGATCTGCAGATTGTAGGGAGACTAAGTGACCAGTCTGAGGGATAATCACTCTTGCTTTAACCTGCTTGGATCTGGATTGTGGTCTAGGGTGGAGGTCTTGGGGTGCATGACCATTTCACCAGACCATGTGGAAGCTTCGGAGAGGGCAGCCAACTTATAACTCCAGCAGCTGAGAAAACTCCAGCAATTTGGGACAAAGCTCCCCTCTCTGGAAGAGTTCTACTATGGCAAAAAGCTCAAATATCAAGTAATTGAGTGACAACATAAGCACTCAAAGGAAGCAAAGCAATCTGACTTTAGACTCCTATTTGGAGGACAAAAAGGATCAAAGCATGGAACAGGAAGAATACAGAGAAGTCAGAACTCTTGCACCAAAATCTACCAAGAAAAATATGAACTGGTTATAGGCCATAGAGTTGCTTAAGAAGGATTTGGAAAACCAAATAAGAGAAGTAGAAGAAAAATTGGGAAGGGAAATGAAAAAGATGCAAGAAAATTATGAAATGAGAGTCAACAACCTGACTGAAGAAAATATCACCTTAAAAATAGACTAACTCAAATGGCAAAAGTGGCTCAAAAAGCCAATGAGGAGAAGAATTTGGCTTTAAAAAGCCAAATTTGCCAGATGGAAAAAGAATCTCAAAAGCTCACTGAGGAGAATCATTGCTTCAGAATTAGATTGGAACAAATGAAAGCTAGTGACTTCATGAGAAATCAAGATACTATTAAGCAGATCCAAACAAATGAAAAAAATAGAAGGGAATGTAAAATATCTCATGGGAAAAATCACTGACCTAGAAAATAGATCTATGAGAGATAATTTAAAAATTATTGGATACCTGAAAGCCATGACCAAAAAAGAACCTAGAAATCATCCTCCAAGAAATTCTCAAGGAAAATTGCCCTGATATTTTAGAACCAGAGGGCAAAATAGAGGTTGAAAGAATCCACTGATCACCTCCTGAAAAAGATCCCAGAAAGAAAACTTCTAGGAATATTATAGCCAAGTTCCAAAATTCCCAGATCAAGGACAGAATATTACAAGCAGCCAGGAAGAAACAATTTGAATATTGTGGAAAGACAATCAGGATAACTCAGGATCTGGCAGCTTCTACACTGAGAGATCACAGGGTTTGTGATATGATATTCATGGGCAAAGGAGCTGGGGTTAAAACCAAGAATCACCTACCCAACAAAACTGAGTATCATGTTTCAGGGGAAATTATGGTCATTCAGTGGAATAGAGGACTTTCAAGTATTCTTGATGAAAAAACCAGAGTTGAATAGAAAATTTGACTTCAGATACAAGAAGCAAGAGAAGCATGAGAAGGTCAACAAGGAAAAGACATCATAAGTTATTTATCAAAGTCATTTCCTTTCTTTTGGACTTCAGCTTCATCATTGGAAAAAGGCAGCCATGAACTAGATGATTCTCTATGACCCTTTTCACATCCAAAATTCAATGATTCAATGAAAGATGAGGCAGTGTTCTGCAGTGGGTCCAGTCAGTCAATAAGCTTTCATTAAGCCACCTACACTGTGTTAAGTACTGGTTTGGGTCAGCAAGACTTAATTGCTTCAAAACTGTCTTTCTTTGTGGTTCTACAAACATTTCTTGTTCTGTTTAGATAGCTAGAGAGAAAAAGAGAGAGAATGAGAGAGAGAAACAGAGAGAGAGAGAGGAAACATTAGAATTGTAACTGCATGTGGGGCGGCTAGATGGCGCAGTGTGTAAGAGCGCTGGCCTTGGAGTTGGGATGACCCGAGATTGAATCTGGCCTCAGAAAATGAGCACCCACACATAAATAATGACTAGCCGTGTAACCTTGAGCAAGTTACTTAACCCCAACTGCTTAAAAAAAATAAAAAAAAAGAATTGTAACTGCATGTCCTTACCATTTGTGTAAGGGCAGGTTATATCTATCCTTGCTCACTCTGAGGAATAGAAATGTATAAATATCGCCTGATATAGAACATATACATACATACGCAGATTTAGACATACTATATTAAACAAGGTTTTTATCCAACTCTGTTAGCATCTTAGGGACTTAGAAGTTTATTCTCCCCTACCCTGTGGAACCTGAGTTAGCATTTCACCTGGAGAATCTCAAGGTGGAAGAGGGAGGGAAAACATAAACATCTTCACAAGGTCTTTTCTTTTCTTTTCTTTCTTTCTTTTTTTTTTTTTTGCTTTTTGGAGGGCAATTGTGGTTAAGTAACTTGCCCAAGGTCATACGGCTAGGTTTTTGTTTGTGTGTTCGTGTTAAGTGTCTGAGGCCGGAACCGAACTCAGATCCTTCTGACTCCAGGGCCAACGCTCTACTCACTGCGCCACCTAGCCGCCCCTGATTATTATTACTGTTTTTGCTTTTATCTCTCGCCTTTTGGGATATTGTATTCCAAGATCTCCTCTTATTTAAAGTAGGAGCTTTCAGGTCTTGTATGATTTGACCAGAATTTCTAAATATTTATACTGTTTCCCTCTAGGTGCTTGCAGTCTTCTTTAATGTGGAAACTCTAGATTCTTACTGTGACACTCCTGGGGCTTTCCCTTTTAAGGTTTCTTTCAAGAAATGATTGGTGGGTTTTTTCTACTCTTAGTTTGCCCTTTGATTCTAATAGATTAGGGAAGTTTTCATTTATGATATCTTGAAATATTGTATCCAGACTCTCAAAGAAATTATACTTCTTCTCGGCGGAGCTCAGATAAGTATCCAGAGTCTGTTCATTGGGAAGTTTAGGAGGTTGGTGGTAATGGCTTGAATGGTGGGAATCCATTGAAATAAGGAAACTGAAAAAGGGTCTCAGAAAAATAGGCCCGGGCTGGGGAAATAGAGCGTCTTTGCCCCTGCTTTCTATAGAGAAATCCAGCTTAGGGCTTGGTGCTCAGGCCCTCCTGCTTAGGCATGTAATAGTGCTAGGGAGCAGCATCCTGGGAATGTCCTCTGAATAGTATGGACACACTTCAGAACCCAAGCAAGGTCTTAGTCTGGTGGTGCTATCACTAGCAGTGGCTCTCTCCCCTACCCCTAAACCCATTATTCCTGTAGAAAGGAGCAGTTACCTATTCCTAGACTGGCCAAGCAGAACCAGACAGGATTCTGTAGCTACAGGGACTAGACTTCAGAGATGTGGGTTTTGGCCTTTAGGATCTGAGTCACCAGAGCCCTTCAAAGGCATGGATTCTTCACAGCAACAGGATATATTGCAGCTATTTTTGCTGTTGTCCTGATGTTTCTGCACCATGGGAGGCCTGACTTGTAAGAACCCATAGCTAGTGCTACCACCTGAGTTCCTGATCATCCTGTCAGTTTTGTAAACATTTACTTATCTAGCCAGGCAGACCTCTGGTAGCAGAACAAGGAGCTGGAAGGGTGAGAGTACAGAGGTAATAATACTAGTTAGCATTTAGATAGTACTTTAAGTTTTCTTTATTTTTTGGTTGGGGTGGGGAGAGGGGAAAGCAGGGCAATTGGGGTTAAGTAACTTGTCCAAGGTCACACAGCTAGTAAGTGTGATCAAGTGTCTGAGTACAGATTTGAACTCAGGTCCTCCTGACTCCAGGGCTGGTGCTCTATTCACTGCACCACCTAGCTGTCCCTTTAAGTTTTGAAAAAAGAAGTGCTTCACATGCTATTTCATTCTATCTAGAGCTTAAGGAAGACATGGAGGGAGGTGTTATATCAGGATAAAGGAAAAAAGATGAAGTGAAGGGCCTGATTAAGGGTTTCTGGGGAAAAAAGAGAATTGGGAAAGCATATCAATAGTAGGGGAAATATGGGATGGCAAAGTTTCTGGAGAGAGGGGAGGTAGAAGGGATCAACTGAACGAGAAAAAAAATGGGGAAGGCATTTGGGGAAGGAGTAGGTTGCAACCTACTGGTTTGAGGAAAAGGAAGAAGGAGCAGGATTCCCATTCATAATATCCTCCTTTCTTGGACTCTGGGATGGGCTTCAGCTATCTGGTCATAAGGACTTTGGACAACTGACATGTCATATAGAATTTGGTTTCATGGGCTACAAGAAAGCTGTAGACTAGGGAGGGAATCAGGATGGTCCTAATTTATGCAGTAGGTTGAGCCAAAGACTGACATTACACCAGCTGCTCTGTCTCTCAAATACGCCAGGTTCAAAGGGAGTTTTGAGTTAATAGTGTCAGTATCGGGAAGGGAAGACAGGGAAAGGGAAGAAGGATCAGATACTCTGGCCTTGTTCTCCAAACTGGCCCAACCAGTGTGAACTACATGGAAGGAAAGTACACATATAGCCTGGGGGTAGAAGAGGGGTTGGTATCTCAGGAAGCTCTGAATTGGGGGTGGAGTGGAGAGGGGATAACAGAGGAAGTTAAAGGAGGGAATAGAGAGAATCATTGAAAGCTTAGAGTCATAAGAGAGTCTCTATAGTTTATCTAGTCCAGCCTTCACCTGAAGCATGTATCTGTTACACAAAATCTCTGGTAAGTGGTCATGCAACCTTTGACTCAATGCCTTTAGTGATGGGGAACTCACTCATGGAACATTTTATTTTATTTTTAGACAATCCTAATTGTTAGGAAATTTCCCCTGATATACTCCCCAAATCTATCTCCCTGGGTGTAGTTCTACTCAGCAGGCAACTCTAGAACAAGTCTTGACTCAACTGATGTCCCTAAAAAATTCGAGACAATGCTCATGAATTCCTTAGTATTCTTTAGGCTAAATGTTTCCAGTTCATTCTATGGAATTTCACATATGGCATCACTTTGAATTTAGACATCTTTCTCTGGATACATTCACATTTGCCCATGTTCTTTCTACAATGTGATTACAAGAAGAGGACACAGTACTCCTGTTCAGAGCAAAGCATGCTGGCTCTCGGCTCCTTTATTCTGAACATTATACACTGTTTAAAGTTGCATTAGCTTCTTGGGACAGCCACATTGTACTGAGGGATTGCATTGCTTCCAGTCAACTAAAATGTTCATTTTCAAATAAACTAAGTCTCTCTCATATGTAGTTGTCTAAGAGACCAGGGAATGACAATACTCTGCTCCACCCTTGCCTAGACCACTGACTATTCTCCTGTGGAGAAGGGGTCAGTCAGCACCACCAAATTCCATAACTGTCACCAATAAGGCATGCAAGCTGACCTAGCTGAAGCAGAAGGACACCTTCAGGGAGAGATGGGAGGTGGCATATGCCAGATGAGTCACTACCACAAGTCAGGCCACCACTACCATCTCCATCAACACACTCCTCAAACCCCAATGGAGACAGTCCAGGATCCCCAACCCAAGAGCCTTCCTAATTCTATTGTTCATTATGGCAGTGCTCCCTCCATCTCAGGTTTTTCAGCTTTGTTGAAGAGGACATGAAGTCACCATGGAGAAGACCAGCTGCTGATCCACTGTACTCTGTTCTTATTAGAGCTCTTCTAGAACATCGTGCTCAGTTCTGGGAGTCATAGTTTAAGGACACTGAAAAAATGGAGAGTGTAGAGGGGAAGCCATATGAAGATTATTTAAAGGAACAGGGCATGTTTAGCTTGGAGAAGAGAAGACTTCACATATACAATGGGGAGATAAGAGAGCTGTCTTCAAATATTTAAAAGGCTCTTATGTAGAAAGGAGTTATTAGACTTGTTCTGTTTGACTCTAGAGGTCAGAACCAAGAACAATAGGACGAAATTGCAAAAAGGCCAATTTAAGCTAAATGTCAGTTAAAGATGTCTAACATCTGGAGCTGTTCAAAAGTGGAATGGATTTTCTCACTGATGGTGGGTTTCCCTCTTTAGTGGTTTTCAAGCAGAGATTTGTTGGGTATCCTGGATAAAATGATGCCCTCACATTCACCTCCAATGCCTGTCAAGAAGCTGCTGGTGGGAGCCCTGGGCTTGGTAGAGCCAGGAGCGGAAGCTAGCTTGCATCTGTGTCCAGGTATCCTTTCAACTATGAGCTGAATCAGAAGACTGCTGGGGTCACTCAAATTCTGTGATTTTTGTGGATGATAATTGAACGTAGCCCTATCACAAGTACCTCTTTATTCCCTGAATTATTTTTTCCCTCTAATGTGATCTCAGGAACTCTGACTTCTGGTGGGTTCCTTTTCCAGTTTTCCTCAGCCCTTGGTCTCTTGGTTTGGGCCTTGCTTTCCACTCTTTGATTAAGTTAGCTTCAGCCTGTGTATCTTCCTCCGGGAGCAAATATGAGTACCTACATCTTAGGGGGCCCTAGGTGTACGTAACTGAGGGGTGGGGTGTCACCATGACCATTTGGTAGGCTTCCTACATCATAACCCCTGGTTATTCTTCTCTCAGAATACAGCAGAAAAATACAATTTTTCTTTGTTTGTTTTTTTTTTTCCTCCTGGACCCTGTTGGCAATTTCTAGGAAATTGAATAATTGGTTGAAGAATGATGTAAGCAGCCCTAGTGGGAGAACAGGACCTGAAAACTCATCTTGGTTCTGAGATAGGTCAGTAATGAGCATAGAACTTTCTGCTGTCCTCTTATTTCCATTTCCCTGGGGGCCCCTTGTTACTGATGGAAATCTTCATGCCTGATGTACTGTAAACACCGGGTTTAGAGTAGTCCAAGAGGAAGTAGGTTTCATGTAGAATGCCCTGAGGGTAGAGAACAGATTACTGCTGGAGAGAGGAAGAGGGCCAGTTTGGGGAAGTTGGCAAGTGTCCTTGGCTTCCATCAACTTCTATATCCTCTTTCCTAAGGCAGAGTCTCAGTGCCAGATTTTCTGACCACCTCATGGTAGGCAGGGGAGGGGCCAAGACAAAAACAGTTGCCACTGGACCCGGCCTTATGTTCTTCTTCTACATACATCACTCTCAGCTCCTGCTTAGGACCCCACAGCTTCCATTGTGAGTTGTCCTGGGGCTGGAAGCTAGTGGTTTCAATGAACAAAGAGAGGATTTCTGATCCCCTTTTAGCCTCTTGTTTTAGCATTTGTACCCATGAAGCCCTTTTAGTCACCCCCTTTCCCACTCATGACAGAGTAGCAAGAACACACTGTCACTGATTTGGAGCAAATCAATTGGCCTTTCTAGACCTTAGTTTTCTCATATGTGGAATGAGGGGTTGGAACTAGAAGTTATCTAAAGCCTACTCCAGCCCTAAACTCTACCATCTTTTCTCTCTTTTACTCCCTATTTAAGAATGTCAGAATTGGCCATAGGATGGCCCTTTGGAGCCGTGGATGTGAATGGTTGTAGAATTCCCTTTCATTTGAAGAAGTTCCCTTCTACCCCAACCATCCCCATTTGTAAAAGTCTTCTCTAATTCATTACAGAATTTTCTCTTTCTAGATACCTATGTAATATTGCCAATAAAGCTTTTGTGTTCAACTTCCTTGTCAGCAAGAGAGATGCCATAGTCAGACCCGAACTTTAGGAAGATAACTTTGATAGCTGAGTGTAAGATGAACTGGAGTAAAAACACCATGTGTCAACATTTAGTTACTTAACCCTGTTTGTCTTAGTTTCCTCATCTGTAAAAAGGAACTGGAGAAGGAAAGGGCAAACCACTCCAGTATCTTTGCCAAGAAAATTCTAAATGGGGTTATAAAGAGTCAAAGAGGACTAAAACAATTGAACGACAAAAGAGAGACTTGTGGCAGAAAGAACAACCAGTAGACTACAGCAAATGTGACTAGTAGACTAATTCAAGTGTGAGGTGATAAAGGCCTGATCCAGGATAATGGAAATATCAAAGGAGAGAAAGGGGCATATGCAAGAAATTTAGGAAAGTAAGACTGACAGATATGGACAATAGATTGGAAGTGAGGGTGAGGAGTAGAAGATGAAACCTAGGTTGCAAGTCTAGGTAACTGGCAGATTAACTCCACAGTAATAAGGAAATTTCAGAAAATGAGAGTTGGGCGGGGGGAATGAGTTAAGTTTTGGACATATTGAGTAAGATGTCTATGGGAGTTGTAGGTGAGAGGCTGGAGATCAGCAAAGGGGTTAGGATGCTGGACATTCAAACTCTATTTCAAAGAGTGTTACTCCCATAGGCCGGTTACCTTGTTTGAATACCAAAAGTGCATTTACCTAAACGATTATTTTATGGAGAGCTCACACAAAACAAATGCTCACATGGAAATCCCGTACTCAACAAATTCCAGTGGCTCCCTATCACTAAGAAGATCAAATAGAAAATCTTCTGTTTGTCATTTAGAGCCCTTCATAACCTGCTCCCCTCTATCTTTCCATTCTTCTTACACTTTACTCATCCCTCAACATACACTGTGATCCAGAAAACAGAGATGAGTTCCAGGCATGGTGGGTGGTCACTAAAGATGCCTTGAGTCTGGAAATAGTGTCCTTATGTGAGGAACAGCAAAGACACTAGAGTCACTGGATCAGAAATGATACAAGGACACTCTCAAGGATTGTCTGAAGAACTTTGGGATTGGTTGCATGACATGGAAAACATGCCCACATCAAAGAAGGTGCTGTGCTCCAGGAGGGAAGCAGAATTGCAGTAACTCAAGAGAAACATGAGATATACACATTTAGAAACATTTCTACTCCAAATGTTCACATGGACTATTCATGCCTGACCTGTGGTAGGGCCTTCTGAGCTTGTATTGGTCTGAACAGCCATAGGCAGACACACTATACCTTGACATAATGAGGTCATTTTGATCCTCTTCAAGAACCAAGGACAACTACCAACCCACCCACATGAGGGGAGGAGAGGCAAGGTCTTTGAACATGTTCAATAGATCTAATATCTAAGTCAGTCAAAAAGCCCTTATTTTAAAAAATTATTCCTATTTATTAAAGATATTTTGGGAAGAAGTTGAGAATTTTGATATGGAGACCAGTAGATAACATGGTTCGCACATGCAGAGGAATTAAATGAAAGGTTCTTTCATTGTCACTTAGTTTTAATATGTACAAGCATGAGAGGGACATTGGGAAGGAAAGAAAAAGATGGGGAGGTATGACGGATGAGGAGATTAGGCCTGCTGTAGCCTCCCCACTCCCCTCAAACCATCCTCCCTGTGCATAATAATGTGCTCAGTGTAGCCTGTAGCACCGCCAGAGCAAACACAGACCTATGCACAAGTTCCCCTCATCCTTATTCAGGGCTTAGGACACAGATGAAAGCTCCCTTCTGCCTCTTGTTCTACCAAGCCCAGGATTCCCAGGGCTCCCACCAGCAGCTTCTTGACAGGCATTGGAGGTGAATGTGAGAGCATCAGTTTATCCAGGTGATGATGATAAGTGAGGCCTCCAGAGGTTAGGTAAAAAGTAGAATATGTATATACGACCAGTAAAGCCCTTCCTTATCCTGGTGGTAGAACGGCAAGAAGAGGAGATGGGTAGGCAAACCCACAAGCTGCCAAAGTGCCTGCAGCATCCAGTCTTCAGAGAGATGGCTCAACTTCAGGACCTCCAGCTGCAGCTGAACAAAATAATTCCAGGCCAAAAATCAGCAGAAGGTCAGTGATAGAAGGTACCACAGGCCTCCTTTGGTTCCAATGTTCAGGATCTCATTGATGAATTCCACATCAGATGAGTAGAGGTTGTAATTATGGGAGCAAAGAAACAGGTTGGGGAGCTCCTGTCTCAGCTTCTCATGAATGACTGCTAGATGTTCATCCATGCTGGGGTTCCCTTATGGAGTGGCAGGAGCAGGGTGAGGACTTCCAGGGATCTGGAACTAGAGTAGAGCCCCAGGGTGGGAGCAAAGGAATTCTTCAAAGAGGTCCATCTAGGCAGCCCCCATGAAAGCCTCTCCCTGGTCCACCCTCCCCCTTCCCAGAGGAAAGACCCACCCAGGGTGATACAAAAGCCTGGGCCTGAGGAAAGGGCTGGTGGGGGACTTGGGAGAAGAGCTGGCTGGAAGAGAGTGAGAGAGGAGGGAGCTGGAGATATGGAGATGCTGAGGGAGGAGTGACCATTGGTGAGGTAAGCCACAAGGGTAGAAATGGTGGGACCTGAGGAGGTTTTTGGTCCTAGCAAAGCCAAGTATAATCCTACAGGGCATCCACAGGGCTCCCTTCCTCATCAGGTGTTAATTATTTTTTTCTTTTGTCTTGTCACATTTATTCAGAGATGTTTGGAATAATTTTGTCCAGAAGGCCATTTTTCCCTTCTGTTGGAAACATTTTTTTTCTGTGGGTTTATCTCTTTGTACTTGAAATTTTTGACTGGGTTTTCTTTCTCTTGAGATGCGTAGTATTTCATTTTATCCCCTTATATTTTCCTATAACTCATTTTTTGACTACTTCCCCTTTGTTGGTGTATCACCATGGGGCTGGATCTCAAATGAGAATCCACTTTTAACTTGTCTCAGTTTCTGCCCCAACTAACTTGTGGGAGGTGGGGGAAAGAAATAGAATGGACCTCAGCTGCTTCTCAGGACCTGAAGAACCTCATACACATACAGGAGCCCTTCCCAGTTCCCTTTGATTCTTAGTTCACTGGCCAAGCCCTGGGGTAGCACAGCCTGCTTCTGGTCTATTGCTCCAAGAACATGATTTCTGCTTTCCTGTACTTCCATTTCTTCCACACAGGGTACATTCATTGTGTTGCAGAATCAAGTTCTATCACTTATTGCCTTCAGTATAATCCTGAATGAAAAAAAATGGACATTTGACAAACTGTAAGGTATTTGTAACAAAAAGACCAGAATTCTACAGAAGATTCAATTAAAAGATCCAGAAGAAATATAAGGAAAATATTAAAGACTAACTATAAGGCACATTAAGGCTAAACTATTTACTCATTATATATATGGAAATGTTATAAGTAGTCTTAAAATTGTCATTATTACCAAAATAGCTTGGAAAAAGGTTGGGGCTGGGTTGTGTATGATGCAGTGATTCTAAAATACCAAAATTGGGTAGGAAAAGGTAAAAGGGAACAATTATATTATAAAAATGGGGTGTGAACGGAAGAACGAATACAGAGGAAGCAGGTGGGGGTGGAGGGCTAATGTTGGACCTTACTGTCATCTGGGTCGAAGAGGAGACAACATGTACATCTGGAAGGGTGCAGAAGTTTTCTGAACATATGGAGAGGTGAGAAAACTGGGGGACAGGGTTGGGGAGGGATTTTTAGAAGGGTGTGTAGGTTGGAATGCTTTTGAGTGACTAAATAATTTTGACTACACACAAATTAAAAATATATGACATATGAAGAAGATACTATGTGCATCTAGATAAAGAATTGGTAAATAGAAGTATGTATAGGATAATTTTACATATATACAAACCTATTTATATACCTATATAAACCTATTTGTGTCTAATGCCATTTCTAGGGAGGGAAGAAAAAAGGGGAAAAAAGAAATTCACATGATAATTTTGTTATCTATTTAAAAGGAATAGCAAGTTGTACATAATAGATTTGCAGCTCCATGTGCAATCATATTTTTTTTATTTTACTATATTATAGAAATCTTTGTTTTATTTCATAAATAAAAAATGAAACAAATTTTTAAAAAGAATGTTGAAATGAGGGCAGAGGCAAGAGGGGGGTGGGGTTAGCTGTCAGGTAATGCAACAGCAGCAGCAACTGGGTAATTGCTGAATAGATCCTAGAACACAAGCCTATGGGTTCCATTGTGCAGTTGGGGTATGGGGAGTGATGGAAGAGGGAGTGCTGAGTGAGGGTTTTATGGATGAAGGATTAATCTTCTCTGTAGTTAGTTATTCAAGTTGTGATCTTTTTTGGGTTCGTGGTGTCTTAGAGACTAAAGACAACTGTAATTGCTTGAACTTTTGAGAATAATTCTTAGTTTGGAGAGGTGGGAGAGATTGTAAGGATTGGTGAAAATGTCTAGTCTGCCATCTTGTTGGGCATGTGACCAATGGAAGTGATAATGAGGTATGTCCATTTCCTGTCATGACTGATAGTTTTACTTCCCAACCCTTTTCTACCCCAATTCTGAAGTCTGATATGGTATGAGATAGTGTCATCTCCCTGAACATAGGTCAAATTGACTGGTTGATGTTTTCTATGGCTTATGGCTTTGCTTCATTCAGGGATCACAAAGGATTGCACCTTAGGGCTCTCCCTCCCTACTCTCACACACTTAGAATCACAGGATTTCAGAGTTGGAAGGGCTCCAACAATACAATCTTTATCTGAATAAAAATCCCCTTCTGCACTTCAAACAGAGGCAGCATGGTCTTGTGGAAAGAGCACTGGATTTGAAGTCAGAGGAGCTGGGTTCTGTTACTTATTACTTGTGCAACAATGGGCAAATAATTTTACCCCTCTGGGTCTTAGTTTCCTCAACTGTAAAATGATTGAACTGGATGGCTTCTGAGGTCCCTTCCAGAACTAAATCTATGATCTCATGATTTTTATCCAGCCCACCCTAAAGTGGTCATCATTTGAAGCCCTCTGGTAATGAGGAATTCACTACATCCAGAGGAAGTCCTTGATACCTTTGGATAACTCTAGCTAGTGAAAAGGAAGAAGATTGATTTCATCATAGGGAACATTGACAGTACTGACACAACAAGCATATTCTAAGGAAACCAAAAGGATGTTTTATGAGGCAAATTGTTTTAGAATATAAAACATGGATATTATAGAATTAGAATGAAAACATAGAAAATGCATTGCATGCCCAAACCTTTTAAAGTGACCATGAAATTGTAGTTAGTATTATCAGTCACATGATCAAACAGCAGCCCTGAGATCCCTACTATGACCACAGCAGATATTTTTTAGGTTAGGATGGAGAGGGAGTATTTGGGCAGAGCGTGGAGATGACCAAGAGGTAGAAGAGGACTGTCATCCAAATTTTTCTAGTCATTTCCTCACCATACTTCCTACACTCCAAACATGATTCTTATCTCCTCACACTGCAATTTTGGACTCCTGACTGGATTGCTGGGCTCTGATATAGGAGAATTCACCCAGAAACAGGCATCCAAATCACTTCCTTGCCATCTTCATATCATACACTCTTTTTTGTAACCACTCTTTCAGTTCCTCTTTATGTGCTGTCTTCCCTTATTAGAAGGTAAATTCTTTGAGGGCAAAGGATGTGATATGCTTGCATTTATTTGGATCTTTAGTGCTTAGTAGACTAAGTGCTTAATAAATATTCTATCTATCTATCTGTCTGTCTGTCTTTGTCTATCTGTCTATCTTTATTTCTATCTCTCTATTTGTCTGTCTGCTTGCCTGTCTGCCTTCTGTCTACCTGTCTGTCTGTCTATCTATCTATTTGTCTCTGTCTGTCTGTCTATCTTTATTTCTATTTATCTGTCTGTATATCTGTCTGTCTGCCTGCCTGCCTTCTGTCTACCTGTCTGTCTATCTATCTATATATCTATAACTTGCTGTCTATAGCTCCCAACAAACAACTGACTGGAGTTGTATGGCATTCACTTTTGTATCTCTTGGAAGTCTCCCTGACCAAACATCCAGGTTCTGGTTTTCAAAAACTCTACTAAAAGGGGAGGCTAGGTGGCACAGTGAGTAAGAGCGCCAGCCTCGGAGTTGGGATGACCCGAGATCGAATCCGGCCTTAGAAAATGAGCACCCACACATAAATAATGACTAGCCGTGTAACCTTGAGCAAGTCACTTAACCCCAATTGCTTTAAAAAAAACCAAACCAACAACAACTCTACTAAGTATTCCCTGGAGTATCTGAGATGCCCCGAGAGGATGAATACGTGTATAATAGACACTTATTCCAGTGGTATTCCAGGGAAAACTACCATCTCAGCTTGAAGGAGTTTGGAGGTCGTTCAGTTAATCCTATTGCCTCTATGGGAGGTCAAGCCTCAGCTATTTGATTATTAAAGCTCCCTGGAGAGTAAGAATTCATTGTCCTCATTGCAGTATCTCTACTTAGTAACTCCTGGTAAAGCTCCTTCTTTTAGCCCTTTGCCCACTATTCATTCTCCTGTGAGCCATCTCTAAGCCTCTGTATCCTCTTCTCAATGTTTTCTATTGTTCCAGTTATAGAACTTCCTCCTCTTTCCTGAAATGCCTCTCCAGGGATGCATTTCACAAGCATTTCCAGGGATCCTGAGTTCTGCTCCCTTACACTCCTTGCTACAGTTCCTGCAGCTTTGGCTCACTTCCGTGCCAGCCCTTGGGCAGAGGTACCAGGGTGGCTGCAAGATGGCCTGACCTGTTTGATTATATAGAGAACTCCTCCTGATCTGGGGTGTCTGCCCAACACATTATTTATTCTTAGGAGTGAATCTGTAAGGCCTGATCAATCCTCTTTGAGGATTCAGAAAGAGCCTTTACTTGATTAAAAATTGCTCAGTAGGGGTGGCTAGGTGGCACAGTGAATAGAGCACTGGCCCTGGAGTCAGGAGGACCTGAGTTCAAATCCAGCATCAGACACTTGACACATTTACTAGCTGTGTGACCTTGGGCAAGTCACTTAACCCCAATTGCCCTTCCCTCCCCCCTCCAAAAAGTAAAAAAAAAATTGCTCAGTACCAGAATTAACACCTTTCTCTCTGTACCCACTTCCCACCCAGATGAAAGTAGAGTAGAAAAAAATGCTGAGTTTGGAGTTAGAAAAACTGTCTTAAAATCTGGGTTCTACTAAATTAATAATACTTTTATTTAACCAAAGCTCAATTTCCTTATCTATAAAATAGGAATTTCCTCAACTATAGAGTAGTTTATATGGTTGTTGTGGAGATTAAAATAGTTGCTGCTGACATTTATAGAATGCTTTAAGATTTTCAAAGCTCTTTGTATCCATTATCTCATTTGAGCCTTATAAAACTCTATGTGGTAAGTAATAGTATGGGCAAGTAGGTGGTACAGAGGATAGAGTGCTGGGCCTAGAGTAAGGAAGACTCATGTTCCTGAATTCAAATCTGGCCTCAGATTGTGTGACCCTGGGCAACTCACTTAATCTTGTTTGCCTCAGTTTCTTTATCTGTAAAATAAGCTAGAGAAGGAAATGGAAAACCACTCCAATATCTCTTCCAAGAAAATTCCAAATGGGATCAGAGTCAGACACAACTGAAAATGATTGAACACAATAATAAGAGTGGGCATTTATAAGCACTTTAAGGTTTTCAAAGTTTTTTACATTTATGATCTCATTTAAGTCTCACAATAAGTCCGTGGTATTATTTCTTTCATTTTACAGAGGAGGAAACGGAGGCCCAGAAAAGTAAAATAGCTTGCCTGGGGTCACACAACTATTAAGTATCAGAAGCAGGGTTTAAATGGAGATCCTATTAAATTTAGGCTCAATTCTCTATCCACACCCTCAAGCTGCCTCTAAAAGGAGCTCATGTGTGTGTTGCAGATGGCTGAAATGTCTGACACAGAATGTGGTGTGTCAAATATTTAGTTATTTGATCTGTTATCTGGCCTACCCAGTTTCCAAGTCCTGAAATCATGCCTTTGTTATGAGCAGAAGGATTGTGGCTGACATGCTCACTCTTCTATCTCTAAGAGGAATATTGGGGTAGACTTATATCTATACATCCATATGTATGTATGTATGAATGTATATTCAAAATGTATACACTTCAAATATTTGTAATCTAGGCATGTGATGCTCTAATTGCACTGGGTCTAGCCCACAGCTCTTCACGTTTTCTATAAGAATAGCAAAGAAGACTTCATAAAATGTGTTGCTAAAATCTAGGTGTAAGGTAAGGCATTTATCTGGGGAGTTCTTTGGTCAGTTTAATGAGGTTATGAGGAGGAGGACCTCTATTTTGAGACTCGGATGGCTTCTTCTTATGATGGCTCATTGGATATTTCTGTTGAGAGGTTTGGGAGGCCCATTAAAATCTCATTGAAAGACTTCTTCAAAATGGCAGAGTTGTAGCAGAGCAGCCCATCTGTCTCATAGAGCTACTCCACCAACTATGAAAAAAGAGCTTCAGACTGCTAATGATCAAGAAAACCAAGGAGAAGCTGCAGTAAGTGTGTTTTCTAGCTGAAGTCTGTATAAACTGATAGTCTGAGGGCACTAGGGAAAGGGTCCAGCCAGAAAAGTCCAGGTTAGTAGCAAATGTGAAGTATTCCAGGGCAGGGACCAAGGGAGCACCAGGGAAACCTAGAACTGGCACCTGAATACCAAAGGGAAGGGAGATCTGATCCCATAATGGAGGTGGAGTGCTTGTGGGGTTCACACTTGGAGGGCAGTGATCAAGCATGCTCTGAATCACACAACATCAGCATAGCTTGTTGGCCTGAGTCATTCCTGAGATACTTTACAGAATATGTTGCTTTATACCTGGAAGAAGTAGTTGTAGGATCCCAAAACAAGCATATGAGCAACAAACAAAACCCGGCCATTACTCAAACAGCTCACAGAGCATGACACGAAGTCCCAGTTCACAATAAGACTGGAAGAAAGAAGTAAGCAAAACAAAACACCAAATGATAAAGAAATCGGATCCAGAGATGCTCAAGAAACAAACCTAGACTCACAATGTAAATATTCCAAAGTATATCATAACCCTATCGCAATGCAAGTTAGGCTCGTTTTTCCTTAAATTATTGAAACTATCCTTGAGATTTGAGGGAGGGAGAGGACATGGAGCCAAGATGGTGGAGCAAAAGCAAGGACCTGCTTGAGCTCTCCCCCCAACCTCTCCAAATACCTGTAAAAATTGACTCTAAACAAATTCTGGAGTTGCAGAACCCACAAACTGATAGAGTGAAACACATCTCCAGCCCAATAGCCTGGAAGACCCACAGGAAGGGTTTATCATACTGAACTGGGAGTGGAGTGCAGTTACATCGGGTACAAAGAGGTTGGAGCAGGCCTTAGGGTACAAAATCACTGGCAACTGTGGTGATTTTCAGACTTCTCAACCCACAAATGCCAAAAACAATGTGGAAGGTCAGTGGGGGAATTCTGTGGGACCTGGGTGAAAGAGGAATGTACGGTCTGACCCCAGCTCCAGCCCTGGGGTGGCAGAGGTGGCAGTAGCAGTGGCAGCAGCAGCAGTAACAGCAGCAAATGTGGCTGCTTCCAGTGTTCTGGGCCTATTGACGGTGGGGGATCCAGTGACTGATACAAAACCCCAGAAGCCTGGGACAGTACACCCATCCCCACCCCCATGCCCACTGGGAATAGAGTCCTGCCTTGACAGGGAGTTATAAAATCAAGTATTTGACTTGGAAGATGAATAAACAGTGTTAAAAAATGTCAGATTATAGAATCTTACTTTGGCGACAAAGAAGAATAAAACATACACCCAAAAGAAGACAACAAAGTCAAAGCTACTACATCAAAAGCTTCCAAGAAAAATATGAATTTGTCACAGGCCATGGAAGGGCTCAAAAAGGATTTTGAAAACCAAGTAACAGACATAGAAGAATAATTGGGAAGAGAAATGAGAGTGATGCAAGAAAATCATGACAAGTGAGTCAACAGCTTTCGATAGGAGACCCTCCCCCAAATACTGAAGAAAATAACACCTTAAAAATAGATTAATCCAAATGACAAAAGCCAATAAGGAGAAGAATGCCTTAAAAAGCAGAATTGACCAAATGGAAAAGGAGATCCAAAAGCTCAATGAAGAAATAATTCCTTTAAAATTAGACTGGAGCAAATGGAAACTAATGACTTTATAAGCAATCAGGAAATTATAAAACAGAACCAAAAAAAATGAAAAAAAAAATAGAAGAAAATGTGAAATATCTCATTGGAAAAACCACTGACCTGGAAAATAGATCCGGAGAGATAATTTTAAAATTATTGGATAACCTGAAAGCCATGATCAAGAAAAGAGCCAAGATACCATTTTCCAAGAAATTATCAAGGAAAACTGCCCGATATTCTAGAATCAGAGGATAAAATAGAAATTTTAAGAATTCACCAATCACTTCTTTAAAGAGATCCCAAAATGAAAACTCTTAGGAATATTGTAACCAAATTCCAGAGTTTCCAGGTCAAGGAGAAAATATTGCAAGCAGTCAGGAAGAAACAATTTGAGTATTGTGGTCATACAATCAGGATAACACAAGACCTAGCAGTTTCTACATTAAGAGATTGAAGGACTTGGAATATGATATTCTGGAGGTCAGAGGAGCTAGGATTAAAACCAAGAATCACTTAACCAGAAAAAGTGAGTATAATCCTTCAGGGGAAAATGGATATTCAATGAAATAAAGGACTTTCAAACATTCTTGCTGAATAGAAAATTTGACTTTCAAATACAAGAATCAATAGAATCATGAAAAGGTAAACAGGAAAGAGAAATCATAAGGGACTGATTAAAATTGAACTGTTTATATTCCTACATGGAAAGATGGCATTTGTAACTCATGAGACTTCTCAGTATTAGGATAGTTGGAGGAAATAGATAGGTAGATAGATGGATAGATAGATATATGGCACAGGGTGAGTTGAATATGAAGGAATGATATTTAAAAAACAAAATTAAGGGGTGAGAGAGACTTGATTAGTTTAGGAGATTAGAGGCTCAGACTCTTTTTAAAATTTTTTTTAAAATTTATTTATTTACTTTTAGTTTACAGCGTTCAGTTCCACACTCTCTTGAATTTCAAATCCCACTCCTCCCCCTACAATGGCAGCATGTAATCAAATATAGGATCTCCAAACACCTTCACAGTAAACATTAATCAAGTTGTAAATATATCCAATGGTGTGAAGAGTGAGAAAGAAGAAACAAAACAGAACAAATAAAGAGAGCAAGCAGTTTGCTTCAGTCTGCATTCAGACTCTGTAGTTCTTTCTCTGGATGTGGACATCTCTTTCCATCATGAGTCTTTTGGAGTTGTCTTATAACCTTGCCTTGCTGAGAGGAGCCCAGTTGTCGCACATACAATGTGTCTGTAATTGTGTACAAATTTCTCCTGGTTCTGCTCTTCTCACTCAACATCAGTTTATATAAGTCTCTCCAGGTTATTATGAAGTACATCTGCTCCTCATTTATTATAGCACAATAGTATTCCATTACATGCATATACCACTACTTGTTCAGCCATTCCTCAATTGATGGGCATCCCCTTGATTTCCAGTTCTTTGCCACCACAAAAAAGAACTGCTATAAATATTTTTGTACATATGGGTCCTTTTCCCACTTCTATGATCTTTTTAGGATACAACCCTAGAAGTGGTATTGTTGGGTCAAAAGGGTATGCACTTATTTATAGCCCTTTGGCCATAGTTCCAGATTGCTTTCCAGAATAGTTGAATCAGTTCACAACTCCATCAACAATGCATCAGTGTTCCAATTTTACTGCATCCTCTTCAGCATTTATCATTTTCCTGTTTTGTCATGTTAGCCAATCTGATTGGTGAGATGTGGTGCCTCAGAGTTGTTTTGATTTGTATTTTTCTAATTGGAGCAGCAAGCACCCCAACATCTCCAGTGTGGCTGCCAATACAAGTTCTTAGATCTGCTTTTCTAAAGGAAAGCAACTCAAAATGGGTTAACAAGCTTACTTTAATCAATCAAACATATATCATTTACCTAGTTCAGGGGAAAAAGGTCATCACCCTGAACTTCAAAGTATACAAACAGAACTTGCAAAACAGAGAAACAAACAGATCAAGCAGACAGGCTTCCAAACTGCCCAACCATTACATCAATACCAAATCACAGTTACCAGAGAGGGAAGCATCAATATCTGGGTTTTCAAAGCCGGGGGACTCTCAACGGCTGCTCAGAGTCTCATATGGTCAAATCACACAACACTTCTCAAAGTGAGCCTTTCAAGAGGCTCAGACTCTTGACATTACTGCCTGATAATCTGAATCTGAAACAGCCATGAACATGGAGGAAGAGGTAGGGGGATCAGGCTACACATAAACCTCATTTTCATCTGAATCAGAAAAAAAGAGAGCTGAACACACAATATACAAAGAGTTTGCTGCAAAAATATAATCAGCTAATAGGGAAGCATGCAGGAATAGGGAGAATGAATCAGGGATTAAAAAGGGATGAAAGATTCAGGGAGGGATTAATCATAATCAGAAGAAGCCTCAACTGCACAGGGATCTGAGGAATAAAAAGAAGAAAGGAAAGAGAGAAAGAAAAGAACAAAAAAAAGAAAGTATAATTATCTATGCCTGGAGACTGGGTGAGAGGAATAGCAGAAAGGCAATTTCTTTCCTCTCCACAAGGCACAGCCATTCTGCTATTCCTCTCACCCAGTGTTCAGTCGGCTAGGTGTCACAGTAGATAGAGTGCTGGGCCTGGAGTTAGGAAGACCTGAATTCAAATCTGGCCACAGACCTCAGACACATCCTAGTTGTGTGACCCTGGGCAAGTCACTTAACCCTGTTTGCCACAGTTTCCTCATCTGTAAAATGAACTGGGGAAGGAAATGGCAAATAACTCCAGTATCCTTGCCAAGAAAATTCCAAATGTGGTCACAAAGAGTCAGACACAACTGAAATGGCTGATGAACACCAACATGTTGAGCAAACACCTTCCCTTTTATTTTTTTCTTTGTAAAGGGGGGTATCAAGGGCAAAGAGAGAAAAAAATGAAAGGAAAAAAGATGAAGAGAAATATAAAACTAACAATCATTACTGTCAATATGAATGGAATAAAATCATCTATAAAATAGAAAGAGGCAGCAGAATGGATTAGAAAGTAGAATCCAGCAATATATTGTTTACAAGAAATACATAAAGGACAAAAACATCACTATTTGACAGAAGTTTTTGGGAAAACTAGAAAGCAGTTTGGCAGAAACTAGGAGTAGACCAACATCTTCCAATGTACACCAAGATAAGATAAAAATGGGTATATAATTTAGACATAAATGGTAATATCATAAGCAAATTAGGGGAGCAGGGAAAATATGTATTACATATATGGATAAGGGAAGAATTTATGACCAAACAAGATAAAGATGAAAACAGGAAATGAAATTAATATTTGACTGCTAAATGTAAAAGATTTTACACAAACAAAACCAATGAAGGCAAGATTAGAAGGAAAGTAGGAAACTGGAAAAATGTTTTACAGTAAGTTCCTCTGATAAAGTCTCATTTCTGAAATATATAGGGAACTGAAACAAAGTTATACAAATAAGAACCATTCCCAAATTGATAAATACTCAGAGGATATGAATAGTTTCCAAAAGAAGAAATCAAAGCTATCTATATTTATATTAAAAATGTTCTAAATAACTATTGATTAGAGAAATACAAATTAAAACAACTCTGAGGTACCACCTCATACCTTTCATATAGAAAATTAAAATGACAAATGCTGGAGGGGATTTGGAAATAATGGGACACTAATCCATTGTTGGTGGACTTATGAAGTGGTCTAACCATTTTGGAGAACAATTTGGAACTATGCCCAAAGGGCTATAAAATTGTGCATACTCTTTGACCCTGCAATGCTACTATTAAGTCAGTACACTAAAGAGATCAAAGATAAAGGAAAATGACCTAGATGTACAAAATTATTTATAGCAGTTCTTTCTGTCATGGCAAAGAATTGGAACTTGAGGGGATTTTATTATACAATATTTATTATACAATCACATATACCACAAGTTGTGGTATATGATTGTAATGGAATATTATTGTGCAATAAAAAATGATGAATAGAATGCTTTCAGAAAAACATGGAAAGATTTATGTGAATTGATGCAATATGAAGTGAGCAGAACCACAGTAACAGCAATATTGTAACTATGATCAACTATGAAAGTCAACTATTCTAGTCACACAATGGTTCAAGAAAATTTCAAAGGACTCATAATGAAAAACAGTATCTGCCTCTAGAGAGAGAACTAATCAAGTCAGAGTGCAGTTTGAAATATAATTATTTCACTTTCTCTATTTTTCTTGCTTTTCTTTTTGCAACATGGATAGTGTGGAAATGTTTTACATGATTTCACACATATAATTTATATCACATTGCTTGTCTTTTCGATGGGTAGAGGAGAGAGAATTTGGAACCCAAAATTTAAAAAAATGAATGTTAAAAATAAATAAATAAAAATGCATTAAAAATAAGAAACATGTGAGAAACAGAAACGATTCACACAGAGTTAAAATAAGAAACCAGAATAAAATCTGTTATCTTTCAAGTGAACTCAAAAAAGCAATGGATAGCAATCATGATCTCAGATAAGGCAATATTGGGCTGTTGTGCAAATCAAACAAGATACATGCATTTAAATTAATTGTGGTGATAGTAATAATGATAATATTTATATAGCACTTACTATGTGCCAGGCATTGTGCTAAATGCTTTATGATTATTTTCTCATTTGACCCTCTGTAAAGCTAATCATGAGCAGTTCTCCTGAGGACTGCTGCTATGAATAACTTTAAGAATCTAATCACATAGTATAGTGAACTCTATATTTATTCAGCAATAAACTAAAGCAAAATATTCAAGAAACTAAAGCACAACACTCACAACCATGTAACACAATAACTTATTACTAAGGTAGCCACATAGTCTTAAACAAAACAGTAAGTCAAAATTCAGTAAGTCACAATCTCCTCAATCAATATAGAGTACCCAAGTAAAGTCTTCTTTCATCTTGACTTGAGGCTGGCTTCTAAATTTCACAGCTCCTCTTTTACAGGCTGGCTGTTCCCAACTCTTGCCTGGATTCACACTCAGGCAGCTTTTTGCTCTGGTTCTATATCTCAACCCTTGGGGACTATTCCACTCCAAGCCCTTTGAAGTTTCTGTTTCTAGGAAGACAAAGCTTAACAGAACTACAACAATATTTACACACATTAGGTTTAACAGAGCTACAACAATATTTACACACATTAGGCTTAACAGAGCTACAACAATATTTACACATGTTGCTGATCCTATCATCTCAATTTACTTTCTGTCTGACAAAATAACACAAAGCAACAGACAAATCTTATGTCTAAGAAATCAAACACAAATCAACAATAAAATCCCAGGACTTCTGTAAACAGTAATAAAGCCCTCTTTTCAGGCTTCTGATAAAGTCCTCTTTCAATAGACAGAATGCTTCATTCTGACAAAGTAACATCAACACAGAGAGAACAGACAGATAGAATGCCAGACATCATAAGCATTCTCCCTCTCAGTTCTGCTTGGTTCCAGTTTTTCTCTGCTCTGCTCCTTCCTGTTCCACCCTTCCTGTTCTATTCTTTTGGCAAGCTCCTCCCACTGTGGGCTCTATGTGATGATGTTAGGCCTATTAAGGGCAGCTCAACGCTATTTCCAACCATTTCCAACAAAGACTTGGCACAATCAAAGGCACTTGAATAGCTGAAACAAATAGCAAAGTACTACTTTGCTTGTCATTATACCCTCACAACAACTCTGGGAATAGCTGCCATCATAATTCCCAATTTTTTTCACAGATGAGAAAACTGAGGCAAAGGTGACTTGCCCAGGGGCACAAAGGTAATGTGTGAGGCTGAATTTAAACTTAAGCATACCTGATTCCAAGAAGAGTTCTATCCATTACACTACCTAGCTGCCTCTTACTGTACCAAAAAAAAAACAACCAACCCTATGATATAAATATAAAATACTATAGCTATCATTCACTTTGTGGAATCACAGTATTTCAGAGTTAGAAGGAATCTTGCTAGACATGGGGATGTCAAGGTTTCACTTAAAAATAATTTTATTCTGTACTTAAACAACAACAACAACAACACCAAAACATTGCTATACACACAGCAGAATACAAAAGAGAAATTCATAGGAAACTATGAATCTCCATATCATATGACTTGCTTTAATATATATGTGTGTATACATATATAATTTATAAATTCAAAATATTACTTTCAAAACTGTCCTGCTTATCTGTGCTTCCTTCTCAATTTCCTTTTGTTATCATATATGAATTTTAAAAAAATGTTTCAGTGTTCCCCTTTTTTTGGCATTACTATTGATGCGATAATTAAGTATTCCCTAATTAAAATCTTGAAAGAAAAGAAAAATTTTAAAACCTTGTAGAAAATAAGTTGTCAAGCAGAATGAATTAAAATATTGTTCATGTCTAAAAATCATTTTCTTCATTTTGTGTCTACCACCTTGCTGTCCAGAGGTTGGTAACTGCTTCATCACAAGTCCTTTGTAGACACAGCTTGTCACTCTTTTGGCTAGAGTTAAGTCATTCAAAGTACCATATTGTTGTCTTTGTATCAATTGTTTCTTGCTTCTGCTCACTTCATTCTATATCAGTTTCTTATGTCTTATATTTCTTAAGTTTCTCTGAAATAATCTTTCATAATTTCTTACAGTAGAATAATAATCCATTAATTCATGTAGCAGAGTTTTTTCTCCAGGGCATTGACATTCAGGGAAGAGAGTTTTCTCTGAAGGAAGTGCCATCTTGGTGATGTCCTGGCGCCCTACTTCCCATCCTCTGGCATGTATTGTTTGCAGCAACACTCCTTTTTTACCATGGCACTGCATTTGTTGGGCTGCCTTCTCTCTCACAACTCCTATACACACCCCTCTTCCAGGATGGCAAGAATCAAAAAGTTTTCATTCCCATAGTAACTGTACCTGAAATCTGGCAGTTGTTGCTGCCTATTTCCTCATTCCCACCTCCACTCCCAATACGGGCTAGGCTTTTTTCTCTCCTCCTCCCCTTTGAGTCTGTCTTGTTTCTCCTCTAAAGTCCTCCTCTGTTGCTACATTGTGATATGGACATTATCATTGATCCTCAGATTTGAAAAACACTAGTTTTCCATTCATTTCAAATTATATAGTTCAACTAGTATTTGAACAAGAATTTCCTCTGCAACTCACCTAAATGACCATTTAAGCCTTTCCTTTAAGACTTTCTGTGCAGGGAAACATATCAATGCAACATCCATTTTACTTTGGGATAACTCCAATTCTTAGAATTTTTTTTTCCTTATTGCAAGCCTAAATTTGGCTCCCTGCAATTTCCCTTCATTGTTCTTGGTTCTGCCCCATGAAGCTGAGTGAAAGAAGTCGGATACTCTTTGATGTGATGTTTCTTCAAAAACTCAAAGACTTGAGACTTCTCTTCTTTTGGCTAAACATCTGCAGTTCTTTCAACCCATAGTCATATGGCATGGCTCTTAACCATCTGTTCTTCCTCTGATACTCACCAGTTTATCAATGTTCTAACCAAAATGACACTCACAAAGTTTAACACAATATTCTAATATTGTGGTCTGATCACAGGAGAGAAAACTTCTGGAAGTTCTCCCCTCCTCCCTCTCTCTCACCTCACTCTCATCAATGTGGGTGAAAGATTTATCAAGGGCACCTGATTGGCTTTATCCCTACTATAGTTCAGAACTCTTAATCTCAATAATCTACTAGTCTCAGTCTCCCTAGTAGCAGGGATTATAGGCATGCTGCCAAACCCTGATTTCAGGTGTGTGACCATATTCTGGGAAGTCATACCTCTCTTAATGCAGACTAAGTTTGCATTAGATTTTTTTGGCTGCCATTTCAGACTTTTTGCTTATATTGATCTTTCGGTGTATAAACATGCTTTTGACATGCATAATACAAATGCCAATCTACTAAAACATCTAGATATTTTTTATGTAAGGTGCAGTTTAGTTATGATTCCCATGCTCATAAAATTGAGTTTTTTGACCCAAGTAGAGAACTTTATATTTATCTCTATTAAATTTAATCTTCTTGGGTTTGATTGTTTATTATGATCTGTCAAGAAGTTTTTGGATCTGTACTCTCATCCAATATGTTAACTATCTGTCTCAGTCTTTTGTAATTCAAAAATTTAATAATTTAATTAATTTAACCCAAACAATTGATAAAGTGTTGAATAGAAAAGGGTCATGGAATTTCACTAGAGATTTCTCTTCAAATCGACAACCTCATTAATAGTGTGACTATCTGGGTCCAGTAATTCAATCAGTTCTAAAGTCACCTTATTCATTTAGCTTACAACTCTCATACAGAAATATGGCTAACATGACCAGACACATAGATAGAGAGCTGTTGTCTAATACTGGCCCTGTGTCCTCTGTATAATAATCTAGACAAATTATATCTAGAACGTTTCTCTGATCTACCAATTTAGTAACCCTATTGAAAAAAGAAATAAACCTAGTCTAACATGACCTACTCTTGATAAAGCTATGTTGACTTTTAGTAATCACTATTTCCCTTCCTAGAGGTCTACAAATTAAAATTTCATTTTGAGATTGTTTTCAGGGAGTGGTTTTGATCTGATTCTGCCTTCAGCAATGTCTGATGATCTGGTGATGTGTTGTGGGTGGTGAGTGAAATGAAGGAAGATCATACTTGTGTTTTTATGGGCTTATCCATGAGACAATTGGATATTGATGGGCCTGGATATATTTTTAAAACCATCTTCTCTATTAGTATGTCCTGTCCTTATTCTAACTCTTGAAGTTAATGTCTGATTATAAAACTAGGCATGGAACAGGGAGATGTGTGTGCTCCACAAAGGTATTTGCTACTGTGGTGATGGAGACCAAACTTAGATTCCAAGTAGAAAAAGAATTCCTTGTAACTAGGGAGTTCTTCCAGATGCTCTTCTTTTCATATGACATGTATTATTAACCCCATTTTATAGATAGGGAAACAGGTTCAGAGAAATTAAAAAAATAATACTTGTCCAAGGTCACAGATAGTGATCGATAAAACACATAACTGAATCAGGTTCTAAGGTCTTCTCACTTAAAAGCTCCTTTTTAATCTTCAAAATACTGCCTCAAATCTTAGGAAACTACCTAGTTAATTAATTCTATGAGTATCTGTAAATGATTATTTTTGTGCAAAGTATTGTGCTATGCATTACAGATATGAAAGCAAAAATGAAGGGGTCCCTGTTCTCAAAGAGTTTACATTTTTTGGGGAAAAGCTTGGCCAATACTAGCTAATACTTATAGAATAAGGCTTGCAAAAAAACCACCCAACTTTATATGTAGTAGTTCTGATGCTTACTATGTGACCTTGGACAAGTCACTTAATATCCTTTGACCTCAGTTTCCTTATCTGTAAAATGAGAGAGTTGGACTAAGTGACCTCTGAAATTCCTTCTAGCTTTAGATTATTATCCTATGATACTATTGTATTATTATCTTGATCTTTAGAATAACCCTATTAGGCAGTGCTTTATTATCCCCATTTTACAGATAAGGTGGCCAAGGCTAACAGCTTAAATGACTTGACCTGGGTCATCCAGGGAGTAATTAATTGATGTGAATTTAGAATATTGGTCTTTCTGATTCCAAGTCTGGCCCTCTGTCACCAAACTTCCTCCCAATCTGAGATTAAGAAGCAATATATATACAGATAATACATAAATAATGAAATACAAATTAAAAATGAAATACAATTCAGAGTAACGGCTTTGTGTATGAGGTTGTTTGGTTGGCTGTTGTCCTTTGTTCTTGAAGAGGACCAAAATGACATCACGAAGCTCGAGTCAAGTTTCAGTGTGTCCAAATATGGCTAATTAGACCAACATGAGCTCAGGATGCTCTACCACAGGTCAGGTATAAATAGTCCATGTGAACATTTGGGGTGGATTCCCGAAATTTTCTCATCCTGTTTTTCCTTTGAGTTGTTTCAATTCTGCTTTGCTCATAGAGCACAGCACCTTTTCTGATGTGGGCATGCCATGCTGAGCGGTCCTGTGCCAGTCACATGTCTCCAATGTCACACAATCAATTCCAAAGTTCTTAAGAGAGGCCTTGAGAGTGTCCTTGCATCGCTTCTTCTGACCACCAGGTGAACACTTGCCCTAAGTGAGTTCTCCATAAAGTAGTCTTTTTGGCAAATATGCTTTGCATTTGAACAATGTGGCTAGCCCACTGAAGTTGCACTCCCTGAAGTTGAATTCGAATGCTTGGCAATTTAGTTTGAGAAGGGACCTCAGTGTCTGGTATCTTATCCTGCCAAGTGATCTTCAGAATCTTCCTACTACAATTCAAATGGAAATGATTCAGTTTCCTGGTATGGTGCTGGTATACTGTCCAGGTTTCACAGGCATACAACAATGAGGTGCTGACAAGGGCTGTGTAGAGCTTCAGTCTGGTAGTCGGTCTAATACCTCTTCTCTCCCACACTTTCCTTTGGAGCCTCCCAAATATTGAGTTGGCTCTAACAATGAGTGTGTCAACCTCATTATCAATGTGTACATCCCTGGAAAATACACTACCAAGGTAAGCGAACTTATCCACAGCATTCAAAACAGTGAATAGAGCACTGGCCCTAGAGTCAGGAGTACCTGAGTTCAAATCTGGTCTCAGACACTTAATACTTACTAGCTGGGTGACCTTGGGCAAATCACTTAACCCCAATTGCCCTACCTTCTTCCCTCCAAAAAAAAAAAAAAAAGCAAAGTATATCAATTTCATGACATTGCTTGCCTTGGTTCTGGATAATGGACAATGCTCTCATGCTTTCCCAGTCACCAGTGGAGTGAAGCAAGGTTGTATGCTTGCTCCCATGCTTTTTAACATGATACTTTCAACCATATTGTCAAATGTGTATGAGGTAGCAACTGACATAAGCTTTGAAGGGAACTAAAGAATCTAGGAGATGGAGGTAAGGAGGGAAAATATTTCAGGTGTGTTTTTTTTTACAAAGGCACAGAGGTAAGAGATGGAATTTTGAGTTTTGCCAAAAGCCAATAGGCCAATTTGGATAGACCATAGAATGAAATGGAGGTGAACAATTTTATCATAAGCTATTAAAGATAGTCTGGAGCCTGATGGTGAATAGCTTTAAATACCAAACAAAGGAGTTTCTATTTTATCACAAGATCAGTGGGGAGTCACTAAAGATTCTTGAGCAGGGTAGCAACATGGTCATACAGGCACTTTAGAAATACCAATTTGATGTGCACACTCTTTGACCTAGCAATACCACTTCCTGGTCTGTATCCCAGAGAGATCATACAAAAGGGAAAAGGACCCACGTGTACAAAAATATTTATGGCAGTTCTTTTTGTAGTGGCAAAGAATTGGAAATTGAAGGAATAACCATCAGTTGGGGAATGGTTGAACAAGTTGTGAATATATGAATGTAATGGAATACTGTTGTGTTATAAGAATGATGAGCAGGAGGACTTCAGAAAAACCTTGAAAGATTTAAATGAACTCATGCTGAGTGGAATGAGCAGAACCAGGAGAACACTGTACACACTGAGTCACAATGTACAATGACTAACTTTAATTAGACTTATCTCTTCTTAGCAAGGCAAGGATCCAAGACAACTCTAAGAGACTCCTTATGGAAAATGCTGTCCACATCCAGAAAAAGAACTATGGAGTCCAAATGCAGATTTCTTTTTTTGTTTCTTTTTTCTTGTGGTTCCTCCCATTGGTTCTAATTCTTCATATCATGACTAATGTGGAAATAAGTTCAATATGAATGTATATGTAGAGCCTATATCAAATTATACACCATCTTGGGGGGGAAGGAAAGATGGGGAGAAAATTTGGAACTCTAAATCTTATGGAAGTGAATGTTGAAAACTAAAAATAAATTAATTAATTAAAAAAGAAAGGAATACCAATTTGAAAGCTTTGTGAAGGATGGAGAGAGCCTGGAAGGAGGGAGACCAATTAGGAAGTGAGTGTAATAATCCAGGTAAGAGATGCCAAGGTCCTGAACTAGGCTGGTAGTTGTGTGAGTGAAGAGCTGGTGTGAGTAGTGCTGTGGAAGTAGAATTGACAAGATTTAGATTATGAGAAGAGATGGAGAGGAATTAATTAGGCTCTAGATCCCAGGTTCTCTAGACCTTGCTCTTGTCCAACAACTACCACACACTCAGGATACTTGTCTGGTTACATTATTCTTCTGCCTCCTTCCCTGTTCTCAGTGGGGGCTCCCTCCCTTGAAACAGAGAGGGCCCTGAATTGGTGATGGGAGTTACAAAATGAGGCTTTAGTGAGGAGAAGGAATCACTGTTGGGGCACTGCAGAGTTCTCTTGGCCAGACTATAGTAGTCCCTGCTACCCTTCTTCTATCAACCATGTCTACCTAGAGGCCTGCTTTCTTACTTTCAATAACAAGGTAGACAAGCCCTGATTCCTAGAACTAAAGCTACAATAAACAAAGATCCAAGAATGAGGCCAACAGGAAATAAGGCGCCTCAGGGGTAAAGAATGGAGCCAATGTGGTTGAGGTTGGGATGGAGAAAGTATTAGGAAAGAGCTGATCTATCAGTCCCTCTACCATCCTTTTCCTGGGGGCAGTGCCTATTTTTTTTTAACAAAGTTACTTGAGCTCTTCCCCACCTCCCCCATGGTACAGGATCAGGATAAAAGCAGGTGGGTCCCAGTGGTTCCACGTTCCAGCCCCCTGAAGCAGCCAAGATGATGTCTCTGCTCCCTCTCCTGTTGCTTGGCATTGTCCTGTCAGCCTCCCAGGCCATAGTATACAGGAAATGTGAATTGTCCCAGATATTGAGAGAACATTACATGGATAAAGATATTCCTCTGCCTGAATGTGAGTTCTTGCTACCCTTGTTTGTCTTCAACCCTTTTTAGCATCATCCCCTCTCTTCCTCTTTCTGGTCTCCTTTCTTCTCTTCCTGTTATTAATTACTCCCCTCTTCCCTCTTTTCTTTCTCCTCTTTCCCCCTGAACTTTAGAAGTGCAGTTGTAAAGGGACCCCAGAAACCATCTAAGCTAACCCTCAGTCAAATCTTGAGTCTTTTACAAATGATCATAAATGTCCATATCATTTCCTTTCCTCCTTGTCTCTCTGTCACTCTCTTTTTGAATCATAAATGAAATTACAGTTGAAATAATTTCAACTGTAATTTTATAGTTATACCAATGGCATGTCAAAAGACATATAATCTATTTAAATCATGACTCTTGTCTACAAATGAAACTTTGCAAATTGTCACCAGTGTTTCCATTACTTAATTTCCTTTTATTCTCCTCCTTGTCTTCTCCTGTTTGCCTTCTACCTGTTCTTCCTCTCCATTTTTCTTCCCTTCCCTTCCTGTTTTCTCTTTCTTCCTTTTCCTCCCCTACTATTCTCACTTACAAGAGATTTCCTATTTCCCTCCTTTTACCTCACATTCTCCTTCCCCTTCCCCCTTCCTCTTCTTCTCAAATCATAAACTTGAAGTTGGAAGGAATATCAGAGGTCATTTATTCCAAACCCTAACTAGATTTTTTTTGATCTACCCTCTCTCTCCTCATTTCTTCTCTCACTCTCTTCCTCCCTTTTCTTGTCCATTCTCTCCTCTCTCTGTACACTTTTCTGTTGACCTCTGCTGTCTTTTGGTTCCCCCCTCCCCAAATAACTAGACTGGGGGCCTCTGAGTCCCATGTCTGTGCAGCCTGGAGATCTGTTTTACCTGTCTTACTTTATTTCCCTTAGTGATCTGTACCATGTTCCATAGCAGTGGCTTTGACACCCAAAATGAGGTCAATAACAACAGCAACAAAGAATATGGAATATTCCAGATCAGCAACAATGGATGGTGTGCTGAAAAGCAGGAAGACGTAGAAAAAAGCGTCTGTGGCATTCTTTGCTCTAGTGAGTGATTTCATGCCCTCTTCCTGCTCTTTTAACCTCTGGTTAGCTTTCCTCTGAGCTGTTTTGGAGGTATTCTCTTCTGCATCTTTGCCTACTCTGCTGGTGTGATCTTAGCCTTAATTGTGGGCCTTGAACAGAAGATCTTTACATTGACACTGTCCCAATTTTTCCTAGCTAGGGTCTCAAGATTCAGGGGCAGGCAGAAAGAGCTGGTCAGAAACTTGGCAACTGACATATTTCATTTCTTGGGTGATATCGGCTCCTGAGGCTGAGCTCTCTCCCTAGAAAGGAGCAAAGAGCACTAGATAGACTCCCTATGTAGGTACAGGGGCTCAAACACAAAGTCTCAAGGCAGCATCAGTGCTAGGCTGGGGGTGGTTCCAACTGGGAGGATTCTGGTTCCATTTCCAGTAATGATGGAACTTGGGGAGGGCTCATCTTTCTAAGCAACACTCTTTTAATTCCCATCTTCTTCTGTAATGCCAGAACTCCTTGATGATGACATTACTGATGACATTGTGTGTGCCAAGAAAATCTTGCAGCTACCTGAAAGACTTGACTACTGGTAAAAACAAAACAAAAAAAAAAACAACACCTCCACCCCTTACTTCCCTTATTTTCCTCACTCTGGTCCCAGATCTCCTAGCCTTGGGATCCAAAAGGAACATAACAGTCTCAAATCTCTACTTCTTATCTAGTCATCCTAGTTTTCACCCACCAAATCCTCTAGCATGGAGTCCCCATCAGAAAGCTGAAAACCAGTTTTGTCTTCACATGGCTTCTTCCATTTCTATATGTATTTCCCCCACCCTTATTCTCCTTGCTCACTCTCAGACCTTGATCCTAACCCCAAACTGAGTATCAATCATCATCCAACTGTCCTCTATAACTCCAGAATATCCTTAGGCAGTGACTCAAAGGCTTGTCAGTGATGCCATGACCATGCTTAGATTCTGTGTCATAATCAGTCTGGAAAGACTGATTAGCCTCATCCCACTTCCTCTTCCCACCCAAGTGCTGGGTCAAGATAGAACCATCCCCATCAAGCTTCCTCTTCCCTCATTCTTGGCCTGGACCAGGGCTGTTAACCACATTGGCTTCTTTCTTTCCTTTTTTAGGAAGGCCCATAAAACATTCTGCCGTGAGAACCTGGACCAGTGGAGCTGCTAGCCCAATGCTGTTCTTAATGCCCCTTCCTTATTTCTTCTTCTGGAACCTTCCTCTTGGATTAAGAGACTCCAAGCTGCTTGATCTGAAACCCTTGTGCCCTGCTTCCCAGTGGGCACCACTATGGGCATCATATTCTAGAATGAGGAGTTGCTTACTTCAGTGGACTCTCACCTTACCCAGTGTTCTCCTGAGGCCACTTCTTCCATAGTAACTAGGGTTTCTTCATTACCTGTCTTGAATAAAATGTTTATCTCTGAGCGGTTTTATATGTTTACTGGAGGAATGAATCTCAGGCAGAGGGTGAGGAACAGGGTGGGAAGGTGTGCACAACTCCTCTCACCAGCTATGTTCTATCTCTGTTAAGTAAAGAAGAATAGAAAGGGCTACAACTGTAATAAGAAAGATGGAGGTTTTTGAACTTCCTGTTAGGTCTACAAGATGTGTGAGTGAGCTATTCCCTGACCAGATTAAATAACAGACTTTAATAGAACACACCAGTCATCATAAGAGGGCACTCTAGAGTATCTGCCATGCTCTTGCTGTCTTTCTCCAACTCTTAGAGCAGTAGGTATGCCTTGCATTCACTCTTTTCTGGCCACGTTAGTCTTTCAAATATATTTACATCATCTAACAAAGTATAAGGGTTCGGGCCCTCATCCCATTGGTTCTTCCCATGGATCCCTTTTCTGCTGAGTTTCACTTGAGGTCACAAGATATACTTTATAGAATTTTAATCAGAAATGAATCAAAGTTAGTCAGTATCTCTAGCATGCACAATTCTCAGTACTCAGTCCCTCCATTTCTCTGTATCAGCCCCCAAGGGCCAGACCTGTTCAGTTTCTTATTATTTACAACTAAAAGTGGGTAGGGTTATTTCTCAAGGCTTTTCACTCACAGATGCCTGTGGTTGACTAGCCTCTGTTGATATGATATAGGAACTCAGGGCACTTGAAGACCATTAGTGATGGAAGGCTCACTACTTCATAAAACAGGTCAATATGCTTTTGCTCTAGACCTGTGACTTCATTGGTATAGACGGGGAGGAAACCCCATCTACTAATTCAGATCAACAATGATGCTGCAACTTGTCATTTTACAAGAGAGTTTCGGGCGGGTGGGGAGGCACTGAGAGGACAGTAGTCGGCCAGAATCACACAGCCAGTATATGAGAAAGGCAGAATTTAAGCCCAGATTATCTTGACTCCAGACCTGGTCCAGTATCCTCAGTGCCATGGTGCCACATCCACTTTTGGATAAGACTAATTGTTAGGTGGTTTTCACTTGCATAGCAGAGCTGTGGAGGTGTGGAGAGCACGGTAATTCAGCTGCTCTAATTGTCCTCCATCCACCCAGTACTGGCTCACCTAAAAAGGTTTCCTGGTATAAACCTTCATGTTCTGGGCACATTGTGTTAAGGATCTCTAATTCTCTGTTTTTTAGTTCCAATCTCCCAGGCAGTGACAGCACTCTGACAAAAATGTTAGATCTGTTTCTCTTTCTCCTCTGAGGATGCTCTTCTTCTCATACCTCCTCCCAGCTACAGTTGCAACAAGTACAACCAGACTAGCAAAGACCTGTGGTCAATACTGTTTATAAATACAAAGTAACTGTCTCTTTAACAATTAGCTCCAGCAAGTATCTGGGTTTGCTTCTTTTTAAGGTACAAAATGTCCTTTCGAGGAGGATCCTATTTCACATCCACAGTACAACTGGAATTGCATTCACAATGGTTATAATGGCTGCTCTGTGCCAGGTTTTCTAAAATGGGGTAGATAAAAATTCAGGAGTTTCATATAGCTAGGATTCTTTTGTTTTATATCTGCTGTTCTTTAAAACAGTGCTTAAAATGTTAATGTTAATTGTTAATTATTTGTAAATTGTTAATTAATTTGTTAATTAATTGTTAATTATTTGTTAATTAATGTTAACCACTAAGTTTAGGAAACTTAATGAAGACTTGCCTAAAAAGAGGGGGAGGAAATTTCAAAAAGGCAGAGCATTATAAAATACTGACTTCTCTTCATTTAAGAAATAAAACTGACTTGCCAACCCACAATACCTCACAAGGCCATATGACACTCCCAAATGGAGTTCACATCAGCTGTCATTGTTTTTGATCTAAGAGTATGACATGTACAAATGGGGTGTATTCAAGGAAGACTAGCACCTGTGGTGTGAGGGCTTGCCAAGCACTTTTCAGGGCTGCTCATCCAAAACCTTTGCTATCCACTTGGCACTCAACTCTCACCTATAGCTCCAAGAAGCTGTAATGGCCAACAGCCACACATTGATAAACCATCTAGACAGACTAATCCAGGTTGACTTAGGGGAATGTTTACCCCAAGAATGTGAAGACTTACTCTAGCGGAATGGGTAGTTAAGGACAATTTGTTTCATTGGTCATGAAGGTGACTGAAGCAGGCCCTGTGCTCGGTCAGACACTGAAGACACATTGAAGGCACATCCTGAATGAAGATGCAGAGAAGGACTGTGAGAAGGATCAGTCAGGTAAGAGGAAAAGTAGGAGAGAGTAGCGTCATAGAAGTCTAGGGAGAAGGAGGGTCAAGGACAGGAGGGTTATGCCAATGTCAAAGGCTACAGAGAGGATAAGGACTAAGAAAAGGCCATTGGATTAGGCAATAAAGAAGTCATTGGTTAATCTGGAGAGAGCAGTTTAATGATGAAGTCAGAAACCAGACTACAGAGAATTGAGAAGAGAGTAAGGTAAGAGGAAGTGAAGACATCTATTGTAGAAGGTCTTCTCCAGGAGTTTAGCTACAAACAGAGGAGAGCTATGGAATGCTAACTAGTGGGATGAATGGATTATGTGAGGGTTTTTATAAAATGGAGGAGGCTGTGTTTGTAGGTCATAGGGAAGCAATCATTAGACAAGGAGATTGAGAAGAAGTGAGTGGGGATGGTAGGGGGAATGGGGGAATCTGATGAAGATGGAATAGAATGGAATCATTTGTGCATGTAAAGGGACTTGTCTTTGGCGAGGAAAAGGGTCACCTCATTATGTTAGAGGGGTGAGGGCAGAGAGAGTTGCAGAAATCGTCTGTGAGATGTAAGTTGAAGAGGAAACTCCAAGAAAATGGCTCCAGTGTTTTCAGTGAAATATGAGGCAAACTTCTCAGCTGAGACCATAGGGTATAGGGGACCCAATGGTGCTTGACATAATGCTGACCCTGTCGTAAGTATGAGGAGCTATATTTGACTTATAACTTTATACCTGGATGAGTTTTTTTTAAACAACTTCTTCTGAATAGTTTGCTTGTGCATTATTAAAATGTTATGTTGATGCCTCTTCTTTAATACCTACATCACTGAGCACTACTCTTCCTTTCCCAATAGCCCTAACAGAAGCCCTCCCTTGTAACAAGTATAATCACCAACACCTTTTCAGAGCTACAAAAATATGCCTTATCTTGTATGTCTAGTCCAACGCATCTTTCCCCAATGAACTCTGTTAATACCCCGAGGAGAAAATATGTTCTCTTCCCATAGCTCCCTCTCCCCCTTCACCCCTCTATTATGTTTACCTACTGGGAAATGACAATAACAAATTCTGAATAATCCCCCAATTAAACAAAAAAGTTAAAAAACAAACTAGTCTAGAAATAAATGTGAGAACATGGTCTCATTTGAGGGCCCTATTAGAGAATTCTAGAAATGTTTTTCTTCACTGTATACTACTAAAGTCTGGTTAGGACTATAATTTTTGTCAAGTCACGCTACTAGAAATTAAAATTTCAAAAATGCACATTTATCTAGTCCAAAACATCACCTCACCTTAGAGATCAGGGAACAAATCCTCTGTGCTAAAAGATAACAGCCTGAATTCTAACACTGAATATCCTGTCTACTAGTAACCTAATTGCAATTCAGACACTTTAAGAAAGACCACTAATTTTATGACGTGTTTTTGTGTTTAGGAATCTTGAGGCCAGAAGCAACTTCAGGTAAAGTGGATACATATGTTCTTTTTGAGTGTCCCTGCCAAGAAACCACCTTACTCAGTCAAGTGGTGTAGGCTTCTTGCTTAGTTCATACTCAGACTGTGAAAATCCAATTGGATTGACATAGCTAACACCATTAGCACTTTATTGGCTCAGTCAGACTAAAACATTGGGCATAATCTTTTGTGAGAATTTCCTGATCCCCACTTCACAAGATTCAGGAATACCCCCAAACCAAAGGCTGCCAGCAACTTCTACCCAGTTCTCCTTGGGTACAGGGAAAGTCCCTAAGATAGTCTGAATGACTTTAATCATTCCAGACACTATGGTCTCAGAGGAAATTTTTATTCTTCTTAAGGTCAGGTACTTGAAATAGGAAACAAGAGTAAGGTAAACAAATATAGCAAAGCAAAATGCTTAGAATTTAGTTGACACCATTAACAATGATCTCAGGACCAACTCTTCTAGGTATCTCTTCATTTTTTCCTTCTTCCTTCCTCTTGTCCATGACCAGGTCCAAGAACTGCCCATTTTCCTTATATTAACAGCTTTCCTCCTTTCTATCACTTAGTCAGTCAATGAGCATTTGTTAAGTGCGTAGTCTGTGCTATGCGCTAAGCAGTGGGAACATGAAAACTTAAAACAATCTTTGTTCTCAATGAATTCACAGTCTAAATGGGAGAAACAACACGCAAACAACTATATGTGAGAACAATATATAGACAGGAGAAATTGGGGGTAATCTCAGAGGAAAGTGTAAGGATTGGGAAAGACTTCTTGTACAAGGTAGGACATTAGCTGAGACTCGATGGAAGCCAGGGAAGCCAGGAGGTAGAGATGGGGAGGGAGGGCATTCCAGGCACAGGAGACAGTGAAAATGTTCAGTTGGGAGATGGAGTGTTTCATTTGCGGGACAGTTAGACCAATGTCACTGGATGGAAGAGCATGTGGGAAGGAATAATGTATAAGAAGACTCACAAGATAGGAGGGGAACAGGTTATGAAGAACTTTGAAAGCCAAATAGGATTTTATATTTGACCCTTAAGGTAGGAGAGTCATGGAGTCTATTGAATGGGGGCGGGGGGTGTGATATGGTCAGACTCGAATTTAAGGAAGATCGTTTTGGTCACTGAGTGGAGCATGGATTGGAATGGGGAGAAACTTGAGACCAATCATCAGGCTATTACAATAGTCCAGGAATGAGGTGATGAAGGCCTGCACCAGGCGGTGGCACTGTCAAAGGAGAGAAGTGGGGTGAGAGCAGATCTAAAGGTAGAAACATCAGTACTTGAAAACTGGCTGGATAGTAAGGGTGTCAGCCAGGTGGGGTCCACCCCTCAAAATGCAGCGGAGTCCAAACTGGATTGAAAGCCAAAGAGTTTTATCAGGAGGAAAATCAGACACGGGTAATGAGCCCTCTCTACCCTCAACAGCCCGATCTTGTACAAGTTACAAAAGAGCCCACAGCTCATGAGAGGTAGGGGAGATTTATGTTTGAAATCCAAGGGGAGGTTCAGGGAGGGTTGGGAAATAGAAAGGACAAGATTTCTCAGAAACAAGTAGATATAGAAACAGGATGTTCTTCAGGAACAGTTGACCTCAAGGCTGGTTTGGGCCAATGTGGGGAGGGGCAGGCACAACTCAGCAAGGGCAGCCAGTGAATACCAGGAAAGGCATCTGGGAGAGAGCAAGACTTTGGCTCACTAAAGCTCCTAATTGGCCCCTTTCATTTAACAGGCTTAATCTGGGTTCAGTGCATCTGCCTGGTAAGGTAACTCATATAAAATAGACATATTAATCTCAGGTGTACTTCCACATTCCCTACTTTTGGTCAAAGTGGCCACAAGGCCTACTGCTGACCAAGAAGGTATGATCTGCTGCTACCCTCTATAGTTTCCCCTTGCACAGATCTAACAAGATGTGAAGTTGCCAGTTTTTGCTAGGGCTTAAAGTAGACTCTTGAAGGGGTGTTGGGTTCCCTTTCCTCCCTTAGTAATGGGGAAGGCAGAAAGGAAGGAGAAAAAAAGGGGGGAGTAAAATGATGAAGCACAAATAAACAATAAAAAATCAGGAGCAAAAGGAAACCCCAAAGTGACTATTTAGCACTCAACCTGCGTCCAGAGTCTTGGGGGAGCTGTCTCCTCTAGATGTTGTTTCCTTAAGGGCCCACTTGAAGTGGACCTCACTTGGAAACTGGAGCCTTCTTCAGATGATCCAAAAATCCATTCCCTCAAATCTGGCAGCTGAGGGAGTTGTCAGAAGGACCTGGCAGGGGCCCTTAGAATCAATGACTGATTGATCAGTATATGCCCAGTTTTCAGATAAGATATATGGATTACTTGAGATGTACAACTGTGAGAAAACTCCTTGCATCAAATCTTTGGATCTGAGTTTCTGGTCAGCATAACAAAAGTCCTTGGTTAAGGATCTCTAAATAGCACATAAAGATGGTCCATTTTCCCAGCCATGCAGGGCTAGGTTCAATAATGCAATACAGTTTTCTCCCAATTCCCACAGTTGAAATTTTTTTTTCTCACAGAACAGAAGTTGGACTAAACCCATAAGTGAATAGGTACTAAGCTAGTTCCAAAATTGAGTCACAAAAATGAGCACAAGATGGAGTCAGTGTGGGTTACTCAAGTCCCACTATTAACCATTTGCTGTCCTAATCCCCTTAATTCACTCAATTTTTCCTTTTTGCTTTCCAGGGGAGTCCATGGATCACTTATCTATAAACCAAATCTATAAAGTTTGATTTAAATTCAAAATCATAATTACACTGTCAGATTACATTGATGTTGGGTTATAGGTCACACTACTTAGAAGATTTACAATGGACTAGTTTTGAGAAGGGAAATTCACATGTGACTAAAGTAACCAAGAAAACTTCAATATAAAATTCCTAGATAATCTGCAAGTAAAATTCCTAGATAATCTGCAAGACTTAATGCAATTTAGTACAATCACTTAAATTTCCAATCTTGAAACTTCAGAAAATTTCAGTTTATATATATAATGATATCTATAAAAAAATATATATATAATATATATACATATCATTTGCTCTTTCTATCCTTACCTAAATCCTGTACTTGATATAATAATCTTTTTAAAAAATTATGAGCTACTTTTCTATTTCCTTAGCTAGTGCCAGATAGTTTTGATAATTATTGCCTTAAAATATATTCTAAGACTTGAGACTGCTAAGCCTCCTTCCTTTACATTTTTTATTAGTTCCTTTGATACTCTTTTTTTTTTCGTTTTCTTTTTTTTTTTTATTAATTTTTTTTTAAACAAATACTTTATTAACTTCTGTTTTACATCATTCATTTCTGCCAGATTTTGAGTTACAATCATTTTCCCCCCATTATTCCCCTACCCAACCTCCCAGAATAGCAGTCCCACAAGATATCGCTTCCTCCAATCTGCTCTCTCCCATACCTTCTCCCATACCCCCATCGACTTTTCCATTAGAGGAAGGTGAATCTTTGTGTCCCAATGCCTGCACATCTTATCTCCCAATTACAAGCAAAAGAGTATTAATAATAGTATTTATATATATTTGAAACATTTAATGTTAAGACCTCGAATTTCAGATCCATTTCCTTCCTCCCTTGTCACCCATTCCCTCTGGGGAAATAAGTAATTCAGTATATGTTGTACATGTCTAGCTATGCAAAACATTATCATAGTAGATATATTGTACAAGGCTGCTTATAATTCCCTCCCACTCATCCCACCCCCCACCTGGTCCATTCCCTACATGATCCTGTCCCTCTTCTATAGTGGGTACTTCCAACCTCTCCTCACCCCAAGGATGCCCTCCCATCCATCATCCCTCCTCTCATCCCCCTTCCCCCTATCCTGCTGCAGGTTGAGATATCCCATTTAGTATGTATGCCATTTTCTCCCTGAACCAAATTCAATGTGAATGTGGTTTTGCCTTTTTAGCCTTCCTTATTCTCCCCCTCCTTTGCAACCACTTCCCCTACATGAGATAGTTTACCCTACCATGTCTCTCCCCATCTCCTCTTGCCCCTTTCCTCTCTCACCTCATAATTTCATCCCTTGAGTACTCTCCCTTCCCAACAAATTCAACCTATGCCCTCTATCCATATATAACTGTAACCATATACACACACATTCACATATGTATTCGTATGACCACACCCCCTTCTTCCATTATTTTCATAGTGGGAAGATATCATCAGTCACAGATATTGCTTTTCCATATAGGAATGTAAATAGTTCAACTTTGATAAGTTCCTTTTGATTTCTTTTCCCTGATTACCTTCTCAGGCATCTCTTACTTCTTGCGTCTGGATGTCAAATTTTCTATTCAACTCTGGTTTTTTCCTCAAGAATGCTTGAAAGTCCTCTATTCCACTGAATGACCATATTTTCCCCTGAAACAAAATACTCAGTTTTGCTGGGTAGGTGACCCTTGGGTTCATTCCCAGTTCTTTTGCCCTCTGGAATATCATATTCCATGCCCTTCGATCCCTCAGTGTAGAAGCTGCCAGGTCCTGGGCTATTCTGATTGTGTTTCCACAATATTGAAATTGTTTCTTCCTGGCTGCTTGTAGTATTTTCTCCTTGATCTTGGGATTCTGGAACCTGGCTATAATATTTCTGGGAGTTTTCTTTTTGGGATCTTTTTCAGGAGGTGATCGGTGGATTCTTTCAACCTCTATTTTGCCCTCTGAATCTAAAACATCAGGGCAGTTTTCCTTGAGAATTTCTTGAAGGGTGATTTCTAGGTTCTTTCCTTGATCATGGCTTTCAGGTAGTCCAATAATTTTTAAATTGTCTCTCCTGGATCTATTCTCCAGGTCAGTGGTTTTTCCCATGAGATATTTCACATTGCCTTCTAATCTTTCGTTTGTTTGGATCTGCTTAACAGCATCTTGATTTCTCATAAAGTCACTAGCTTCCATTTGCTCCAGTCTAACTCTGAAGGAATGAATCTCCTCAGTGAACTTTTGAGATTCTTTTTCCATCTGGCAAATTCGACTTTTTAAGGCATTCTTCTCCTCATTGCCCTTTTGGGCCTCCTTTGCCATTTGAGCTAGTCTATTTTTTAAGGTGTTGTTTTCCTCAGTCAGGCTGTTGACCCTCATTTCATACTTTTCCTGCATCCTTCTCATTTCTCTTTCTAATTTTTCCTCCACTTCTCTTATTTGATTTTTAAAGTCCTTCTTAAGGTCCTCTATGGCCTGCAACCCACTCATGTTTTCCCCTGGGGCTTTTGGAGCAGGACTTCTGACCTCACAGTCCTTTTCCCGCTCTATGCCCCCAAAATAGGAGTCTAGGGTTGCATTTTTCTGTTTCCTTTGCCTTGGCATGTTGCCACTTAATTGCTTGACTTTTGGGCTTGTTGCCACACTATGGCTTTAAGGCCAGCTAGAGGAATTTTCGTCCCGAACGTGTGGGGGGCAACTTCCGTTTCTGGCAAGCTGTAAACCCACCCACAACTTCCACCCTAGATCACAATCCAGATCCAGGGAGGTTAAAGCAAGAGCGATTACCCCCCAAGACTGATCGCTGGATCTCCCCACGATTTGTAGGCTGGGAGCTGGAAATGCCTCTGAAAACTACAAAATGGCGTGTCTCCTCAGCAGCTTCTAGCCCCCAGGGGAGGGAGCTGACGCATTCCCCAAATACAGGTCCCAAAGTCCATAGGACACTAACCTCTTACTTTGTCCTAGGCAAGTCTATGTTGATAATTCTGGCGTCTCCACAGTTCCTGGTGTTCTGGGGTTCCTCCAGCCGACTGCTGGCCCTGCCGCCCTGGGGCTAAAACCTCGGCTCACGTGGACCTGGGCTCGGCTCGGCTCCTGCGCTCTGCGCGCTGCCGGCTCCCAGACCACTGCGCTGGTCCTTCCTGCAGGGTGCTGGGCTGTCCTCAGCGGGAGGTTAGCTTCTCTGTGTCGTTCTGTGGGTGCTGGGGCTCCAGAAGATTTTCAGAGTCCTTTTTTACATAGTTTGTGGAGAATCTAGGGGCAGAGAGGCTTGGACGAGCTGTTTCTACTCCGCCATCTTGGCTCCGCCCCCCCCTTTGATACTCTTGACTTTTTTTTGTTCTTCATTTTTTTTTATATCCGTCCTGCCTACCCATGAACAATTTATATTTCTTCAATTATTTAAATCTTCTATAATTCCTGTTTTTATTTTGGCAGAAGTACTTTCAGATATTTTATAGTGTCTAGAGTTATTTTAAATGGGTATTTCTTACTATCTCTTCTTGTAGGGTTTTGTTTGTGATATGTAGAAATGCTGGTGCATTATATTGTCTGCAAAAAGAGACAGATTTATTATCTTGTTCCCTATTTTGATTCCTTCTTTTTCTTCTCTTTGCTATTGTTAGGATTTCCAATACAATATTGAATATTAGTGACAGTGGACATATACTTGTTTCACACTTGAACTTACTAGGAAGGCTTCTAGCTTATCCCCATTAAAAATAATGCTTGCTGGTGGTTTTTGATAAACATCCTTTTTTAAAATCAATTTAAGGGAAAACCCACTTATACCTGTACTTTCAAAGTTTTTAAGAGAAATGCATACTGTACTTTATCAATAGCTTTGTCTGCATACATTGATATAATCAGATATTTTATGGTTATTGATATAGTCAATTATGTTAATAGATTTCCTTATGTTAAACCATCTTTACATTCCTAGTATAAATCTCACTTGGTCATGTTGTATATCTTTGTAATATATTGTTGTAATCTTTTAACTGATATTTTATTTAGGATTTTTACATCCATATTCATGAATGAAATTGGTCTATAATTTTCTTTCTCTATTTTCACTCTTCCTGGTTTTAGGTATTAGTATTATATTCACTTCATAGAAGGAGTTTGGTAGGATTCTTTCTTTGCCTATTATTCCAAGTAATTTATTTAATATTGAAATTAGTTGATATTTAAATGTTTGATAGAATTCACTTGTAAATCCATCTGATACTTTTTTCTTAGGAAGTTAATTTATGACCTGTTCTTCTGCCTTTTAAAATGATCAGACACATATTATAAAAATCAAAAAATAATTTCACTTTCTTTACCATTTTCAATATAATTGATGTGTAAAATCCTTAATCCAATTTTGAGAATTTACTACTAAAACATACTCAAAGTCTAAATTGCCATGATAGATAAATTTGGAAAACAATCATATACATCTGCATATAGTTCTTAAAGAAAAGTCTAATCTTGTTTCTTTCTTAAAATTTACTATTCCATTTATTTAGGAAACTTTTACATTACATCTTTCTCATTACTCTGTCCAATCATTCCACCTTTAGGAAGATATCATCTCTGTGTTATGATTTGATGACAAATATGTAGAGGGCCAACGTGAGCCAGTCCAGTCATGGGTAGAGTCTGGGACAGGATTTCCCTAGACCCCACTCCCCATGTGGGCTAATCATGGCTCAGGGTGTCGGCTCACCATCTTTCCCCTGACTAGCAAGGAAACAGGGCATGATTACCAAGGAGTGACCCCCAAAGATTGCACAGCCAACAATAATTAAGTACAAGCTGGTTGGTTAATCATTTTTTTTCCATGAGAAAACCAGATGCATCCACCTTTGTTATAAAAACCCTTGACCCAGGATAAATAAACGGATTACCCTCATAGTCCCTGCCTGGCTCACATCATCATTTCATTACCACACTCTCATGTTCGGCCTGCACCCCTCTGGTGTGGGTATTAGGTAGCACCCCAAACAGGGACCTGAAAAGAAGGTACAATGACGATAGCCTCCTGGAAGCTCTGGAGTAAAAGACAAAGCTGCACAACAGAAGGTAAAGGAGTGAAAAATTTTCATTTCTAATATATTAGGCTTAGAAAGAAGTCACCAGGCTAAGACGAGTATGTGTTAGGGAAAAGTAGCAGGGAAATGTTAACATCAAAAAAGCAAAAGACAAAGAGAAATTAATATTCTGGTTTACTTTCAGTCTTGATTTTCAGTTTTTAAGCACCTGGCTGAGACAAAGAATGGGGCAGAAGCAATCAGGAAGTAAAGGCCGCAAGTATTATTTGATGCTGTTGATGAATATAGCTGGAGAAAGAGGACTTGTGGTAACTAGTAGTCAGCTTCAGGAATTTTTTGAGAGTGTTATAAACATGTCCTCCATGGTTTAATCAAGAAGGGAGCATTGATTTGGAAAACTGGGAAGCAGCAGGTAGGCAAATAGGGGAATGCTACCAGGAGGTTGGGCCCAATGCATTCCTTGTTTCAGTATTTTCTCTTTGGAACATGCTAAAAATATGTCTCCAACCCTCAGAAAAGATATATTTGGCCACAAAAGTATTAAAGGTAGATACTGTGGTAGGGACAGATGAAGAAGAAGAAATGGTACGATGTATAAATGAATGGTTGAAGGCCATAGGGTGTCATGAGCCTGCCCTCCCCAGGGCTCTTCTTATGCCACAACCACCTTTGTACAGGTCAGCAAGTCGAGTCTCTCCAGAAAGGGAACAGAAACATCATAAAGGGCCAGAGCCCGTAGGGTTAGTTCAGTCAGCAATATATTAAAGATATGAAATGAAAATGCCAAGGGTGGCTCAAATAATTAAGTGTGCTGCAGCAGTTTCTACTCAGTCTAAGGCTGTGGAAACAAATAGAAAGGAAATTGTCAAGTAAGTTTTACCTGGCCTCTGTTACCATCTGGTGGGTCAAGCAAATGTTTAATTTTTTTCAGGAGATCTCCAACAATTCTCTATGAGCTCTTGGATCCATTTTCTATATATATCTGCTTTGTTTTTATGTCTTTGTGTGAATGAGTGTGTGTGAGTAATTTGTCATTCTATAAGATTTATAATGCAATGGGATTTTCCTTAGAATGTTGTTATCTTTTTCTCTCCCCCTCTCCCTTCTTTCTTGCCAGAACACAAGTGGCTGGCTGGAGAGGAGAGAGGAAAAGAGGGAAAAAATATTTTAATTTATGGGTTATATGATGGTAATAGCAAGTCAAAGAATATGCAAGAAGTATCAGGATAGAATTAGAAAAAAATAATAAGGTATAAACTATTTGCATGAACAGTGTGAACAGAAGTTTTAAGATTTTTAAAAGATTTGAAAATCTCTTCCTCTCCATTCCAACTCTGGCCAAGTTTGAGTGCTGAGAAAGCAATAAAAATAAAAAGTGAATTTCCCCCCTTAAATCAAAGAGGCACACAGACGAGCATTTAACCATTTCCTGCCTCACCTAAAAGAGAAAAGTGTTGTGTGTTAGAATGCAACTGAAAGTTAAACAAATTCTTTCTGGTTATTTTTGAAATTGTGAAAAGTGAAAAGTGTCACTCTTAACTTGACACTAAAGATAAATCAGAATTTCTTATTCTATTTGGCATTTAGGGAAATTGGGAAATTGGGAAATTACAAAATACAAATTGGGAAAATACAAAGATCTGAAAAAGAAACACCTCAGAGGTGAAGCTTTGGGCTCTACAGTATGGGAGAGAGGGGACAAGGCACCACTGGGACCTCTTTTGTTCCAGAGTCCCAACTCACCTTTATGGGCCGATTCAAACCTCTCATTTTCAAAGAAGTTTTTGAGAAGTAGACACATAAATAAAGTTTCCTGGGGTAAAAGGTAATTCTGCTAAAAACATTTTTACAAAATTTTATTAAAGCCTCTTCTCCCAGATCCGATTCAAAAAGAGAGTGCTGAAGAATAATAGGGAATTTGAGTTACCCTCCCCAATCTGGAAAAAGGGAGGAAGCATACTACTTATATCAAGGACTCTGCTAACAACAGCCTTGGGCACCCTGAAGCCCACATTTTTAGGCAAGCAGATGAACCTCTCCTTTCAAACCCCTAAATCCACAAGCAGGCTTTGCAGCTGTGAGGAGAGGAGAAAAATCTCTGCACTTGATAAACCCAATTTTTGTTCAATAATTTTTGCAAGTGATGATTTGGAAATGCAATTAATGTCACAATGTCATTGTGTTATTATGGTCTTTTTAAATTGTAGTAAAATTCTATTGTATAGTAAAAATTGAATAATCATTATTAGCCAGAAATAGTGTTAGATGAAGCAAATTTTTTAATCTAAATTTTGTTGAAACTTAAAAGAGAAAAAAATTTCAGTAAAAACAGTTATGTGACTTTATCAGCTCTGCTGAACCCTGTCTCATGATGTTTATATATGCCATATAGGAAACCAGGTATTTACACCTTTACCTATAGTTACAAAGGAGATTACAGCTAAAACAATGTGGCTATCAGAGAAATTGTTAACTAAGCTATTTAAAAATTCTGTTTTAATGCTAAAACCTAAAATTGTTAATTGATTATTGTATGTGGAAAGCAGGAGACTGGGTAAAAACTTTATTTGGAATAACCCATTCAGAGCATTCCTCCTTATTTTTTAAAACTGCCAAGGCCCCTGGAAACTGTCTCTATAGGCAAGGTCATCAGCCTAAGAAAGGAACTTGTTTTAATTATGTAGTCCCTAATAATGAACTTAGCTTGCTGAGAAGTTGCAAGTCTATGAACAAAAGATTAAAAAAAAAAGAATTCTAACAATTTTTTTTTGCTGTTTTTGGAGGGCAATTGGGGTTAAGTAACTTGCCCAAGGTCACACGGCTAGGTTTTTGTTTGTGTGTGCATTAAGGGTCTGAGGCCAGATCCGAACTCAGGTCCTTCTGACTCCAGGGCCGACGCTCTACTCACTGTGCCACCTAGCCGCCCTAACAATTAGCTTTTACACCAGTGTGAATTTAAATTTGAGAAAGAAAAAGGTTAAATGAAATCCCTTATGTAGGAGAAACCTAGTAAAAATCTTTATTGTTTATTACAGCTCCATGAGAATAAAATTAACTGTAACTGTCTCTAAGCTGGGACTGGTGAAAAAATGCTGTTTAAGATAAAAGGCATTTAAGACTATATTTAATTCACATATTCTATAGCAAATTTCTAGCTTCAAAGCAAGTAGTCAGTAAAGGATGTAAGCTCTTTTGTATTAGTTTACTGGGAAATTTAATATTATTTTTCAACTAGAATTAAAATATGTACAGAAATTTATACAAACTACTTAAGGCTCACCTTAAGAAATTCTCATTGTCTAAAAGGATTCTAAAACTATTAGCTTTTGAAGGTACTATAATCAGCTTCTTAAGTGTTACCAATATGAGATTCAATTATATACCTTCTAAAAAACCTTTGTGATATCTAAGAAATTCTGCAATTAACTAGAAATTTAGTTTAATAATAATACTTTTGGAATTTATGTTACTTAAGAACATTTTATACCAATTTAGTTTATGACTCTCAATCTTTGTTTTTTGCTTTAAGGTAAAAAACAGAGCTATCATTTAAAAAACTTTTCAACTAATTTTCTTCATAAAAGTTTAGTGATCATTTATAAATCTTATAATGGCCTACTAAAACTTTCATTTCCAAGACAATTCATTGCTAAGTTAAGGTAAAATGGAACAGATTTTGCTGTTTTGATCTCAATATTATAGGTAAAATATGCAATATCTGAAGTGTCTCTTCCAAGATGAATATAATCAGAGGACAAACAAGCTTTGTGAAACAAGGATGTATGTCTACTATTCAGTTGTGAGGTTCAAGTCAGGAACCTCTATTGTTTAACAGCTTTTACTGATGGATCCAGTTCTGGAAATACAAACTACTACATCGATTCTAATAATGATAATATTATCAATAACCACTTTACTTCTGCTCAAACTGCAAAGCTTCCAGTTATCATATTATTGTTAAATGATTTTCTCTTCTCCCCTTAATATTGTGTCAGATAGCAAATATTCAGTGTATGTGCTAACATATTGATACTGCTAAACTCATACACACACAGAATACAGATTTTTTAAAAACTTTTTTTCAGAAATTACAAATCCTCATAAGATAGAGGCCACATTACTAAGTAACAAGCTAGACAGATCATTAAAGCCTGCCCTCAGTGTGGTATCTATACTGCCCCGCCCCCATCACCATTAGCACACAGAAAATTAAATCTTGGGCAATAAACGTAACTCATCACCCTCCCTCTGATGAGTTCTCACATGGACATGTCACAATAGATACTCGTCTTTCTTTTGCCTTTGCTTCCCTTCAGATAGAAGAAGCACTAAAAAATGTAATTGATCATGTTGCCATCTTTTGCTTCAATGGGTGCTTCAAAACAATTGAAAACTGATCATGCCCCCTGCCTACACTAACAGATCATTTCAATCTTTCTGTGATCATTGTTAAATAAAATTAATTACAGGCACAACCTTTATAATCCCACTGGTCAAGCTATACTTGAGAGAAGAAATTAAGATATAAAAATCTATTTACGAAAATAATTTTAACAAAGACTAATACACCACAAAGGCATTTAGTTACTGCCTTATATACCCTGATGTGAGGTTTTGCTTTGGGGCTTACTTTGGGAAGACTTGTGTGATTTGTCCAGATGAGATTCTGGGCAGCCATTGAGGCCCCCCCCCCCCCAGTTGAAAACCCAGATGTTGGTGCTTCCCTCTCTGGTAACTGACTAGGTATGGATGTAATGGTCAGACAGCTGGAAGCCCTGTCTGCCGATCTGTCTCTCTGTCTGTACTTTTTGTCTGCTTATATTCTCTGAAGTTTAGGGTGCTGACTTTTTTGCCTAAACTAGGTAAATGATATATGTTTGATTGATTAAGGCAAGATTGTTAACCCTTTTTGAGTTGTTTTCCTTTAAAAAAGCAGATTGAGAACCCATGCTGGCAGCTGTCCTGGGTATGCTAGGGTGCTTGCTGCTACTAATGGTATCATGAACAGGATCTACAAAGTATGGGGGCTGGAATAATTGTTTCCCAGCTGTGGTCCTGTGACTCTGTGGAGCCATGGAACAGGAGTGCAGAATGGCCTGCATGCTGACTTCAATGGGATGAGAGCTGGAATGGTGAGCTGCCTACATTGATACAGGGGCAGAAGCCAGGAGCGCCTGCCTCCTGTGGGAAAAGGAGGAACCCAGGTATTCGGAATTCAGCCACAGGACAAGATAAGGACTGTGTAGCAAGGCAGGAGCACTGAATGTGGTTTCTTGCTGCATCCCACAGTTTGGGAACCAGGGGTAGGATGGAATTGTATCTATGGTGGGTGGGGTGAAGTGCCATGGACCCCCAAGGACCCCACCCTGTTGGTTTTGTTGCCCAGCCATCCCTCTGGACTTGGAAGCAGGGGGCTGGAGAAGTGTTAAGACTGGGACTTGGTTCATTAGAGCCTGTACCTGAAAGTGCCAGGAAGAAGCCTGCAAGGGCAGTGTGGAGGGAAGGACACCCCACCAAGAGAACTTTATTTGGACATTTTTGTTTTGGATTGAGGGGATTATAAGGCTTTATACTTTGTGTTTGTTTAAGGCTGTGTGGTCACTGGTAATGAATTGCTACATTATGTATTTTGAAAATGTGAGGTATTTATTTTGTGGGGATTTTGTTGTGTTTAAGAGATGTTGATGCTAATTCAGATATAAATTGCCTATGTACTGGGCATGAAAGATCTTGGGGCCTGAATGTAATGATAATGGGAATCTGAAGATCTTCCCTGCCCCTTGGCCCCTTGATAGGCTTAAGTGACTCTGAGAACCCTTCCTGATTTGAAAATATACTCTGCCCCCTTGTAAATTGTCCATGTGACGATCTTTCTTAAAAAGGCGGGGATGGAAATTAGGATTAAGAAAACTGGGGAAATTTCAAAAAGGTGGAAGGAAAAGATTTGTGGGATTGTTTATTGCAGGTATTTTGGTTGTCAGTGCTATAATCATGCTTTTCACTTTTTCACTTTCACTTTCACAATCATCCTTGCCTTACAAGAATTAATTCAAACCAAATTTCTGCAAGCCATATATCAGGAATTGATTCTGATAATATTGCAAATAAGATACTTGTTTGGGTATGCAGAACTAATCCACTGAATAACTTTACTCCCATAATCCTCCACCTTGTCTCAATCCTCACAGTGTACTAGGAGGGCTATGCTTTGTTGCATCTTGTATTATTCACTCTATTGGTAGGTCACTCTTGGCTCTGGGGACAGAGATTCACAAACTCGTTACTTGTTAAGAAAGGGAAAGATGTAGAGGGCCAATGTGAGCCAGTCCGGTTGTGGATAAAGTCTGGGTCAGGATTTCCCTAGACCCCGCTCTCCATGTGGATCAATTATGGCTCATGGTGTTAGCTCACCATCTTTCCCTGACTAGCAAGAAAATAGGGCATGATTACCAAGAAGTGACCCCCAAAGGTTGCACAGCTGCCAATAATTAAGTGCAAGCTGGTTAATCATTTTTTCCACAAGAAAACTAGATGCAACCGCCTTTGCTATAAAGACCCTTGCTCCAGGATAAATAAATGGACTACCTTGATAGTTCCAGCCTGGCTGGAGCATCATTTCATTCCCACACTCTCGTGTTCGGCCTTCGCCCCTTCGGTTCGGGTATCACAAATACAGGTTAAAATTGTAAGATGTTCCTACTTTCATCCTAGTATAGTTAATTCAGAGATGTTCCAGTATCAAATCTCTTACTTAATAGATTTAGTATTGTACTTAACAAAACTTCTTGCTTATAGAAATTTGCTACAAGAGGACATAGTTATAACAATGTCACATATCATAATGGGGGAAAACTTCCTTAGCTCTGTTTGATTCCAGCGTGAGTCAGATCTGACAGTCAATCATGTAGTCACAGTGTGTTAAAAGCAAGGCTCAGGAATAACCATGTGGAAAAATTTCCTTTTCAGAAAGGAAATAGCACAATGGGAAGTTAAAGTTAAGAGAATCCTACCCCAAGCCAGGCCAAAGTCATCCCCAAAACTTTTCCCATCCACCTTTAGAAGTTCCCAGACTCTAGCACAAGCCATTTTCTACTATTGGCTTCATGACAATTCAGATAACTATCCCTCTAATCAAAGCTCAAAACAAAAACAATTTTTTACCTTAAATAGCAACATTTCACTAACCACAACTTAGGGCTTGGATATCTTTCCTGATGTTTGTCTGGCAGTTAACATTCCATTTATCCTTTACTTACAAATTAAAACTAATCATATTCTATTGCTTTAGATATACAGCAAATACCTGATAATTGACTCATCATTAATATGTTGAAGCTATATCTTTAAACCACCCTATTCACAGTGCCACCTAGCCGCCCCAGAAAAAGCATTTTGCAGGGTTTTTTTTTCCTCTTCTTATAACCTGATCTTCCAAGGAAAGCCTAAAGTAAGAGTTAGTCCTGCTTACTGGGACAATGGCTTCAAGGATGAAAGTTCAATAATCTTTCCCAGTATTCTAAACTCTTTGGCTACAGCCTTTAGAAGTTTTCCTTCATTTTAAATCTTTCAAGGTAACAGAATCTACAAACAATACAAACACAATGCAAGACAAAGATTTTTCTACATTTTACAAAGACACAAGCACAAACAAAATCATAAGACAGATCCATACACAGAATATAAAGAAGCCCCCCCACTTTTTTTCTTTTTGGAGGGCAATTGGGGTTAAGTAACTTGCCCAAGGTCACACGGCTAGGTTTTGTTTGTGTGTGCGTTAAGTGTCTGAGGTCAGATCTGAACTCAGGTCCTTCTGACTCCAGGGCCGACGCTCTACTGACTGCGCCACCTAAACGCCCCAGAAGCCCCTTTTAGATGGGTAGAAACTATCACTTAAAGTTGCCCAGCAAAACTAAAAGTTCATCTGACCAGAGTAAGATTTTTCAACAACTAGTCAATTTCTTTAATTTGCAATAATATTAAGAGCCAAACTAGAACCAACACAAATTGCCAGTTGCATTTATACATTCTCATATCCAAAAACTACTTAGTCCACATGCAGGTAGGTCATTCATGATTATCTTGTTCTATTCTGCATATTTCCTTTTTATCATAATTTTTGTTTTGCTTAATGATATATAGAATCGGGGTGGCTAGAATAGAGCACTGGCCCTGGAGTTAGGAGGACCTGAGTTCAAATCCGGCTTCAGACACTTAACACAAAAACTAGCTGTGTGACCTTGGGCAAGTCACTTAACCCCAATTCCCCTCCAAAAAGCAAAAAAAAACAAAACAACAACAACAACAACAACAAAAAACAAAAACAAAAACAAAAAGACCCCCCAAAACCAAAAAAAATTATAAATAGAATTCTTCAAAGCACAGAATCCCAAGGCATGAGGCCCCATTTTAAACTGAAGAACTTCTATGCTCATCCAAGTGGATTTCTCTGGATTATACAGATAAGCCCAGTCAGTGATCTACTTTTTTGGATGCTGAACTGTCCAATCACAACAGAAGCCAGATTCTGACTTCTGAAGTCAGCCACAGGCTTCAGGCTCACTTCAAACCAGCTCATTGGGATATAGTACTTCCAAAGTCCCTTAGTTCTTCCTTCAGAAGTCAGAGGCAGCAGCAGAGACCAAAATGCCCATATGAAAAGCTTCACATTTAGTCAATATAACCAATGGAGCTCTTGGCTAATGAAATAAATTCTTTCTGACCAGTAAAAATCACTTAGTTGAAGCCTTCCAATGAACTCCTATTACCTTCCATCATTGGACATAGACAATGTGGGAATTTGTTTTGTTTGTCTATGCATGTGTGTTACAAGGGTTTGGTTCTTTTTTTTTCCTTTTAAATTTAGAGGTGGGTAAGAGGGAGCAAAAAGAAATGCTTATTGATTGGGGGAGGAAAACATGTAAGTGCCTTGAGGGTGAAGACTGTTTTTGCTTTCTTTTTGTATCCTTAATACTTAGCACAGTGCCTGAAACATAATAAATACCTAATAAATGCTCATTAATTGACTTTTTTAAAGGACTTGTATGAACAGGAGCTCCAGATTGAATCATGTGTTCTTGTGACTGAGGTTTGTGATGGAGATTATTGGCAACTGTGAGAAACACACTTGTGGGGATCACAGGACTTCCCATGTAGGGTCAGGGAATGAGCCCAGAGCTTCCACTGTCCACTGCTTCCTTGGGTGCCCTTAGGAAGATCTATATGATGTCCCCCTTAAAATGGTAAACCCCTTCTCCCTGAAAGAACTCAGAGTGTACAGAGGAAGGTGTTTATTACATTTCCACCAAGGAACCAGGTGTGGTGCTTACTAGGACACACCCAAACTGATGCAGAAGCAGGAGTGAGGTTCTGTTCTACCTGGTAGAGTTAGGGTTAGTCAAATTCCTCATTCTATTTCCCTGCATCCCCACTATATATGTAGATTATATGCAGATTACATAGGTATGGTAGTGAGGATACTTGAGACCTGATCAGGCATGACCTCTTCTAAGGTTTGAGCTGTTTGCCACACCCCCACCTTTCCAGTTTCCTCTTACCATTGTCATAGCCCCATGAAGGCCCAGGTCTTAGTAAAATAAGGGAGCTTCCCCACAGCTATTAATTATCTTCCAATAACTTTCATGGGAGCAAAACAAGATATTATAATATCCCCTCTTACACAACTGAGCAAGAAGTGAAATTTTTCTGTGGTCTATAAGGAGTAAGGAGAAATTACTTTCAGCAGTATTCTTACCAATTTCCTTACCTTGGCAATCACATTAGAGACCTAACTCTGGAAACCTCTGTCTTTGGAAAATGCCCTTCCCTCATCTGGTGATTGCTTTTCTAAAACCCCAGCTATGAATTACTTTATTTCTTTTTCTGAGGTTATTTATCTCGACAATCACCTTGCCCTGGCTCAAACACCTTTATTTCCCCCATTCACCCTGTTCCCCAAGCAATTCTGGAATCATGAACCATGATCAAATCAACTTTGCCATTGTTCCTGGATCGTATATGTCCACTTTCTCTTTTATGGCCCCACTCACTATCCCTGTAACTGTCCTGACCAAAAATGCTCCCTTATTAACCATTGTTCCTCTATGCTTGTTGTCACTTCCATTAAAATGTCAACTTCTTGAGGGAAGGGACTGTCTACTTTTGTATTAGCATCTCTAGCATGTAGCATGGTTCTTAGCACACAATAAGTACTTAATACTTTTTTTTTTTTTGCTTTTTTTTGGAGGGGGGAAGGTAAGGCAATTGGGGGTAAGTGACTTGCCCAAGATCACACAGCTAGTTTTTGTATTGTGTCTGAGTCCAGATTTGAACTCAGGTCCTCCTGACTCCAGGGCTGGTGCTCTATTCACTGAGCCACGTAGTCATCCCGACTTAATGCTTTTTAATTAATTAATCACTTGAGGTAATTTTCTAGGTGACCTTACCTACCTGGCACCAGTTCACCCTTAGACTTCCAGGAAGGGGCAGTGATGGGGTTTAGGCTCTGGGAACCCCCTTGAATCTTCCCACTTGATGAGGCATTTGCCTGAGGCCATAAGCCTTTCATTATAGCTGTGCCCAAATCTCTGTTACACTTAACCTAACCTAGCCCTCCATTGTCTAACTACTCACCCTTGATCCTATCAAAATATTTATACCCAAATCTGTTACCCTTAAACTAGCCTAACCTTCCATTGGCTGTCATCTCCAGGTAGCCTTTAGCTATTTCCCAAGTTTTCTTTTTTTTCCTTTTTTTTTTTTTTCTTTTTGGAGGGCAATTGGGGTTTAAGTGATTAGTTTTAGTCAGTGTCAGTGCCCACTAAACTTTCTCAAGCTCTGCTTATTCTCTGGAAGGTGATGTGAAGTCGATAGCCTTAGGCTTGACTCCATGGGCCATCTGGGTGATAGGGGAATCTTATAACTTTATGTAATATACTTTAACATTCCTGAGATGATCTTCTCAGTGATCTCCATGACATCATAAGTGCTAATTCATAGGCTTTGAACTTAGGACTGTTAGTCAAATCAGTCCTTTTATTCCTTAACTCTTATTGTCCAATTTCATCAATCCTGTCAATACCACCAAACACCAGTATCTTGTATTAGATCTCTAGGGCAATTATATACAAGTTCATGTCCCACTCATTGTGATAAGTAATAATAGTTTGGTAACAGCTCTACTTGGAATGAAGTTTCAACATCATCAAAGTTTCAGTCTCTAAGAATCCTAATTCATCAGAGGCAGTTAGGTGGCACAATGGATAGAGTGTGGGAATTATCATTGTTAGAGAGACATCTGATAAGGAGAAGGAAGAAATTCAATGTTGAAAGCCATAAAGATAGTCCTGTTTTCCATCCCCCTCCCCCTCTTTTGGCTTGCAGCACACTGGATCTCTCGTGAGCTGCTTTTGCAGGTCATTGTTGACTGGAGCTTCACAATGAGCCATAAGGCTGTACCCCTTGAACTGTACCACACTCTCACCTGTAGTAAACTCTCCTGATAGACTAAACCAGGTTCAAACCTGCCAGAAAGTTAGGGGGACGTCTACCCCAAGCATTTGAAGACTTCCCCCAGCAGAATGGGTGGATGAGAACAATTTGTTCCAAGGGTCATGCAGGAGGCTGAAGTAGGTGCAGCAGAATGTTTAGAGCTTGGTCAGACATTGACCATGCCAAGGTCATCACCAGTCAATTGACTTTTGTCCTGCTCCTGGACCTTGATGACTATGAGAGAATGAGGCTGACGGCTTTGAGCAACTCTACCTTATTTAAATCCAATTCACAAAAGTCAAAGACATCACCTGAGAGGTCATTGGTCCTCTTTGAGAATGAAGGGTCAACAACAACCATTGCCACCACCACCATCACATTTCACAACCCTATTGCACAACCAGCTTCCTAAGACTGGGCAAAAAGTGCAGGACATTCTATCACAACTTTGATTGCTACTGAGCTCTGTCTGTCCACAGTAATTAACTGTATGCTTTCTGAAAATCAATCAATCTGCCAAGGCTTCAATATTCCTTTCCAAGTCTGGAATTAAGGTCCAGAAGAAACTGGCACATTCCTTTATGCTGCCTTGTCTCTACTGGGGTCACCTTATCTGTTGATAACCAGTATCTGCTGGGACAGTGCCACAAAGGCCATGTACATGTTCCATTCCTTCTGGGTACATCAAGCCAAATGTGTAGATTACTTCCAATGATAAGAGACTTTTCTTTTTTAAATACTTTTTCTTCCTTCTAGAAGTGAATAAAAATGAACATCCCTCTCTGCCTCCTTAACATCATTACAATCAAACTTAACTTTAGAGTTGCTTGTTTATAAGTAACTTAGAAGAAATTGAAAGAGACAGAACAAAAACTCAAAACAGAAACTGAACATCAAGTTAATTGGTTTATTAGTTTTTTTGTTTTTTGTTTTTTGGAGGGTGGAAGGGCAGGGCAATTGGGGTTAAGTGACTTGTCACATGGCTAGTAAGTGTTAAGTGTCTGAGGACAGATTTTGAACTCAGGTCCTCCTGACTCCAGGGCTGGTGCTCTATTCACTGTGCTACCTTGCCACCCCAAGTTATTTCTTTTCTATTTGACCTTCTCTCTTAGCCTCCCTGACTGATTGGCCCCCTCCCTCTCATTAAAGGTAGAAAAATGTAGATTGTGAAACATGAGGAGTGACTCACTGGAAACCACAGGACATCAGAGATTCCAATTCCTGACCTCTCAACTTTTAACCAAATTCTTTATGTTCTTGTCCCTCATCAGGCGCTGCATATTTTTAGAAAGTTGCAAAGAGAGGTATGGACACTCCCTCTCTCTAACAACTCTCTTAGCTCAATGGTTATTTCTTTTGCTTTCATTTTGACCAGTGGCTGGGCACAAGGCCACCCTTTCTGTCCCTCAAAAGAAGCCCTCACTTTTCCACCTTTACCCAATGTGATCTTCTCTTTGGGCATTTTCAACCAGATACTATCCCAGGGACTTCACCCACAACCCCATTCCCACCTCAAAATCCTATCATTTAAGGACAGGTGCTGATTTCTATACCTTCAGTGAAATGAGATTTAGGCCATCTTAGATATAGCCTTCTCCAGCCCTCTTCTCTTAATCCCCTGAATCTTTTCCTACGTCAGTAAAATCACAAGTTCAAATCCCTTACCTTATAAATGTGTATATGTACACACACACACACACACACACACACACACACACACACACACGCACGCACAAACACATCCATGCATGCTCACCTGTGCATATACATAGGAAGTGAGTTAAATATTTATGCTCTTCAAAGTTATACTTAATATAAGCAATTGTAGTTACAAAGTTCTAAAATGTAATATTATAACCTTATATGCAAAATAAGTAGTTTGTAAGGAACATAAGTCAGACATTATGAAATAAATTGTGCCAGTCACAGCATTTATACCTACCTTATCTGAAAACAATCAGCTCTGGCCTTTTCCTGTGCAAACCAATTCAATTCTGAGGGTTCTCTAATACTGAATTAAGGGGTAGAACTAATAGGTGGGAATTGGAGTTAGGAAGATCTGAGTTCAAATGTTTCTGATATTTACTGGTCATGTAACCATAGGTGACTTCTCAGTCAGTTTCCTCCATGTGTAAAGTCTACCTATTTCACAGTATTGTGTCAAATGAGATAATGCATGTAAAACACTTTCACCTTTAAAGTGTCATGTAATTCCCAATTATCACTCCTTGCCCTCACTCAGTAAGTTTACATTATTTTCTGAAGGCCAACAAGAAAATGGAGTAGGAAAGCTAGTTCCTAAGGTGACAAATTCTACTGAAACTCAGGAATGGACTCCATTTTTTAAAGTATCAGTTAAATAGTAAGCTCTTTCCAATTCAGATGGGCATTAGCTATATGCAACTTCCTAAGAGGCCTGTAATTACAGTGCTTCTCAACTCACCTTATTCCCATACTTTTTGTTATGGAAAAATAATCCAGTTGTACTGTTAAAATTTTCTCCAAAAGTAGATAATAAAAAAGTAATTAAATAGGCTTGGCTCGACCGAACAGAATCAATCCTCAGGTGGAGGGAGCCCGACGTCACAGAATCAATCAGTCCCCACTTCATCTGTGCTCTGTCTGTGTTTCTTCAGCGTCTTCTGGGGGACTTTTCACCCCAGCCAGAGAACCTCCAGTCTCAGGTTTGAGGGGAATATTCAGTTTGATATTCCAGGGTCTCAGTTCGCTTCTCCTACAGTGACAAAAATCATTTGAATTTCTCCAGAAAGGTCATTTTGAGCCAAGGGGGCTCGACAGAAGGAAGCACATCTCTGCTTATTCTGATTTTTTGCTCCCTTCTTGAATGCCTTTCACCCTAACCCTTTGAGGTTTCAAAGATACACAGCACCTGGATTTGGGGACGCTAAAAGGGGGCTGCAAGACGCCAGAAGAAGGGTGCTAAGTGCCTCGGGAGAAACCGCAGAAGCACAACCAGCGCTGAGCTGCGGGGCAAGCCGGGCAGCCGCGAGCGGATTGGTTCTGCTATGGCAGGCTGGGGCCTATATAAGGCGCTGAGCCCGGGAGTCGGCAATCTGAAGAAGACACCAAGTCTTTTTGGAGGATGGAACCGAGGCCTTAACGCTTCCGCCGAGACCGCGGCAGAAACTGAAAAGGGAAGGCATCTCGAGAGCTAAAGTTGCAGGAGGAGCCTGAGATGGCAGCGGGGCCTTTCCCAGACTTCAGCCTCACTTAAGGAGAGAGACTCCTTCCATGTCGGCTGTTTACTTCTTAGAGAGGCTTTGTCTCTGGAAGTTCTCCATGAGGAGCTTTTGAGGAACCAACCCAGCCTCAAGGAGAACTCCCAGAAACTCCTTTCCAGGGCTGATGATCTAAGGCACAGGTCTGGGAGTGTTTCACTCCTTCCAGATTCGTAAAGGCTCCAGGAATATGTGCAGGGGAACAAACAACGTGCAGAAAAGGTGGCCTAGAGAAAGTCGTCGGGGGAACCAAATGCGTGTAAATGCATGCTGCTGGCAAGAGTACTCCTAGTCAAAACAAGGTTGTCTTTTAAAGTTAAAGTAGCAGAGGCAAAAAAAAGTAAACTAGCAAAGCTCTGAGACAAATGTCGTTTACCAAAAACCCAAGAAGCTCTGAACGATATCACCCAAGCCTGAAAGGAAAATGGTAAAAAGCATAACATAAAGCTCTTAGAGACACTCTCACATTTATTGGAGGAGACAAATTCTTCCTCCCTAAACTCCTTATTCTCTGAGTATATCTATTCATTTATTACTTAGCAGTAGACTCTAGAGTCAGAAAAAAATGTAGAGTAATGAAGGGGAAAGAAAGCTAACTGGAGTTGTAAACATTTCATTCTAGTAGCTTTGAAATTATCTGCTGTGTTGAAGTACTTGATATTTATTTATTTTGCTTTTTGGAGGGCGAATGGGGTTATGTGACCACACAGGCTAGTTTTCGTGTTATGGGTCTGAGGCCAAATATGAACTCAGGTCCTCCTGACTCTAGGGCCAGTGCTCTATTCACTGCTCGGCCTAGCCAGCCCAGAAGTACTTCATCTTTAGTGCTGTGGAAGTGACTGGACCTTCTATTCTCAGGGAAATTCATTAAGAAAATCAAGACCAGGTAATGCTTCTAAAGTAGAAGTTCTCAACCTTGAGTCTGTGAACTTGATTTTTTTTTAAACTTTAAATATATGTTCCTTTTAAATCCATCTCATTTAAAAACATTTTGAGAAGAAATCTATAGGTTTCACTAGCCTTCTAAAGGGGCTGTAACACCTAGAAAAAGGTTAAGAACCTCTGTTCTAGATCTTATCAGCAGCTAGGTGACATAGAGTGCTAAAATTGAAACCAAGAAGACCTGAATTAAAATCTTGCCTCAGACCCTTATTCTAAGGGTGTGATTCCGGGTACTTTACTTGACCTCTTTGAGCCTCAATTTCCCCATCCATTAAATGGAGCTAGCCTAGAATGGTTACTAGGGTGCAGTGACTTTTATATACCTACCTTATCAAGTGAAGGATAACTCACATGGAGGTAGGCACCTGCTGACACCTTATCTCAAGGGGCTGTTCAGGCAAACATCCAAATCAACATAATTTCAAATTAATTAACTCCATTAATTACAGTCCCTTTGTATTATATTCTCAAGATTCCAGGACAGTAACTACAATTTCTTAGACTGTAGGGCAATTCCTCAATTGCCTGGGAATTTGTCAAAAGTAGAAGATAACACCCCTGTGTTGGGGGTATACGTGCAGTTCCCCTGGAGGCATGAGACCCAGAGAATGCTGACTCTGCAGTAACACTGTGAAGGTGAATCAGACGTTCCATGAGATAGCTCTGTTCCAGGATGGGAGCTCTGTGACCTTCTGACGTTGCCAACCAATAGGGTTTTCAAGGGAAGAGAAGCCTTGAGATACTAGGGAGGTTTAGGGAGGTTTGGAACATCCTGCCCAGTACTCAGAGCCTGATACAGAGTACTTGGCTGTGATATAAGAGGTGTATGGAAACAAGGACAATGGTGTACTCCCAAAGATAGTGGTTTATGATGGCTATACAGTTATACACTATATAATCTGAACTCTTAGCTGATCATGTAGAAGTTAGAATGTAATTGCATAAGAAATTGCTGAATAAAGTCTTGTTACTCTTTGACTCTCCTGGCTTGGAACTCTGTTCTTGGGGAACATAGCTGGACTATGACCAGGTGTACACTGAAGGCCAGAAGTAGGCAAGACCCGGCCACTCCTGACCTTGGAGGTCAGATCACTCCTGGTCAAGAAAACCAGTCTTGGACTGGTGAATTTCATACTGGGAGAAAGGTGCAGGGGTGACTACAGAAAGTCACTGGTACCCAGTCAGGCTCCTGTTTCCTGGGGCCTTTCATTCCAAACCCACTAATTTCAATTCTATTCAACAAATATTTAATTAATGCCTCTACTACTAGGCCACTAATGGGTTTAGGGTCTAGACATGTTATTTCATTGATATAGGGAACTCCCCAGCAAGTAAACTCCCTCTACCAATGCAAGTTAATACCTTGTCTATACCTTATACTGACTTTACTACTGAGAGATTAAGTGATTTGTTGAGAGTCATGTAGCTAGTATATGTCAAAGACAGAACTTAAATCCAGGTCTAACTAGCTCAATGGCCAGTTCTATATCCACTGTGCCATGCTGTACATCACTGGGCATACAAAGACAAAAATGAAACTGGTTCTGACCTCAAGGAATTTACATTGGCCAGGGATAGAGCTTGTATCAAAATACTTGAGGAGGGAGAAAGCATGAATAACTTAGGAGGTCAGTTGTTCAGGAAAAGGTACCTTCAAGGCTCAGCTCAGAGGTTGAGGATGGAGAGCATTCCAGGTAATAGCCTGTGAGAGAACACTAAAATGGCTGATAAACTGTTGAGTTTAGGGAACAACTAGTAAAACAATTTGCTGGATAAGATTTCACAGCTAAGTGATTTAAGAGAACGGGAAAAAGATAAATTTTCTCGTGAGAGAAAAGTAAATGGCAGAGGATTCAAAATCAGAATAGATTGCCAAGAAAAAAATTGTTTACTGTTCTATTGAGAGCAGGGGTTGATTTTGGAAAAAATTGATGGCATTCCAACTAACAAACTATATAAAATGTATCAAGAAAATGGGTTTGATGTCAGATGGAATAGAGAAGTAAGGGCTGCCCCTATAGATACTTCTGGACCATCGTATCCAAATTCATCACACCTTCAGGGAGAATAGGAAATTTGCCAAGGCCCAGTTCAGATTAAAGAAATACACAGAAAAAATTACAGACCCCATATCAATCTGATCATTGGAAAAATGGATTAAATATCATAGCCAGGGCCTTGTTAGATACCAGGGTGGAGGACTCCCTCATTTATGGGAACCCTGATAAGTTCAAGCATGGAACTCCTATTATCATCTCAGGACTAGGAGGGGCTGAAATATCAGCCAGACAAGCCAAACTAATGATTAAAATTGGACAATTACCTAAGAAAGAATATACTGTGGTTATTGTACCCATTCCTGAATATATCATTAGAATAGATATATTGAGAGGTATGACTCTGAATTTATCTGAAGGAAGATACCAATTTGCAGCAAGGAAGACAGGAATCAATACAGTTTTAGTGGGAAAAATAAAAATGGACCCAATCACTATACCTGAACCTTCTGAAGTAGTTACTTTAAAGCAGTATCATGTGCCAGGGGGGCAAGATGAAATTACCAATACTATAAAAGAATATGTTGAAGCAGGAGTGTTAGTCCCTACAATCACTTGATGAAATAATCTTGTCTAGCCAGTACAAAAGACAGATGGGACTTAGAGAATGACAGTGGATTACAGACAATTGGATAAGGTGACTCCTTCTTTGTATGCTGCTGTTCCAGTTAGTCACCTTAAAAGAAAGGATCCAGAAATATGATGGGACTTGGTACACAGTTATTGATTTGGCCAACAGACAATATACTTTTATCCACTTGCCACAAGGATACTTGCATAGCCCCACTATTTGTCATAGGATTATGGCTGAACATTGGATGAATTAGTACAACCTGGTATACAGCTTGCCCACTACAAAGATCATATTATGATACAGGGGAAAATGTAAAACAAGTGGAGAAGTGTTTGGTGCTTTTAATTGAGCTTATGAAAAGCAAAGAGTGGGAAATTAACCCTGCAAAGATTCAAGCACCAGCTCAAAATGTATAACTTCTGGGTATACAGTGTAAGAGGGGCAGTGAAAGAAAGATTCTTCTGCAAGCCCAACAAAAGATTCAGGGTTTTCCTATCCCTACCAATAAAAAAGAGGCCCCAAAGTTTACGGGATTATTTGGAGATTGGTGGCACCACCTTCTGCATTTAGGACAGATTTTCAAACCCTTATACAAAGTTACTAGGAAGAAATATGAATTTGATTGGGGATTTGAGCAGAGTAAAGCTTTAAAGGAGCCAAAGCTGCTATACAATTGGCCCTAGATTTATGGCCTACGCAAAATGGCCTGTTGGAATTACAAGTGACTGTACAGGATGAATATGCAAACTGGAGTTTATGGTAAAAAACAGCAACAACCCAAAAACAAAGCCAATATGTACCTTTAGGATTTTAGTCTAGGAAACTTTCTTCATCTGGAGTTCAATTTATACCTTTTGAAATTCATATTGGGCTTTGGTAGAGACTGAACAACTGAATCTGGGCCATGAAGTGATCTTAAGGCCTGGAATCCCAATTATGACCTGGGTAATGAGTACCCCAACTTCTCACAGAATTGGACATGCACAAGAGGTTAGCATAATTAAATGGAAATTGTATATTTAAAATAGATCTAAAGGGGGCGGAGCCAAGATGGCAGAGTAGAAACAGCACTTCCAAGGTGCTCTGCCCCATACAACTTCCAAACAATGTAAAAGGGGACTCTGAACAACTTCTGGAGTGCCAGCACCCACAGAACTACACAGAGAAGCTAATCTCCTGCTGAGGACAGCCCAGCAGCCCTGCAGGGAGCAGCGAGCACAGTGCTCTGAGAGTAGGCAGCACGGCTTGCTGGGAACAGACAGCACAGTGCTTTGGGAGCTAAGCCCAGGCCCGAGCTGCAGTTTTAGCCCCAGGGCGGCTGGGCCAGTAGCCAGCTGGAGGGACCCCAGAACACCAGCAGCTGTGGCGATTCCAGAATTATCAGCACAGATATGCCTAGGACAAAGTGAGAGGTTAGTGCCCTATGGACTTTGGGACCAGTATTTGGGGAACTTGTCGGCTGCTGAAGAAACACAGCACAGAAGCCATTTTGCAGTGTCAGTGAAGGCTCTAGCTCCTGGTCTGCAAACTGTAGGGAGATCCAGCAATCAGTCTGGGGGTTAATTGTTCTTGCTTTAAACTGTCTGAATCTGGATTGTGGTCTGGGGGGAGGTTTGGGGTGGGTATCCAATTTGCCAGAGTGGGTGGAGGCTTTACAGAGGCCACCCAACTGGCGGAAGTTGTGAAGACCCCAGGTTTGGGATGGAAGCTCTCCTGTCTGGTGCCAGAGTCCTACTGTGGCAACAAGCCCCCAAATCAAGTAATTAAGTGGCAACATGCCTAGGCAAAAGAAACAAAATAAACAGAAAAATTCAACATTGGACTCCTATTTTAGGGGCGAAGAGGATCAAAGCATGGAGGAGCACTGTGAGGTCAGAACTCCTGCACCAAAAGCCCCAAATGAAAATACAAGCTGGCTACAGGCCATAGAGGACCTTAAGAAGCAGATAAGAGAAGTGGAGGAAAAATTGGGAAGAGAAATGGGAAAGATACAACAAAAGTATGAAATAACAGTCAACAGCCTGACTGAGGAAAATAACACCTTAAAAAATAGACTAACTCAAATGGCAAAAGAGGCTCATAAAGGCAATGTGGAGAAGAATGCCTTAAAAAGCCAAATTTTCCAGATGGAAAAAGAATCTCGAAAGCCCACTGAGGAGATTCATTCCTTCAGAGTTAGACTGGAGCAAATGGAAGCTAGTGACTTTATGAGAAATCAAGATGCTGTTAAACAGATCCAAACAAATGAAAGAATAAAAGGCAATGTAAAATATCTCATGGGAAAAACCACTGACCTGGAAAATAGATCCAGGAGAGATAATTTAAAAATTATTGGACTACCTGAAAGCCATGATCAAAGAAAGAACCTAGAAATCATCCTTAAAGAAATTCTCAAGGAAAATTGCCCTGATGTTTTAGACCCAGTGGGGGAAATAGAGGTTGAAAGAATCCACAGATCACCTCCTGAAAAAGTTCCCAAAAAGAAAACTCCTAGGAATATTATAACCAGGTTCCAGAACTCCCAGATCAAGGAGAAAATACTACAAGCAGCCAGGAAGAAACAATTTCAATATTGTGGAAACACAATGAGAATTGCACAGGACCTGGCAGTTTCTACACTGAGGGATCAAAGGGCATGGAATATGATATTCCAGAGGGCAAAAGAGCTGGGATTGAAGCCAAGGGTCACCTACCCAGCAAAACTGAGTATCTTGTTTCAGGGGAAAATATGGTCATTCATTGGAATAGAGGACTTTCAAACATTCTTGAGGAAAAAACCAGAGTTGAATAGAAAATTTGACATCCAAACACAAGAAGCAAGAGATGCCTGAGAAGATAATCAAGGAAAAGAAATCAAAAGGAACTTATCAAAGTTAAACTATTTACATTCCTACATGGAAAAACAATAACTGTGTCTGATGAAACCTTTCTCATTATGAAAATAATTGAAGAAGGGCATATGGGCATATGTTTACAGGTATACATAGATAGAGGGCACAGGCTGAATTTGATGGGAATTGATGATTCTTAAGGGGTGAAGTTAAGAGGTGAGAGAGGAAAGTGGCAAGAGGAGATGGGGAGAGACAGGGTAGGGTAAACTATCTCATGTAGAAGAGGCAAGGGGAAGTAGTTGCAGGGGAGGGGAAGAACAGGAAGGCAAAAAGGCAAAACCATATTCTCATTGAAGTTGGCTCAAGGAGAGAATCACATACATACTAAATGGGATATCTCACCCTGCAGGAGAGTAAGGGAAAGGGGGATGAGAGAGGGGATGATGGAGGGGAGGGCATTCTGGGGGGAGGGGAGGTTGGAAGAACCCACTATCAAAGAGGGACAGGATCAAAGGGAATGGACCAGGTGGGAGGTGAGATGGGTGGGAGGGAAATATAAGCAGTATTTTACAATATATCTACTATGGTAATGTTTTGCATAGCTATACATGTACAACACATACTGAATTGCTTATCTTCTCAGAGGGAGTGGGTGACAAGGGAGGAAGGGAATGGATTTGAAAATCAAAGTTTTAAAATTAAATGTTTCATAAGATGTCCAGGCATTGAGGCTCAGAGATTCACCTTGCCCTAATGGCAAAGTCGAAGGGGGAATGGGAGAAGACATGGGAGAGAGCAGATTGGATGAGGGGATATCTAGTGGGACTGCTATTCTGGGGTGGTGGGTAGGGAAAAATGGGGGGAAAATTGTAACTCAATCTGGTGGAAATGAATGATGTAAACCAGAAGTTAATAAAGCATTTGTTTAAAAAAAAAAGAAAATGATGGAGAAAATGTTAGCTGGAGATTAAACATAAAAGTGTGTCATGAAAAAAAAAAGAATTATAATGAATGGGAGGACGCACAAGAAAGAAAAAACAAAACAAAGAGAGAGAGAGAGAGTAAATAGTATGCTTCCATTGGCATTCAGACCCCGTAATTCTTTTTCTGGATATGGATAGCATTTTCTGTCATGAGTTTTTTGGAGTTGTCTTAGATCTTTGCATTGCTGAGAAGAACTAAGTCTATCAAAGTTAGTCATCACACAATGTGACTGTTACTGTGTACAGCATTCTCTTGGTTCTCTCACTTTACTCAGTATTAGTTTATATAAGTCTTTCCAGGTTTTTCTGAAGTTCACTTGCTCATCATTTCTTATAGCACAATTAGTTTGTAATCTTAAGTATTTTATGCAGCCAAAATATTATCCTGAGAAGGGGTCCATATGTTTCACCAGACTGCCAGATTCCATGCCCAAAAAAAGATTAAGAATGTCTGCCTTAGAGAAAAACAAACTATGCTCTTTGTCTTTTGGTACAACCCTTAGGAAGATTATGAGGAGTCCTTATGAGAACTGATATCTGACATGGTAACGAGATAAATCTCTAGTCTTAAGTTCTACAACTTCCAACTAGTAGTCCCCAGGAGGAAATGGAGGAAGGATCTTTGTTCCAGAGAAAGTTAAATATCTTTGAAGCTTCAACCCAGAGACCCAACCAAGATGATTTAGTGATTTAGTGAGAGCAGATTAGTTCACTTAGTACACATCCCATCCAGCAAGCCAGGGGTGGGGAACCTGTGACCTTGAGGCCACATGTGACTCTCTAGGCCCTCAAGTTCAAACTTCACAGAACAAATCCCTTTAATAAACAGATTTGTTCTGTAAAACTTAAGACTCAGTCAAAAGGCTGCACCCAAGGACCTAGAAGGCAACACGTGGTCTTAAGGCTGCAGGTTTGCCACCCCTGATCCAGGCTAGAATCATCTTCCTGCCCATCTTTCTGTTGTTCCCCTAAACTCTCTTCCCCACACTATATGCCTTGTTAAACCTTTTAGTATGCTCTTGAAGGGTAGGAACTATCTTTTCTTTGTAACCCTAACATTTAGCACAGTACTAACACATAGCAAACCCTTAATAAATGCTTTTTAATTCATTCATGCCATAGACACAGTTATGAACCTGAAGTAAAGATAGAACTGACAATCTACACTGCTGAATTAGTAGTATTCAATGGCTTACTAAAAACCTGAAACCTCCTCAATGCCCTTTTCCTTTCTTCTCTGTGACTTTGTCGGTCTTGATGCTGAAATAGCTTTGTAATTACTTTCTCACCCTTAAATGTCACTAGTTAAAAGAGTATAGAACTGAACTGAAAGCCTACCTTTCATTATTTTTGAACCCAATAGGAATTACTGCCGTTTTGATGAGATTTCCCTTTGTTTTCCCACAAGATGGGGATGGAGCTGGTAACCTGAAATAAACTTTGTGAAATAAACCTCTTTCATTATACTCCAAACATTTATGTCCTCTTCTGGGTTTCCTGTGTCCGGTAAAATAATGTAAATTAGTTTCTGTAGCCCCGCCCCCACCCAACACCAAAAAAAGCCCAGAATATTTTACAACCTAAAGTTAGGAAACATTAGTTTTGAACTCTTTCAGTGAAATGAGTGGGTGGCTCTGCGAAGAGCCTTTGGTTTGGGACAATCAATCCTAGGGAAGGCGAACTGACGGTTTCAACTAGGGGTAATATAAACTGTGGCCTATTCTCTAGCTGATCTTTGTCGGGCTCCGGATTGATTTCCAAGACCTGATCTCTTGTCCGATGGACTCCCTTGCCTTCGGTACTTCCTTTGACTTTTACTTGAGGCCGACTTAAGACTTGTTGATACTTTAGTTTTCCTCTTAGTGTTCTTCCCAGGAGTTTCCTTGAGCGTTGAAGCCTTTCCCCCTTTCGAGTTTTTCTTTTTCCCAGTCCTCGTGGTCCTGGCAATTCTAAAGGTGCCTGAAGCCCCTCGCCCGCTAACTTGTAGCAGGGCTCCCCGACTGACCATGCTCTTAACTTCCTTGTTGATACGGTTGTTGTGCTTGGGGACGTCGTACCGGTCAGTTCCCAGCTCCTTTTTGAGAGCCGTAAGGGAGATTCCCTTGCGACTCTTAGAAGAGGCGATGGCTCCAAAGATGCGATCTGAGAGACGGTTGCAGTTACAACGGCGCGTGGTAGAAGCCTTCCCTTTCTTTGCTGCCTCCGAGGAGCTGGGCTCTGTTGCTTCCTTCTTCTGACGGGGCATCACGGCAAGCTCTTTAGTCCCAGAGTAACCGCTACGCGGATCCCGCTGCTTCCTCTTATAGCACTGGGCCCCACGTTGCAGAAACAGCTTCTTGGCAGCCGCGACCCGACGTGACAGAATCAAGATCCACTCTCCTCTCAGCCCAACTTGTGTTTTTTTAGCTTCTCCACCAGGTCCTCTCGCCCTCTCTGGCGTCCCACAGCCCTAGTGAGGGATTACATATAACTCAAGGAATTTGTCCAGCTGCTACTATTCTTGGTGAGATAGGGCATGCCTTTCTAATTTTGCTAGAAACGCAGAAATTGGTGTCTCGTAGCACGGAGGCAGGAAAGTCATCTTCAGTTTTGGAGATTTCCTTCTTTTCTTTTGGATTTTATCTTTCCAATGTCTCCTGCTAAACAAAGACTCCGAGGTCCTGAAATTTTCTATTTCCAGCTCAAAGTGCAGATCCTCCCCACAAAAGGCTAAAGACGGGGAGGAAGAAGGTTCGAAAACACAAGTGATGCTGCTCGGGCCCGCCCGAGGGACCACGACCCAAGTTAGTCTGTCGCTTCCCCTGTCCCCGAGACACTTGATTCTTCCACGTCGTGTTCTGTGGGTTTGGCGGGAAATAGACAGATACAGGACAGAGGGAGAAAGAAGTGGAAGGGACGAAAACAAGCCGCTGTCTTGTGGCAGGACTGCTGGATTTAGTTGGTGTTTACTGCTGCCTGTACCTCCTAACACAATCATCCCCAGCCATCTCCAGCCATCCCCAGCCAATCCCAGCCATCCCCAGCCAAGATGACTTTAGAATCCTAGGCTTGCCCTTCCATCTCGACTCTCTCCTTAGTACTGTGGTCCCCAAATCACTGTTTTAGGACCAGACAGATAGATTTTGTAGATAGATGATAGACAGACAGACAGACAGACAGATGACAGAAGGAGCACGTATTAAGCACATTTTTGTCTATGTCTTTTGTTTTTACAGTGATTTTCCAATGTCTCCTGCTAAACAAAGACTGTATTTTTCATCTGTATTCCGGAGTCATCCCTTCCCCCTTCCCAGAGAGCCATTCCATCTTTGGGGAAGATAACACATAAAGGAGTATGGAAAGGGTGGGGAAGGGGAGGGAAGCAATGGTCAAGATATAGCTAGAAAGTGAGATGAAACCCTAGATCTAGGCAAGACAAGGCAAAGATCCATCTATCAGAGCCTGAGGGTTCCAGGTGCAGTATAAAATGTTCCTCCCTGAAGGATCAGAACCAGTCAAGATACATTAATATCAGTCTATTCAGAGAAGTTAAATGACTTGCCCAAAGCAACAGAGGCAGAAATGGCAGAAGGAGAATTTGAACCAGGTCTCCTGACTCTAACATCATCACTCTATCCACTGTACTACCAGGCCTCTAAGATCTAAGGCAGGCCTAGCAAGTCTTGATTCCTGTACTACCTACCTTTGTTTTATCAGTTGAAGTAGTAAAGACTAATGAATGATGGGATTTAGGGGGAATGAAAGAGAATGTATGATCTGTAAGATGAGGAGGGTGGCCTAGATGATCTTTAAGGTCTCTGCTAGCTGCTCTAAATCTATGATTACATAAAGAGTGAAGGATGGCTACTAGGTCTGAGACCATTAAAAAGGGGGAAAGGACCTATATGCACAGAAATGTTTGTAGTAGCTCTTTGTGTGGTGGCAAAGAATTGGAAATTGAGAGGATGCCCATCAACTGGGGAATAACTGAACAAGTTGTGGTATATGAATGAAATGGAATATTATGCTATAAGAAATGACGAGCAGGCAGATTTCAGAAAAACCTAGAAAGACTTACATGAACTGATGCAAAGTGAAGTGAGTGGAACCAGGAAAACATTGTACACTGTAACATTGTGTAATGATCAACTATGATTGACTTAGCTCTTCTCAGCAACACAATGATCTAAGAGAATCCCAAAAGACTAATGATTGTAAAATGTTATCCATCTCCAGAGAAAGAACAGGTGGAGTTTTGAATGCAGATCAAAACATACTATTTTCACTTTATTTTTTTCATGTTTTTTTCTTTTATAATTAATTATTTTGCAAACTGTTTCTTCTTTCACAACATGGCTAATATGGAAATATGTTTTATATGATTGCATATATATAATCTATATCAAATTGCTTGCCATCTTAGAGAAGGGGAAGGGAAGGGAGAAAAATTTGGAATTGAAAATTTTATAAAAAATGAATTTAAAATTGTCTTTCCATGTAATTGGAAAAGATAAAATATAATTTGAAAAAGAAAAGAGTGAAGGATAGCAAGCCATCAACAATATCAGGACTTTCCTCAAATATTACGGATCCATGGTTTGGTTCTTACCCAGCACTAAAAGTCCCACTGAGATGTTACGGTGGAAAGATTTACATCTTTTTAATCTATTCACTGAAAGTAGAACTCAACACACTTCTGCAAGTCCACTTAAAACACACTCAAGACTTTATATATACAACTACCAAACACTTTTTATGGAAGTAAATATTTAAATAATTGTATAGATATTAATTGTTTATGTTTTGATAGTGCTAATATTGAGGCAGCTGAATGACTCAGTGGATAGATTGCTGGACCTAGAGTCAGGAAGATCTGAGTTGAAATCTGGTTTCAGACACCAACTGTGTGACCCTGGGCAAGTCACTTAACTCCCTTTGCCTTAATCACTGGAGAAGAAAATGGCAAACCACTCTGGTATCTTTGTCAAGATATTTGTCATTAGGAGTCAGACAATGACTGAACAATAAGTGCTAATATAATAAAAATGATACTCAAATTCATAGTTTTAGTGACATAAAAAAAAGAATTACTTTGTAGAACTAGGAAAAAAGAGAAAACTCATCTGAAGGAGAAAAAAAGTCAAGAATCTCAAGGAAGATAAAAATGAGAAGGAATATGACTTAGTAATATTAGATACAAAGCAGTATTCATCAATATGGTTTGATGTTGGTTAAAAAAAGTACAGAAAAGTTGATCTATAGAACAGATTTGGAACACAAGACTTAGAAGCAAACAAAACTACTTAACAATGCCAAGGACTCCATCTACTGGGGTAAGAATGAACAAATTAACAAAAAAATGCTGGGAAAAGTGGAAATGAGTTGGCAGAAATTAAGTTTAGATCAACATCTTATACCATATTCCACAATAAACAATACTAAATGAATGCATTACCAAGATATAAAAGCTCGTATTATAAATTAAAGGAGCAGAAAAGGATAGATACTTTTCACAACTCAAGATAGGGTAAGACTTCTGGACCAAACAAAAGATAGGGATCACAGAAGATAAAATTTTGATGACAAAAAATTGAAAAGTTTCCGCACAAACAAAATAAATATACTGTGGATGAGAAGAAAAAAGATAGCTGGGGAAAGTCTTTGTAGCAAATTTCTCTGGGGTGGCTAGATGGCACAGTGAATAGAGCACTGGCCCTGAAGTCCAGGAGGACCTGAGTTCAAATCCAGCCTCAGACACTTAACTAGCCAGGTGACCTTAGGCAAGTCAGTTAACCCCAATTGCCCTGCCTCCCCCCCCCCCCCCCCCCGGCCAAAAAGCAAAAAAGAAGAAAGAAAAAAGGTTGGTATCAAACATTTGTAATGAGAATGTAAAATTTTAAGATGTTCCCTGCCCCTAGGCCCTTTGATAGCCTTAAGTGCACCTGGAGCCTGGGGTGGGAGGCTTGTTTTTCAGGAGATACTTTGTGATTGGGCAGTGGGTCTAGAGGGTTGTTACATTCTCTGAGCCAGGAGAAGGCTATATAATCCCTGATGTGAGGCATTGTTTTGGGGCTCACTTTGAGAAGTGTTGTATGATTTGACCAGATGAGAATCTGGGCAGCTGTTGAGAGACCCCCGGCCTTGAAAAACCCAGGTATTGATGCTTCCTTCTCTGGTAACTGACTAGGTATGGATGTAATGGTTGGACAGTTTTGGAGGCCTGTCTGCTTGAAATGTTTCTTTGTCTTGTAACTTTTGCTTGTAACCTGTCTATATACGCTGAAGTTTGCGGTGCTGACTTTTTCCCCTGAACTAGGTAAATGATATGTTTGATTGATTAAAGCAAGATTGTTACCCCATTTTGAGTTGCTTTCCTTTAGAAAAGCAGATCTAAGAACCTGTGTTGGCAGCCACTCTGGGGACGCTGAGGTGCTTGCTGCTACAACATTAAAAGAAAATTAATTCAAATATAAAAGAACAAGAACTAATCCACAATTTGGATTGTCACTGCATGTTCATTGCATATTCTATATAACTTACTAGGAAGGACAAATCCAAATAAATCTCTAATCTTCCTTATATTGAAAAACCTCTGTATTTCTGGTATAAATTTGATGAGGTCATAGTGTATAACCTTTTAAAAATGTTGTAGCCTACTTGCCAACTTTAAGAAAAATTGCAGCAATATTCATTAGTGGTCTTGGTCTATAGTTTTCTTTCTTAGTTTCTCCTGTTTTAGCAGTAAAGACCATTTTTGGAAGGGTCCTTTCTGTCTTGATTTTCATGAACATTTTATCTAGTATTGGCATTAATTGTTCTTTGAATGTTTAATAGAATTCTCCTGTAAATCTATAAGGTCCTGGAATTTCTTTAAGAGTTAATTTATGGCTTGTTCAATTTCTTTTTCTAACATCGGATTATTTAAATAGTCTATTTTTTCTATTGTTAATGTGACTTTTATTTTTTATGTATTTATCCATTTATTTTAAGTTATCAGTTCCATTGACATAAAGTTGGGGCAAAATATCTTCTGATAGTTTATTTTCTTTTTAATCATTGGAACTCTCCTTTTCCATTTTTAAATGAACAATTTTACTCTCCTTCCTTTAAAATCAGACTAGATTTTAATCTGTTTATTTTTCATTTATTTTTTTAAAAGCTCTTTTATTAATTCAATGAGTTTTTTTTTTCTACTTTCAATTTTGTTCATCTATTTTCAGAACTTCTATTTTCTTTACTTGGGTTTTTCTTATTATAAGTTGCCTTTTCCCCTTCCTTCCCTTTCTCTTTCCTTCCTTCTTCTTTGCCTTCTCTTTCTTTTTTCTCTTCCCTTCTTCCTTCTTCCCTCTCTGTTTTCCTCTTCTCCCTTCTTTCCCTCCCTCCTTCCCTCCTTGGTTTCTTTCCTTTCTTCCCCCCTTTGTGTTTCCCATATTCCTTCACTCTTGTCTTCCCTACCTCTTTTCTTGTTTTCCCTCCCTCTTATTATTTTTTTTGGAGGGGGAATATTTAAAAAAAATATTTTTCAGTTAGGAAGATTTTTTTCCCTTCTTCCCCCGCCCCCAGACAAAAATTTAAAATAATACAAAATCCTTACAACAAGAATAGTCAATCAAAATAAATCTTATGTTGGCCATGTCCGAGAATGTTTGTCTCACTATCAATACTCTTATCACCCCTCTTTCATCAAGCAGGTAACATTCTTCATCTCTGACACTCTACAATCAGTCGATCAGAGTCCTTGAACTTTTAAAATTGTTCATTTCACCATATTGGTGTTAGCATAAATTGTGCTCTTGCTCTTGGCTCACTTCAGTTTGTATCAACTCATACAAGTCTTCCCAGTTCCTCTGATATTTTCTTCTTTTGTAGCACAATCGTATCTATACCATAAATTAACAAGTCATTCCCCAAAGAATGGACAAGCCAAAACCTTTAGCTTCCATTTCTCTGCTACTACAAAAAAGAACTGCTATAAAATGCTTTTGGACATATGGGACCCTTTTCTTTTCTCTATATGTATAGTAGTAGTGGTATCACTGAGTTAAAGGTATGCAGAGTTTAGTTTGGGCAGCATAGCTCCAAATCGTTTTCATCCTTACTGTCTCTATCAGCTAACAAAGTGCATTTCACCTTTGACTCAGCAATGTTTTTTATTTGGGTCTGACTGCTATCCTCTGAGACTTTTGGAGATTCTGTAAAAGATCTTTCCTTTTCTCAAACGAGCTATTGCTGTTGAAAACTTCGGGTGTTTGATTTTTTTTTAATTTTACTTTTTATTTTATTCACTGCTTCCCCAACTTCAAAGCCTTTTGTTGTTGGTTAGAGTACTCTTGCCTGCTACAGTTAGTTTCCCAGTTTTTTTTTGCACGTTGTTGTGCCCTGACCTCGAACCTTCATGAATCTGGAAGGAGTGAAACACTCCAGGACCTGTGCCTTGGAGCATCAGCCCTAGTAAAAGAGAGGAGTATCTAGGGGTTCTACTCGAGGTTGAGCTGGTTGGTTGTTGGTTCCTCAAGAGCTCATTCTGGAGAATTTCCAGAGATAAAGCCTTAAGATCCTGGGTTGGGCTGACGGGACTTGCAAAAAGAGCTCCAAATTTATTGCGGAAAAGACCGCGCCTTGCCTCCTTCGCAGATGCATTCTCCAGGACAGCCAACATGGAAGGACTTAAGCAAGGCTGAAGCCTGGGAAAGGCCCCGCTGGCATCTCAGGCTCCTCCTGCAACTTTAGCTCTCGAGATGCCTTCCCATTTCAGTTTCTGCCGCGGTCTCGGCGGAAGCGTTAAGGCCTCGGTTCCATCCTCCAAAGAGACTTGGTGTCTTCTTCAGATTGCCGACTCCCGGGCCCAGCACCTTATATAGGCCCCAGCCTGCCATAGCAGAACCAATCCGCTCGCGGCTGCCCGGCTTGCCCCGCAGCTCAGCGCTGGTTGTGCTTCTGCGGTTTCTCCCGAGGCACTTAAGTAGCACCCTTCTTCTGGCGTCTTGCAGCCCCCTTTTAGCGTCCCCAAATCCAGGTGCTGCATATCTTTGAAACCTCCAAGGGTTAGGGTGAAAGGCATTCAAGAAGGGAGCAAAAAATCAGAATAAGCAGAGATGTGCTTCCTTCTGTCAAGCCCCCTTGGCTCAAAATGACCTTTCTGGAGAAATTCAAATGATTTTTGTCACTGTAGGAGAAGCGAACTGAGACCCTGGAATATCAAACTGAATATTCCCCTCAAACCTGAGACTGGAGGTTCTCTGGCTGGGGTGAAAAGTCCCCCAGAAGACGCTGAAGAAACACAGAGAGAGCACAGATGAAGTGGGGACTGATTGATTCTGAGACGTCGGGCTCCCTCCGCCTGAGGATTGATTCTGTTCGGTCGGGTTAGGGACTATAAAGAGGCGGAGGCTGTGAAAGTGTGCAGTGAGGAGCTGCTTCTGGGAGCAGGCAGTTGGGAAGATGCCTCGTGGAAAGAACAGAGCTGCCCACAAGTCAAGCAGAGCTTACACCCTTATCTTGAAAGTCTCTCTCGTTGTCTACAAAACGAATTGGTTAATTAAGCTGTATAATATGGGTAAACCATTATTGTAAGGACAGAGAAGGAAAGTAACTACCACCACCAGCCTGAGGGCCTGGGTGCCAAATTTCTTAACCAACCCAGTCAGAAATGATGAGGTATGGGCTCTGGGAGCCCCCTTGACCTCTCCTTGAGTCCTTGAGGTACAGGCCCTGGGAACCTCCCTTGGACTCTTGAGTTTACCCACTAAGAAGGTTAGGGTTGCTCTGGAGACCCCAAAATACCAATATGCCGGGTTCTGCAAAATGAATTTGACTTGAGTCTTCTCAGTCAAAGAAAAGTAAAAGTTATTAAAAGTTTGCTTGCATTAGTTACAGTAAGTCTGTGCTAGGTCATTCTATGGACTCTCATAAACATGAAGACAGGATGGGGTCTTATATACAGAAGGTTGTGGGAGGAATCTAGGGATGGTCTAGGGGAAGAGTTTGGGGAGGGTCTTCAGGAAGTTAATGAGTAATTAAGGGTAGGAAGCCACCTGAAGACTACAGACAATGGTGGGCTAGACCAGTTATTTTGATAGGCTCAAAGGTGGGAAGTCTAATAACAGAGGGTGGGAAGTCTAGTAACAGAGGCTTGTGCTCAGCCACAATGTAAGGCTTCTTGCCTCATGCCTCATGCAAATGCCTCATCAAATGAGACAATTTAATCAAGAGTCCAAGTGAGGTTCCCGGAGCCTGTACCTCAAGGACTGTCTGAGCAGTTGACCACTTCTTGATGAGGTCAAGGGGACTCCCAGAGCCCATACATACCTCATCAAGAAGTTGTCAACTGCTCAGACAGAAGGAGAAGGCTCCAGTGCTCAAGAAGATTTTTTTTTTTTGGAGGGCAATTGGGATTAAGTAACTTGCCCAAGGTCACACGTTAGGTTTTTTGTTTTGTGAGTGTTGTGTCTGAGGTCTGATCAGAACTCAGGTCCTTCTGACTCCAGGACTGATGCTCTACTCACTGTGCCACCTAGCCGCTCCTAAGAAGATTTTTTTAAAAAATGGGAATCTTGAGTTGCCCATAAGACTGAAACCCATTAAGAGCAAAATCTTCCCAACAAAGACTTTTCTGAAAGTCTCAGATTCACCAGAAGTTAATAGTCAAAACTAATAGATTCTCTCCAACCCCCCCCCCCATGCGCCTCCCCCCTCATTCTTCTATATTTTAAAGTGCATAACAAAATTATCATGTTCCATTTTGGATAATATGGAAGTGGATTAAGCTAAAAATTCACTATTCTATTCTTTGGAGGGTGTATACCTAAGCATCTTTCTGAATGAGAAGGAACCCATTATTATTGCTATGCAGATCTCAAACTATCACTCCCAAAGACTAGATAAATGAATTATTCATTCCTGATTTTCAGTAGAATTTATCACCTTCCAACCTAACTTCCCAATTTCATCTCTTAAGTTTTCAATTTGAGGTGGGTAGTGGTGATAGGTTTAGGATGAGAACCATCAGAAAAAGGGGGGAACCAGTCATTGAAAATTACATGGCTTTAGGGATTTTAGATAATAATCTAATTAGATAGGTACTATAAGTACCCCAATCTTCATATGTAGAAACTGAGACTGAAAGGACATAAGTGATTCCTCTATGGATTGCACAACTAATGGGCTGAAGAGGCCAGGAATTTGAACCCAGGGCTTCTTACTTCTCAGTTAAAAATGACTAGTAATGACTAGAGAAGTTGTAGAAACAAATTGAATAGCATAGGTCTGGGAGGACTAGTGGGTGGGAGTGGTGGCTGAGGCATGAGGGAATCCATCGGACCACTTAACTCTGCTATGACAGTTGGAAGGAGACATTAAGGAGACTGATCACTTTCTGAAATAAGAATTCAGAATACAGTCCAGTTAGGGGGAACTTTTCCAGTTTTTCATCGTTCCCTTCTTTTCAGATGGTATCCCACAGTTTTGAACCAGGAAGCTGAGCCTTTGTGTGTACTTCATCCTTTGAATGAGAATTAAAGGACCTACACAAAACCTGGCTTTGTGAAATGCAATCTTTGTCAAGTGAATTCATCTCTCTGGGCTTAGGTTTCCTGATCTGTAAAAATGAGGATGCAGTGGAAGGATTTTATGACTTCTGTGGTCCTTTTCAACTTTAAATTTATGCTATGTTATCACTAACATATATATATATATATATATATATATATATATATATATATATATATATATATATATATATATATATTGTATCACATTCATTTGAAATTTTAGCTTCAAGTTCATCTATATTAGGTGTAATGGTAATGGGAATTTGAAGATATTCCCTGCCCCCTAATAGGCCAAATGTAATCACATGGAGTCTGTGGTAGGAGGAGTTTACTCAACCAGTGGAGCAGAGCCCAGAGGAAGCTGAAAGTCAGAGCAGTTAGAACAGCTGGAAGAGAGGATGCAGGGGAAAGCTAGGCTTGTATTTGTGGGAAGGCTAAAAAATGGTGTGGCTCCCTGCCATGTTATAGTGTATTAACTTCTTTGTTGCTGTGATGGATTTGACTTTCTGGTGTCTGAATAAATGTTTTGCTTCTGTCTTCTCTATGGTGAGTCTATTATATTTTGCCATTCAGAAGTATGCTGCATATAGTTGCTATCAGTGCTGTGAATATTGCATTGCTGCTACACAGGGATGCTACCAATTCTTTGGCAAGGATGGAAGGAGGTTCAGGAAGATGACTTGGAATAGTAAGCAGTTACCTCCACTTTCAGAGTATGTGATTGGTTGAGGGGTTTAAGAATCAAAGGATCACAATTTTTGTTGAAAAAACATTGCATGTGATTTTTGTTTTTGTTTTGCTTTTTGGAGGACAATCGGGGTTAAGTAACTTGCCCAAGGTCACACAGCTAGGTTTTTTTTTTGTTTGTTTGTTTGTGTTAAGCGTCTGAGGCCAGATATGAACTCAGGTCCTTCTGACTCCAGGGCTGATGCTCTACTCACTGTGCCACCTAGCTGCCCCATGTATGTGATTTTTTAAAAAAAGAATGTGATGTACCCAACCCTGAGTCACCCTCCATTTTGTCTCAGTTTACCCAACCCTGAATCACCCTTCATTTTGTCTCAGTCCCCACCATTTTGTGTTCCTTTCTTCATGGAAGTCCAGCCACAGAGCCTGAGCCCAAGCTTCGAATAACTGCCTAAGGCATATTTCTGGGAAACTGCCCAAGGCATAGTCACCTACCCTGTTCTAGGAAATTGAAGCCTAACCATATTCCATATAAGGTCCTAAACTAAGAATTAACCAATTGAATTCCTCTGCTTCTGTAACTTCCTGCTTTTGTATAGATCTGACCACTACTTTGTGGTTTTTGCCTTTAAATACTCTGGCTCTACCCCTGCTTGGGATTGTCTGATTTGAGTCTATACTCCAGACAGCCAGGCCCTCATCAAATCCACATTCATTAAATTCATACCAGGTCTCACCTCACTGATTTTCTGCATAACAGTGAGGAATCCTGTTGAGTCTTAGTCTAATCAGTGAGAGCCAGAGTGATTTAGGGTTAAGGCTGGTGATTTAAAAAAAAAAAAAGGTTTCAGAAATTAAAATTCTCATTCCCTTTGGGCAGAGTACCCACAGGTAAGGGTGTGATACCCTATGTGGACAGAGGGAAGGGAAAAGAAAGAGAAAGCCATGTTGCTCCATACCAAGCCCTACTTGGTCATTGTTTGGGCCCTTATTGGCTCAGAATAAATGTAAATAACAAATTGGAACACTAATGCATTGCTGGTGGAGTTGTGAACTGATCCAACCATTCTGGAGAGCAATCTGGAATTATGCCCAAAGAGCTATAAATAATTTCATACTCTTTGACCCAGTAATACCACTTCTAGGGTTATATTCCAAAGAGATCATAGAAATGGGAAGAAGACCCATATGTACAAAAAAATTTATAGCAGCCCTTTTTGTGGTTGCAAAGAATTGGAAAGCAAAGGGGTGCCCATCAATTTGGGGAATGGCTGAACACGTTGTGGTATTTGTGTGTTATGGAATACTGTTGTGCTATAAGAAACGAGGAGCAGATGGACTTCAATATTTAACTGGAGAGGCTTATACGAACTGATGCTGAGTGAGAAGAGTAGAACCAGGAGAAATTTGTACACAGTTACAAACTTTGATAGACTGGACTCTTCTCAGCAATCCAAGGTTATAAGTCAACTCCAAAAGACTCATGATGGAGAGAGATGTCTACATCCAGAGAAAGAACAGAGTTTGAACCCAGATTGAAGCAAACTACCTGCTCTTTTTCTTTTTCTTGTTTGGTTTTGTTTCATCTTTCCCATTGTTTTCCATCTGATACAATCCTTCTTTATAACCTGACTAATGCCTAACATGAAAGAACTTGCAGATAGAAAGAACTTGATTGTATGCAGCCATGGTGGGGGGTGGTGAAAGAGAGAAAATTTGAAACTCAAGGAATTGTGGAAATGAATCTTGTAAGCTAAAAGTGAACAAATTAATAAAGACCAAAAAAAAAAAAAAGAATAAATGTAAATAGCAATTCTGTTTTGGCCAGAAACCCTGAGGGTTTTTCTTTCCCAGATTGATTTAAATTTTTTTTTTCATTTAAAAAAATTTTTTTGACTAGGTAAAGACGCCATTCTTTGCCTCGTTTTTTATTAGGTCTTAATCACTGAATGGGCATTGCCTCAGTCAAACTGAGACCTGTTAAAGATGTTAGCTTGTTTTCAAGAATGAAGGAAAAACAACCACGATTCTAAGTGCTAAGGGGCTGTTTGGGTTCAGGTAGACAAATTTATCCTTTAAGTTATATTGAAATTATAATTAGGGACAGTCTTCCTTTGGGAAATCAAATGCTTATTGCTTGCTATCTATTTATATGCATAAATGTGTAACTTGGGTATAGCACTCATTGTTTAGTAATGTAGCCTATGGTACCAAAAACTTCTTTTTATGTCTATGATGACTATGAAAGGTATGGTACCCAAAGAGAGGGGCCTGCCATGCTACTGTAACTCATAGGATAGGAAGGGGGTAATGCTGATATGAGGGAATACATTTCTACGATCTGCCCCCGTAGTTCCTGAGGTCCTTAGACATTCCTTCCTATCATTAAACAAGGCAAAACCAAGAAATTTCAAAATGTCTATCCATAAACGCAGGTCACATTCTTCTACCAAAGCATAGGGTTCATCAGACGAGGGGAGAAGGAAGCAAAAATTTAACAAAAACTTAGCAGCAAGGCACATAAATGGGGAAACTCATGTGAGACAACTTATGACTGCAGACCCAGATATTGATGTTATTTCTTTTAGGGATCAACCTGCACTACACATACGCATCATGGGTTCTGATGGAACCACGGGACCTGGACTCATAGAAATCCCTGAACTTTCCTACACTGGTGTTTTCTCCAGAGGATCTGGCCCATCCCAGTCTACCTAGATATTCAATAATCCTTTTAACTGCTCTTTCACTGTGACTCTCCAACCACCCAACTCTTTTCATTGTCTATACCTGGACTACCCCAGGCTATTTACCATTTTTCAGTCCCATCTAGACCCTTCTTCAGTTGCAGGCTATTTATCTCTTCTTAATCCCATCCAGAACTTCTCACAGTCTTTTTTGTATGTAAGTATCAGTCCCATTCTGCCCACCATACCGGTGTTATAATAAATCTTGTTACTTTGACTGAAAGAAGACTTGAGTGGTCAAATTCTTTCAAGGCAGACTTTCCCTGTGTACCCTTATATTTTGGGGTTAGCTGCACCCCAAATTGCACTAATTCCTCCTCTGAGCCTCTGTTCTCTTACCAGACAATATTATTTCTTTGCTACTTCTAGGCTGTAGAAGCAATGTTAGCTTTTCATAAAGTGGCAGCATTATACTTTTAGTGAAACAATCTTAAATTGGGGCATATAGGTTTCCAGAACAGATCACTCAGTTCAGTACTGAAACAGTATTAAGCAATTTAAGTGACAAACACTCCTCTTAAACTCAAAAAATGCCAAGCTCTTTAGAACTGTTTTCTCAAGACTATGAGAATTTCCTCTGCTCCAAGAATAGATGGCAAAGTAATCATGTCCCTGAAAGGTTTTTCCTATTCCAAACAGGACAAACCTAGCCAGTTCTTTATGTACAGGATTCTGTTTTCTCCAATGAGATTCTGTGATATTGGAATTAGGTCTACAAGGACAAAGCACACTGCCTAAACTTCAATAGCTTTCATAACATTTAGGAGAAAACACAGGTTACAGAAGAGTGCTATAACTATGGGGTCTGCATATATCACAGTTAAGGTCAATAAGAGAACCTAAGAGAAGAGCATGGTGGCTTAAATTGGGGAGAAGTAGGCAAGATGGAGGAACATCTATGGAAGAGAATTTGGGTGGGAGAAACTAGGGAGAAAAACCTACAGCTGTGAGGAGAGGAGATCACAGGTTCATTCCTGTAATGTCATCTGCCAAGAACCTTACTTAGGTCCCTTGTTTGAACTTCCTAGGACCTGTAGTAATCTTTCTCCATCCCCAACACCAATTTAGGGGTAGCTGAAGAAGCTCTTAAGTGTTAGATCTGCCATTGAATGTTGCTTTCATTTGACCCAAATTAGCTGTGATGACAACTTCTGGGTCACTTTACAAGGTCCTTTTTAACTGCTTTCTTGTTTTTACTTTAAATTCACAGTCTTCTTTAGACATTCTCCAGTTTGAGAAATTCAGCTAACTGAAGGTCTGCCAGCATTGACTGTTGCTACTGTCCTGCCTCTTTTCTCTAAATACAGGCAAGGACTATGACTACATACCACAGGGGCATTTCTTTCATTATCTCATCCTTTGTCCAGCCTATCATTCCAGCTTCATTCCACATACCCTCTTATTATTTTGGAGGTATTATTTTTCAAATAATTATCCCCCACCATTTATATATATAAAAAAAACCCTTGGGATTTTTGTTATAAATTGATGGAGGAGGTACAGCTCTAAGCTTGGTCCTGGGATAAATTAGTTTCTCATGAATTTTGTAAATCAGACCTCCAGAATGTTTGAGCTTTCATAGTGGTTTTTTTTTTTTAAGTTTGCAAACCTGTAATACTCAGGTCTGAGGGTAGAGCAACCAAACCAAGGTTTTCTCAGTCCCAGAGATACCCTGAAACAGCCAGTTGGACTTTACTCCTACATTAGAAGTCCCACTCCTTCCTATCCTATTATATATCTAAATCCTTACATAGTCACCCCCCTTATCAACTCCACTGAGATCTCCCTGGTTTCTGGAATCTTGGTCTATGTCCCCTCTGTGACATAGGTACTATTCTCAGGCTATCCTCAAACCTTACATGCTGGATGAAAGCACACTGAATTTTTTTTTTTTTTTGCATTCTATCTCCAGAGCACAAAGTACATCATTACACAGTTTTGCCTCTTAATAGTTTGTTGAATGAATTACCTATTTTTATAGCTTCATAACTCCTCCTCCCCACCCCCCACCCCCCAAGCAGACTTTCTACTCTATAATCTGGTTACTATATCCACCTTTATAATATTCTCATTTGAGAACCCACAATACAATTGTTTGCATGCTATAGGCAATTCTCTCTGTCTCTCTCTCTCTCTCTCTCTCTCTCTCTCTCTCTCTCTCTCTCTCTCTTTTTTTGCTTTTTTGGAGGGGAAAGGGGAGGGCAGGGCAATTGGGGTTAGGTGAGTTGCCCAAGGTCCGGCTAGTAAGTGTTAAGTGTCTGAGATCAGATTTGAACTCAGGTCCTCCTGACTCCAGGGCTGGTGCTCTCTTCATTGTGCCACCTAGCCTCCCCAAGGTAATGACAACTCCATAATCTTGTATTTTAAAATATGATCAACTTCATGTCCCCAACCACTTCTGAAGGAGGGATGTTTTGTGAGAGTGTGTACCATAAGTGGAATTTCAGCCCAGACATTTCTGTATGTGTGAGAGAACTGTCCAGCTTTTTTGTAATCTACACAAAGGAGGAGGTTATGCCTACTTTTTTGTCTACTGGTAAAGCCAGCCCAAAGTATTTCAAAGGCAAGCCAAAGGTGTGGTAAACTGTCTTGACCTCCATCCCTGAGTTTACCTGTCTCAGTGAATCAATACTAGTTCCTTCCCTTCTTTTTTTTTTCTTCTTTTTTTTTTTGGAGGGCAATTGGGGTTAAGTGACTTGCCCAAAGTCACACGGCTAGTAAGTGTGTCAAGTGTCTGAGGCCCAATTTGACTTCAGGGCCAGTGCTCTATTCACTGTGCCACCTAGCCGCCCCCAATTCCTTCCTTTCTTAAAAAACAACAACAACAACAACACTTTTTAGAAAGCATTGGCCTTTCTTTCCTCTCCCCTTTCTTGATTTTTTTTCCTGTTTGATTTATAATCAACAAGGAAAGCTGATTCTAGATGGTAGGAGACGCTCACCACAGGCCTCACCTTTCTCTTTCCCTCTCCTGCATATCCCAATCCCAGAGCATAAAAGGAAGAAGGAGGAAAAAAAAAAAGACCAAAAGACCACGGGAAAAGGTATAGTAAATACTTCCCGACCATTTCACTCAGTGAGTGCATAGATTGTTCCGAGAGGAGCTCTGAGCGGGAACGAGGGCCCAGTCCAAGGGCTCCAGATTCCTCTCCATACACTAAGGATGTCCACCTATCCCTTGTGCGCTCTCTTTTCGGGAGGAATCCTTTCGGGGGGAAGTTTTGTAGGGTCGCCTTGCTCTCGGATCAAGGGCCTTCCCCTGGCCTCCATGGATCTTGTTCGACTTGGCTGATGCCGGGTTTCGGTTTGGGCTGTATCTCTGGCCATAGTTCTGGCGGCCTTGCTTAGGCTTCACTCGCTTCTCGGGGTCCCCCCTTTTCTCCTTCACCTTCTCCTTTGTCTTCTCCTTGGGCTTCGCTTTCTTGTCTTCATTCACCTTCGCTCTTTTGTTCTCCTTAATCCTCATTTTCTTCTCTTTCTTCGTCTTTGGCCTCTTGGACCCTTCCGTCGACTTCCTCCGGCTCTTTGATTTCTCCTTCATCGTCATCTGCATCTTCATCTTCATCTTCTTGATCTTTTGCTGCTTCGCCTTGAGCGCCATCTCTTCCCTCGTCTTCTTAGGGGCCTTCTGGCTCAGGGAGTACCCCGGGACCAAGCCCAGCGAGACCTCCTCCATATCCTCAGGGTTTTCATTCAGCTGCTCCACGTAGATCTTGTCCTCGGATGTATGAGTAGTCTCGGGCGTCTCGAGCGTCTCGAGCGTCTCGGGCGTCTCGGGTTCGAGCGCGTCCCCTGGTTTGGGCTGGGAAGCGTCATCAGGAGGCCTCCTGTACCGTCGAGGAAACAAGGACTCGAAGCGCTGCTGGTGCACTTCCTTGATCTCCGCCGCTGCTTTCTTAGTACGTTTCTTGATGGGCTTCAGACTCTTCCAGACTGTAAAGTAGCCCTCGGCCTTGCTGCCGCTCACCCGGAGCAAGGTGCCTTTCACCGACGCTGGCGGGGCCACCTCGGAGGAATGACGGCTGCGTTTCCTGCGCACTTGGTAGCCGGCGTTGCCAAACTCCTTCTTGAGCTCTGTGAGAGTCAGTCCTCTGTGGGCGGCAATGGCCCTCAGCAGGAGCTGGGAAACTCGGAGCACCGAGCGCCGGCGATGCTTCACTTGTGTGTCCTGCGGCTTTTCTGACGATTCGGGGACTACCTCTTTAGAAACGCCATCCGGATCGGCTGCCTCGGTCATGGTGCTCCCAGCTCCCGCTAGCGCGGGGCGGCTGGTTTGGGACTTCACCATCCCACGGCCCCGCACTGTAGGAAAAGGGTGGCTTCCACGTCACAAAGGGCTGATACTACGGACCCCCCTACGCAGGGTCAGAACCTCAGACTTGCTGGGCCATGGGCTTTGGATGAGGGAGGGGAAGGGCGGGTAGGAGAGGATAACAAGCATTAATTAAGCAACCCTTTGTGCTGGGAACAGTTCCTGTTTTCAAAGAGCATATCAAATTGAGAGGAACAGAACATGTGCATACATATACATATACAAAATAGATATATTAGTATTTAGGCAGAGGATCAGGAGGGTTCAATCAAGAATATATGTTCTTAAACTGAACTTTAAAAAAATAAGTAATATTTCAGTATAGTTGGTTTTCTTTGTAATTTTGTCTATTTTATTTTATACATTAAGAAACATTCTGAGAAGGGGTCCAGAGGCTTCACTTGACTGCCAAAGGGATCTATGATACACAATAAAGGGTAAGGACCTTTGAATTAGAAAGTTTTGCATACTGCGAAAGTGCTACTAGGTCTGTATTCCAAAGAGATCATAAAAAAGGGAAAAGGACCCACATGCATACAAATATTTATAGTAGCTCTCTTTGTAGTGGCAAAGAATTGGAAAAGGAGGGGATACCCATTGAAATTGGAAATTGGAAAATGGCTGAACAAATTGTGATATGAATGTAACAGAATATTATAAGAAATGCTAAGTGGTGCTATCAGAAAAGATGAGCAGGTGGATTGCAGAAAAGCCTGGAAAGAGTTACATAAAAGGATGCTGAGTGAGGTGAGCAGAACCAGGAAAACATTGTGCATAGCTCTTCAAAAACCACCTTTGATAGACTTAGCTCTTCTCAGCAATACTGTTGGGGGTATACGTGCAGTTCCCCTGGAGGCATGAGACCCAGAGCATGCTGACTCTGCAGTAACACTGTGGAGGTAGGTAAATCAGACATTAGACAGCTCTGTTCCAGGAAGGGAGCTCCTGACTCTGTTCCAGGAAGGGAGCTCCTGACTCCTGACTCCTGACCTTCTGACTTGTTGCCAACCGATAGGGTCTTCAAGGGAAGACAAGCCTTGAGATTCCAGAGAGGTTTGGAAAGGTTTAGGGAGGTTTGGAACGTACTGCCCAGTACTCAGAACCTGATACAGAGTACACGGCTGTGATGTAAGAGGCGTATGGGAATGAGGATAATGTTGTACTCCCAAAGACAGTAGTTTATGATGGCTATACAATTATACACTATATACTCTGAACTCTTAGCTGATCAGGTAGAAGTTAGGATGTAATTGCATAAGAAACTGCTGAATAAAGTCTTGTTACTCTTTGACTCTCCTGGCTTGGAACTCCGTCCTTGGGGAACATAGCTGGACTAAGACCAGGTGTACACTGAAGGCCAGAATAAGGTAAGACCTGGCCACCCCTGACCTTGGAGGTCGGATCACAATACAATGATTCAAGACAATTCCAAAGACTCATGATGGAAAATGTTATATGCATTCAGAGAAAGAGCTGTGGAGTCCGAATGCAGATCAAAGCATGTTATTTTTTTCTCTTTTTCTTTCTCCTGGTTTTCCCCTTTTGTTCTGATTCTTCTTTCATAACACGACTAATGTGAAAATATGTTTAATATGATTGCATTTGTATAGCTTATATCAGATAGCATGCCATCTTGGGGGGAGGTTGAGTAGGGAGAAAAAAATTCAGAACTCAAAATCTTGTAAAAGTGAATGTTGAAAACTATCTTTACATGTAATTGGAAAAAAATACTATTAAGTGGAGGGGAAGAAAGTTGTGCTTAAAAACTGAAATTAAAATGGCTGCCAATAAATTGGGGAAAGACTGTGTCAAATAGATTATGTGAATGTGATGAAATATTATTCTTTTGAAAAGAAGGGATGGATTCAGAGAAACCTGGGGACATTTGTATAAACAAATGCAGAATGAAGTAAGCAGAACCAGGAGAGTAGTTTATACCAAGACTATATAATATATATAGCCTTTATACCAAAACTGTATAATAGGAAAATAACTGTGAAAGACCTAATAACTCTGATGAATGTAATAAGCAATCACAACCATAGTGGGTCCATGATGGATGAATCATATTTTCTACCCCCAACAGGTGGGTAATGGACTAGAAGTGCAGAGAGACACATGTTCAGACAGAGCCAATGAATGAATTTATTTCGCTTGACTATATTCATTTCTGATGAGTTTATAGGAAGTTGAATTGGACTATAGGGGTCATCTCAGGAAGTATCATGGACAGCTTATGTTCTTGTCCCTTACCTGCTGTGTGCCTCAGTTTCCTCATCTGTTAAATGGTAATAGTAATAGCACCTACATTCCATGGCAGTTGTGAGAATACAATAAGACAATATTTATAAAAGTTCTGTGCACACTTTAAAGTACTATATAAATAAATGCTACCAGCTATTATTATTATCACTGTTAAGAGTAATAAGGGCAACACTAGATGAATAATTAGGGGCATCACAATAGAACAGGAAAGAACATTCAATTAGAAGTCAGGTCTAGATTCTGGTTGTGGTTCTTTCACTAATCAATTGAAAAAACTCATGTCTAGTTTCACACTATTTATCTGTGAAGTAGAGAAATTGGAATATAGATAATCTCTCACATCCTGATCTGAATAATGGTTTTTAAAAATAATAATACCTGGTTATCTTCTTGTCAACTTTATTAATTAATCCATCTTTCAGATTCCGGGAGAGGTGTTTTGTGAGTTAGCTAGGTAAGATTTGCCAACCAAACATGCTCATCTATCTTTATAGAAGAACCTCAGTAAGTTTGGGAGAATATTGGCCAATCAGGATTTTCCCTTACTCAGAAAAAAAAAAATGATGGGCTGCAGAAAGGTGATGAACAACTCCATGTATGTCTAATGGATCCTTTCCCTTTCCTTCCCTCTTTTTTTTCTTCCTTTACATTTAATAAATGCCAACAAACATGAATATTTAAATATACAAAGATAAAGGGAGTTGTATGTGAAACTGTGAACTTCTAGTATGTATTATATATTTTTTTCCACTATAGAGCTTGGTGGATTTTTTCATAGTTCAAATGTAACATGGGTAATTCTGATTACCTGTGTTCCCTTCTGAATTTTTTTCTGTTTATTTTAAAATTATTCTTTGATGTCATTTCTTTTTCTTTTTTTTTAGCATCACTATCATTATATTCTCTCAAAATGTACTCCTTTCAAGAAAAAAATAAAAAAAGAAAAACTCTCCCTTATAACAAATAAGTATAGTCATGAAAAACAAATCTAAACATGCTGTGTCTGAAATTGTAAGTCTCATTCTGCACCTCTGGTCCCCTCTTCAAAGAGGGGGGAAACATGTTTCATCATCAGAATTTTACAACTGATTGGTCATTACATTGATCAGAGTTCTGAAGTTTTTCATAGTTGTTTATCTTCATGTTTCCTACTTTTGTTCATTTAAGTCACTTCTTCAGTTCATATAAGTCTTCCCATCCCTTTGGATTCCATCCCTTTCTTCATTTGATAAGGAGCAATGATATTCTATTATATTCATAAGTCATAATTTGTTTTGCCTTTACTTAATTAACAGGCAGTCACTTTCTCCCCAGTTCTTTGCTACAATAAAAGAGACTTCTAAAATATTTTAGTACATATTGATCCTTTCCCTCTTTCTTTGATCTCTTTGAGATATAAGTATTAATGATGCCTACCGCATAAGATTACTTGAGAAGATCAGATCATATAAGTATGTAAAACACATTGCAAGCTTTAAAGGCTAGAAGATAAAGGCTGGCCCCGTGATATCAGTATTTGTATACTATTTAAACTTTAAGAAAAAACACAAATGAGAGCAGTAGAAGAAAAAATAATAGGAAAAGAAGCAAGAAAATCCTCCCCTTTTAAGGATACAATTGCAGTTAAAGAAAAACTCTGTTCTCAGTACTCTCATAAAACATTGTCTCAGCTTTTCCTGAAAGGTTTGTGGGGTCCTGAGAAGCTAGCAGAGCCTGACTTTGCCCCTCTTTAACAATTAAGGTGATCTTTGTGAATTATCCAGTAACCAGTAAGTTTTCGATTATCAGAGACCTCAGGAAGTAGCTAGGACCTATAAATTTCTAAAGGCATTCCTTAGAGATAATGAGAAGTGGTCCTCATGGCATTTGTGAGCTATGCCCACTTTTTTTGAAGCAGCCAATAATCTTTGTGAAGCCAGCCAATTAGAAGATTTTGGTTCTGTTCCTTGTTCTATGTTTACAAAAATATATTATACCCTCAATTCAGGGTTTCTTGGCCAGAGGCCAGGCCATTAGACCTATCCGTTATGATGAGGTTACATGCCCCTCATAATAAATGATGTCTTACCCAGAGATTTTCCTCAGTTTACCTCTTTGTTAAATTTCAAATGAGACAGTTGGTGTCAGAAGTGGGATTTAGGAAGGAGAACTGCACCTCCTTATCCGAAACTCCCCCTATTCTATTGAAATATCCTTCAACAAAGATTGAGTTTCTTTTTGGTACTCTGTGCCTGTGGATAGGTTCTCCTCCTGAATATTGAACAAGACAGATCTTTTCCAAATGAAAGGATGTGTGATGATTAATCTTTTATATTAATGTTTGTTTTGAGTATCCTTATTTGTATTTTAAGCTGAAAATTTTGGATTTGATGAATAGAGACAAAATTTAAATTTGCTCCCTATGGGTGCCCTTCATGGAGACAGGCTTCCATTGAATAAGACATCCTGAGAATAGGATAAGGAGGTGACAGTTGCTTACTTTTAAGCATGCACCAGCATGACAACTTCTTACTAATTAGACAAACTGAGGAAAATCCTACATTCCTGCTGGAATGTAAACACTATTTTGTGGCCATCAGTACTCCCAAATATTTTGTTGTTTCAGGATAATCTTCCTAGCTGGAGTTTCATATAGTGCATTGCTATTCATATTTCTCTAGATTAATAAGCAATCTGGGGACCCATTAGAGAAGGTAAAATTTTCAAATTAGTAGATATTGTAGTTTTTATATGTATATGTTACAGCTTGGGAAGTTTGTTGAAGCATGGTCCCAGCTGACATCTACTGGCCAAATTGGAAAAAGCAACATATGTCTGTGTCCTTTCCCCTCCCCTCCCAATTAATTTGAATAAGCTCTTTTCTGTTGATAATAACATTGCTCATTGAGTTATACAAACCCTTCTGCAATGAAAAGCAGAATTATGAGAAGGGCAATTTACTCGGGGAAGCAGTTAGGAGGTGAATAGAGCTTTTTTTTTTTTTTTTGGAGGGCAATTGGGTTTAAGTAATTTGCCCAAGGTCACATGGCTAGGTTTTTGTTTGTGTGTGCATTAAGTTTCTGAGGCCGGATCTGAACTCAGGTCCTTCTGACTCCAGGGCCGACACTCTACTTACTGCGCCACCTAGCCTCCCCTGAATGGAGCTTTTTTTTTAAACCTATTTTTTGTTTAGAGACAAAAGTAATTTGCCTCTAACCATTACTTTAAATGAGAATTGATCTTGAATATTAAAAATTTGTAAATCCAGGTTAAAGTGGGACCCTAAACTAAATAATCTTGGGAATTGTGTGGCTTCTTGGCCACTAAACAATTTTAAATGTAAACTCTTTCCTGGTTCAGGAAGAGGGGAAATTTATTTAAAGAAGCAACTTGGAGTTGCATGCAATTTATTTGTTTTGGAGAAGGATTTTTTTCCCCCTTAGAACCTAAGGTCATAACCCCGGTTATCTGTATAACCCCATGTTAGCCTCATGGTTGGGGACACATTCACTAGATATTGAGGCTTCTAAATTTTATGTTATTGTGAGGGTTCAGGGTAGCCTCAGCATCATCCTAAATTATTCCCTAACATTGTTTTCATGAATTCCCTTTTTGAAGAACACTTCTTTCTCCTCATGCCTAAAGTCCCTGTGAACTACTGGGGACAAAATCCCCTAAGCAGACTTGGGGCTACCATTCCCTGCTTCCTGATAGTACTTTATCCTTATAACTGCCCACCTAATATTTGGCTTCAGACAATATATTTAAAACAGCACAAGTATGTTTTTGTGTTTTAAAGGTTCACTTTGATCAAGCTTTCTCTATAGTGGCCTTACGTGCAAAAATTTAGAATGTCAGCAATTGATGTTTATAAATGTATGTTACCATTGTGAGAACTATTTATATGAGGAAAGTCTTTAAGAATTGAAAAATGCAACTCTCTTGATTTGGAAATTAAAGAATATTGACTGGAGATTCTGAAAAGTAAAAAGTAAACAGTAAAGAAAAAGAAGGAAGGGGCGGCTAGGTGGTGCAGTGAGTAGATCGTCGGCCCTGGACTCAGAAGGACCTGAGTTCAGATCCGGCCTCAGACACTTAATGCACACACAAATAAAAAAAACCTAGCCTCCTGGCCTTGGGCAAGTTACTTAACCCCAATTGCCCTCCAAAAAGCAAAACAAACAAAAAAAAAAACAAAAAGAAGGAAAGCACATTTTCATTTGGAAAAATGCTTGTGAATGATAATAGACTTATTGTTAATTGAGGAGTCAGGCCTTTTTCAAGCTGCTAACTAGGGCTGAGAGAACTCAAGGCCTTCTTCCTGTGCTTCAACAGGTATAAGCCCCTATAGACTTTCTAAAGATTTTTGTAATTGCTAAGGACATTTTAATGAATCCAATTGTCCCACAGACTTCTTGGCATTAGGAATGGTAGTTCAGATTTCTATCCTTTTCTGGGAAAGCTTTGGGGGTGTTTTTGATATCCTAGAAAATACCTAAATTTTAACTAATCAAACAATAATTCCACAGAGGTTAGTTGTTAGAGGTAAATTATTTTTTTAAAAAATTCACCCTAGTTGAAATTAACTCTATAGCGACGTGGCTAGGTGGCTCAGTGAACAGAGTTCAAATCTGGCCTCAGACACTTAATACTTACTAGCCATGTGACTTTGGGCAAGTCACTTAACCCCAATTGCCCTGACCTCCCCCCTCCAAAAAGAAAGAAAGAAAGAATGGAAGAAAGAAAGAAATATAAATATTTAAATATAAAAATAAATATAAATATGCGTAGGGAAGTAAAAAGTTTTAAGTAAATCATTGGTTTTATTTAACAATATGGGTTAAAATTATAAAAGGAAAATTCAGGTGAGTAAAATTAGTCTGGGATGAAGTTAGAAAATGATATAGGAAGTTTTTTTGTGGTTACTCTTTATGATATGCAGCTGGAAGTTCCCAGACTGTCAAGTGGGGTACAAAAATGTGGTCAGGCTCTTTGGGTGTTTTGAAGAATGAGTTAAGTGAAGCAAAGAGATTTTCAAGCTCTCCCAGAGAATTTTAAGATTTTATATATTGCCATTAGTAGTTATAAAACACAGATTTGGCTTAGTAGAAATATATCCTGAAACTAAATCAGAATATGGTTTTAAGGGTGCTCCTCTATAATTATGGCAGATTGGAACCTAAATAAGGGATTGCCACTTTAAATATTTCATAATGAATTAGCTGAAAATTGTAGGACTTATGAAGTGCTTGAATTTGAGCCTTTTAAAGAAAAATATTTGATAATTGAAATTGTTAACTTACATATTTTGTATTAATACATTTGGGGATATAGCTCCCCAGGTATAATTGAATTAATTTTTAAGTGGCATGATCAGTCAGACTGTATTTTACTATTCAGAATTAAGACAAAAAGGGGCGGCTAGGTGGTGCAGTGAGTAGAGTGCTGGCCCTGGAGCCAGAAGGACCTGAGTTGGTTCCGGCCTCAGCCACTTAACACACACACACACACACACACACACACACACACACACACACACACACAAACCCCAAAAACCTAGCCGTGTAACCTTGGGCAAGTTACTTAAACCCAATTGCCCTCCAAAAAGCAAAAAAAAAAAAAAAAAAAAAAGACAAAGTGTTGGGAAAATGCACATATCAGAAAATTTTATAGCTGTGTAACCTAGTACTTTTAGGGTTTTTGGAGACCTAAATGATATTGTGAAGTGCCTAACATAATTGTGATAATCACTGTATTCAAAATTCTGTTAGAAAAACTGTCTTCTTTAATTCTCTTGGGTTATTGTTTTAATTGTTAAAAGACTGGTGTATTGTTTGAAACTGTTCATTTAGAAGTACAATGGATAATGATAATGTTTTTTACTATGAATTTGATATATCAAGACTCTTTTTAAGATGTCCTCATCTGTGAATGCAGATTCCTGAGATTTTGCAAGTCCTACAAGTAGAGTGAGGAATTGTTGCAACAATAATTTATAATATTTAGGCCAACATACTTTGAGCAAACCTAATAATAATAACACGTGTTATTATTGATAGAGCTGCATATGTATGCATAAGGACTGTTAATATAGAATTAATTACATGCATATATTGTGAAACTCAGAAGCACCAACATAGTCAGAAAAATGGCTTCTCTTATAATTTAGAAACAGCTATTATAGAGTTGTCTAGGGGCAGCAAGGTGGTGCAGTGAATAGAGCACCGGCCCTGGAATCAGGAGGACCTGAGTTCAAATCCAGCCTTAGATACTTAACACAAAAACTAGCTGGTGACCTTGGGCAAGTCACTTAATCCCAATTGCCCTCCAAAAAGCAAAAAAAAAAAAAAGAGTTGTCTAAAAGCTGTTGTTTTGCTAGGTGTATTTTATTTTAATAATATTATAATAATAGTTTCAAAAGTTTCTTTGTTGTTTTACCTAATAAAGATGGTCGAAATTTGCTATTTGGCATGATTATAAATTTGTTCCCATCTGCCGATGATATGGTATAAATTCTATAATGCTTAAACCTGAGTGCTACAAGATTCAGAGTGGGAAAGCTAACTTCACACTTAGCTAGAAGGAAAGAATTTATAAGTCAACTCACATTACAAATCAGTTTATGTTAAGGAATTAAGTTCTACCTAAATTTGTTTAGCTGTATTAAAGCCACATGTGAGAGGATGAATAATTTTCTACATAAGGTAACTTGGAAATACATCTGACTAAATATCATCTGATTAGTACTGAATTTTGTTTCACACACTTAAATTCATGACATTCTGAATATTATCATCATATTTCTAAATTTTCTTATATTTTGAAATTTGGTAAACTATTATACTAAATATGTTTTTAGAAGAGCAACTTCTCTATAATCTGGATGTTGTTAGATTATGAATTGAACTGTTAAAAGAAGGTGGGTGGGGGGCAGTTAGGTGGTGCAATGAGTAGAGCACTGGCCCTGGAGTCAGGAGGACCTGAGTTCAAATCTAGCATCAGACACTTAATACTTATTAGCCTTGTGACCTTGGGCAAGTCACTTGATCCCAATTGTCCTGCCTTCCCCCCACCCAAAAAAAAGCAAAATAAACAAATAATAAAATAAAAATCTAAGGTAAAAAAAAGATGGAAAAATGTTTGGAAACTATTGTTATTTTATTAGCCCTACTGACTATATGTTGTAATATTCTGAAGTACTGTAATTTTAAAAACTGGAAACTTCTAGGTTTGCCTGTTACTGTTGTTAAATCATTTTTTCAGTCATGTCTGACTCTCCACAATCCCATTTAGGGCTTCCTTGGTAGAAATATTGGAGTGGTTTGCCATTTCCTTCTCCAGTTCATTATTATTGTTATTACAGATGAAAAACTGAGGCAAACAGGGTTAAGTGACTTGCCCAGAGTCACACAGATAATAAGTATCAGAGACCAGATTTAACTCACAAACTCAACTCTTTCTGACTTCAGGCCCAGCACCCTATGCACTTCACCACCAAGCTGCCCTAGGTTTGCCCATAGTTAAGAAGAAATTTCAGCTAAAATTATTTGGCTATCACTTATGAGAATTATGAAATTTTTGGTTGAGTTATTATGATAAGGTTAAAACTTACCAAGTGTTTGCATGGGTGAATTTTAAAAGGAAAGATTAATAATTGATTACAGTGTGGGGAAAAGTACAAGAAAAAGATCTTGTAAAATCTGATTGTTCAAAAACTTACAAGTTTTTTAAAATTTTATTTGTTTGGAGTTTTTTTTTCTTTTTTGAGGCCACCTGCTTAAAGGCAGAATCATACAATCTTATCAGCCTTGAACAGCAAGAGATTGTTGCTGTGTGAAATCCCTATCCCCTCCTCCATTGTAAATACCCTGTGTGGAGGGGGGAAGGGAGTAAATTAGGGATTTGGTTATAGTCTAGGACTGTTCATTGTGAATTATGAAGTTATATATGGAATGCTTCAAACTGAAGTTACATTTCTAACAAACTTAGTCTTAACAGAGTTTTAGAAATTTTCTTTTGTTGTAAGGATTAATATCCATTGCCTTAAGAGATGGGTATCTGGGGGCGGCTAGGTGTCGCAGTGAGTAAGAGCGCTGGCCTCGGAGTTGGGATGACCCGAGATCGAATCCGGCCTCAGAAAATGAGCACCCACACACAAATAATGACTAGCCGTGTAACCTTGAGCAAGTTACTTAACCCCAATTTAAAAAAAAAAAAAGAGATGGGTATCTGTTAGTCTGGAAGTTTATAACAATTAGTCAGTGTTTTTCAGTTTCAGTTTCACTTTCTATGTGGAATTCTAGAATGTAACTCTTTTCTGGATTTCTAATGGTAGATGTTTACATTAGGATGAGTTTAGGAAAAGGAGACAAAGAAAAGAAAGAAAAGGATGTTGAGTGAATTTTTAAAGGCCTGGTAAAATTTATCATTGCAAGTCTATGAAAGGAATAATAATAATTTAGCTGTATTTAGTGAAACTTGCTATTTGAGGTAAAATCTCATGGGACTGTAATCTGATATTTTGGGCATCGATTTTAGGTATGATTGTCCGCATTGTCAAAAAAGTCAATAGCCTACCATCTAAGGGGAATGCCACGTGTGGCCCAAAGGAGGTGTGCAGTCTAAGAGTTACTAAGGTGGATACCTGTCTGGTAAGGTCAAGAGAATGACCTTGGCATGGCCTAAGATAGGATCCTGTTGACTTGGTTTCCCCCTTTGTTACTTCCTGTAAATGGTGGAATTTGAATGATTGGCTCTAAAAACTTGACTGTAATTCCTACTGAGGTCAAACAGAGCTAGGGATGCTTTATCCTATTATATATGTGCTGAATCATTCTGTGTCCTTGGGCTTAGGCTTCCAGGGCCAGTTTGATGCTGTTATATTCATGTTCCTTCCATCTTATTCTCATAGCAAATCGGTATAACCAGGGCAAGTAAAACTGCAATTTCTTTTTTTTAAATCTAATGAATCTTGTTGCTGCAATACCTTAACATAAGATGCAAGTATATAAGATCTCAAGTGTTTTCATTCTAAAAATATAAACATTTTCATATCCTAAGCTACTAAGTAGATGAGTAGTTGAGCTTGTTGTCTGCCTGTTACTGGTTATATATTCATGTATAAGATTCTTGAACTATCTCAGTGTTAATGGGAAAAATTTGACAATGTTGCAGCAGTTTGTGGGATCAAGGTATAAATCTATTATTTAGTAGGGTTAAATCAGAAACATTTTCAGTTTTCTTTGAAAGGAATTCAGTATAATCAGTAACCTTAAAAGGAGAAAAACTTAATGGAATATTTTGTGTTACTTCAAAGAGAATTCCAATTTTACTTAGGTTTATTGTTTAATATGGAATTAACAACAGTGTGTGGAGCATGTCTTGAAGTACAAACATGTTTTATGCAATTTGGAGCTGATTACTTAGTATATTTACACATCTCATTCCAAGGCTTTTTGCTACAATTGGAGTAAAATTTGCAACTTTTAAGTAAATTAATTTGTGTGATTGGGATCATCTACTTACATAGTGTGTTGTTGCCTATGTTTTTCTGTAAGGATTAGATCTTTATTAGTCTCTATTCCTCCAGAGGAGGGGAAGATTTAAATTAATTGCAGTTTTAAATAATTAAAGTTCTAAATAACTAAGGTAAAAATTATAAAGTAAAAATTGAGTGAAATTTTTAAAGAAAGCAACAAGATCAGAAAATTATATATGTAATTTGAAAGGTTTTCAGAGTTCTACTTTCTATGACATTTTAGATTATTTAGGTTCTTTTAGTTGTTATTTGAATTTTTTTTTTAAGCAATTGGGGTTAAGTAACTTGCTCAAGGTTACACGGCTAGTCATTATTTATGTGTGGGTGCTCATTTTCTGAGGCTGGATTTGATCTCGGGTCATCCCAACTCCGAGGCCGGCGCTCTTACTCACTGCGCCACCTAGCCACCCCTGTTATTTGAATTTTTTAAATGTATCAATGTAATAATTTGCTAACCTGTATCAAAGGAATCAATTGATAAAAGAGTCAATGCCAATTTAGATTAGCATTCTTAGTCCCAGTTTACTTGTATACCTTAGTGAATATTAAATCTTTAACCAGGTGGACTCATTTTACAAGTCAGATCTCCATGGATTTATAGTTAATGGCAGTATTTGTATCAAGTATAGGGTTTAAATTTTTGTTTGTTGGGTTTTTTTGAGGGGGAAAGGCAAGGCAATTGGGATTGAGTGATTTGCCCAAGGTCACACAGCTAGTTAAGTGTCAAGTGTCTGAGGCTGGATTTAAACTCAGGTCCTCCTGACTTCAGGGCCCATTCTCTATTCACTCACTGCACCACCTAGCAGTCCCATATGGTTTAAGTTTTAAGTGAACTGTGGGTTCCTAATTTGATAACTCTATTGTTAATGAGATCAGAATCACAAAATTTGAGCTGGTCTTCACCCCATGAATTGGTTATTGGAGAAGTAAAATTTAAGAGAGTGTAAAATTTAAGAATCTGTAGTAAAGTGTATTGATATCTGTTTTGTAAGAGATCTAGATTTAAATCTAAGAATTTACAATAATTTAGAACCAGAAGAAGCACATCTACTAAGAGGAGTCTCTTAAAGCTGCTCCAAGAATGTTTCCAGACGAGATAACTATGTGGGACATCGGGGATCCAAGATGAAATGTGCTGATTAAATGGACATTGGAAATGGGTTAGTGGGATACTAGGAGACTTCATGTTAGTTAATGTTGTTGATCATTATTGTATTCCTTTTGTTTTCTTTACATCTTATGTTTGCTGAGTTCCCTTAGCTACCTCACACATGTAAATCTCCCTTCTGAATTTAGTCCATGAAACTGTGTGCTATAGACCTGCTTAATGATTAATCAGTCTTATTATTCATTTTCAGTTTTTCATTAGTTTAGTTTTACATTGCATAACTGTAAGGCTGTCCTAACCCTGTGTTTGAAAAGCTTGAAAAGTATACCCTACATAGTCATGATGCTTGGAAGATCGCATTGGATTAATTTATACATGAGCGATCTATGATAGCCACATGTTTGTTATGGATTAGAGGAGAAAATTGGTGAGATTCATTTTTTATCCTTTGATTTTATACTGAAACCTCTTCTAAGGTTTGAGTGAAGAAGCTTAAGTATGGCAAGGTCCAAATCCCCCTCTCTGATACCAAGGACACAGTTGTAGTTAGTAAAGGAAAAAATGTTCTCAATACTCTAATAAAACATTGTCTTAGCTTCTTCTGCAAGGTTTGTGGGGGTATTCCTGAGATACTAGCACAACCTGACCTGACTTTGTCCCATCTTTAACAATTAAGGTGGTCATTGTGAATTCCCCAGTCACCAGTAAGTCTGCCCTTTTCAGGGACCTCAGCAAGTAATTAGGACCTGTAAATTTATAAAAGCATTCCTTAGAGATAGTGGGAAGTGGTCCTCATTGCATTTGTGAGCTACGCCCACTTTCTTTGAAGCAGCCAATAATGATCTTTCATCTCTGAGATGCTGGCCATTTGGATTTCTGCTCTGTTTTTGTGTGTGTGTGTGTGTGTGTGTGTGTGTGTGTGTGTATGTGCTTGTAAACATGTATTGTACCCTCAGTTTGGGGTCTTTTGGCCAGAGACAGGGTCATTAGACTTATTCTTTATTATGAGGTCACATGCCCCTCATAATAAATGATGTCTTACACAGAGATTTTCCTCAGTTTACCTCTTTGTTAAATTTCAAAAGAGATGACTCTATGAAACATTAAGACATAATAAAACAATATAAAAAAAGACCAGAAGCCATTTTGTCTGGTGTGTTTGGAAGAACCAAGAATACTGAAACCTGCAGACTCAGAGTTCTGAGTGACTCTAAGCTCATGAATTTTCTTCCCCTAATGTGTTTCCCTGCCAAGGTTCTGTAAGTGTGTGTTTATGTTTCTCCTTAGTTACTAAGCCTTGGTAAAAGAGTTTGTTATGGATTTATTTGTGTATTGGGATATATTTTGTTATTTATGCCTTTAATTTAATATATTAGTATCTACAATATTTTTTCTTTTGTCTTACACCTAAGTAAATGCTTGTGCTCTGTCACAAGTAAAAATTCCAAGAGACAAAATTCAGGGTAATAAAAATTATTTTATTAAATAGGCCAGCTGATCAATAAATTAATGGTCAGTGATTTGGCTATCAAAGATGCCAAGGGAGATTCTGAAACACCTTAAATCAGGTGAGTACCTTATGACACGGAACTTCCCTAACAAGTGAAACTCAGCCCTGATTGATGAACATTTAATGAGGAGGTGGGCTAAGAGTCCTCTGCCCCTCCCAAACACTTTATTATGGTATGTGTGGGTGGGTGGGTGGGTGGAGGTAGGGGAGAGGTCAGCTGATAATGTGGCCTTGTGATGAGGTATGAGCCTGGGTCACCCCAAACTCTAATGAAGGAGATCAAGGACAAGAGCTCTTTCCCTACTCCCCTCCCCTGCTCCCAAAGACCTAGCATAAACTGGATCCCATTTATACTGCCGACAGAAATCAGATTCCCAGCTGGGTGGGACCAGCTCAAAGGCTTTGAGTATCGGCCTTGAGCAGAGCTGGAATGCTTGTGACATTCTTTAGCTGGGGAAGAGCTTCTCTTTGAACTAGCCTTTTGACGGAGAAAGGAATATTACAGATTATTATGAATAATTAAATGGTACAGTATTAAAATGAATTTCTCTCAGTTCATGATCCCAAAGAACCTTATGATGAGTGACTAGTTATGTAAATATCCCACTCTCTGTGTCTCTCACATGCCTTGTGAGTGGTTGGTTTTGTAGATAGAAGCAAACTTTGGATGAGGATTTGAATTAGAGTGATAAGGAAGTATTTTCCTTCAACAGAGACATGAGAGGGTCTGAATGTAATTACTGTTGTTCAATCATGTCTGATTTGGGGACTCCTTGGACCATAGCATACCAGTACTGTTCATAGGGTTTTCTTGGTAAAGATACTGGAGTGATTTGTCATTTCCTTCTCCAGTGGATTAAGGCAGAGGTTAGGTGACTTGTCCAGGGACACACAGCTATTAAATGTCTGAGGCTGGATTTGAATTGATGTCTTTCTGACTCTAGACCCAGCACTCTATTCACTGAGTCACCTGGCTGCCTGCATGTAACTATGCTGTGGTATATCTGGGAACTTAGACTTGCTAGTGGGAGAGCAGATTGACCGGCCTTAATTGTGGTAGCCAAATTCAGAGAGAAGTAGGGTTTTGACACATCTAGGTGAAAGGGATAAGGCCTCAGGTGCGACATTGTTGGCATGTTCATATAGTGCTTTTGTCTGCAAGTCCCTTTATACACTATAAGCTAATTTGCTTTGTGGGGGCTTCAGAATATACCACCTCATTCCTTTGATATACCAACTCAAGTTCCTAACAACGATCCTTAGTGGCCACTGGGTGTAGGTACATGGTATCTGGTGGCTTATAGTAACTTATGGTGTCAAACTCAAACAGAAACAAATCCCTGGTGACAATATTTTGACTTAGAAAACTACAAATTAACTTTATCTATGTTGTATTGTATTTTTCATTATTTTGCTAAACATTTCCCAATTACATTTTTTTCAAATGTTTATTAACTTCTGGTTTACATCATTCATTTCCACCAGATTCTGAGTTATAATTTTCCCCCATTTTTCCCCTACCCACCACTTCAGAATAGCAGTCCCACAGGATATCCCCTCATCCAATCTGCTCTCTCCCATCTCTTTCCCATGCCCCCTTTGACTTTTCCAGCAGGGCAAGGTGAAGCCTCAGGCCCCAATGCCTGCACATCTTATCTCCCAATTATATGCACAATAGTATTAATCATAGTATTTATATATTTTTTAAAACATTGATTTAAAAGGAAGATAAGCAACTCAGTATATGCTGAACATGTGTAGCTATGCAAAACATTGCCATAGTAGATATATTGTAAAAGACTGACTATATTTCCGCCCCCTCCTATCCCATTTCCCACCTGGTCCACTCCCCACTTTGGTCCTGTCCCTTTTCAAAAATGGGTGCTTCCAACTTCCCCCTCCCATCCTGCCCTCCCTTCCATTATCTCCCCTCTCATCCCCTTCTCCCCTATTCTCCTGTACAGTGAGAAACCCTATTTAGTATGTATGTCATTCTCTCCCTGATCCAAATTCAATATTCTCATTATATGAGAATAAGGTTTTGCCTTTTTGCCTTCTTGTTCTTCCCCTCCCTTGTAACCATTTCCCCTCACTTCTCCTGTATGAGATAGTTTACCCCATTCTGTCTTTCCCCATCTCTTCTCATTATATTCCTCTCTCACCTCTTAATTTCACCTTTTAAGTATCATCCCTTCCTATTAAATTCGACCTGTGCCCTCTATCTATGTATACATGAAAACATATATACACACATTCACATATGTATTCATATGCCCATATACCCTTCTTCAACTATTTTCATACTGAGAAAAGTTTCATCAGTTACAGTTGTCATTTTTCCCTGTAGGAATGTAAATAGCTCAACTTTGATTAAGTCATAATAATTTCTTTTCCCTGTTTATCTTCTCATGCTTCTCTTGCTTCTTGTATCTGAATGTCAAATTTTCTGTTCAACTCTGTTTTTTTCATCAAGATTGCTTGAAATTCCTCTATTCCACTGAATGACCATATTTTCCCCTGAAACATGATACTCAGTTTTGCTGGGTAGGTGATTCTTGGTTTTAATCCCAGCTCCTTTGACTCTGGAATATCATATTCCATGCCCTTCGATCCCTCAGTGTAGAAGCTGCCATATCCTGTGCTATCCTGATTGTGTTTCCACAATATTGAAATTGTTTCTTCCTGGGTGCTTGTAATATTCTCTCCTTGATCTGGGAATTCTGGAACCTGTCTACAATATTCCTAGGAGTTTTCTTTTTGGGATCTTTTTACATCAGGGCAATTTTCCTCGAGAATTTCTTGAAGGATGATTTCTAGATTCTTTCTTTGATCATGGTTTTCAGGTAGTCCAATAATTTTTAGATTGTCTCTCCTGGATCTATTTTCCAGGTCAGTGGTTTTCCCCATGAGGTATTTCACATTGCCTTCTATTCTTTCATTTCTCTGGATCTGCTTAATAGCATCTTGATTTCTCATAAAGTCACTAGCTTCCATTTGCTCCAATCTAATTCTGAAGGAATGATTCTCCCCAGTAAGTTTTTGAGATTCTTTTTCCATCTGGCAAATTTGGCTTTTTAAGGCATTCTTCTCCTCATTGCCTTTTTGAGCCTCTTTTACCATTTGAGTTAGTCTATTTTTTAAGGTGTTATTTTCCTCAGTCAGGCTGTTGACTCTCATTTCATGCTTTTCTTACATCTTTCTCATTTCTCTTCCCAATTTTTCCCCCACTTCTCTTATCTGCTTCTTAAGGTCCTCTATGGCCTGTAACCAGCTTGTGTTTTCATTTGGGGCTTTTGGTGCAGGATTTCTGACCTCCCAGTCCTCCTCCTGTTTCATGCTTTGATCCTCTTTGCCCCCCAAATAGGAGTCTAATATTGAATTTTTCTGTTTATTTTGTTTCCTTTGCCTACGCATGTTGCCACTCACTTACTTGACTTTTGGGCTTGTTGCCACAGTAGGACTCTGCCACCAGCCAGGGGAGCTTCCATCCCAAACGCTGGGCTTTTCTCAACTTCTGGAGGTATTAGTTGGGTGGCCTCTGTGAAGCCTCCATACACTCTGGCAAGCTGGTCACACACCCCAAGACCTCCACCCCAGACCACAATCCAGATCCAAGAAGGTTAAAGCAAGAGCCATTACCTGCTAGACTGATCTCCGGATCCCCCTACAGTTCACAGGCTAGGAGCTGAAGCTGCAATGTGGCAATGTGGCACAAGCTGTGCCCTGCTCCTCAGCAGCTTCTCCCCCCCAGAGAAAAGAGGCCACATGCTCTCCCAACCAGTCCCAAAGTCCATAGGGCACTGACCTCTCACTTTGTCCTAGGCATCTATGTGTTGATAATTCTGGAAACGCCACAGCTGCTGGTGTTCTGGGGTCCCTCCTGCTGGCTGCTGGTCCAGCTGCCCTGGGGCTAAAACCTCCAACTCCTGGGCTCAGCTCCCAGAGCGTTATGCTGGCTGCTTCCTGCCAGGCTGCAGGGCTGTCCTCAGTGGGAGGTTAGCTTCTCTGTGTCATTTTGTGGGTTCTGGAGCTCCAGAGGTCATTCAGAGTAGCCTTTTTACATAATTTTGAAGTGGTATGGGTGAGAGCTCTGGGAAGTGCTGTTTCTACTCTGCCATCTTGACTCTGCTCCCCTCCTAATTACATTTTAATCGGGTTCTGGCTGCTAGCACCTTGTGGACACCTCTGGACTACAGCATGCTGAATAAAGTTGTTCCATTTATTACCACAGCTCTCTCAGACTTCTTCATTGTGATAGAGTAGTTATACCAGAGATTTGGTTAATTTTGCTAATGACTTTTTCTCCATTCCTATGACTGAAACTAGTCGGGAGAAGTTTGGTAGGACCCTCTGAGCATCAATCCTGACAAAGCTAGGTTTCACCTGGAAAGAAGATACAGCATCCCTTCACCATACTTCCCTGTTGTACCTCAATTCTCCCTTGTACTGCCACAGTCTGGGAGTAGGGACTGGAAAGAGGGCACTCTTTCTGAAGGCATTGATATCCTTCACCACAATATGTTGACCTGGCTGGATGAGATGGTAGACATGTTAGATCAGATCATGCATCATATGAGGTTGAGTTTTGGAGAGTGCAGCAAATGGAGAGAACGTCAACAATTCCTGACACAGTCCAGAACAGCTTATTACCACTTACTTATCTGCATTGTAAAAAGGAAATTGAGACTCACTTGGACTTTTGGGGTTTTGAAAACCCATATTCCCTATCTAGGTATTATAAGCAGAAACAAGATGGGATTTTTTTTTTTCTTGTTGTTGGAGTTCAGTTTCCCAGTCTCAGCCTAATTTGTGGACATCTGAAGGAGTGATCTCCTTTGAACCCTAATAATTCGCAATTGTGCTGAGTCATGTAGGTTTTGTGCCTTCTGTCTCTGAGCCAATCAAGGGCCAAGTCTTTGTTATACATTCTGGGAGGTTAGCATTTGGCTTTGAGGGTTCACTCAGGAGAAGGATCTTTTGATTTCCTGGTTGAGACTCTGAGTGGACTGTTTGTTAAGAGGCCCCAGACTGCTCAGACTTCTATGCTCCTTCAATCCAGTGATGTATGTAACATGTATAGCTATATTGCTTCACTCAGACAGTTGGAGCCCTGTCTGTTGGTTTTTGTGCTAATTTCTCTGCTTGTATTTTCTCCAAGGTCAAGGTGCTGACCTTTCCCCTGAACTAGTGAATAGAACTAAAAGTAGGATTGTTAACCCCTTTTGAGCAGTCTTTCCTTTAAAAGCAGATCAAAGAACCTGTGCTAGCAGGCCATCTTGGGTGTGCTAGAGTGCTTGCTAATATATGTATCCTTATAATTCCGTTTATTTACTGAGCCTATCACCAAGTCTGTCTCTTTTGAGTAAAGCCCAGAACAAGCTAAAACTCTGGAAGGCCTAAAGCAGGCCCTCCAGCAGATTCTCCCTTATGATCTCATAGTTTAGAAGATCTCTGTCCATGAAGATGAAACTGATCAGAGCCTTTACCTTGGGATGGCCAGATCAAATGACAACTAGACTCTTTAGAGGTATCTAGGTAATACACTAAGTAATTCCACTGGGCCTAGATTCAGAAAGATCTGAGTTCAAATCCAGTCCCAGAGACTTATTAGCTATATACACTAGATAAGTCATTTAATCTCTATCTCAGTTTTCTAAACTGTAAATGGGGATTGTAATAGCACCTACCTCACAGGGCTGTCCTGTAGGTCCTGCCCCAAATGAATTTGACCCAAGTCTTTTTTCAGTCAAAGACAAGGTTTATCAGAATACTAGTCTGGGAGAGTGAGATTTTAAGAATCTGACATAGTGGCCAGATTTTAAGAATTTGAGCATTTGTGACACTTGTATTGACAAGTGGGCCAGATTAAATCTGAGCACTTTAATAGAGGCAAGATGGATCTTTTATACAGAAGACTGTGCAGAGAAGGACCTAGCAGTGGCATAGTAGTCTGGGAGTGACTGGGAGGTAAAAGAGAAGGATCAGGGACCTGGACCATCTAAAGGGGGTCTAGATGGAATTAAGAAGTAGTGGTCTAAGGCGGGGCCACAAGGAAAGGCCAGTTGAAAGGTTTATTGGGTTGAAGCCCCCACAAATGCCAGAGACTAGGCCATGTGGGAAAGTTCAAGGAAAGAAAGTTCAAGGGGGGTAGGGGATGGAGGTGGTTTCTCCAAGGCCTGTACTGTCTCATTTGTAAGGATCAAATGAGATAATATTTTAAAAGGGCTTAGTATAGTGCATGTAGTGATATATATTCATTGTAATATAAATTGCATAAATGTTTATTTCCTTTACTACCTTCCCCTTTTGAATTTGCAAGCTCCTTGAAGTGGACAAGTGATAAACATACACTTTTGAAAAGTCATTGCTCCTCTAATACATTGTTGGTGGATCTGAGAATTGGTACAACTATTCTGGAAAGCAAATTTGAATTATGAAAATAAAGTAATTAATGTTCATACCATTTTGACTGGAAGTTCTACTATTAAGTATACACTTTAAAGAGCTCAATGACAAAAAAAAATGCTTCTTATGCACCAAAATAATTATAATAGACCTTTTAGTGGTAGGAAAGAATTGGATAGCCAGAGTGGGAATGGCTAAATAAATTGTAGTGTATTAACATAGTGGGATATAACCTATGGCTAAACACCTATTTGAATAAGACTGTGGTCACTAGTGGAGATTGATTATTAATTGCTTCCTGCTTACTTCAGGGGCTGACTTGATGAGAGAGAAGAGAAATTTTGGTTTTCTGTCTTCCAGTTTTGAAAGAGAAGATTCTTATTTCCAGATTTTGTTCAGGAGAGAGGTCCCTGAAGGAGAAAGGGAAATGACAGAGAGAGAGAGAGAGAGAGAGAGATGGGGAGAGAGAGAGAGAGAGAGAGAGAGAGAGAGAGAGAGAGAGAGAGAGAGAGAGAGAGAGAGGGAGATTAGATTCTGGGAATAAATAATATTCATTGGAAAACCAGGAAGATTTTCATTACATTGATTTTACATTTATTCTTCCTTAATAGAATATGCCGACTCAGATAAATGTGAGCCCTTTTATACTGTTTCCTTTACAATTTCCCACCTTGTTCTCCATTGGCTAGGCACAACCTCCTGAACTGCCCAGGTCATACTCCTCACAAACAGCTTGTCAAGCATGCCTACAAGCCTGATCAAAAGCCTGGCTCTGCAAGATTACAGCTCTGATTAGAGCCAGTCACCTCTGTCCCACATTCTGCTTTCAAACAAAGATAGGAGCACTTTTAATTATGTGGAAACAAAATCCCTCCCATAGTTTCCCACAGGGACCATTCCTTTTGGTTGTGTTATCTTGCTCCTAGTGGGGTAGCTCATTTGCTCTGTTATTATGAGGCATATTTTTATTTATAGACCTTCTCTGATTTCTGTTTACTATTGGCTTGGATAAAAGGAGTTTACTGGCTATTCACTGTGTGATCTTTATGGAACTTCATTTGTAGGAAGGGAGTCAAGTCTTGGGACACTCCCCTGTTAAGGGATAGATACCAGGAACAAAGACAGAACCTAAAAATTTCCCCTAGACTAACAATATTTGGGGGAGTAGGTTGTAATGTTATCCTCATTTTATTGTAAACCAGTTTGCCCCCTCCCCAAACCAGTTTGGGACCCCATTACCTGAAAAAGCCAAAAACCTAGATTGACCAGTCAAGAGAAACACATTTTTGGCCCACTCTAAGCTTAACCTACCATAATGCTTTTTGTGCTTTAACAGGCATGCTTTGCTTTGCTCTCTGAGTGAATCCAAGCACTCCTGCTTTTGCTGACTGGGAACATTTTTCTGCCAAGGACATGGCTTACCAGACATTTCCCATATCTTTTTATGGCCCTCCCTTGTTAGAGGCACTATCTTGACATCCTATGTTTATGGTTGGCAGAAAACCAGACATCCTGGGGCCACACTATTTGTTTTATGGAACTATAATTTTGGCTTATGAAGGACACTGGTGTCCTGAGTAGGGGGTTGGGGTGGGGAGGAGAGAAGGATGAGTGGGTTTCTCTAAGGTTATAATTTCCTTCAACTGGCATTTGTTCAGAGTTCATTTTTTTCCCCAGTGAACTTCCTTGCATATCTCCATTTTCAAGATTCACCAGCTTTGAGAGAAATAAACATGCACATGCAGCCTAATTTTGTGTTCTGTAGAAAGAACTCTGTAAAAGTCCATAGTTAACATATATGAGGAGAAAAAAAACTCATTCAGGCTTGGGAGGGGTGAAGACAAAAGATACACAAGTTTATTATTTGACCACACTTGGAGAGACATACCCTCTAGAAACAAAAGTAAGTCCTAAAAACCTATGCCTGATGGTAAAGTCCCCACTGGCTGGGTAATATGGGGTGTACAACTTTCTGATACACCTGCTACATTGTTCCCCTGGATATGTTTCCCCCTCCTGATACATACATTATATGACCATTTAAATGAACCTTCAGTCTTCCCAGAGGAGGAGAGGTTAATATGGCAAGCAGGACTTTTACTCTACTTAGCTGACTTCTAACCTCAAAACAAGATAAAAACCAGTTGGATCCTTGCTTTGCCAGACATCTGTGTGAGACATAGCTCTTTCCTTTATGTCTCCCATTCTGATGATTGTTATTCTGAATTTATGGTAACAAATTTCTCCCTTATATATCTCTCAATTTCCCTCTTCTGCTCGAAGATAATCTAGTACTAATGTATGTTGATAGTGTCTACTACAATACATTTATTTTCCTGCATTTGCTGCAAGTCAAAAGACTTTCTGGTATTTATGAATCTCCTAGATTTCGTAAGTCATGTATTACATAATTTCTGTGGAAACAACAGTTTGAATCATTCCTCACACAAAGGAGGAAGCGGAGGCTGAATTACATCAAGTGACTAGCCCAGGATCACACCGATGATACAAAACTGGTGTCTTCCTGGCTCCAAATGCAACGCTGGCCATCTAGTTGCCTAGATTTGATGGGAAGGTTGTCTCCCCGAGCTGGGTCGGTTTGCTATTTACAATGCGAACTTTACACCTAGTAAAAAAAATCGGGAGGTGACATATGGCTGGGATACAGGTCCCAGCAAACTCCGGCTCAGTAAAAGACAATTCCCAGAGGCCTCAGCGGCGCCTGAGGTTACCCACAAAGCTTGGAGATAATCAGGAGTTGAGCTCCTCCCAGGCTTCAGCACTGCAACTCCCAGCTTCTTGAAAGTGACTAGGAATATGCAGAGGATTTCACCTTCAGCCTACATTTCCCAGAATGCTCTAGGTTCCGAGGTCAGTGCGGGTCGAGGGGGGCGGGAAGAAGAACCAACCAGTAAGGAAGTGGCTATAGAGGCCGCTCTCCGAACTGCAGCACGGACTTGCGCTCTGGTTGGCAGGACAGTAGAGCATCTCCTCTGCCCTAGGTCAAACTTTATTGCGTCTCCTTTTACCTCTGGTCCGAAATGAAGCCCAGAGGTTTCTGGGAAACGTAGTCCGTTGGAATTCTTCACACATGCGCACACAAACCCAAATAATTCTAAGTTTGGAACTGAGGGTGAGTGGGGAGGAGCGCGGTGGAGAGCAGCAGAGCGATTGAAGGCTTGGTTTTTTAGGACGAGAGCGCAATTCCTGAGTTAGGCAGCGAAGTGCAAGGTGGAGGTAGAAATGTGCAAGAATGAGCATCCCCTCACCCCCTGTTTCCTCATACTTCTCCTAAATCGTATATACGTGTGCAGGAGAGCCACTGAAGAGCTAGGTGAAAGGAGCCAGGTGTATAGACATCCTTCTCAGATGGGGAGGCGGGCACCGTCACCATGGCAACCTCAGGAGCGAGAGGCCGCTGCGGCTTCTGGGAATTGTAGTTCTACCAGACTTCTTAAAGGCACGCCAATCCTTGGGCTTTGGAACAAAAAGAAAATATAAAGAAGCTATGCAGAGGGTGGGCATTTGCAGAGAATGGGGTGACAAATGAAGAGGGTACCCACTAAGAGGGTTAGGGTTGCTCTGGAGACCCCAAAATACCAATACTCTGGGTTCTGCCAAATGAATTCGACTCTAGTCTTCTCAGCCAAAGAAAAGTAAAATTTATTAAAAGTTCCCTTGCATTCGACACAGAGTAAGTCTGTGCTAGGTCATTCTGTGGCGCTCTCACAAACAGGAAGAGAGACCGGGGTCTTCTACACAGAAGGTTGTGGGAGGAATCTAGAGGTGGTCTAGGGAAAGAGTTGGGGAGGGTCTTCAGGAGGATTTAATGAGGTCAATGAGTGATTAAGGGTGGGAAGTAGCTGGAGGCAACAGACGATGGTGGGCTAGGCCAGTTCTAGGGTGAATTGATATTTTGATAGGTGGGAAGTCTAGTAACCGACTTGGCTCATCAAATGGGATTATTTAATCAAGAGTCCAAGGGAGGTTCCCAGAGCCTGTACCTCAAGGACTCAAGAAGAGGTCAACGGGGATCCCAGAGCCCATACCTCATCAAAAAGGGCACTTTTCTAGCCCTCCCCATATATGTCCCTATGTAATGGGGTCCATAGGTCAGTGAAGGATTAACTCAGCCCTATGTATTCTTTCCTCCTATCAGGGAGAAAGGATGGGCAGTTTCAGGTGAGGTGCCTCTTATCTGCTTGAATAGGGTGGAGCCCAGAATCAGACCAGTCAGTAGAAATACCGGTAGAAGAGTTTGGCTTAATAAAGCAAGGAAGAAGTCATCAAGGAATAGAAGTGGGCATATATGCTGGGAGTCATTCTTAGACAATAGAGAATTTTGGAGTGGGAAGGTGGAAAGGTCACCTTCTTTGGTGGAGTTCCCGCTGACCATAGATTCTGTTTACCTGAGATGGCATCTATTTCAGTAACCACAGTTCTGTTTCTTTGGAGACCCAGAATTTCCTTAAAAATTTTAACTAGAGAGAGAAAAAAAGAAACAGAAACTGTTTATTGAAAAGATTTGATGTAATTCACTATTCTGTAGAGGAAGTTAAGAAAGAAAAAAAAGAATAAATATGAACCCTTGGACCCACAAAATTGTTGATAATAGGGTTATGTGGGGTATGTGCATAGGGAGTAAGAATGTTCTGGCCTTAAGTATCACTCCCCACAAAGCTAGGTTTCCTTTTTTTTTTTTTTTTTTAAATAAGAGACCACAGGAGGTGTTTCTTTTACAGGACTTTAGATCTCCTAGCAGAGTAAAGCAAGGCCAGAAAGTTATAATACCTCAAGAGTGATGTTGTTTCCTAAGCTACTTGATGCTTCTGGTCCTTAGTCCAATTCCTGTTGAGCAGGAAGGGTCACCCATGGTGAAGTTGAAGGAGGATTCCTTTCAGGATCAAGATTCTACCCCAAAGATTCTACCCCAAAGATTCTACACTCCTAGGAGATATCCCATCAGCTTTGTAGATGGTTCCAGTACCAAGAAGCATATGTGAGCCAAGAGACACAGCCAACTTCTGGGAATTTTGCTACATGAAACCAAAGATTCACACCAAAGAACAAATGCTGGAGTTTTTGGTCCTTGAGCAGTTCTTGAGTGTGTTGCCCAGGGAGATGCAGACCTGGAGTTTCTCAACAGCATCCAGAGACTGGTGAAGAGGTGATGTCTGTCACAGAGGATTTGCAGAGAGAGAGCCTTGGAAACTCATTTGATGAGTGAAGAGAAGGACTCTTGGTCTTCATAGTGAAGAAGTGGGAGAAAAATGCAGGACAATGAAATTTTTAGCAAAGGGAATCTCTGTTTTGGGGTGAGAGAGCCTAATATAGAAATAATAATGGCTAGGAAGCAATGTTGATTTTATTCCACCCTGGCGTTCATTTGTCTTTGCTGGTTCTTGTCTGCTCCATCCACCTCCTTCTCCCCCAAACTTCCGTTTTTAGAGGAGGATGGCTACATTCTACTTGGAAATCACTTTTGAGGCTATGGTGGTGTGTTTCTCTCAGGAGTCAAAGCTTCTGGATGGTTCTCAGAAAGAACTCTATACAGATGTTCTGCAGGAGAGCCAAGGAAATGTGATATCACTAGGTAAAGGATGCAGCTGGACTTTTTGCCCTTAAATTGGTTTTCCTGTGTATAAGAATAAGTTGATTGAATTGGGGGTGAGGGGGAACTCACCAAGCTCTCTTGTAATTAGCTATAAATAATTGTGTAAGAAAAATTACTAAAGTGAGGTCTTTACACCACTTTTGCTAGCCAAATTAACAATTTGACTTTCCTAAGAGTTGTGAGATGAGGGGAGGGAAATTAATTAATAGGTCTAGGAGAAAGAGGAAAAGGTGTGAAACCCCTATGTTATAACATGGTTGTAAGAGGAAAGAAAACCACTGCAACCTATCCCTTGACCTAAGTCTTTTAAGCTTTCTTATGTAACTCTCATGATGAGTGATGAAGTCTGAGCATATAGTGATAATTCAGTGAATGTTAATTCATGAAATTTTGAATTTGAAGGTCTGTTCAAACAGTGATAAATATAAGGGAAAACAGGGCCCAGCACTTTCATGTAAATGAGATAATTATTCAACAGAGCTTTCACTAATCTCGTTTAATAGTACAGAAGCTCCCTATATTCCCATTAGTAAATTGCAATTTATTCCTATAGACATAAACAATGAAAATCATAAGGAGAATCTGAAAGGGAAGATGTCAAGGGTCAGGAACCTCAATATTCCTTCACAGTTGCTCAGAGTTCAGAGGCAAAAGTCTGGAAGGATAACAAAAGAATGTCTGATGGAAGAAATGATATCTGTTTCTTTGGAAAATTCTCAAGAAGAAAGAAGATGTAGCACAGCTAGGTGGTGCAGTGAATAGAGCACTGGCCCTGCAGTCAGGAGGACTGGAGTTCAAATATGACCCCAGACACTTAACACTAAACTAGCCGTGTGACCTTGGGCAAGTCATTTAACCCCAATTGCCTACCTTCCCCCCTGCAAAAAGCAAAAAAAAAAAATCTAAAAAAGAAATCAGAAATTCATCTGTAGAGGATGCAAAAGGTACCAAGGAGCATCCTACATGTGGGCAGAGCTTCAGATGGAAAACACATCTTCCTCCAAAACACATCAGAGACTCTATCCAGGAGAGAAGCCCTGTAGCTGCCCTAGCTGTGGGGAAAGCTTTAGATGGAGGATGAATCTTGATGATCATGTCCCAGCTATGGGAAAGGCTTCAGGCAAAATTCAAATCTTTCTGTCCATCAGAGTCCATATAGGAGAAAAGCCTTTTAAGTGCAGTGACTTTGAGAAGGATTTTAGTGACAAATCAACATTTTGATACCATTAGAAAACCCACAGTGGGGAGAAATCCCATATATGTTATGAGTGTGGGGAGGATTTTAGAGACCATTCAGCTTTGTGTTACCAATGTGTTGTGTTCTCCATTGTGTTACCAATGGGAAAAAACCTTGTACATGCCTTAACTATGCAAAAACTTTCAGTTCATCCTCAAACCTTTATAGATCCCAGAGACATTACAGGAATGAAATTCCATAAACAATGAGCTTATAATGCCATCCTCAAAATGATCTTATAACCTTCTCAATACAAAAAGTCTTCTAAGTTTATCTCTGCTCCCATAAAGGCTGTTCTGGGTACTGTCCACGTTTTTATTTGACCTAAGTTCCTTCAGTGTATGTACTGTGTGTCAGATTCTATTCAGGGGCTTTTTGTCCCCTCCTCTATGAATCTAAAAATCTATTTCCTCAGCTTACCTCCATGTTCTTTTTCCTGTATTATCTACCTTAGTCTAGTATGACGTGATAATAGTTGAGTACATGGGGAGGTGGTCTGTGTGTGTGTGTGTGATTCCTAGGGAATTGTCCATGGTTACAGTCAAGAAGAGCAGAAAACAATTATAGGCTAGACACCTCCCCCCACCAGCCACCAGTGGTTCCCAGTCTTTTAAAATAATTTCATTTTAAAAAAAAATTAGAATTGCTCAAAATGGATTTTGTGGCTTTTATCTTTTAAAGTTTAGTTTAAATATAATTTATGGAACGTCCTTTGAAAAAAATTAGGTGTATGGGCATTAGGAGACTGTGAAATTAAATATCTTGTAGCTTAGCAGTTTTGAAATCCATAAATCAATCTTAATAGTTGACTTTCCTAGAGTATATAATAGTACTGAAATACTTGAATTGCTGGGCCAAAGGGTATGGATAGTTCACTCACTTTTCTTGTATAATTCCTAATAGAAATCCAGAATGGTTGGGCCACTTCATAGCTCCACCAACATGGCAACCATCAGTTAGCCTATGTTCTCATAGTCTTTCTAGCATTGATTATTTCCATCTTTTTTGTGTGTTTGGCAGTTTATTGAGTGATAGTTGTTTTGATTTTCATTTGCTCTTACTACTAGAGAATTGGAGCAAGTTTTTGTGTGTCATTTATAGTTTATGAATCTTCTACAACTGTTCATATGCTTGGATAACTTATCTGTTGGGTAGTGGCTTTTAGTTAGCACCATTATTTTGGATATCAGACTTTTATTAATAATATTTGATGTAAATATTTTTCTCTTTCTGCCATTCTATTCTAATTCTATCTTCACTGATTTTATTCATACAAAAGCTTTTTTCATTTTGTTGTGTTATTATTGTCTACTGTACCTTTTATAACCTCCTCTGTTTCTTATTTGGTTAAAAGTCTCTTTCCAAGCATAGTTATGAAAGATACTTAATCTTGTTCTCTTCTCCCTTGTTAATGGTGTGACCTTTTATGTTCACATTGTGTATCGATTTTGAGCTTATGATATAAGATTTTGATCTAATCCTTTTTCAGAATCACTTTCCAGAGTTTTCCTAGAAATCAGCAATCACAAAGAGCCAGCATAACTTCATTTAGAATGAGTCAGAAGACTTCCAGTCAAGATGACTGCTTGAACAGAGGCAGAGAGCCCAGCTCTCACCCACCACTCAAAGCCTAAAAATAGTACCAGGCTAAATAATGACCAAGAAATCTAATGACAAACAACAGTAAACAACTTCATCCACCCCAGAACTGTAAAAAATACATCAGCCAGAAGTCCACAGACAATAGGAAAGAGAGTTTACCAGAAAAACCTGTGCCTGAACCGGTACACCAGACCTAAGGCTCACAGCTCAGCCAGATATGGACCAGAGATACCTCTAGATGGCAGAGTTTTGTGTCTAGAGGCAGCTTCCATGAGAAAATCCTAGGATGGTCAGAAATCCATAGCATGGATCTTTCAAGTGCCATGGGGCAGTAATGACCGATCCTGACATGACTGTACACAGGTTAGAACATCCCAGTTCCATAGGGTTTCCAAGTCTCTAACACTCTGTCCCAGAATGCTACAGAAGACCCTGAAGATCCAATGCTCAACTTCAAAAAATAAAGGAGATCTAAAACTTACCAGCACTCAGTGTAGACATTCCCCATGAGTGAAGGTCAGCCTAGGCAAAACAAATTGAGACCAAACAGCCTCTATTACCCACTCAAAAATACCACATGATGAAGCCTGGAGTCAGGAAGATTTATCTTCCTGAGTTCAAATACAGCCTTAGACACTTACTAGCTTTGTGACCCTGGGTAAGTCACTTAACACTGCTTCCATTTTCTCATCTGTAAAATGAGCTGGGGAAGGAAATGGTAAATCATTCCAGTGTCTTTGCCAAGAAACCCCCATATGAAGATTATGAAGAGTTGAACACAACTAAAACACTGAACAACAAAAAACAATCAGATGCAAGAGTCAAAAAGCAAAAAACCTAATCTTACACTGGGGGCATTCTGCTTGGCTTTTGTTAGCTGGGGATTACAAAAAAAGAGATGTCAGCCTGCCCTTATCAAGGAGCTTTATTCACTGCCCCCTACCAGGGATTCTAAAACTAGAGTCTTTCCTTTTTAATCCTGTGTGTTTCATTTTATGTGCTTAAAAGCATTATTCTGAAAAGGGTTCCAGACTGCCAAAGAAGTCCTCGACATACAAAATGTTACAGATTCCTATGATTGAATGAAGTTTGTCTTTGTTTTTTTTTTTATTCTTTGTTTTGAGACTTGGTCTCCCTATGTTGTTCAGTTTAGAAGTATATTGGCTAGTCCCAGTTTGATTCCACTGCTGATGGGCCTGGAAGCTTTAATCTGCTCCATTTCCAACCCAGCCCAGTTCATCGCTCCTTGGGCAACCTGTTGGCTCACTGCTCCTGGGGACACACTGAGAGGTGCCAGACTTGGTACAGACATCTGGTCAGTTCTAGCCATACTATAGTAAGGCTACTGAGCTCAAGTGATCCGCCAACTTCTCGCCTCTTAAGGAGCAGGTATTGCAGGTGCATGCTTGCACATCCATCCTACACTGAAGTTGATATTATTGAGTTGACCCTGAAGAGATGAGCATGAGAGTGGGCCTTATGAGTTAGCAGAGCCCAGCAGAGTAAGGAGGAGACCCAGTGGAGACCCTATATACAGTGAAAAGCAGGTAAGGTAAGCCCAGGGCAATAATGCCCCCATGAGTTGCAGGCCCAGTGAGAACAGTGTGGTGACATCACCAGGAGATGCTCAAGGCCCTGTAGCATTGTAGGACTGCATTATTCCTCCATACATAGTCTCCATTTGTCTGTCATACAAAATCCCCATGTATGATTACCTTGGGCAACAATGGCATATATGTTCCCTGGATAGTGTACTTGTATCCACATTTATGGATAGTGAACAAGAGATAATGCAGATTATCAATTTTCTTACTGTTTTATTTCATTATGTAAGGGTGGGGTTAACTGAGTAAATCAATTAAATCACCCCGTCTCATTTAAAGTGATAAAATTCTATGTCCTGATACTTTAGCCAAGTGAGAATATGTCTCAGTCAATTAAACATAGGCTTTAGACTAAGTATGAAAAAGTCTTTGATCAGCCAGAGTAAGTTTGCACAGGAAATGTGTTCACATTGGTTTAAGAAACTTGGTAATGCTCTGTGGGGCTAGAAAGCTAATTCAGAAACCCAAGAGTTTGAGCTGAAGAGGTAAGAGATCATTCCAGCTAAATCTATGAGAAGGAATCAGTTATGGGGCAGGAACAGAGCCTAGGGCCTTAGCCTTCATCTGAGTCTCTTCTATTGCTTCTCTAAAGGAAGACCTCATGAAATTTCTAGATCCAGGTTCCCATCTTTCCATTGGCATCCTAGCAGTGTCCCCAAAACAGCTTATGACATTGCCTTCACTGGGACCCAGTGACATGCTGGATATAATCAGTCAAAAAACATTTTTAAAGCACCTACTATGTGCCTGGCAAAGTGCTAAACTCTAGAGATACAAATACAATCTATTGGGAGAAGACAAACATGCAAAAGTGCTGAAAAGCCAGTGGCAGGAGGGAAAAGACAGAGAGACATGGTGGAAAGTCGGAGAAGTCCTAAAGTAGTATGGCCAGGTGAAAAATGACATGTTTGGAGTTGAGATCCTTCCAAAATCCCTGCAGGAAAGCGATGCCATACTTAGTCTTAAGGACTCTAGCAGAAAGACTGTGAATTAACCCTTTGCCACATGTGCTCTATAATCTTGGGTCCACCTTCCTTAAATTCCATATGTACCTGTAGGAAAGTATAGCACAGACTTTTGGAGCACAGACTGTTCCTACTATAACTAACACCTTAGCTAATTAAACCTGATTAATTGATATCAACCAATAATCATGGAGGGAAACACACAAGTTGGGGTGGGAGGGAAAGCTCACGAAGTAGATAGCACTTGAAAGGAGGGCAGTCTCCAGTCGTCCTGATCTATATCTGGCCACTGGACCCAGAGAGAAAGTGAGGCTGGTGACTTTGCACAGCCCTCCCTCACTTAAATCCAATTCACTTTCATGTTATGGCATCATTTCCCTGATGTCACGGTCCTCTTTGAGAACAAAGAACAAACAACAACAACCATCTAGATCTAAGGCTATCTTTCTTTTTCTAAGTACATTATTAAGATAATTTTTAAGTCCTTAGCTCTAGTTTCCATTTCCAATTTTCTCCATTAATACTGGAGTTTATGCTACTATGACCTTGCTTTTATTAGTGGAGGGAATTTGCTATTAATAATTATGCATGAGAAGTGTTTTTCTTTTGTGAAGCTGTACTAAAAATGGGAACCCATAAAACCATTCCCCTGGGCAAGGGACTATAGTAAGAAATCATATTGAGAACACAGGGAAGGGGTGGGGATAGGTCAGAGAAATTCTGGCATTAGAAGTCCAATAGGGGTTACAGAATGTGAAACAAAAGGAAGTTGAGTCTGCTGGGGACAGGCTCTGGAAAAGAGATTATGGTTGATGGATGAACTTTCATGGTTCACCTAATTCTCAGTGCTACCACCCAAATGGAAACTCTCATTAACTCAGGGCTGGATTGCTCTAGTAGCATGCAGGGTGGTCTTCCTGGTTCCTCTCTCTCCTCACTCCAATCTATCCTTTATGTACCTACCTGAAATGATTATCCTAAGGTGTAGATCTAAGCCTGTTTTAAAAAATCTTCAGAGCACAAGCCCCTGCCCCCATGCCCTGAGAAAACAAATGTCAACATCTTTACCCAACATTTAGATTTAGGACCCTTCACAACCTAGTTTCAACCTACTTGGGTAGGCTTTTCTCACGCTACTGTCCTTGATGCACTCTATATTTGAGTCAAACTGGATTATTAGTGATTTTCCAATTTTATCTTGCAATTCATTTCTGTAGCATGTGCACATAGGTTGTCCAGTATGCCAAGCATGGAAAAGAGTCCTCTGGGCAAATAGCATCATCCATCTATCTTCATCCCCTTGGGAAAAACTAGCCAACTAGTGGTTACTTAGCACCAGCTATGTGCTCAGTATTTTATTATTATATAGTAGAGGAGAATTAGTTCCCTCTCTCCTCTCTACCAAATGGTATAATCATAAAAAGCAAGGGGTAGAAAACAAGTAACAGTATTTAATATGTTAAATCAAGGGCAAAGCCATGTCTATGCCCCATTGTCTCTATACAAAATGTGAAGAAATTTCCCTGATAGAATTGGAGAATCAGCAAGACATTGATTAGCTGTATATGGGGCATACCCCTTGGTGACCTTCAAAAAACCAAGCCTTCCAGCTCTGGAAGGAGCCCAAGGAGGAAACAGCTTTGTTTTCGGAGTTTAGAACCTATAGTTTTAGGAGCAAGAATTCCCAGAGTACCTTGGAACTCTGGCCACCCTTTCGGAGAGCCAACTCACAAAAATCACCCTACATCAGACTAGACTGCAGAGAAAGGTAATGAAGATTTTTCTGACAACTATGAGAGGGGCCTGCATTTTTCCAGAATGAAGGGAGGGGACAGCCATGGCCAGTGCCTCTAGATAGTCTGCCCTTTGATATACCCGGCCAGTTCATGGAAAGTCATATGACCCTCTTTCCATGGGTATACAAGATTCTCTATGCCTCACTCCTTGAAACAAGGAGAAAAAAGAGAAAGGGTTGAATTATTCATTATGTAGTAGAGGTTATATTGCATGGAGCACATATGAGAATGGTCCTGAAAGACTGTCCCAGATCTTTCCTGGAAATTCTTAGGATTTCAGGGGAATGTATGACTGAATGCTGAAGGGCCTTGTACTCTGAAATGATGAAGCAATTCCTTTATTGGACACTGAGCAGTAAATGCTGCTGACTCAGTGGATATTTTATGTATTGTATGTATCTATTTATTAGTATGCCCTAAGTTTATGGGGATAATATGTGTATATAAGTGTTCTCACCATGCTATCTTGATAAATGTCTTTGCTTTGAATTATTGTCTTTTGTTTTATTATTGTTTGGTTGTTTCAGTTGTGTCTAACTCTTCATGACCCCTTTGGGGAATTCTTGACAAAGACATTGGAGTGGTTTGCCATTTCCTTCTCTAGCTAATTTCACAGATAAGAAAACTGAAGTAAATAATGTTAAGAGACTTGACCAGGGCCACACAACTAGTAATTATCTGAGGCCAGATTTAAACTCAGGAAGATGAGTTTTCTTGACTTCAGACCTGGCACTCTATCCACTCTACCACCTAACTTCCCCCTGAATTGTGTTTACTAGCTGACTCTAAAGATAAACACACTAGTGGGAAGTAGTGAGCTACATAGTTTTATAGTAAGGACACACAGAATAGTTCTGAATCTTGGTATAGTCACTACCCTCCAAGGGATCCAACTCAAAAGTATGAATTCAAGTTGAGGGGCTAGCCCTTAGAGGGGTTCTATTAATTTTTTTCTTTTTGGAGGGGAGTTGGGGTTAAGTGACTTGCCCAAAGTCACATGGCTAGTTTTTGTGTTAAGTGTCTGAGGCCAGATTTGAACTCAGGTCCTCCTGACTCCAGGGTTGGTGCTCTATTTACTGCACCACCTAGGTGGGGCCGAGAAGGGTTCTATTCTTAACAAGAATAATAATAATCTTTCACATTTCTATAGTTTATTAAGATTTATAAGGCAACAAGTCAACATGCATTCATTAAGTGTCTAGTATGCAAAAGATCTAAGTCCCTATTCTCCAGGAGCTTACAATTTAATGGTAGAGACAACTTGCAAGTGACTATTACAAACCAGATATATGTATGTGTGTATGTATATGTATGGATGTATGTACATATAAGATAGATTGGAAATAACCAATAGAGATAAGTCAATAATATTAAAGAAGATCAAAAAAAGGCTTCATGCAGATGGTGAGATCTTAGCTGGGGCTTGTAGGAAGCCAGGGAAGCCAGTACCCTGAAATGAGGAGGAACATAATTCTAGGCATAGGGGACAGCCAGTAAAAACGCTTGGAACTAGAAGACAGAGGAACAGCAGGGGGGACCAGTGTTACTGGATCTTCGGGGCAGGAGGAGAGGGGCAGTAAGGCGTAAAAAAGACTGGAAAGGTGGGAAGATACCAGGTTATAAAGGGATTTAAAAGGCAAATAGAAGGATTTATATTTTATCTTGAAGGGAGCCACTAGGGTTTATTGATTAGGGGAATGACACGGTCAGATCTTTGCTTTAAGAAGATCAATTTGAAAGATGAGTGGAAGATGAATTGGAGTGGGGAGAGAATCAAAGAAGGGGAAAAAACCAAAAGGCTATTTCAATAGTCCAAGCATGAGGTGATCAGTGCCTCACTAGGGTAGTGGAAGTGTCAGAGGAGAGAAGGGGGCATATATTATAGATGTAACAAAGGTAACATTGACAGGCCTTGGCAATAGATTGGATATGGGTAGTGAAAGTGGAGGCAGCTAGGTGACACAATGAATAGAGCACCGGCCTTGAAGTCAGGAAGACCTGAGTTCAAATCCAGCCTCAGATACTTAACACTTAACTGTATGACCTTGGGCAAGTCACAACCCCAATTGCCTTGCCTTCCCTGCTCAAAAAAAAAAAAAAAGAAGAAAAAAAAACCCCAGGAATCAAGGATGATGCCAGGGTTATAAGCCTCATTGACTGAGAGGACCGTGGTGCCTTCTACAATAAAAGGAAAGATAGGAAGAATGGGAGGGCTTGGGGAAAAGAGGATGAATTTATTTTAGACATGTTCCATTTAAGATGTCTATAGGACTTCCAATTTGAGATGTTCAGTTGGCAATTAGAGGTGTGAGATTGGAGGTCAGCAAAGAGGTTAGAGCTGGATGAGTAGATATGAGAATCATCTGCATAAAAGATGACAGTTGAATCCATGGGAACTGATGAGATCATCAAATGAGATTGCAGAGAGGGAGAAGAGAAGAGGGCCCTCATGTTAGGCATGCTTTAGACTGAGACTCAGCAAAGCAGACTGAGGAGTGCTCTGACAAATAGGAGAACCAGCACAGAACAATATCACAAAAATCTAGAGAGAACACATCGTCAAGGAGAAGATGATGGACTTTGGAGAGAGCGGTTTCAGTTGAATGATAGGTGAGGTCAGGAGTCAGACTACAGTCGTAGAGAGTTTTAAAAAAAGAGTGATAGGTAAGGAAGTGAAGGAGACCTTCTCTAGGAGATCAGCCACAGAAAGAAGGAAAGATAAAGATGAATTAGCAGGTATGGACAGAGCAAATTAAAGGGTTTTTGTTTTTTTTTTATTTTTTTTTTATTTTTTGGTCTTTATTACTTTGTTTACTTTTAGTTTACAATATTCGTTTCCACAATTCCTTGAGTTTCAAATTTTCTCTCCCTCTCCCCTCCTCCCCCCCATGGCGGCATACAATCAAGTATAGTATCTGCAAGTCCTTTCACATCAGGCATTACAAATTAAAGTTTTTTTTGAGAATGGGAGAGACACTGATGTGTTCGTAGGCAGTAGGGAAACAACCAGTTGATGAGGAGAGACTGAAGATAAGTGAGAGTTGGAATGCAGAGGGGGTGATTTTCTGGAGGACACAGGATTGACAGAGATCACTTGTGCAGGGAAAGGCAAAGAGAAGGTTCACCTCATGTGAGCTGGGTGAAGGAAGAGATGATGCCAGAATGCATCTGAGTGATGTGTCAGGAGAAAGAAAGGAGAAGAGGAAGCTTTCTGCAAATGGCCCCATTTTTTCCAGTTAAATATGGGGCAAAGTTCTCAGGTGAGACCATAAGGGTGGGGAGATCCATGGTAGGTTTGGGGAGGGATGAGGAGGTTCGAGAAAACCTCTGTGGTGGGATAATAAGTGAGTATATGTAAAAGAATTGCCTTGTTGCAGTGAGAACCCAGCTAAAATGATATAATATGATTTGTAATGGATCCAGTCAGCACTTTCATGATTTTTCTCCAACTTTATGCAGCGACATGGGAGTAGGAGTAAAGACAGTGGATGGTGAGAGGAATATGAAGCTGAGACTTGACAGGACAAGATTGGTTTTAGGATAAAGAGCAAGGGGACAAGGAGAAGAGGACAGTGTAGAATTGTGATGGTTCACCAATGGGTCAAGATGGGGAAGGGAGGAGGATATAGTGAATACAGGAATGATGACCGGGAAAGGCTGAAGACTAGAGATGTTAAAGGTAGTGTGGTGATGAGGTAGAACTATGTTCAGTATTTCAGGGCAGAGGGAGAGGTTGAATGGCAAGAGAGTGTGACCATAAAAGGAAATTACAGAGTTCATGAACATACAAGTAGAACATTGGCAGGTAATGGCGAGATCAAGGGTATGTTCATCTCTATGTGTAGTCAAGATGAGGTGGAAGAGCAGGTTGTGGAAAATAATTAAGCTCAAGTACTGGGATGCTACAGTGTTTGAGGGCGTATCAATGTGTATGTTGAAGTCCCCTACTCTTGAGGGCAGGATTTGGGGAGGAGAGAAAGATTATGAGCCAAGGACTGAACTACTGAGGAAAGAAGGGGGGGATTCTGGAGGTTGGTAGATAACAGTTTCCAGAATCTTGGTTGAGTGGTAAATATGGATTGAATCAACCTCAGAGGAGAGGCTACTGAGGGATAATGGTAGAAGGAAAGGAAGAAAGGAAACAAGCATTTATGAAGAATTTTTTAGGTACTGTGCCAAGCATTTTACAAATATCTAATTTGATCCCCACAACAACTCTGGGATGTAGGTACTATTCTTAAACCCATTTTACAGTTGAGGAAACTGAGGCACACTTGGAGGCAAACCTTGCAAAGTTATTCTTGTTGCCTTTACCCAAGGTGACCCTTGCTGAAGGTCATATGACTGTTAAGTATCTGAGGTTAGACTTAAATTTAAGTCTTCCTGATTCCAGGCCCAGTACTCTGTCCCCTTCACTGCCTAGCTATACCTTGTCTAGAAGCAGCAATGAGGAGCAAGGAATGCCCCATAAGGGTATGAGGGGAAGTGCAACCAGTGATGGAAAAGGTGGCCAGGGAGGGAATGTCATGGGGCAGATAGGTGACATGGTAAATGGACCCATTGTCAGGAGAGACCTGAGTTCAAATTCAGCCTCAGACACTTACTAGCTATATAATTCTGGGCAAGTCATTTAACCTCTGTCTGAATCAGTTTCTTTCTATCATTATTATTAGTAGTACTAGTAGTAGTCATGGTAGTATGATTAGGATTTCAATGAGAGCCAGAAGATGGGAGAAGTAGGAAAGGAAACATTTCAGATGAAAGCAAGTTTGTCACCTATGGATCAAGCATTTCAGAGAGCATAGTGGGAGAGGCATGAAGCTTTAGAAGGGGGACATTAGGAGAGTTGAATTGAGGGGTATGAGAACAAAGGAGCAAGCACTGGGGGTTAGAGAAGGGGTTTCTGGGGGGTTCAGAATCACTAGGATAGAAAGGGAATGACAGGATAGGATTTTATTAATTATTGAGGAATGAGTTCATATAAGTTATCAAAATCCTTAAAGATTCAGCCTAAGGGCAGAGTGCTCTCAGAGGGAGTGCTATGCAACGGTGTCTCTCCTTGTCCAGTGGGCAAGGCCAGGCTGGTTACTTGTGAAGGGAGCAGGATGGAATGGTGTATGGCCTCTTCCCCAGCAAGGGGGCTAGGTCAAGCCAGGAAACTGATGAAGGGAACACTATTTACAAAGCACTTTCCTTAAAACAACCTTATGAGATTGATAGTATGATTATTATTACTCCAATTGTCCAGGTAAAGAATTTGAAAATCAGAGATATTAGGTAAATTCAAAGCCCAGGTTTCCTGAACCCAAGTCTAGTGTTCTTTCCCTAAGAGATATGGAGATACAACAGAAATATTAAACATGTTCCCTGCCAGCATGGCTTAGGAAATAAGATGCACATGAAATAATGATTTTTTCAAATGCACCACAGTATGTAATCAAGTGTTTTTATGTGATGTGAGTAACTCTAAATGTTGTATGAATTGAAAGAAGGCGTTGATCATAGAAAGCTGGAGAAGGAAAAGAAGGGTTCTTGGATGAGTCTGAATTTGAGATGGGCACATTTTTAGAAAGGTAGAGGAAAGGATTTTTAACATTGCTTAGAAGAATATAAGTGAAGATGTGAGGACAAGAAGAAACATGGCAAGAACGATGGGGAGGCAATAAGTAGATTTGCTTGACTAGAGTAAATTATTCATATTGGATTGTAGTAAGGCATGAAGTGTATAAAACAGGTAAGATGGAGTCACTTTAGAAAGAGGCTTGGATGCTGGAACTCTAGGATAAGAAGTTTGGATTTGATTTCCATGGAAATAAATATTGCCTATTGATTTTTTTATTTGGATTCTTGAATTGGAGAATAAATTCTTGAGTGAGAGTGATGTTTTAGGAAGGACAATTAATCTTGCAGTGGCATGCAAGATGGGTTGAAGGTATCTTTATGCATTTTAACAAAGCTTTCTGTTGATGATAACTGGTCAAATCCAGAAAAGATCCTATTGGTGGAATATCGAGGCCTGGAAACAACAGCTATCTAGCACATAGAGGAGATGTTTTGGGACATTTTACTGTTGCCCCTTAAATAGTGCTGCAGATCAGACTGGCTATGGTGCTGAGACAAATTACTTTGAATACTAAGGAAGTAGGGGAGGTTTCTGAACTCCAGAGCTGTCTCAGCTCTGTTTTGCTCAGGTCCCAGTTGTTCCTGATTCTCTCTGGACTGTTGCTGGGAGAGTTTCACTAAGGGCTCCCTTCCTAACTAACCTCCCAAGACTCATTTGTAGCAAAAGTGAAACTCTGGCTGGGCATAATTGGTCTGATGCAAAGCTCCTGTGGAGACTTCTAAACTGTGCCGTCTCTAGAGACTGCTAAGCCCCCAAAGCTAATGAGGCTGGGCTGGTGTCTCCTTAAACTTTCTCTCTCTTTGCAGTATTGAGGGTATTCTTTTCCACAGGGACTAAAACCATGAAAGATAATTGTTTAGTGGTTCTGACTTGGCAGAAATACTACTATGACTCAGACGCTTATTTGGAAAATGGGCTGAGATTTATTATTATGACTCCCCAGAGAGCAAAGTTTTGAAGTTCAAAGTCATTGCTATTGACTTAACAGTAATGATATGCTAGGCATTGCCATCCATGTGTTATAAGTCACTGGGGGATCTGGAAGGCTTGAACTTGCCATATTTAGAAAAATTATAATTGTAAAATAATAGCTGTTGCCAGGTCCAGAAAAGCTGGGATCATTACCATTCCCCTCTCCTTGTCTGTCCCTTTCAGCTCGGGATTCATGCATGTAGAAACTATCCAGTACTGTGGGAACCTGACCACTTGAAAGAAGGGTCAGATTCTGGGTTGGTTTTTTTTCCTATTCTTTGGCTTATTACATTCCTGGACCACAGCCCAAGGGAAAATTCCTTACAGCCTAGATTTTGGCTTGTGCCTAGGGTCTTTCCAAGGAAAGGAGTGGAGTAGAAAGATATTCAATATACATTGTTGATCAGGTATATGACAATTATTTATTTCCTCTACAAAAAGAAATGCTAACCACAGTGAATGCTTTTCTCAAACGAACAAAACGTAAAACAAGCCACAGCATTAGTATTATAACAACTGTTAGACTCTTCAGGGGGTTGAAATTTAAATATTTAAGCATGAAGTAGGGATTGATGAATAAGTATTTTATGTTTCACTTCAGTTCTTCACTGTCCAAACAATTCCCTCCGTGTCTTCTGGCAAGCTAGGCTGGATATTGGATCCATCACGTGACCAATGGGCATCTTTTCCTCTAAGAAGGGTTGTAGTGGATATAGAGAAGACAGCTTCTGTGCTGACAGGATGTGTAGAAGCTCTATACCTCCTGAACTCAAAAAGTGGCCCTCCGAAGCTGGGGTTGTGCATCTCAGGATCACTGTTCAGTCACCTATATTTAGGAAAGAAACATAAAATTGAAAAGTCAGCTAGGGTTGTGAGATCCAGTCTTAGACTCATGCAGGCAAGATTGGAGCTTTAGCTGTTATGTTCTCACAGCTACCATGGGGCCAGGATTGGGAAAGGTATTAGTCCTATTCCAACCCCTACAGGAAGAGATTCAATAGTCCTGACACAATCTGCAAAGAAGAAGAGAAGGCAGAAGGCAAGTCACCTCCTTTTCAAGATTCGTGAAGTTAGCAGCATTTATTGTTCAGTGGCCATTAAGGGGATCACTTCATCATTTTGAAGTTCAGTGTACTTCAGAATTGTCACACATGTTCCTGGAATGTTCCAGAGAAGCTCTGGCACGCATTCCCTGGGACAGACCCTATAAGACCATCCTTGTATGTGATCCATGAGATATAACCTCTTGTGGCTGCCGCTATATAATGAAAAAGTTTAACCTTTCATTTTTTTCCTTTTTATTTCAAGGAATAAGGTATATGGGAAAAAAACTACCCTGTAAGAAAGTTGCATGACTTTGCAGGCCAGGCCCATCTCCAGAAGGCCTGGTTAGTGGCTGGTCATCTAGAAGCTCTAACCATGGTTCCCCACCCCTTTCATTCTAGAAAAGTACAGGCCAGAGAGAGAGAGCCAAAATAGAGGAATAGCAGGGAGAAATACAGTCAAGAACCCCAGTGCAATTCTACAAAGATCTTGAAAACACATCAGACCAAGTCCTGGTCAGGAAATCCAAGAAAAAAAATCATAATGAGTCCTATTGCCAGCCCGGTTCAGAACAGGGAGACAGGCAGAGTTGTCTAGGGATAGGTTCTGGCCAAAGAGCAATGAATCTGTACACCAGGTCAAGAAGAGGTCCTAGGCCTATAAGGAAGATCTTTGTTCAAGATGCAGGAACAGGTGTCAATTGGCAAATCTGTTGTTCACTACCCAGCTCTAAATCACAGATCCAAAGTGGACAAAGGAAGAGACCTGTGCCTAGGGATGGCATTCTAGGGTGAGGAGTGATTGTAAGCTATAGGTTGTATACTAAAGAACAATTCCAAAGCAAACATAGCTATGTGTTTGGCTCCAGGGGATGAGCAGGGAATCAATTCTAGCCTCCAGCCAAGTTTGAATGAAAGACAGAATAACTAGGACAGGAATCCCAAGACCAAATAGGAGTTTGCTGAATTTTCACTCTGAAAATGTAGAGCTTTCTAGCTGAAACCAGTAGCAGTCTGCTAGGACTTCCATTCAGGGGAAAGCCCACAGGAATGTTGCACAGGCCTAGACTTGGCAGGAACTGGCAGAGCTCAGACCAGGAAGGCAGTGATCAGACTTTGTCTTAGATCAGACCACTTTGGGAACATGGAAAGATTATGAGTCCCCAGCTAGAGCTGCCCCTGATATAATACCCTAAGAATACCTTAAGAAAGCAACAGAACCAGTCTAAATCTTCCCTTCGGAAGTTTACAGGTAAGTCTGAAGTCAAGAAATAGGTTAGTAGAATGAACAAGCAAAAAACGAATCCCACCATAAAAAGGACACTCAAGACACAAACGTCAAAAAAGAGCATGACTCTTAAGTATCTATAAGCAAAGTCTTGGGTACAATTCAATTAAAATTCTTGGAAGAGGGGTGGCTAGGTGGTGCAGTGAATAGAGCACCAGCCCCGGAGTCAGGAGGACCTGAGTTCAAATTCGGCCTCAGACACTTAACACAAAAACTAGCTTCGTGACCTTGGGCAGGTCACTTAACCCCAACTGCCCTCCAAAAAGAAAAAAAAAGAATTCTTGGAAGAAAATGAAGAAAGTATTTTTAAAGACTTAAAATGTTTTTATAAGAGAAATGAGAGTGTCAGAGTTAAAAATGGGAAAAGAAATTAATACCATGAAAGAATGACTTGGAAAGAAAACTAACATCTTGGAATAAGAGGTATAAAACCTTACCAAAAGAAAAATCTATCCAAAAAGTAGAATGGAACAAATAGAAATTAATGAATCAATGAGATAAGAAATATTCAAACAAAGTCAAAAGACTTAAAAATAGAAAATATAATGTGTCTCATGGTAAAAACGAACAAATTACTGGTCTGGAAAATATATAATTTAAGTAAGGCTCACTGGACTACCTAAAATCCATGAACAAAAAAAGGGGGTAAGATAAGCCCAAAGACTCTAGCTTCTGGGATAAGAACTCACTATTTGACAAAAACTGCTGGGAAAAATGGAAAATAGTATGGCAGAAACTGGGCATAGACCAATATCTTACACCATATACCAAAATGAAGTCAAAATGGGTACACAGTTTAGATACAAAGACTGATCCTATAAGCAACTGGGAGAGCAAGGAATAGTTAACCTATCAGATTTATGGAGAACAGAAGAATTTATGACCAAACAAGAGATAGAGAACATTATGAAATACAAAATAGATATTTTTATTACATTAAATTGAAATGTTTTTGTACAAACATAGCCAATGCAACCAAGATTAGAAAGGAAGCAGAAAACTGGGAAAGAATTTTTGCAACCAGTGTCTCTCATAAAGGCTTCATTTTAAAAATATATAGAGAACTGAATCAAATTTAATAAGAATCAAATCATTCCCCCATTGATAAATGGTGAAAGGATATGAACAGGCAGTTTTCAGAGGAAGAAATTAAAGATATCTATAGTCATATGACAAAATGCTCTAAGTCACTGTTAATTAGAGAAATGCAAATCAAAAAAACTCTTAGGTACTACATCATACTTGTCAGATTGAATAACATGGCAAAACAAAAAAAATTATAAATGCTGGAGAAGACATGGGAAAATTAGAACACTAATACATTGTTGGTGGAGTTGTGAACTGATCTAGCCATTTTGGAGTGCAATTTGGAACTAAGCCCAAAGGGCTATAAAAATGTGCATACCCTTTGACCCAGTAATACCACTTCTAGAGCTGTATCTCAAAGAGATCATACAAATGGGAAAAGGACCCGTATGTACAAAAATATTTATAGCATCTCTTTTTGTGGTGTCTAAGAACTGGAAATTGAAGGAATGCCCATCAATTGAGGAATGACTGAAGAAGTTGTGGTATATGAATGTAATGGAATACTATTGTGCTATAGGAAATGATGATCAGGAGAATTTCAGAAAAACCTGGAAAGACTTATATGAACTGAGTGGGGGAGCAGAACCACAAATAAACACAAAATAAACATTGTACACAGTTACTGCCACATCGTGCAATGACTAACTTTTATAGACTTGTGTCTTCTCAGCAATGCAAGGTTCTAAGACAACTCCAAAAGGCTCATGATAGAAAATGCTATCCACATCCAGAAAGAGAATTACAGAGTCTGATTGCAGATCAAAACATACTATTTGCTCTCTCTCTCTCTCTTTTGTCTTATTTTGTTTCTTCTTTCTCATGGTTCATTCCATTGGTTATAATTCTTCTTTACAACATGACTAATGTGAAAGTATGTTTAATATGAATGTATATATAGAGCCTATATCAGATTGCACACCATCTTGGGAAGGGGGGAAGGAAGAGGGAGAAAATGTAAAACTCAAAAGCTTGTGGAACTGAATGTTGTTAAACTAAAAATAAATAAATAAATTTTAAAAAGGGGGAGCTAGACATCATAAGTCAAGAAATCATAAAAAGAATAGTGTTCAGATCTCTTAAAACCAAAGGGAAAGTGGAATAGAAAGAATTAATCCCAGGAATATTATAGCCAAGATCCAGAGTTTCTAGATAAAAATAAAATTACTGCAAGTATCCAGAAAGAAAGAATTCAAGTACTGAAGAGTCACAGTTAAGATCACACATGATTTAGCAGCTACCATAATAAAGGAACAAAGAGGTTGGAATACCATATTCCAGAAGGCAAAGGATATGGGCTTACTACCAAGAATAATTTACTCAGCAAAAGTGAGATACCAGGGTGAAACTATAGATCTTTCATGAAATAGAAGACCAGAGCTTAGTAGAAACTTTGAAATATAAACAGAGGAGTCAAGAGAAACATTAAAAAAGTTAACAGGCAAAAATTCTTCAAAAAGATCTATAAAATGCACCAGGCCAAATACTGATGGGGAGATCTAGGAAAAAAGTAATAGTGAATAATTTGTCCAACCCAGGTCAGCATAAAGAGACAGACAGAAAAGTCGTGGGACATTAGGGATAAGGTCAGGCCAGGAATATACTGTGTGAAGTACACCAGTGCTCAGGGAGAAACAGCATACCAGGGCAAAAGGAGGTCCCAGATTCACCTTGGGGCACCCCCAGATCCAAGTTAGAGTACTGCGATGGGAACAGGTGCCAACTGGTGGCTTAGTTAATAACTACTCAGTTCTAGGTCACAGATGCAAGGTGAAGTGAGAAAGGCAGCATTCTTTCATAGGAAGGCTCTGGGATGTGTATGGAGAAAGGAGGAAGTTTAGAAGCGGAAGAAGCAGCAGTAGTGATATGGCTTAGACCTCAAATACAGAGCAGGGTTTCACTTAAAACATCTAGCCTAGCATTAGGAAAATAATGAAGGCAGAAATATCAGATCAAATGGATAGGTACAATTTCTGACACTCTGAACCAACAGGACTTTTTAGCTAACTAATTAGGACTGAGTCCAGCATTGATCTACTTTTACACAGACCCAAACCAAGGCCAGAAATATGCAGAATTCAAACCAGTGGAATTGCAATAAGACTTTGCCCTGGATCAGACCACTTTAGGAACACTGAAAACTTGCAGGTCTCCAATCTGTTCTTGAGAACCTGGAATGACAGAATAATCAATACCCCTAAGAAAAACTGCAACAAGACCAGTCCAAACCTTCCTTCCAGAAGTGTGGTAGAACTCAGCCCTTATATTAAATCTCAAGTCAGAGAGTCAGCTAGAAGAATGGACAAACAAAATAAAGAAGCCCACCATAATGAGCTATTATGGTAATGGGGAAGAGAATGACTAAAAACCATCTACAAGCAATGACAGAGAAAAACACAGCTTGGGTATAAACTTAACTATAATTCCTAGAAGAGATATGGCAAGAGCTCTTTAAAAAATGTTTAAAATATTTTTGTCAATGAAATAAAAGCACTTATTGGAGGAAGGAGAGAATGGAAAATAAGAAAGATTTGGAAAGGGAGTTAATAGCTTGGTACAAGAGGCACAAAACCCAAGCAGCATTCTCCCTGAAAATTAGAATGGATTAAATAAAAGCTAATTACTCTGTAAGATAATGACAAATGTTAAAACAAAGACAAAAGGCCAAAAAAAAAATAGAAGAAATTTTAAAGCAACTGACTTAAAAACACTTTGAGGAGAAAAAACTGTTTGAATCATTTGGACTACTGAGTTTCATTATAAAAAATATTTTCTAGACACAATATATCAAGAAAATTTTAAAGAAAACTTCCCAGATCTCCAGAAGGCAAAGTAGAAATAGAAAGAATCCACTGGTCACTTCCTAAAAGAAACCCTCCCCACCTCTCCACCCTCCCCCCCCCAAAAAATAAACAACAACAAAAAAACCTCCTAGGAGTATCATGGCCAAAATCTAGGTCAAAGGAAAAAGATACTGCAAGAAGCCAGAAAGAAAGAATCCCACTACCAAGGATTCAGTCAGGATTACACATGATTTAGCAGCTACCACTTTGTATGAGTGGAAAACTTGAAACATAATATTCCAGAAGGCAAAGGATATAAATTTATGTTCAAGAATATTTTACTCTGAAAAACTGAAGTATAATGCTATAGGGGAAAAATGGATCTTTAATGAAATAGAAGACTTCTAATCATTCCTGATAAAAAGATTATGGAGAAACTTTGGAGTCCAAACACAGAAATGATGAGAAACAAACAAACAAACAAAAAACCATGAATGAACCATTATAAAGAACTAAGGAGGGGCAGGTAGGTGGCGCAGTGAGTAAGAGCACCAGCCTTGGAGTTGGGATGACCCGAGATCAAATTTGGCCTCAGAAAATGAGCACCCACACATAAATAATGACTAGCCGTGTAACCTTGAGCAAGTTACTTAATCCCAATTGCTTTAAAAAAAAAAAACTAAGGAAAAACTACTCATAGGGGGAAATGATACATATATCCCCTCTGACTCCTATCAGCACCAGGGGTCATAGAGGGAGTACAATTAAAAAAGACCTGGGAGTGGTCCTGTTATGTTCTGATGATCTTAAGAAAGAATGGATTTGTTTGGAATCAAACGGGGAGTAATTCACTCTGATAAGTATAAAAACTTATTGCATCCTATAGAAAGCAGAAGGGTAAGGGGGGGGTGGTGAAAAAGAGGAGACTAAAGGGGGGACTAGAAGGGAGGGAAATAGTAGTAAGGGGAGAGGGTAGGTTAAGAAGAGGGATCACTGGGTGGGACCACTGAGGGAGGGGGTGGTCAAAAGGGAAAACTTCAAGGGCGGGTAGGGAGAAGGAAGAAACAAAAACATAAACAGGGGAGGGAATAGGATGGAGGGGAAGAGACAGATAGTCATTATTACTGTGAATGTGAATGGGATGAACTCTCCCATAAAACAGAGGCCGATAGCAGAATGGATTAAAAACCATAATCCTACAATATGCTGTCTACAAGAAACACATTTGAAACAAAGGGATACCCACAGGGTAAGGGTAAAGGGTTGGAGTAAAATTTATCATGCCTCAGCTAAAGTAAAAAAAGCAGGGGTAGCAATACTTATCTCAGATAAAGCAAAAGCAAAAATAGATCTAATTAAAAGAGATAAGGAAGGAAACTATATCCTACTAAAAGGCACCATCGAGAATGAAGCAATATCACTATTTAATATATATGTACCAAGTGGTATAGCATCTAAATTCCTAGAGGAGAAGTTAAAGGAATTAGAGGAAGAAATAGATAGCAAAACTATACTAGTGGGGGACCTTAATCTTCCCCTCTCTGAACTCAATAAATCTAACCTCAAAATAAACAAGAAAGAAGTTAAGGAGGTGAATAGAATCTTAGAGAGACTAGATATGATGGATCTCTGGAGAAAACTGAATGAGGATAAAAAGGAATTTACTTTCTTCTCAGCAGTGCATGGTACATACTCAAAAAATAGACCATGTACTAGGGCATAAAAACCTCACAATCCAGTGCAGAAAGGCAGAAATATTAAGCGCATCATTCTCAGATCATGATGCAATAAAAATTATATGCAATAAAGGGCCATGGAAAGATAGACTAAAAACTAATTGGAAATTAAACAATTTAATCCTAAAAAATTGGTGGGTCAAACAAGAAATTATAGAAACAATCAATAATTTCATTCAAGAGAATGATAATAATGAAACAACATACCAAAATTTGTGGGATGCACTAAAGGCAGTTCTCAGAGGAAGTTTTATATCCCTGAGTGCATACTTAATTAAAGCAGAGAGAAGGGAGGTCAATGAATTGGACATGCAATTGAAAAAGCTAGAAAAAGAACAAATTGAAAATCCCCAATTAAGTACTAAATTAGAAATATTGAAAACCAAAGGTGAGATTAATAAAATTGAAATTAAGAAAAAAGAATTAATAAATAAAACTAAGAGCTGGTTTTATGAAAAAATCAACAAAATTGATAGACCCTTAGTCAATATGATAAAAAAAAAAGAAAGAAGAAAACCAAATTATGAGTATCAAAAATAAAAGGGTGAATCTACCTCCAATGAAGAGGAAATCAAAAAAATAATGAGAATTATTTTCCCCAATTGTACGCACATAAATATGACAATCTTAGTGAAATGGATGAATATTTACAAAATCACAAGTTGCCCAGATTAACTGAAGAGGAAGTGAATTACCTAAATAACCCCATCTCAGAAAAAGAAATCAAACAAGCCATCAAAGAACTCCCTAGGAAAAAATCTCCAGGGCCAGATGGGTTTTCTAGTGAATTCTATCAAACATTTAAAGAACAATTGATTCCAATACTCTACAAACTATTTGGGAAAATTAGTGAAGAAGGAGTCCTACCAAACTCTTTCTATGACACAAATATGGTACTGATTCCTAAATCAGGAAGAGATAAAACAGAGAAAGAAAATTATAGACCAATTTCCCTCATGAATCTAGACGCAAAAATTCTAAATAAAATATTAGCCAAAAGACTCCAACAACTTATCACAAAAATAATACACTCTGATCAGGTAGGATTCATTCCAGGAATGCAAGGATGGTTTAATATTAGGAAAACCATCAGTATAATTGAGCACATCAACAATAAAACTAGCAGAAACCACATGATCATCTCAATAGATGCAGAAAAGGCTTTTGACAAAGTACAACACCCATTCCTATTAAAAACACTAGAAAGTATAGGAATAAATGGAGCCTTCCTCAAAATAGTTGATAGCATCTATTTAAAACCATCAGCAAGTATTATATGCAATGGGGATAAACTAGAAGCCTTTCCAATAAGATCAGGAGTGAAACAACGGTGTCCACTATCACCCCTCTTATTCAATCTGGTACTAGAAACACTAGCAGTAGCAATTAGAGAAGAAAAAGAAATCAAAGGAATCAAATTAGGTAAAGAAGTGACCAAGCTATCACTCTTTGCAGATGATATGATGATATACTTAGAAAATCCTAGAGAATCAAGTAAAAAACCACTAGAGACAATAAATAAATTTGGCAAAGTTGCAGGATATAAAATAAACCCACATAAATCCTCAGAATTCCTGTACATCTCTAATGAAACTCAACAGCAAGAGATAGAAAGAGAAATCCCATTTAAAGTCACTGTAGACATTATAAAATATTTGGGAATCTACTTACCAAAACAAACCCAGAATCTATATGATCACAACTACAAAACACTTCTCACACAAATAAAAGCAGATCTAAACAGTTGGAAAAATATCAATTGTTCATGGCTGGGTCGAGCTAATATAATAAAAATGACAATTTTACCCAAACTAAACTATATATTTAGTGCCATACCAATCAATTTACCAAAAAACTACTTTCTAGAGTTAGACAAAATAATAAAAAAATTTATTTGGAAAAACAAACGGTCTAGAATATCAAGGGAATTAATGAAAAGAAACGATAGGGAAGGTGGACTAGCTATGCCAGATCTTAATCTGTATTATACAGCAGCAGTCATCAAAACTGCTTGGTACTGGCAGAGGTGTAGAGTAGTGGATCAATGGAATAGATTAGGTGCAGGAGACCCAGCAGTTAATGAATATAGCAATCTATTGTTCGATAAACCCAAAGACCCCAGTTTTTGGGATAAGAATGCAATATTTGACAAAAACTGCTGGGAAAACTGGAATACAGTATGGCAGAAACTGGGCATAGACCATTCTCTAACACCATATACCAAAATCAAGTCCAAATGGGTGCATGATCTAGGTGTAAAGGATGATACTGTAAGCAATTTGGGAAAGCAAGGAATAGTTTACCTGACAGATCTGTGGAGAGGGGAAGACTTTAGGACCAAACAAGAATTAGAGAGCATTATAAAATGCAAAATCGATAATTTTGATTACATTAAATTGAAAAGCTTCTGTACAAACAAAGCTAATGTAACCAAGATCAAGAGGGAGGTGGGAAAATGGGAAAGAATTTTTACAACCTGTGTCTCTGATAAAGGACTCATCTCTAAAATTTATAGAGAATTGAGCCAAATCTACATGAATACAAGTCATTCCCCAATTGATAAGTGGTCAAAGGATATGAACAGGAAATTTTCAGAGAAAGAAATTAAAGATATCTATAAGCATATGAAGAAATGCTCTAAATCACTATTAATTAGAGAAATGCAAATCAAAAACAACTCTGAGGTACCACATCCCTCCAGTCAGATTGGCTAAGATGACAAAACAAGAAAGTGACAAATGCTGGAGAGGATGTGGACAAATTGGAACACTAATACATTGCTGGTGGAATTGTGAACTTATCCAACCATTCTGGAGAGCAATCTGGAATTATGCCCAAAGGATTATAAATAATTTCATACCTTTTGACCCACCAATGCCACTTCTAGGATTATATCCCAAAGAGATCATAGAAGTGGGAGGAAGACCCATATGTACAAAAATATTTTTAGCAGCCCTTTATGTGGTTGCAAAGAATTGGAAACTAAAGGGGTGCTCATCAATTGGGGAATGGCTAAACAAGTTGTGGTATATGAACGTAATGGAATATTATTGTGCCATAAGAAATGAGGATGTGACAGATTTCATAATTACCTGGAGAGACTTATACAAACTGATGCTGATCGAGAAGAGTAGAATCAGAAGAAATTTGTATACAATCACAGATATACCATAACAGTGATGACCAACTATGACAGACTGGACTCTTTTCAGCAATGCAGTGATATAAGTTAATCCTGAGAGACTCAAGAAAGTGAGAAATGCGCCATCCAGAGATATAACTAGAAAGAACTGAGCCTGAATCCTGATGGAAGCAAACTAAATGATCTTGTTCTTTTCATTGTTTGGTTTTATTTCTTCCTTACCATCTTTCATCCCACCTAGTACAGTAAGCCTTTGTAATTGGAATAATGTCTAATATGAATGCATTTGCAGATCCTATACTGGACTATATGCTGTCGTGTGGGGAGAGGGGAGGGAAGTAAAGGAAATTTGAAAATCAAGGAACTATAGAATTGAATCTTGTTAACTGAAACTAAACTAATAAATTAATTAAAAAAAATAAAGAATGGAAAGAGATAGAAACAGGAATACATTGGCAGGGGCGGGGGTGAGAGGAATGGGAGAGGAAATACAAACTAGGCAAAGTGGGTGGGGTGAAGTGGCAAACACTTGAACCTCACTATCATCTGAACTGATCAAAAGGAGGAAGAATACACACACACACACACACACACACACACACACACACACACACACACACAGACAGAGTTTGGGTAAAAAAATACATTTGACTCAACAGGGAAATACAGGACAGAAAGAGAAAAAAGGCAAAAGGGGGAATTGGAAGGAGGGTAGATTAAAGGAAGAATTAGTCTTGAGCAAAACAAAATTTAAGGAGGTACAAAAGTTTTTATAGCTCATTAATGTGGCATAGGATGGACTTCTGAGGATATTCTCATATGTTGAGGAATGGTTAATCAAATTATGGTATATAAATATGGTAGAATACTGTTGTGCTGAGCTCTTATCAACATAATGATCAACCAAGATTTCAGAGGACTAATGACAAAATGTGTTACTCACCTCTTGATAGGGAGATAAAGGACCTAAAATGCAAAATAAGACAAATAATTCTTTTGGACATGGGCGATGTAAAAATTTGTTTTAATTCACTATACATATTTTCAATGAGTTCTTGTGTTCTAGTGGAGGGTGTGATTGAGATGGGAGGGTAAGGAGGTAGATCTTGGTTGACAAAAGCAAATAAAATGTTTTAAAACAAGCAAACAAAAAACCCCGAGAGCCACAGTGGTAGAGGGAAGAGGAGGAAGAGGAACATTGGCTAGAATATTAAGAAACAGAAACCATCAATAAAAACTTATTTTTAAAAACATAGACAATTGGGGCAGCTAGGTGGCACAGTGAATAGAGCACCTGCCCTGGAGTCAGGAGGACCTGAGTTCAAATCTGACCTCAGAGGTTTGCCATACTTACTAGCCGTGTGACTTTGGGCAAGTCATTTAACCCCAATTGCCCTCCAAAAAGAAAAAAAATAGAGAATTAAAACTCAACTTAATGGATGTTGCAAGTGAGGGTGATGATAAGGTCAAGGATGATTCTAAGGAGCTGGAGGGCTGAAAGTATGATAGAGTTCTAAAAAGAAATGGTTCTCCATTGGAGAAAGAGTAGAAAAAGTAGGGAAAATAATGAGTTCTAGTTTGGACATACTGAACTCGAAATACCTATGGGACATCTACAGGAGATACCCAGCAAGCAATTTGCTATGTAAGTTGGCTCTGTAGAAAAATTAGATTGGCTCTCTAGATTTGAGAGTTATCTATGTGGAGATAATTGAACCAGAGGGTGCTCAGAATGGAGTCTCATGGAAGAGTCACAACTGTAGGAAGATGATCCAGCAAAGGAGTCTGAGGAGGTCTGTCTGAGACAGACCACTAAAAAGTAGGCAGATGGGTAGGAGGATGGCCAGGAGAGAGCATCATGAAAGCCAAGAGAGTTGCTAACTGAGGCACTGGAAAATAGTTTACATTTTACTGGGAGTAGTGGTGGGAGGGGAGGTGATTTCTGTGTTCTGTGATACTGATAAGGACCCAATATAGAGAGTGACATAGACAAGGAACAAATCCAAAGTTCTCTAAAAATATTTGAGAGAGAGAGCACTTGTTTGGAGGGTTAGGAAAGGTTTCATAAAGTAGATGGCATTTGAGATGAGCCTTAAAAGAAGATGAGAATTCTGAAATGTAAAGGAGTGCTGAAATCATCTTTCACTGGGAATTTATAAGGCTTTACAGAAGAATTGGGGGTACTACTGATGTAAAGCAATGGGCCTTTTATTTGATATGTTTATTTTAAAAACATTTTTAATTGATATCTCTTGTTTTTACCTTACGTACATTTCCCAGTGTATCCCTTTTCCATCCCCTGACAAAGAGCCACCATTTATAATAAAGAATAAAAAGGGGGAAGAAAATATAGCTATTAATATTTTGGTGCATATGTTTGTTACTGACCTCCTTGGGGCATATTCCTAGCAGTAGAAGCTCCAAGTCAAAGGGTACGGACATTTTACTGACATCCCCTGTTTTGTGACCACATCTTTGAACTGTTTTGAAATGTACACAGCACACCTGCTTCCCCTTCCTGCCTTTTCTTTCCTGTGGTTAATTGCTCATGTAGGAGCATACCCCACCCCAGCTAAGTACCCAAAACTTGCGCATAAAAGCAACTTCCTGTCTTTTCTCAAACTGCTAGTACCCCCAAGGACTAACCCACCACTTTTGCATCAACAAAGCTATCTTGACTAGGAGAACATCTGCCTCCTGAATTCTTTCTGGGCAACTTGACTCCAAACCTTATCTCCCTCATCACTGTCACCCTCTTACTAGAATGTAGGCTCCTAGAAAGCAGGGACTATGTTGATCATCTGTATTTATACTCCCAGGGCTTAATATAAGGTCTGGCTTATAGCAAGTGCTTCATAAATACTCTCTGTATCCCAGTTGTGTCTCTACATCTGCTGCAATGGATCAAACAAAAAACATTCAATAAAAACATCACCAGGTAAAAGCAGTACATAAAAGCAGTCTATGAGGACGTTTCTGGGAGTCCCTAGAACCCTTCCCCCCAACCAGAGCCCTAAATTTATTTTTATATATTTTTTAATCAATCAGCCTAGAACTGGATCCCAAATTAATCACTTAAGGTCAAAGTTAAGTCAAATGGTCACAGGTCTATTCCACAGAACTTACAACAGCTCTGTTGGTAGTGTGAAAGTATGAAGATTAGTTCAAGATATTGCAGTTCTGTTAATAGCCTGGCTCAATGATCTATCTCTCTATCATACCAAATGGCTTTCCAGAATGGTTGTGCCAATTCAAATATCAGCCGATGCATTCCCATGTCTATCTTTTCTCCAGCACTGACTTCCAATGTTTGTTATCTTTGCCAATTAGCTGGGCATGAGATGAAACTTTAAAAATATTTTGATTTATATTTATCTTATTAATTATTTGGAACGTTCTTTCACATGGCTGTTAATAGTTTGTAAATCCTCTTTTGAGTACTGTTTATTCATATCATTTGACCTCTTTTTTAATGGGTGTTTACCTCTAGTTTCTGCTACATGGATTTCTATTATATTGATTCTACAATTTAATTGATTTTTCTGCTATGCTGATTTTTATAATTGAGTTTGTGTTTGCCAAAAGTCACCTCTCTATGTCCTTGAATTGAGCTCAGGAATTTGATTTTCCTTCTGAGTTAAGTTATAATTAATGGGGAAAGCTGTTATCTACCATTATCTTCAGCTTTGGGGAAAATACTGAGACATCTGGTGTTATCTTTAAGTCCTGAAGCTAGTTCTAAGAAATACATTGTCCCCGAACTGTCTTTGCACCTTTAAGAAAGCCTTATCTCACTTATCTCCCCTAACAAACCTTTCTAGGTGCCAGAGAATCTGCTAACTTGGTCCATTAAGAAGGTCTGCAATATGCAGATGAATCCCATAAATCACTCAAGCATTCCTCTGTGACAGAGAGGGGTGGCTACTAACCCTATAGGTGTCCTAGCCAGCTCTTTTTGGTGTAACCGAGCATATTGTCCTCACCCTTATGATGCTGCCAGCCCTAACACCAAATGCATTGTTTTTCCCACCTACCCAACTCTATTTTTTGTTTTCTTGTACTTCCCAAAACTATATGAAGATAAGTAAACCCTACCTCCTGGGCTTTGGTCATTGACAGAAGCCATTGACCAAATGTATTGGCTATTGCTAACTTAACTAATAAATGGACCATTGTCTCTCAAGTTTACCTTAATTTTCAAATGTAACCTGGAGATGTCTTTTGGTCTTCTATTTTTCTGTGGCCTACATATTTTGGATATCAGACTTTTATCAGAGACATTTGATTCAATATTTTCCCCCCCATCAACCATTGCTCTACTTATCTTAGTTTAATTGATTTTTTCTCATGCAAAGGCTTTTCAATTTTAGATAATCAAAATTATATATATGACATATATATATATATATATATATATATATTATCTTTTATAATTGCCTTTATATATTTTTTTATTAAGAATCCCCCTCGGCGCAGAGGCAGGCCCAGACAAGGCCTGATCAACACGGTGGCTAGTTGACGCACCAAGCACAAGGGTCATTGCCAGGCCTATCACTGCAGGGCTGGGACTGGTCTGAGCAGGGTAAGAGGCAAATGCAGGGCCTCTGGCAGAGGCAGCAGTTACTCCTTAGACTATCAATCCATAGCCCAGAAATTTAAAAAGCCTCTATCTGGACCTCCAGGGACCAGGATGGCTGAGTGAACCCCAGATGCTCCAATCCCTACCTCTGACCCTGAAAACATAGTAATTATTGCCCCAGGACAAAACCTTAAACAGTAAAGGCTTGGGAACTCTAGAGGAAGGGCTTGACTAGGGCCCTGTCTCAGAATGGGTATAAAGTAGACTGCAAAGACAAAGACTCTGGAGTCCTACTATTGTGAGAGGGAGGAACCAAATTCATCTGGAGACAATGAGGACTCCACACCCACAGCTGAAGCCTCAACAGGGAACTGGTCTCAGGCATAGATAGCATTCCTAGATGAGCTCAAAAGAAACTTTGAAAACCAAACGAAAGAGATAGAAGATAAAATGAATAATTCTTTTAAAACAAAAATTGCAAAATTAGAAAAACATTACAATGAAGAAAACAGCTCCTTAAAAAGAAAATGTGTGATATGGAAAAGGATTTTCAAAAACTAACCAAGGAAAATAATTTGCTAAAAACTAGAATCAACCAAATTGGAGCAATTCTATGAGGAACCAAGAATTACTGAAACAAAACATCAAGAATGAAAAATTTTTAAAAAGAGGTAAAATATCTCAATGGAAGAATAACTGACCTGGAAAACAGATCCAGGAGAGATAATCTGAGAATCACAGGCCTACTGGAAAATCATGATGAAAAAATGAGCCTGGACACATTCTCCAAGAGCTCATCAAGGAAAACTGCCCTGATAAACTGGAACCTGAGGGCAAAATAGAAATCCACCAGATACCTCCTGAAAGAGATCCCAAACTGAAAAGTCCTCGAAATGTTGTGGCCAAACTCTAGAACTACCAGATAAAGGAGAAAATACTTCAAGCAGCCAGAAAGAAACAATTCAAATATGAAGGAACCACAGTGAAGATCACACAGGATTTGGCAGCCTCTACACTGAAAGATCGGAGGAAGTGGAATACAATTTTTCATAAGGCAAAAGAGCTTGGGTTACAACCAAGGATCGCCTACCCAGCAAAACTGAACATATTCTTCCAGGCAAGGGGATGGTCATCCAACAATATAAGAGATTTCCAGACCTTCGTAATGAAAAATCCAGAGCTCAATGGAAAATTCAACCTCCAATTATAAGACACAAGAGAGACATAGATAAACAAAGAACACACACACACACTCTCTCTCTCTCTCTCTCTGTCTCTCTCACCCTGTTATTTAATAAGAGCAAACTGTTTATAGACAAATAGAGGGTATAAGTATAAATTACGCAAAATGATGATAAAAAAAGAATCCCCCTCTTACTCTGATCGAGACAATGATTCAAGATAATTCTAAAAGACCTATGATGAAAAATGCTCTCAACCTCCAGAGAGAGAATTGATGAAGATTGAAGCATACTTTTAAAAACTTTCTTTACTTGTTATTTTGTTTTTTGTTTTATGTTTTGCACGACTTCACATGTATAATCAACATCAAGTTTCTTGTCTTCTCAAGGAGTGGGGTTGGGGTCAGAGGGAAGGAGAGAATTTGGAACTCAAAACTTAAATTATTGTTAAAAATTGTTTTACATGTAATTGGGAAATATTTAACAAAACAAAATTTAAAACATTCTTCCCCCACGTGAAGTCATACTTGAGAAATGTACCAGACCTGTCTCCTCTCATTGTGTGTGTGTGTGTGTGTGTGTGTGTGTGTGTGTGTGTGTGTAAGATCTTTAAATTCAAGTCATGTATTAATTTTGAGTTTGTTGTAGTATTGTAGCTTATTGTAGTATAAAGTACTGTGCTAAGACTAATTTCTGCTAGGCTGCTTTATAGTTTCCCCAGAAATTCTTAGAAAATACAGAATTCTTTCCTGGGTAATTTATTGGGAGGAATGGTATCTACATTTGGCACATTTAATTCACTAGGGAAAGCTGTTGGGTTTAACTAGATATATCCAAGGGCTATGAGAAAGAGGGCAACCAGAATCTGAAGGGGGCAGGGTTCACACAGTCTAATAACAGTCATTGGTAAAACAATGGTATACCTAGAATATGGAGAGGCCCCTTGGGTGCCAGAGCAAAAGGAGTTCATGCTGTTCCTTCACAAGTCTGTCTCTAGAAACTAATGGAATATTACTATGCCATTAAAAAAATTCAGAGGAAACATGGAAGATCTCTGTAAACTGATGCAGTGCAAAGTGAGCAGAAATAGAACAATTTATACAATGACAATAATATTATAGAGGAGGGGAGGAAATAAGCATTTATTAATCACCTGCTATGGGGATGGCAGCTAAGTGGTGCAGTGGATAGGGCATTGGACCTGGAGTCAGAAAAAATCATCTTCATGAGTTCAAATCTGGCCTCAGACACTAGCTGTGTGACCCTGTGCCACTTAACCCTGTTTGCCTCAGTTTCCTCATCTGTAAAAGAATCTGGAGAAGGAAATGGCAAATCACTCCAGTAACTTTGCCAAGAAAACCCCAAATGGGGTCACAAAGAGTCAGACATGACTGAACAATTAAAACTATGCTTGATTGGGTGCTTAGACTGCACCCCTAAGATCATGTTTCTGGAAGCCTCCCATTTTCTCAGTAGGCCCCTGTCCTATGAGAAAATTTTCCCTTGTTGCAAAACTCATTCTCTTATCAGAACAGACACTGGGGTGCCTGGCCCAAGGATTTTTGTCCTTGGCTGACCTAAGGACTCTCCCTCATGCCAGATCCCCAAGGTCCATGCCTTTGACAGCTCCCTGAATATCTGGTATCAACAAAATTATCTCTGAAAAACTCCCTACATTTTCCCATCCATAGCTCCCAAAGACCCCTAGACCCTGGACCCCTAGATTACTTAATTAGCATCCCTAGCATTCCTTTCCCCTGACCCTTTCCTATATAAGCCCTAGCACCAAACTCACTCTCTTGCAGTTTCCCTAAGAGCCCTTGCCTGCTTTTGCTAAAGTGTTACAAATAAACTTTTTGCCCCTTGACTAAGAGAAGGTTTGAGCATATGAATTAGTTCCAGGTGATTCTGCCTTGGCATTCTCAGGGTCCCAGCACCCCTAAGCCACTTCATGATGATTTAAAAATACCAGGCGCTGTGCTAAGCACTTTACAAATATTAATTAGTTCTCACAATAACCTTGGGAAGTAGATGCTGCTGTTAGCTCCATTTGTCGAGAAACTGAAGCAGTCAAAGACTGAGTGAATTACCAATTTGAATGAGGTTTTCATGACTCTAGATCCTGGCACTCTAACCACTAACAACCACCTTGCTGCCTCTGAAACAACTTTGAAAAACTACAGAACTACAGAAAAACTACAGAACTCTAATCAATGCTCTGATTGACACAAATCCAAAAGAAATGAAGATGAAATATTTCACTCACCTCCTGACAAAGGTGTGATGTATTCAGAATGTAGACAGACATGCATTTTCAGACATGACTCATGTAGGCATTTGCTTTGCCTACGAAAGAGGCATTGAGGCTTTATTTTAAAAATTTAAACAAAATTTTTTTTTGCTCATAGGAGGGAGGGCATGGAGGGGTAGTGAGAGGAAATGATGATGTTTTAAATGCTTGTTAATTGAAAAATAAAAATAAACTATATTTTTAACAAATGTTTTTAGAGGATAGGTGTCCCTATATCACCCTTCTAATTCAGTAAATGTGAACTTCCTGTTATCTCCATGATCAAATGTAAAATCCTATGTTTGGCATTTAAAAACCTCTGCCAACTGACCCTCTCCCTCCTTACTAATCATCTCATCCTTCATTCCCCTCCATGAACTCTGATTTAGACTGGTATATATGCCAGTTCTTGAACATTACACTATCTCTTGTCTCTGTGCATTAGCAGTTGTCTCTTCCCAAATACCCTTTCCTCTGTAATTACCTTTTTTCTTTTCTCTCTGTCTCTCTGAACTATTTACATATTGTCTCCCCCATTAGAAGGTGAGCTCCTTGAGGGCAGGTACCAGTTTTAACCTTTCTTTGTAACCCCATTGCTTATCACAGTACCTGATAAATAGTAGCTACTTAAGAAACAGTTATCTGATTCACTGGCTGATGTATTATAAATAATAATTTATATCTTTGTTTTATAAGTTGTTATGCTGTTATTATATAGTATATCTAAATAAGTTATTTATTTAATGAAACTAATTAATATTGCCTTAATTAATTAATAATTAATTTGATAGGATTCTTATTTAATGGCATTCATTTATTTGTTAACAAATAGTATAGATAAAATTGCTTAGAAGAGTGGGGGGTATGATAGAGAGACAGAGCACACTCATGGGAAAAGAAGTTTCTCTAATTTGTTTCATAAATAATATATATTTAGAAGGGGTGGAGGAAGAAGGGAGGGTTTGGGGGAAAGTAATGAATTCAGTTTTGGACATGTTGAGTTTAAGATGTCTATGGTACATCTAGTTTGAGATATCCAATAGGAAGTTGGAGATGTGATACTTGAGGTCTGAAAAGTGATTAGGGCTGGATATATAGCACTAAGAATCAACTGCAGAGATGATAATTGAATCTGTGAGAGCTGATGAGATCAACAAGTGAGATAGTATAGAGGGAGAAGAAAGAAGGGTCCAAGACAAAGCTTTGTGGGCATGACCTGGAGGAAGATCAATGAGACTGAGAAGTGGTCACACAGGTAGGAGGTCCAGCAAAGAGTAATGTCACAAAAACTTAGAGGGAAAAGAGTGTCAAGAAAAGGTGTATTGACAATGTCAAAGGTTTCAGAGAAGTCAAGAAGGATAAGGACTGAAAAAAGGCAATTTAATCTGGCAATTAAAAAATCATTTGTGGCTTTGGAGAGAGTGGACTCCTATGAATGATGAGGAAGGAAGCCAGATTGTAGAGAGTTTAGAAGAGAGAGGAAAAGTGGAGAACCTGACTGTGGACTGCTTTCTCTAGGGGTTAAACCATTAAGGGGAGAGAAAGAGAGAGAGAGAGAGAGAGAGAGAGAGAGAGAGAGAGAGAGAGAGAGAGAGAGAGAGAGAGAGAGAGAGGACAATAGCTAACAGTGATGGACAGCTTAAGTGAAGGTTTCTTATAAATGAGGAGGATGTGGGTGTGTGTGCAGCAGGAAAACAGTAGATAGGAAAAGATGGAAGATTAATGAGGAAGTGGGGATGATAGAGGGAACAATACGCTAGACATGACAGCTTAGAATGTGCACGTGCAATTATTTTTAATTGGGGTTTTTTGGTTTTTTTGGCTCATTTTAAATTCTGAACTGGTCTCCCTCCCTTCCAACCCCACACTAGAAAAAAGCCAACATTTGACACAGATACATGTGAAACTATACAATACGTACTTCCATTTATCAGTTCTTTCTCTGGAGATGGATAACATCTTCCTTCATAGGTCCTTTGTAGTTGATTTGAATATTCATATTACTCAGAATAGCTTAGTCATTCACAGTTAATGTTTGAACAATATTGCTGTTACTATAAGCATTTCTTGGTTCTACTCATTTTCACTCTTCATTATTTCATGCAAGTCTTTCCATGTTTTTTTTCTCTTTTTTAACAGAATGACAAAAATGTTACTGTAAACATGACAGATTAAAAACTTAACATCTAAAATATATAAGGTACATTAAGAAATAACAGAGGTAACATCCAGTCCCCAGTGGGTGTATAGTCAAAGATTATAAACAGGAAATGTAAATAAATATTATACATATATATATATACACACACATACACACACAAACACATATGTGTGTATATATTAGAAACTTTCTATTAAACATCATTACAAACAACTGTACTTGTTTAATAACAAAATTAATTTCAATGTACAAAGCATCAATATTTTAATAAATTACTTTAAAAATAATATTTCCCCCCAATTACATGTAAAAAGCAGTTTTTAGCATTTTTTTTTAAGTTTTGAGTTCCAAATTGTATTCCTCCCTCCCTCCTGTCTCTCTCCTCCGAGAGACAGTATGCAATCTGATATAGGCAATACATGTGCAGTCATGTAAAATATATTTCCATATTAATCGTTTTGTGGAATAAAACTAGAACCAAGAAACAGATGGGGGGGAGGGAGGAAGGAAGGAAGGAAGGAAGGGAGGAAGGAAGGAAAGAAGGGAGGGAGGAAGGAAAGAAGGAAGGAAGGAAAAAACTGTCTGTTCATATCATTTGACCATTTATTGCTTGGAGAATGACTCATAGTCTCATAAATTTGACAAAGTTCTCTATATATTTGAGATATGAGGGCTTTATCTGAGAAAATGTCTATAAAATTTTGCCCAGTTTTCTGCTTTCCTTCTAATCTTGACTACATTGGTTTTATTTGTACAACCCCTTTTTAATTTAATGTAATTAAAATTATCCATTTTACACCTCACAGTACATCTCACAATCTTTTGTTTATTTATAAATTCTCCTCCTATCCATAAATCCGATAGGTAATATGTTCCACATTCTTCTAATTTACTTATAATATCTCCCTTTGTGTCTAGGTCATATACCCATTTTGTCCTTGTCTTGGTAAATGGCATAAATATTGGTCTATACCTAGTTTCTACCAGACTACTTTCTAGTTTTCCCAACAATTTTTACGAAATGGTGAATTCTTATCCCCAACGCTTAAATCTTTACATTTATCAAACACAAGGTTACTTTAATCATTTACTACTATGTATTGTATATCTACCCTCTTTCACTGTTCCAACTTTCTATTTCTTAACCAGTACTGGACAGTTTTGATAAAATCTGGTATTGCTAAACCTCCTTCCTTTCCTTTTTTTTTTTTATTAATCTCTTTGATATTCTTGACTTTTTGTTTTTCCAAATGCATTTTGTTATTCTTTTTTCAAGCTCAATAAAAATTTTGGGGGGTAATTTAATTGGGGTGGCATGGAATAAGTAGATTAGTTTAAGTAGAACTGTAATTTTATTATATTGGCTCAGCCCACTCATGAACAAATAATATTTCTCCAAATATTTAAGTCTGATTTTATTTTTATAAAAAGTGTTTTGTAATTCTGTTCATATAGTTCCTGGGTTTGTCTTAACAGGTATACTACCAGCTATTTTATATTGTCTATGGTTATTTTAAATGAACTATCTCTTACTATCTCTTCTTGAACGGTTTTGTTGGTGATATGTAGAAATTCTGTTGATTTATGTGGGTTTATTTTACATCATACTACTTTGCTAAAACTATTAATTGTTTCCCCTCATTGAGAAGGCAAACAATTCAATACATGTATAGTTATGCAAAACACTTCCATAACAGTCACGTTGTGAAAGACTAACTATATTTCAGAGGTTTTGTACAGCTGGTTTTCAGAGATACTTCTAGTGACCTGTAAATTTTCAGTCCCTCTAAGGTTGTATGATAGTTGTAAGGTTGTTTTTTGATAAAGAAGAGGTGTTACTCCTTTCCTGGCCTGTTCTCTGGTCTGTGAGAGAATACAAGCACTCTTTTCTGTGTTGGAACTGTGAGGAAGATTCCCTTTCCACTGCAGCCACAAACTCCACCCCACCAGTGCTCCTCCTCACCCCAGGACCGCCACACAGGACCGCAACCTAGTTTCAAGCAGGGCAAAGCAAGAGAATCCTGCCTCAGCACCAGCAAAGAGATCCCTGCAATTCCTCTCTGATAAGTCACGTGATCCCCACACCATCTGTGGGCTGGGAGTTCTGCAAGTAGCCTCGGCTGCTGCTGCCACCACCTCTACCATCTCCACTGCCCTGGGGCTAGGGCCAGACCATGCTCCTCTCTTGCCCAGGTACCACAGAGTTTTCCCACTGACTTTCTATGCTGTCTTTGGTCTATATGGCCTGAAAAGTCTGGAAACTGCCACAGCTGCCAATGATTCAGTCCCTTAACGCCTGCTCTAGTCCCATCTGTGCTGGCACAGCCCACACTGGACTATGCTTTGCTCCCAGTCCGGTGCATTAGACCCTTCCTGTCGACCTTCCAGGTTGTCTTGAGTTGAAGAATTTTTTCACTCTGTCATTTTGTGGGTTCTGCAGCTCTAGAATTTGTTTAGAGTAATTTTTTACATGTATTTGGAGGGGCTTGGAGATCTCAAGCAAGTCCCTGCCTTTACTCTGCCATCTTGGTGCCACCCTCCCCCAATTCTAATTTTTAAGTTATTTTCTTTAATTTTTTTTTTATCTCTCTGTCCAATTGATTGGGTTTCTTTTCACAGTTTTCCTTGATTTTTCTTGCATTATTTTTGATTTTTTCCTAATTTTTCCTCAATCTCTCTCTTATTTGATTTTTTAAATCCTATTTAAGCTCTTCCAAGAACTCTTTTTGAGCTTGTGATCATTTTGCATTTTTCTTTGATGTTTTACAAGTATCTGTTTTGACTTCATTGTCTTCTTCTGAGTTTGAACCCTGATCTTCTCTGTCTTCCTAGTAGCTATCTATATCCAGGTTCTTTCTCTATTGTTTACTCATTTTTTTTAATGGCTTGTTTCTTGGCCATTAACTTCATGAAAGGGTTAAGCTTTGCTCCTGGGGTTTGGGGATAAAGATTTAGCCTTTAAGTTTTTCTACTGCTGTTTTCTGAGCTCTATCTGATGATCTTTGGCTTTTTGGTTCTTCCAATGTTCTATAATCTAAAGGTAGGTATGGTCACTGCTCCTCTGCCTCACACCTTGGTCTATAAGTGACTTCTCTGCCCTTGAGCTGTGACCAAGATCCCTTGCACTGCTGCCACTGAAAATGCTCTTGTTCCCTGTGGTCTCTCAGGTGGCCACAAATATTAACTGACCTCTGTGCCCTGGAACCAAAATCAGGGACTCCACTCTTCTGCTAGTGACCACAACCAGTAGTGCCCCCACCCCTCTACAACTACATTCACTAGTGTGTGCTCTCTCCTCCTCACCCACAGTTATAGCCTGAGACAGTGTCTGCTCAGTGTTCCTGGGGCCTTCATCCAGTACCAGTGGAGGACCCTTCCACTCTGCAATCTTTCACTGATCAGTGGCCTGATCCCTACTTAGTCCATGGAGCAAAAGTTCCTGGAGCTGAGACTGCTGCTGCCACTGTTTTCCTCAGGGCTTGCTGTTTGTTAGCTCAGCGGAAGGCAAAATCTATACCGTGCTCAGGCCAGACCACCACTCCAGAGGTCAGATCTTTCCTAAAGTCCTCCCAAGTTGTCTCAGGCAGAACAACTGCTTTATCCTGACTTTTGATTATTTGTGCCATTTTAAAATTCTCTTTGAGGTGTTATTTTAAATTACTTGGGGGTGGGGGTGGAAATTGGCGAGCCAGGTAATTTCCCCCCTTTCTCTGCCATCTTCCCACTGTTATTAGAGGAGTTAACCTTGACAAGGCGAAGGTGAGACGGGAGTGAATGAGAAGATAATGAAGGAAGAAATTTGAGTGATGTGAAATGAAGAGGAAAGGAAAAGAAGGACCCCTAGCAAATAGCCTCAAGTTTTACAGTGAAGTATGAAGCAAGCTTCTCAGCTGAGAGGGTGGAGGGAATATGTCTCATGGGAATGGATTTTGAGGAGGGATATAAAAGTTTTGGGGAGAAAAACCAGTGTAGTAAGTGGGATGGTGAATTTATTAGGGAAATAAAAGGATTGCCTTGTTTCAGTGAGGACCCAGTTGAGATTATATAACACAAATTTATAGTGTACCCAGTCAGCATGAGTTTTCCATTTTCTCCAGTCTTACTAGCACACGAATAGGAGTAAAGATAACAGATGGTGAAATTCCTTCAGAGTTGGGGCTTAGAAAAGCCTAATCAGCAGTGGGATAATGAGGCAAGAGACCTAAGTGTAGAAGATAGTATAGAGTTGAACTGGTTCACCAAGGGGTCAAGGTGGGGAAAGTGGAGCCAGTGAAAGGGTAATGGCCTTGGAATGAACTGAAGATAGCAGGATTGTGGAAGTCAAAGCAAGAATAAAGTGGTCTATGATCACTTAGAGGAATTTGGTCTAGTCATCCACACAAGAAAGACCAAGTGGATTAAGAATGTCTGTTCCCCAGATTACAGCATGCATCTTGATGGACAAACTATAGAACTCTTAGTATGTATATGTGGGACAGGAAATACAAATGGACAATGAGGTGGAACCAAAGCTGAAAAAGAGAGGAGTGGTCTGGATTACCTTGCTTAATATTTCTCATTTTGCAGATGAGGAAACTGAGGTAAGTAGAGGTTGAGTGACTTGCCCAGGGTCACACAACTAGTCTGAGGCTGGATTTAAATGGTAGGTCTCTCCTTAAGTAGGTCAGGGAGCCAAAGGAGACTCCAACTGTTCATAATTATATTTAGTTTGGGATAGTTACTCTTCCATTGCAATAAGCTGGCTGTTGATGCCAACATGTATTCACGTACACTATTGTCTTTATTCTCTCCAGTTTATCCCATGCATAGCTTGTTTGTACAGAGTCTTTTGCCTGTTGTCTCCTCCATTAGACTGTGAGCTCCTTGAGAGCAGGGACTTTCTTTTGCCTGTATTTGTATCTGAAGAACTTAGTACAGTGACTGGGACATAGGAAGCACTTCATAAATGCTTTTTGACCTGATTTAAGCTACTTTTTTTAGGTGGCTAAGATGGAGAGTTGTCCATAGTTGGTCACATAATGATGAATATCTTTTGTAGCTCATTCCCCCAAGAGAGATCTGCAAGGGTGGGGAGAAGTTTCTAGAGGAAATGTATTCCATGTATTGGATCTATTATGTCCCCACACAAACATACCCTACAATCAGTCCATTCCCTACAATCAGATCCCATCTTCTGGGCAGAGGCCTTGTCAAGTGATGTTAGCTAAGGGTGTTTCCATTTGGGGAAATTTGAGCAAGAGATCTGAACAATATTGTTCTAGGCAAATGCTACTCTCAGCACAAATTGACACTATGGGAATAGAGTGGGGACAGTGCATGAAGTCTGTTACCCTATAAGGTGGATAGAAGAACTGACACCCTCTTCTCAAGGGAACTTTGGGAGTAACTCCTGAAATACAAAGTTGATAAGAAAACAATTGTCAACTTATTGGGGTACTAATAAATTTGTACCATGAAATATAGCACAGTAGTGATTTTTTGCTCCATCCAAGCTAAAGATATTCTCTAAAGCCCTTTTCCATGTAGGGATATAAGGCGCTGCTGGTTACTAGCTGTTATGATAATGAGAGACCTCTATTAACAATTATGATAGTAGCTTAATTGAATAAAGCACTTTAAGGTTTGCAAAATGCTTTACATGTTATTTCATCTCATAATAAGGGGTTATCATCTGATAATGGGGGGATATAAAGGGAAGACCACCAAGTGAAGGGTTATCATGAGCTCATGAGAGTAGGTATCTGGATATTTCATTAATTTCTTAGTGTGTTATTGTTAGTAGGGCCAAATGAAAACATTGAAGTCACTTGAGACATTCCATGTAATTAGTACTAAATAACATAAGGTCCCCAGGGTGGGGAGTGTATGTGTATGTGTGTATGTGTGAAAGATATTTCCTCCCTAGTGGTCAAGACGAAGGAAGTTTGAGTAGTTACAGCAATTCCCCTTAAAACATCACACTATGCAGCTATGGAAGAAGGAAGATGGTACCTAGTAGCTTTCAGTAGACTATGTATGGAAGGCTAAGCAAAGTCATTATGTTTATCATAGCAACTATTCCTGATTTTTTTCAACGTGGTAAACCAGGGTCCCTAGCCTGGGCTGAACAGTATGATGTTACTGACCTCATCAATACTTTTTTCTCCATTCCCTTGGCTAAAAATAGTAAGAAACCATTTGCTTTCACTTGGATGTTCAGGGTACATTCCCCAGGGCTGCAAGAACTTTTCTTCAGGCTGCCACATTCTGGTGGGCAGAGATAAGAAAAAAGCTTCCCTTCCTTAGAGCACTGACATCCAACACTACATGGTTGCCATAACATAAACCAAGCCAAACAAAGCCATAAGGTCTGTGACCCATAAAAGGGACAAGGAGAGAGAGATCAACACTAAGGAAATCTAGAAAGCAGCCCACTCAGTCAAGTTTTCCCCCAAATTCCCCAAAATATAGTAGATGTGGGGAGAGCTCAGACTATAAACTATCAGCATTTGCTTCCATTAATCTAAAAAGAAAACCTAAAGGCTTATGGAAGGGAAGTCATTCTGTTTTGGAGAATCTGTGTTCCCCACATGGGTATCCGAATGACCCCCATTTACCAAGTTCCTTGCAAGTCTGACTCTTTTGAGTTCCAGAAAAGACTTAATGGGGACCATCTAGGAATGCCCCCCCCCCCAGGTCCTTAGGATACTGTGGGGCCAATGTTTTTGGAAGTCTTTGGCTATAAAGATGAGGTTGATTGAAATCTTTGCTAGACATCTAGTGATATCTAGGTGATGCTATATAATATCTAGTGTTTTGGTGACCCTAACATACTTCCTCTCAGATCCAGACAAATCTTTAAAAAAAAAGGGGGGGGGGGAGAAGATAAATAGCACTTTTACAGAAACCAACCATGTGCTAGGGCATCAATCAATAAACATTTATTAAGCACCTATTATATGCCAGTCACTGTGCTAAATGCTGGGGAAAGAAAGAGAAAAAAGACAGTCCCTGCCCTGAAGGAGCTTACAATCTAATTAAAACACCATAAACCAAAGAAGAAAAGCACGATTATTAAGCACATCCTTTATTAGTCACAAAGCAATAACATTATAATTGATAAAGGGCATTTGAAGAATTCAAACTTCATTGGAGAATAAATCATTTAATCTTAAGTAATAATTGGATCAAATAATAAACCATGAAAAATTAGATAATCCCAACAAGTAAAGTAATAACAAGGAGACAACATAACAAAACCTTTGGAATTCAATCTTTATCAGAAAATTTAAATCTATAAAGACTTTCATTAACAAAGCGACTTTTAAAAATTGGGCATACAACTTTTAAAAACTAGAAAAAAAAACCCTAAAACACTAACTAAACACACAATTAAAGAAGAAATAAAATTTAAAAGTTTAAGTTAAAAGTTCAACTAAAATTAATTGAAACAATAACTTCATTGAAATAGCAGGATATAAAATAGACACAGAAAAATAATTAGCCTTTCTGTATATTATCAACAAACCTAATAGGAACAAATTAAAAAAGAAATTCTTTTAAAATGAATATAGAATATGTAAAATATCTAGAAAGTTTGGTGCCCCTTGCCAGTTCAGTTGTTATTTCCAAAGGATGGCATTACAAAAAGGTGGAGTGTTAATATGTTGACAAGGGATTAACACCCTGTTATTGCTTTGTGAAGCTTTGTGAACATCTGTCTGTCTGCCTCTTCCTCTCTTCCTCCCTTCTTACCGATTATCAAAGGGTTATTTTATGGGACTACAATCAGTCAACAGATATTTATTAAGTACCTATCACATGTTAAGCACTGTGCTAAGGACTGGGGATACAAAGAAAGACAATAGACAGTTCCTATTCTCAAGTAGCTCACATTCTAATAGAGGAGATAACATGCAAATGAATAACTATGTACATGTAAGATATATACAGCATAAAGTGAAGGTAACAGTAGAGGGAAGGCACTACTGGAGGGGTTGCAGGCTAGGAGGTAAAAGGGTTAGTTAAGGGAAAAGGTACACTGAAAAAGGTAGGATTTGAGCTGAATCTTGAACCTAGCCAGCAAAACTAGTAGTCAGAGGTGAGGAAGGAGGGCATTCCAGGCATGGTGGCTAAGCAGTGAAAATTCTTGGAGTTGAGAGATGTCGTGTGTAAGGAAAAGCAGCAAATAGGCTGTTTTAGCTACTGAGTAAAGTGTAAGAAAAATGGAAACGGGGGCAGCTAGGTGGTGCAGTGAATAGAGCACTGGCCCTGGAGTCAGGAGGACCTGAGTTCAAATCCAGCCTCAGACAATTAAAACAAAAACTAGCCATGTGACTTTGGGCAAGTCACTTAACCCCAATTGCCCTCAAAAAAAAAAATGGAAATGTAGGAGGATGTTTTAAATGCCAGAGGATTTTTATATGTACCTTCAGTTTTTGGTCAACCATAAAGCATTTTTCTTAAGATTCTCCGCATTGGTAGAGAGAATGACGACCCCCTATTGCATTCACAAAGGATGGAATTGGCATAAGAGCTTTGGAGAAAAGAGACATTCTTCATTACTGCCTTGAGAGAAGACATGAGCAGTTCCAGACTTTCTTGGGGAACAACTTCAGGCATTTAGAGAAACAGATTTTGGACAGCACACGTATAAGCAGAGTCAGCACTTCAATAAGTTCTCCTTTCTACTTGCCTCCTTAGAGATTCTGGGGAATTCCCCCTAGCATGAGATCTAATCACACTCTTGGTTAAGTGAAATCTTGGCTCTAATAATCTAAATCATCTAATCATCTAAAGAGTTAATCTACTCTAATGTATTATCTGTTATATCCTAGACTACAGAACTCCAATTTTTGTTTGCTTATCTCCTTGGACAAGTGAGTTTCCTGGTTGTCCAGTATTTGTGATCATCTTTTGTGCAACCGAGCATTTGATGGGAATGAGTCTAGCCTGCTTTCTCCTTAAGACAGAGTAGCCAAAGAAATGACTTGACCCTAAAAATTGTGTCCTTAAGCCAACAATGGGAGGGGGGGAAGATATAATTATATACATATATGCCATTTTATTTATATACATAGTTTATAGTTTTATATAAATATCATTTTACATGCACATGTATATATGTCTGATAACACTCTCTCTCAAAGTAAAATAAAGTGACAAGTCTTGAGGCCCCTTCTTCTGCTCCTCATAGACAGGAATCAACCTCCTTTGGAGAAGAATGGGAAAAATTCCAGAGATATCTAACCATGACTCTTCTCAAGTCTTCTGTCCTTACATTTAGATATCCCATGTGATTTTACATATAACCTACAAGGGCAGCATGCACCTTACATATATTTGATCCTGGAAATAATAGGGAGCCACTGGGATTTACTGACTGACAAGGTCAGACCTACACTTTAGGAAGTTCACTTTGAGGTTAGGTTAGGTTGGGGTAGAGAGTGATCTGAGGCAGACATACCTGGAAGGCTATTATGATAGACCAGGCAAGAAGTGAAGGGGTCCTACAACAGTGTGGCAGCTGCATGAGTGGAGACAAAGGGACCCACGAGAAGGAGTGAAGGTAGAAATGGAAACAGATTGGATATATAGGGTGAGTGCAAACGAGAAGTCAAGGATGACCCAGAGGTTGTAAGCCTAGGTGCCTGAGAGAATAATGAAACCTAGGAGGGAAAGAGAATGATTTCTGCTTTTGGACATGCTGAGTTTGAGACTCCTGTGGAACACTGAGATATTCTAAGAGGCAGTTAATGATGTGGGACTACAACTCAGGAGACATATTAGAGCTGGATATAGAGATCTGTAAATCATCTGTATAGAGATTACAGTTGGACTTTTGGGAACTGGCAAGATCACCAAGTGAGATGGTATAGGGAAGACAGCCCAGGATTCCCAGGTTAGTGGACATGAGCTGTATCTAGCAAAGGAAAATAGGAAAATAGGAAAGCAAGTTAGACTGGTAGGAGAACGAGGAAAAAGTTGTGTCAGGAAAACCTAGAGAGGAGAAAGTATTTAGGAAGAGAGGGTGATTGACAGTGTCAAAGGTTGCAAGAGGTCGAGAAGGATGAGTGTTAAGAAAAAGCATTTAAGAGATCCTTGGTGTCATTGGAGAAGGTAGTTTCTGTTGAATGATGAGGTCAGATGTCAAGTGATAGAGGATCTTAAAGCAAGTGAGAAGAAAAGAGGTGGAGGCATGTAGTACAGATGAATTCTCAAAGATTTTTGAAGAGAAGGGATGGCCATATGATCTACCTCACAGCTGGACCAGTGGGGTCTGCGCCCCCCCCCCCCCCCAGACAGGAATCTAGTGATGAGTTCAGTTTTTGTCTAGGGGAAAGCCAGATTCACACATTTACCCTACTTTGTGAATTTATGAAATACACATTTTTATAAGGCTTTTTCCCCCCATTTAGATCCAGAGCCTTCAGCCAATACCAATAATCTCCTCCAGAGATTCTATTTTTCTGTCTCATTCTCTGCAACAAATCAGTCCATCTCTCTCCGTCATATCCCATTCCCAATAATAGTAAAACACCTACAAATCAGAAATTGCTATGACTGAATATGCTTTTTATCTGACTTTGGCTCTCAATACAAACAATAGAATATAAACAAACTCTGTTGTTGTTCAGTCGTTTTCAGTCATGACCCCATTTAGGGTTTTCTTGGCAAAGATACCAGAGTAGGTTGCCATTTCCTTTTCCAGATCATTTTACAGATGAAGAAACTGAGGCAAACAGGGGTAAGTGACTTGCCTAGGGTCATACAACTAGTGTTTGAGGCCAGAGTTGAACTCCTGACTCCAGGGCCAGCATTCTATCCACTGTGCCACCTAGCTATCCCTAAACAAAGAAATAACAATTAATTGTTACAGTTACTGTAAGTTCAGGAATAGGCAAATAAAGATCTCTCCTAAATGCAAAGTTCAGCCAGGACTAGCTGGCCCAGATACACTTCCTTCCTGAGCCTCAGTCTGTTCTCCTGGCTGCTATGGACAGAGGCAGAAGCAGCAACAGCTTAGCTCCAGTAATTGCTCAGACACCAGCTATTTTGCCCACCTCCACATCCCCTCCAATTTATCTTAAAATTCCCAGTCAGAGGGCTTGAATTGGCTTGTTTGCCAGCTACATCTCACCTTAGTGAGACCTCTGCTCCAAGGGAAAAGTTACAGTGGTTCTTGAAGGCATAGGTCCTCATTAGTCAATAGATGAAAAATAAGCTGAAGTTGTCTGTCCTGACAAACAAGCTTCATCCCCACTGCTCTAAATCCTTTTGCAGAAGGAGTGATACATAGGTATTATAAAAAATATACAGGGAATGTGAAAAACAAACCAACAAACAACAAACCCAAGCCAGAAGTAGTAGAGATCTATGGTGGCCTATACAATTCCTCTTTTCCTTTCTCATGTTTGTAAAATTCATAATAATGAAAAATAATTTTTAAGAAAATGATGACTGGGGTGACTAGGTGGCACAGTGAATAGAGCACCGGCCCTGGAGTCAGGAGGACCTGAGTTCAAATCCAGCCTCAGACACTTACCACAAAACTAGCCGTGTGACCTTGGGCAAGTGACTTAACCCCAATTGCCCTACCTTCCCCCCTCCAAAAAAAAAGCAAAAAAAAAAATTAAACTTAAGAAAATAATGACTATGATGAATTCAGAGAATCACAAAGGCATGTAGGAAGTGGTGAGAAGTGAAGTAAATAGAACTAGGGATCAAAATACACAATCACTACTATAATGTAAAGGAAAAGAGTACAACAACAGTCCAAACTAAATTCTGTGAAATCATCATGGACAGGCTTGGCTCTAAAGATGAGAATAAGAGTCGCAGGAGTGGGGAGATTATGCTGGATATAATATAATGTCAGATTTTTTCAATGTGTTGGTTAGTTTTGCTGAACTCTTTTTTGTCTTCTTCATTGTTGTAAGGGGCAGCTCTCTGGGAGCAATAGAGGAGGGGATACATTGGGAAATTTAGATGATATAAAACCAAATATATAAAATAAAATTTTATTTGAGTGGTGGGGAAGGAAGCTGAGAGGTGAGTACATGGAAGCAACAAGGATAGGTAGTTTTTTTAAGGGTTTGGTTGCAGAAAAGATGAGTAAAGGACAACTTGAATAGATAGTAGGATCAAGGAAAATTTATATAAATGGAGGGAGATCTGTGCATTTTTTTTAAGGCAGCAAGGAAGGAGCCAGTGTGTGAGATGTTGGAAATTAAGCAGAGACCCTCATATGCAAAAGGAGATGGCTATGGAATGTTGTACTCTAGCCATCTCCTTGCTGTCCAGATCCCTGGGCCACCTTCAACTATGCCAACACAGCTCTAGAATCACCACCTTGGGACTGTACTCTTCTGATTGGTAAGTCAGCCAGCACAAATTCACATTGCCAGATCCCAGACATCCCATTTAACCATCCACCCTGGTCATCTACTTGGGATATGCACAGCCCTCTCTGATCCCCCTATCTTTTACTTAGTAAATGGCAAACATATCAATACTTCCAGTGCTTCTCTGAAAGGATATCAATTGTCTCCCTTATGTCCTCTCATCAATCTCATAACTTCTCAAATTAAAACACCCTTCTTTGGTCACTACTCTCCTTGAAGGGACTCTTACTTTTGTTTTTGTATCTCCAGCACTTATCACAGGGTTTGGTATGTAGTAAGAGTTTAATAAATGCTTCCATTTACCCATCCATAACTGCTTGGGCATTTGATTGGTTTTGTTGAACTCTTTTTCTTTTTTTTTCTTTGTTACAAGGGATGGAATTCTGGGTGTGTGAATATGGGGGTGGATGGGATATATAGAAACATGAGAGTGATGTAAAAACAAAAGATACTAATAATTTTAAAAAGAATATTAGGAAGAAACAGAGAGTGGTAGAAGAGGCTAACTGCTGGAGGAGAGAGGAAGGGATGGGATCTAGGGTACAAGTAGAGGAGTTAGCATGGCTGAGAAAGGTCACTTTGTCAGAGATTGGAGCAAAGAAAGAAAAAATGGAGACTCATTCATAAGTTATTTTAAGTGTGAAATTAGGAAGGGGAGGAAACTTGTGATTATGGATGGATGGCCTCGAAAGGGGCAGCTAGGTGGTGTATAGATAGTTATTAGCTGTATGACCCTGGGAAAATCCCTTAATCCTCTTTGCCTCAGTTTTCTCACCCATAAAATGAGCTGGAGAAGGAAATGGCAAACCACACCAGTATCTTTGCCAAGAAAATTACAAACGGGATCGTGAAGAGGGAAACTTGAATAAAAACAACTAAACAACAGCAACAAAAATCTGCTGAAAGGAAGAGGACAGGTGGTATAGGTACAGAAGAGAAAGAGGAAGGAAGAGGAGAGAGAATTTGGAATAGCTCCTGAGGGAATTCAATCATTAAAGGAAAAATAAAAGGATTGACTTAAAGCAGTGAAGGCCCAGTTGAATTTTGAATAACAGTAATTTGTAGTAGGTCAGGTCGGCATGATTGCATGACTTATTGAGGACTGTTCAGCAGTATACCAGGAATGAAGAAGGTAGATAGTATGAATAATTCAAGGTTAGAATATTGAACTGAGCAACAAAAGGACAGGGACATGAGGGTCAAAGGTGGAGAGGACATTATAAATTTGAACTGGTTAACTAAAGTATTTATATTTTGGAGGCAGAGCAGTGAAATCAGTTCAGGGCTGATGGTTTGTGAAAACAGGGAAAAGTGAACTGCCTGGAGTGGGGCAGAGAGGGAAAGAAAGAAGATTTAAGAAGGGTGAGACAGGGGAAGCAGGAAGGGCAAACTATGATCAGAGAGAGGCCTTTCAGAGTTGAAGATTGTGAAGGTAAAACACTGATTAGATCAAGAACCCAACCATTCCCATGCATGTCTAGAAGAGAGTGAAAATGCAGATCATAGAGTTGAGAAAGTTGACCAACAAAAAACCAAGGATATCTGAAGCAGGGGTTGGGTGGAAAGGAAGACTGACCCAGCTATTAAACTCATGAAAGGAGGGAGAATGACCTGGAGGCCAGTAAAGGCCAATGATTAGGTTTTAGATAGAGTTAACCTCAAAAGAGAGGCAGCTGGCTAGAAGAATGAGAGTCTGGAAGTGGTGGAAGAAGGTCTATTGGTCTATATTATCTAAGGATTGGCCTGTCCTATCTAAGATCTATCCTGAACTAGTGTGTGAGAAGATGAGAGAAGAAACTGGAAGCAATTGCAGAGTCCCTTCAGGACTGAACCAGTTTTCTTTGGCTGTAAGAAGACAAAGAGAATGGGAGGAAGTGGTCTAACATGAAGGAGTTTGTTAAGAACAAGGATTCTGTCTGTTGTGCACGATGGAAGGGGAAGATGGGAAGATGGGAGGGACGGGGATGATAGGGATAATAGGTATCAGGGACCTGGGAGTGGTAACCAAGGAAGGGGGTTTTGTTTTAGGAATTTCAGAATCACAGAGATTCTGGGTAAAGCAATAGTAAATAGTTGCCATACCTTTTCCAATAGCAATAAATCCAATAGATTTATTGATTTATTATGCCCTGAGGTAGTGAGGGCAAGGAAGGTGGTATTCAGCTAGGCCTGGTGTCCTAGTGGGATGACTGTCTGGGACCAGCTATTTATAGAGAACAGATGTGAGCTTTGACTTATTCCTCCTCCAATCAACATCCTCTGATAGTACTCAAATCTTGACATAGTTTTATTTGGTCCTTTATCTCTCAATGTTGTGAGAGAAGGCAGGGGAAAACCCTGATTTGCTTGCACTAGGGTACCTTCCATGGTATGTGATTCTGGTCCTTTTCTATGGAACATGTGTTCTGGCTTCTTGCTAAAAAAAACTTTGTCATTTGATAAAGGACAAAGGAACTTCTTATTGGTGGCTCACATGACCAGAGGGATTCAGAATCCTCACAGGTCTACCCCTCCCAGATTGATTATTTTAAGAAGGCAAATTAGGCCACCTTTTTGCTTAAATTCTTACCTAGCCTTTAACTGCCCCAGACAAATTGAGACCTGGGAAAGACCTTAGCTTAAAAAGGCCAAGGTCTCCCACTGCATCTGGGGCCACTTGCCAGTTATCTTGACCTATGTCTTGCCACTGGACTCCAAATGACTCTGCAAGAGTGAAGCTGAGGACTTTACATAGCCCTACCTCACTTAAATTCAATTCCCTTGAAAGTCAAGTCATCACTCTTCTGATGTTATTGGTTCTTTTCAAGGAGGAAGGATGAAGAATAACAATGACAGGAGGGTGGTAAAAATTGGTGACCAAGTTGACCAAAAAGCCACCCACTCTGGTGTATAAGAAGAAAAATGATAGAGGTTCCATCTGTCTTTGGGGGGTTTTTTACTTTTGGGACTCTTCCAGCACTTTCCCCTGTATTTCCAGTGACTAGCAGTCCTGAGAAATGGATGCTTTTATTGTTTATTGATTAACAAAAGCAAGCTTGAACCATGCCCTGGCTGGCCAGGAAGCAGGTTGGGACCTCTTTGGTTGCTCAGCAAACACAAGTTTGAGGTACAAGTGAAATATCTGTGTGTGATTCCTACTATAGCCTTTGGGGCACATGTGGATATGAATATAATAGACTCATTGAGGTGTTTTGTATTTTCTAAATATGTTAACTCATATTTGTGAGTTTGTTCAATCTTAGGACATTTCTGTGGTCAAAGAAATAAAAGACTTATCCTAAATCTGATATTCATAATGTACTGTTTTTAAGAAGTGATTTTGTTGCCCACATTTTGTGGAAACTCTAGACACCTAGATTTTAAAGATTTCCCCAAAGTTACTCCAGTGAGCTGAAGAAAGAGTAAACATGTCCTCTTCTTTGAGGTAAGGACTCCCCCAAGATGAATCTGGGTCTCTGTGAGTCCAGATGAGACCCCTCCCCTTATGAGATGGGTCTCCCTGTGCTATGGGTCACTGTGGGATTCATAATGCCTGGTTAGGGCAGGAAGGATAACCTGCACTAACAGGTCATTTCAGGTAGTGGTACAAACTTCAAAAAAGCAAACAGAGGTGGGAGAGAAGAGAAATGGTATTTGGGATCTTCATAAGCCCTCTGCACCTTCCTTTTGCCTAGGAATAAGACACTGAGGATTTTCTGCTCCCTTCTGTAATCTGGCAACCCCCAAGAGACCAGGGAGCAAGTGAGAAGCTGTTTCACTCCTGCCCCACTGAGTCAGAGCCAGGTCCAGCCAAGCCAAGATATTGGAAGTGGTGATCCTGATTTCTCAACATCTGTGGAAGTAGCACCAACCTTGATAGAAAAGCCTGGAACTCAATCCCCTACTTACTCCCTGTCAGTGCAGCTGTGAGCATCCCTTGCCTGGTTATATGCTTCCCTAGCAAGTATCTTGAGTGTTGGCTATTGAATTAGATAAACTTTCTGACTGCATTTGCTTAGGAAACTGAAAGGAATGTAAATGAGCTTTAGCTGGGAAAGAGGGAGGGAGGCAGAATGAGACACTGAGCTACAGACAGACAGATGCTTTGTTCTTGAGCACAAATCTGGAAAGGCCTGGCTGTCCACTGAGACCTAATCTGAGAGAATGTATGCAATATAGGGGAAGGGTAGTAACACGAGTCTTAGTGCATACCTCTGCAGTGAGAAACCAAGAGAAAGATGAGCAACTGAAATAAAGATTCTATCTTGTATATTATATCTGAATTGTGAGTTTATGAAATTTCCCTAGAAATGTTTTGGGAATACATATGTATTTGTTGTAGAGGCCAAGTGTACTTATCCTATTGGTACAGGAAGGGTACCCACACAATGAAAGGAGATCTGGGCAATGGCTATCTCCTGGATCAGTCTAAGATCACATCCACACATATACACATACTCACAATTCCACTGCAATAGCAGAAACCTGAATCTAGGTTCACTGAACAGAAGGGACTGAGAATCCAGAAAAAGATAAAAAGCTAGGAAAGAGGGGATCACTCTTCTTCTGGACCCAAGGAGTCATGGGTCAGATAAGCCTGGAGTCTGGGGATAAGAAGGAGATCCTAGTGAGACTTTCACATTCTGGCTTCATCTCAGGGGAGGATCTCAACAAAAAGAAAAGCCTTGATCTAGAGATTTTGGTTGCTCCTTCAGCAGCCCTCGACCTCAGTTCTATTGAAGAGCAACAGGAAGAAAGAAGATTGGCTAAGTCCTGATTAGGAAACAATTGAGAAGGATTCTTCATATATAGTCCAAGGGGAGCTAGACAGTTCCTCTTCTGATCCCTCTATGGCAAACTGAATGAAAATACACTGGATCTAGAGGTGCTTCAGTACTAAAGGTGTGTAGAGGAGGAGGGCTTCAAAGGGATGCAGGTGCTGGCGTAAGAGTATAAGGAAGTGCGGCGGGTAGGTGGCACAGTGAATAATAGAGCACTGGCCCTGGAGTCAGGAGGACCTGAGTTCAAATTCAACCTCAGACACTTACACACACACACACACACACACACACACACACACACACACACACCACACACAAAACCTAGCTGTGTGACCTTGGGCAAGTCGCTTAACCCTAACTGCCCTCCAAAAAGCAAAAAAAAAAAAAGGATATTAGGAAGTAACAACAGGGTTCAAGAAGGAAGCTCAGCGATCTCTGTGGAAGGGGACATTTAAGGGAGCATGGAAGGGGTGGTCCTAGTAGCATGCTGCAGAATGATTTGTCCATTCTCACATTCCTGGGGAAAAGGATTTGTGGGTGTGTGTGTGTGTGTGTGTGTGTGTGTGTGTGTGTGTGTAAGAGAGACAGAGAGAGGGAAAGAGGGAGACTGAGAAATTCAAGGTCTTTCACAATTTGGCTCTAATCCATTTTTCCAATCTTACCTCACCCTTTCATGTAATCTAGGTTCTAGCTGAAATGAACTACTTTTTATCCCCTATTCTCATTCTTCCATAAAATGCCTGTCATGAAATTGGGCTATTTTCTGGCTTTTGAAGTTCTAAGTAAGTGATTTTCAAACAGATTGTTTCACTCTTTATTCTTGCATCCCCAGCACTTTACAGTGCCTGGTACATAGTTGATACCTTAATAATATCTGTTGACTGATTCCTTCAAGGCCTGTTGAAGATATCACCTCTACTTTAAAGCCCCAGCTGACAATGATCTTGAACTTCCCCTCTGCAAATTTATCTGAACCTCTCTCCCTTCAATCAAGTTATTTGTATTCTTCCCTCTATTAGATTTGTTATCTACTTAAGAACAAAATCTATGCTTCATCTATGCAGTACTTTGCACATAATAGGTGTTAAATGTTTGTTGAATTTATATATTCTTAAATCCGTTGAAATATTTCATAGATATTCCAAAGTCCAACAAAATCATGTCAGATTTACACATGTATTTCATTCCCTTAATGACAGGAACTAACACCATATTGTCTATTTCTTGTAGATAATTACTCCATAGTGCTTAGTAGTAGCATGCTCTGCAAACAGTAACTTTGGTAAGACTGGCTGAAAATTCTAACATTTCTTGACAGTGGTCTCATATACAAGTCTAAGGCCCCTAGTACTACAGCAAGCTTTCCAAAGAGGGATCATTGCTCATGGAACTTAAGGAAGTTTCCTTACTAGAACTCTAGCTAGGCCCTTTTATGAGCCTCAGCTAAAGAGGTACATGGGAAAATAATCTAGTGGGATCTGAGGAGAGACATAAATAAGGCAACAGGACTAAAAAATGAGGCCCATGGGCAAAGTCTAGAAGATCAAAGACAGATAAGTAATAACAGTATTTAACTTTGTGAAGGATGAGAAGCATTGTTCTTTATACCCTTGAAAATTATATGGCAGGAAAGATTTAGACTAATGAAGAAACAAATTCTTGACAGTAAAAATTGTTAAGTCCATGGATTTTTGTGAACCATCTGGGTAAATATAGAGGATACTCAGACCCAAAACAGACATTCAAAATGGTGTCGACATGGGCCATTTCTTCTTCAGCAATTCTTAGCTATGATGAAATGTGATTGTTACATACTGAGGTTTGACATTTTGGTGTGTTTGTTCCCTGCCAATTGGTCCTATGGAGGCAGGTAACAGGAAAATGGGGTGGGGCATGGAATTTTTGCTCAATAGTTAATTTTGATGAATAGTTAGTGTATATATATATATATTTCTACTATATTCTAGGCACTGTACTAAAGACTGTATTCTACATGAAATGATGGAATTGGTGACTGATCTATAGCACTTTTAAGGTTTACAACAGACTTTCCCCATTACAATCCTATAAAATGGAGTCAGGGTCCCAGACAGGTGACTTTAGGAGCTGGACTTAGGCAGAGTTCTTCCTACTGACAAAAGATTATTGGAACTTGTTCCTATAGTCCTGGTTTGAAGGAAATGGATGAGGTACTAGAGTACAGCTGGGACTAAAAAGCATCAAGGAAACCTCCTACCTTCTCAAGGAACAATCCTTGAGTGGTGTCCTTGCCGAAGAAGTGAAACCATCATACCGTAGGCTCTAAGGAGTAGGACAAAGGGAATTGTTTTTCATCTAACCTAAAAGTAGAATGAAAGACTAAAACTGCAGCAAGAAAAATTAAGGATTCTTGTCATTACAGCTCCTAGACCATGGAGGGATAAAGGAATCTCCATCTCTTTAGATCTTAATGAATGCTACCAGATGCTGGAACTCTAACAGTCGTAATTTCCCCAGGGACTCTTCCTTGTGTACATACCAATAAGCACCTCTATACCCTAGTTTAGCTCTTAGCTCTGAAGGTCCCTAGCACACATTCTTGAATACCATGATGATTCTAGGACTCTCCTGACCATCCTGTGGGTACAGGATGGGATTTGAAGTTCCATTCACCACGCAATTGCACTGCAGGATAAATACATTCAGGTTCAAATCAGCCCTCAACAACTGATCAGTTTGGAATTCCCCTTCTCTCCTGATTCAGATATATTTGGGATAAAGACAAGGTCACCCAGAACCCTTCCCAGTAAATTTGGATTACTAGAGGGGCTTGTACACCTACTCTAGGCCACTGCAGATTCCCCCAGGGTTCCCTACTACAGCCCCCAAGGCAGCCTTAGGAAACTTCCACACAATGATGTTAAGGAAGGAAACCAAATTGTTGCTCTCCATTAGAGGCTGAAAGAAGTACTTTAGTCTTTTGGGGAGAAGCCATCACTCTCTCATGGCCCTCCCTTCCCTGACAACCTTCCTACTCCTCTTACATGGAGTTTTTCTCTTCTAATGTGTGGTACACGGGGAAATTCAGGTATATCAATGAAAACTGCCTCACTGAACAAGAGCCTTTCTTCCATATCTCAGCTGAAATTCTTGCTCCAACTTTAGTTCCAGGCCAAGGACAGAGATGATAGGCAGAACTAGCCACTACCTCAGGCCCAACATCTCCTTGTGCATGGGGGTCATGGCCTTGGTCAGGGAGGATAAAGGGTGGTGAATCAGCATTACAGGCTTTAGGGCTGGAAGGGATTATCTAGAAATCAAATGACACAAGATATGGAAGGTGCTTTGCAAGTGTTAAAGCACTCTAGCCCTATTATCTAGTCCAACCCCAAATGTTGGCAATTTTTGCAGTCAGAAAGCTAAATCCCAGAGAAGTTAAATGACTTGCTAAAAGCTGAATTGTAAATGGCAAAGCCAGGATTCAAATTCTGGTCTTCTGGAGCTTTTCCACTACACACATTTCCCCCGAGTCTGTGTGGCTTTCTGCTCTGGGTCCTGCATCAAATACAGTACAATGGAAAGCCAGATCGTGCCCCCGGGACCAGTCAGCAAGGAAGGGAGATGACGCCTCTTTATTATTAAGGTCAACACTGAGGAAAGCACTAAGAAAAAAGAATACACAGGAGCAGGGGATAGGGCACACAGAATCATTACTTGTAAGAGGAGGGAAAGCAGCACATCATTTACAGAACCCCAGGACAACCACATGCTCCATGCCCTGAAGAGGTTGGGGGAAAGCGTCATGATAGTTTGGGGCTCACAAAGGGGTCTGAAACGGTCTGAATCAGACATGTGAGCCACAAACCCTGTCCCTTGAGGCTCACACACTACAACACAGTGGACACATATAACACAACACAGAACATCATGGAGGCAACACAGAGTGACTGGCTACGAGGGGAAATTTTGGCAAGGAAAAGAACTGGAAGTAAGCAAGTCTGTCCAGCAGGGACAGATCTTGGCTGTGGCACCCGAGTCCCTCGGGAGCACCCCAAGATTGTTGTTGCTGAGCTTCCCTGTGTCTCCAGGTTTCCAAGTCTTTGCCTGGGATCTGGGGTCATTGTTCCTAAAACCCCAATGATATGCAATCCCAGGTGAAGTCATAACACAACAGGATCTTCTTGGCATGCAATATCCTAAAAGTTGAGCTAACAAATCTTCATGCACATTGAGAGCCATTGCCTTTTAGCCCGGATGCCTTTGGAACCCCCTTCATTCACACTCCCTGGGCTGCATGCAGTTCATTCCTCAAACTTCCTTAACCAACAAGAAGCCATAGAGAGCTCTGTACTGGGGCAAGGGACTTTGGCAGCAGCACTGAGCATCAGTGAGTTTCAGCAGAGGGGTATTTCTTGCTGCCAAAACAAAAGCCCCAGTTCCTTAATTTCTATATACATCTCTAGGGATTTAATTTGCCTCAGTCCTAAGGAGTACATCTTCAGAATATAAAAAGCAGAATTTTATTTACACAATTCAGGGGCTCTGGGTTGGCGGGGGGCAAGGAAAGGGTTAGGATGGGTGGGAGTCCAGAGGTGAGATGCCCAGTGGGTTCCTCTCCCTTGCATTTCACCTTTCCCTGTTAGCCTCTGTCAGTCATTCTGTCTGTTAGGCAGAAAGAATCCAGGATGATCCCATTCATTACAGGGTCCTCTTTAGAGGAGTCTCTGCCTAGCATCCCACAGCAGACACCCAAGTGAAACATGCTGCACCGAGTTGTCCAGTTCCCTCATCATCATGCACCAAAAACCCAAAACCGTGCCTCGGAGGTACTGCCCCCCGCTGGAGCCTCCTTACATTGAGTTCTCCCCCTCCAGATGGAGCAGGGCTACGTCAGGCAGGTCGTGAGCATCCACGAGTGGCCCGTCCCCCTCCAGCAGGCAAGCACAGGGGTTCTCCAGGCGCTCACAGGGGTTAGTGGGTGTGGCCGGATTGGGAACCTCCTTCCCTTCCTCCGCGGGGCCCTTGGGCGGGGGGGTGCCGGGTGCGCTTCCCTCTGGGCCGCTGGCCGCGCCCAGGCCCTGGCGGGGCGCGGTGGTCATGATCTGGCACATGGACACGATGGCCCGCTGGTTGGCGCACACGTCGTCGGAAAGCACCTGGATGTGCGAGGCCTGCTCGTCCAGGGCCCCCCGCATGGCCCGCACGTCCTCAAACAGGGCCTGCAGCTGGGCCTTCAGGTGCTCCATCAGGTCCTTCATGCCGCCGTTGTACTCGCTCGAGATCACGTCCCCCACTGCGGGCACCGAGGACACCTCCAGGGGGCCCGGGAGGTCACCGTCCTTGGTCAGGATCTCCAGCGGTCCGTCCTCCATTGGCTCGCGGCGGCGGCGGCTGCAGCGCCTGCAGCGGCAGCGGGTCCGACCCGGCCCCCCGGGCTGGGGACAGCTAGGGGAGCAGGGGGCCCCACCGGTGGAGGGTCCCGAGAGAGGAGTCGGGGTCTCGGGGAGCGAGCCGGGAGCGCGACAGTACCTGGAGGGGGGGGCCCTCGGAGTTGGCCCCCGAGCAACCCTAGGAGATGCACCGGCCAAGTGCCGGGAGCCACGAACGCACAGCCCACTCCTGCCCTCTCCGGATCGTGCCCAGCAGCTCTGAGGCGGGAGCCGAGGCCGAGTCCGGCTCTGGGTCCGAGGGCTACCGCTACGCCGCCATTAACTGGCAGCGGCCACTGGAGAGAGGCGGAGAGGGGCGGGTCATCCAGCCGCGCCTCGGATGCTCCTCTGTTTCCAAGGCGACGCACGGCACGTATATGACGTGAGTCTCCATGGCAACTAGGAAAGGAGGACCAGAGAGAGGAGGGGGGGAAAAGATGGGGGGAGGCATACCCAAGATGATGGTGGAGGTCCGCAATCTGCCCCCGAAGCCAAAAAGTCTCAGACTGTGGGGGAGCTGTACTTGTTCCTCCAGCCGAGGGGCTGGAAAAATGTGAATAGGCAGCATTAACGTTCATGGGGAAGAGTGAGATCACTGCAGTTTGCTGCTTAAAACCCCACAGCAACAGAGCAGTGGTTCCCCTTGAGAATGAAAGAGGGAGAGGGAAAGGGAGACGGAGAGAAGGGGGGGGGGAGGGAGAGAGAGAGAGAAAGAGATGGAGGGAGGGAGGGGGAGAGAGAGGATTTCCTGGGTTCTCTGCAACTTCCGAAAACACACACATAATGGCTCCCCTTGAGAATCACCCTGGGAAAATACACACATGTTTCCCTTGGGAATCACCCTGGGCTAGGTTTCTTTCTCAGGCTGAGTAACTGGAGGTCATGCTCCACTCTCCTCTCTTCCGGTCCCTGGGTACTTCTGGAGCCCCCAAAATACTCTGTAGATGGGAGCACCCCTTCCAGAAGCAAGGGAGAGATTGCTGTCCATCTGGTGCTGCTGTGTGGACCACTTGTAGGAAGCACAGAAACAGAATGGTTAGGTGCCTCCTAGATTACAGTAGTTGCAAGCCTACGATCCAATCTTTCCTCAAAACCTAGCAAAGTATTTTGCCCATATTAGGTCCTTCATAAATGTTCTTTCCTTGTCTCTTCCAGTTCCTGGGAAAGAAAGGAAACAAAGATGTAGCTAGAAATAAAACAACCTGTACTCCTTAGAACAGCCCTTCATTTGTTAAACGAACCAAGTCATCTATATCATCACTTATCTCTTCAATAAGAATGATGAACACCCCTAGATCAGGTCACTGGGAGCATTGGGTTATGTGACACACCTAGGTTGTTTAACATTCCAAAGAAAAGACCAGCACACCAAGAAAATTTTCCTGTCTCATTCCCTTAGTGAGAACTGCCCATTCCTTAAATCTCTGCTCTCCTTTGTTCAGCACTGAATAATAAAAATGATGATGATATTTTATATTTTCATTACTCTTTAAGATTTCCAAAATATGTGCTTATCCTCCCTGATGGCAGGGTATTTTCCTTCTAAAAATGTGACCCCCAGGGCTAAAACAGTATTCCATGTATGGTATTTTATTCTTCCCTGTTAGACTGATTCCCTATTATACCACCAAGGTCTTACTCAAGGTCATAAAGCCTGTTTACTCAAGAACTCAATTCAATCAATTTGTCATTAATGGTTCAAAGTCAGTGGTCTATATTGGAAAAATATAGGAATCTGTTGTGGCTCTGTGATGTTTGCCTATGACATAAGGCTGGGAATGATTTCTAACACACTGAATGTCAGAATCTAAAACTATTTTGACAGGCTAGAACATTGAGCTAAATCTAATAAGATGAAATTCAATGGGGATACATGTAAATTTTTATACTTGTACACCAAAAAAATCAACTTCACAAGCACAAAATATCAGAGGCATGATTGGATAGCAGTTTGTAAAGCATAAGGGAGTTTTAGTGGGCTTCAAGCTCAATAAAAATAATGGAAGTGATGTGGCAGCCAAAGAAACTAATGTGGTCTTGGGCTGCATTAAGAGGGGCACAGCTTTTAGGAGCATTGTAGTCTTTTCCTGTGAGACCTCATCTAGAGTATTATGTTCAGTTATAGGTACCTCAGTTTAAGAGAGCCATTGAAAAGCTATAGAGAAGCTCTTTCTTACAGTCATCAGATTGGCAAATTTGACAAAAAAAAGAAAATGAAAAATGTTGATCGATATTATGGGTGAACCTGACATTGACACCCTATTCAGGTTTGATAATGGGAAGAAATAAGGAACTCCTAAGACATTGAACAGTTAACAAAAGGAGCTTTACCGAACCTTAACATAGCAATGACAAAGTCTTAAACAATGAGCAGTAACTTATTACTACCATTATGTAACTACCATTATAGGGTATATGGGTGTTCAAGAAGGATTAGCAACTCTGGTGTAAGGTGTTACCAAGTCCTTTTCAGGGCTTCTCATCCACTTTTGGTGTCCACCTGGCACTCAACTTGGGGTCCTCTGTGACTTCAAGAATCTATAGTGTGCATATCGGCCACACCACAGTAAACCATCATGGCTAAACCAGGTTGAAGGTAACTTTGGGGTCTCAAACCCAACAGTGAGTTAGGGGAGTGTCTACCTTAAGCATGTGAAGAATTTCCCTGGGTGAATGGGCAGATAAGAACAGTTTGTTTCAATGGCCATGAAGGTGGCTGAAGCAGGAGCTGTGGAGCACTTAAGAGTTTGGTCAGATATCAAAGATGCCAAAGTCATCCATTGCATCCTGGGCCATCATCGTCCTACCACTGAGCATCCCTAACTCTGGAAGAGAGTAAGGCTGCCTTACTTAAATCCAACACTCACAGGAGTCAAGACATGGTCCTGAGATATCATTGGTCTTCTTTAGAAATGCAGAACAAACAATAACTGCCATTATACTCTCCCAGAAAATTGTTATCTAAAATATCAAAAGATGAAGCATTTCATAGGAATGCTGACTTAGCATTTCATCTTTGACTTGGGTATTCACGGTCTGTTTCTAGGTCCGTGTCTTTTGACGTTGGTGTTGGACTTCTGTCAGTGATAATCCTCTCCAATGCATAAACTTTCCTGCTGCAGGCAATGCCCTACTGAAGGGCTCAAACTCCTTACCTTTGTAACATCTCTCATATGCCTCCTCTCCTCTGAAACTGCCATCACCCTGATACAGGCCTTCAGTACCTCACGCCTAAACTATTGCAATAGCCTGCTGGTTGGTCTGCCTGCCCCAAGTCTCTCCCTACTCCAATCTATCCTCTACTCATCTGTCAAAGTGATCTTCCTAAAATGCAGGTCTAATAATTTTTGCCCCACTACTCATTAAACTCCAAATATAAAACCCTTTTTTTTTAAGCAATTGGGGTTAAGTAACTTGCTCAAGGTTACAGGGCCAGTCATTTCTGTGTGGGTGCTAAGTCTGAGGCCAGAACCAATCCCGGGTCCTCCCAGTTCCGGGGCTGGTGCTCTTACTCACTGGGCCACCTAGCCGCCCCTAAAACCCTCTGTTGAAAGGCATTCAAAGTGCTTCATAACCTGCCCCCCCTTCTAGTCTTTTTATACTTTACACCTTCCCCTGACACATTCCCCTGATCTACTCTAAGATCTGGTGACACTATCTTTCTTGCTGTTCTTTGCACAAAACACTTCATTTCCTTACTCCAGACTTTTTTTTTCTGTTCCCCATACCTGGAATGCTTTTCCACCTCAGTTCTACCTCCTAAGTCAGGCTTCCTTAAAGCCCCAACTAAAATTCTATCTTTTACAGGAAGCATTTTATGATCACTCATAATTCTAGTGCCTTTCCTCAGCTAATTATTTCCAATTGCTCCTGTAGATAGCACGTCTGTACATGGTGTTCAAATGTTGTACCTTGCCCTTCCCCACCCCCATACCTCTGCCATTCCACTGTGAGCTCCCTGAGAACAGGGACTGACATTAACCTTCCTTTGTATTCCCATGACTTGGCATACTGCCTGGTGCATAGTAAGTGCATAATAAATGTCTGCTGACTAATTGACCAATTAAAGAATATAAGGCATTGTTGTTGTTGTAAATAGACATGTTGATGCCTAAAAGGAGAGGGAAAAATTTTTGTTTTAATAAAAATTGGTAAAAAAAAATGTGCTTGAAGAAATAAAATTGTCAGATGGGATTTCAGTAGTTTCAGAAAAAAAGATAAAATTACATTGTAAATATAAGTCACTTAGATTTATCTCCCTGACCTTGAGCTGGCCATTCCTCATACATAGAATGACCCCTCTCTTTTATCTCTGCCTCACAGAGTTCCTCTCTTGCTTTAAGATATAGCTCAGGCACCATATTCTGGATGAAGCATTTCCTGATTTCTCCCCCCACCCCCAACTGTGAGGGTGCCCTTCTTCAAATGCCTTATATTAACTACCTTGCACATATTTGTAAACTTTATATTTGATTGTATATACATATTTACATATAATTGTTATGTCCCCCAGTAGAATGTAAATTCATTAGAAGTAATGGTTGTTTCAGTCTTTGTACTTGTATCCTAGCACCTTGTACATTGCTCAACTAAGGGCAGACACTTAATAAATACTTTGCGAAAGATGTCACACAGTGTATCACTTATATGTAAACAGTTTAATGGCTTAAAGCATTGTAAAAACCATTTTTTGTTTATTAAAAACTGGAAAAATGTTAGCATGAAGACACAGTTTCTAGGGCACAGAATGAGATAGAAGACTATTTGAAAATAAAAGAGTTGCAGGACATTTTGGTGCCTTACTATGTATGTATATGTAGGTATACACACAAATGTGAATATATGTATATATATGTATACATACGTATATATACATACGTATATATATAATATATATATATATATATATATATATATATATATATATATATATATATATATATATATATATTGAGAGAGAAAGAGAGTTAATAGGGGAAAACTTTTTTTTTGGTGGTGGGGGGGGAGGAAATCAAGATAAGGAACTTGCCCAGGGTCACACACCTAGTAAGTGTCTGAGGCCTGATTTGAACTCAGGTCTTCCTGACTCCAAAGCTGGGTCTCTATCCATTATGCCACCTAGCTGCCCCAGGAAAACTTTATTTTTTAAATGAAAAATCACAAATATTCAGAGACATGTATGATTTCAAAAGGACTATATATTCCCCAGAGGACATTGGATGAATTTACATTTCAAGTGAAAAGTAAGTCATTAAGTGCCAGGAGGGTTTGATTTAAGTCACTAAAGAGTCCCAAGAGGTATAGGAGATATGAGGCTGTTGGGAAGGTGAGTGAAAATTAAAGAAACACCACAGGGTCAGAAAAGTCACTTTGTTGGAGCTGTTTGAAGAGACCAGCAGTCAGTTGACAAGAAAGTTTTGATGGCTGGTTCCTGATCATCTGAATAAAGACTGCAATTCCAGCTATTACCCTTCAAAGCCACCAAGAGTTTAAGAGAGGTAAAGCCTCTCAAATATAACTTCCATTCCTCCCCCTACCCCCATCCTACCATTTTTTTTTTAAAGGAAAAGACCGTTGTGGTAGCTGCTTTGTTTTTTAAGAGGTGTGTGGGCCGATTTTCTCTAAGGCCTTTGCTATGAACTCTATTCTGATTGGAAGATGAATGTCACATCATGACGAGTGAATAACTGGCTGGTCTGTTTTTTATAACCCAGAGAAAGCCAGCCTGATAAGCTTTGCAGTTCTCTGGCTTAAAGGGACCTGATACCAAATTAAGAGGTAACATTTCTAAATGCCATTTTAAAGGTGATTGTAAGTTAAAAGTTTGTAAATACTATGTCAGTTTGAGTACAGGAGAGAATTTGTCCAACTAGAGAGTTCTGAAAATCAGTAGACAATTTCCAGAGAAGCAAAGCTGGTTGTGAATGAAACAATAACATTAGAACCTGAAGTCCAGAGTTGTGTTACTCCAAACTCATAGGTTTTTCCTCCCTCCTGGGCTTCCCCTCCAGGTTTTTATAAGTGTTTACTTTCCCCCTATAAATACTGAATGCACTGGTAAAAGAATGTTACCCAGGCTTATGTATGAATTGTGATGTATTTTATAATTCACATGCTTGACTAATGTATTTGTGATTTTTTTTATTACTTGCCTTATTGTCAAGTAAATGGTTATATTTATCTAACAGTGTCACGATTATGACTGGTTTACATAAGTAGAAATGCATCAGTAGGAGCTTAAGAGGTAAAGTGAACTTGTGAATATGAATGTGAATGTCACTATGTTGAATGTCACTGTGTTGGATAAACCCAAAGATCTTAATTATTGAGGAGAGGAAATCACTATCGTGATTTGACAAAAATTGCTAGGAAAACTGGAAAACAGTTTGAGAGAAATCAGACCAACATCTCACGCTGAATATCAAGATTAACTCCAAATGGATACATGACTTAGATATAAAAAGTAACACCATACTTATGGAGAGGGGGAAAGTCCGTGATTAAACAATAGAAAGAAAAGAATGCAAAAGATAAAATTTACAATTTTGGTTACATAAAATTGAAAAGTTTTTGCACAAACAAAATTAATTTAGTTTGAAAGGATACAGGGGGGAATGGGGGAAAATCTATACAGCAAGTTTCTCTGATGAATATTTCATATCAAAGATATATAAGGAATAAATTCAAATTTATGATCAAGAGCCATTTCTCAACAAATAGCCAAAGTATGTCTTCTTTCCTTCCTTCCTTCCTTCCTTCCTTCCTTCCTTCCTTCCTTCCTTCCTTCCTACATATCTTCCTTCCTTCCTTTCTACATATCTTCCTTCCTTCCTTCCTTCCTTCCTTCCTTCCTTCCTTCCTTCCTTCCTTCCTTCCTTCCTTCCTTCCTTCCTTTCTTTCTTTCTTTCTTTCTTTCTTTCTTTCTTTCTTTCTTTCTTTCTTTCTTTCTTCCTTCCTTCCATTTAGTGGCCTTTCCCAATGATTAACTATTTCTTCTCAGAACTCCATTCTATTATTTTAAAAATAATTCTTAGGAATGGACTGGGTGGGGGGTGGGATGGGTGGGAGGGAAATATAGTCAGTCTTTTACAATATATCTACTATGGTAATGTTTTGCAAGTCGAAGGAGATATGGGAGAAGATATGGGAGAGAGCAGATTGGGTGAGGGGATATCCTGTGGGACTGCTATTCTGGGGTGGTGGGTAGGGGGAAAATGGGGAAAAAATTGTAACTCAAAATCTGGTGGAAATGAATGATGTAAACCAGAAGTTAATATAGCATTTGGAAAAAAAATTCATGTAAAAACAACTTTTAACATTCATTTCAAAATTTTTTCTCCTTTCCGCCTTTTCACCCCCTCAATGAGAAAACAAGCAAATAAGTTATATATGTGCAAAACATATTTCCATTTGTCACATTGTGAAAGAAAACACAGACCAAAAAAAAAAAAAATAAAGTAATAAAGGTAGGTTTTGATCTGCATTCAGACTCCATCAATTCTTTCTCTGGAGATAGCATTTTTTATCATGAATCCTTAGGAATTGTCTTAGGTAATTGTATTGCTGAGTATATTAAGTCTTTCACAATTTATCATCCTTACAATATTTCTTTTACTTTATGCAATGGTTTCATTTCATTTTGCTTTGGTTCATGTAGGTCTTTCCAGGTTTTTCTGATAGCATCCTGTTTATCTTTCCTTATAGTACAATAGTATTCCATCATAATCACATACCACAATTTGTTTAGCCATTGTTGATGGGCATCCTCTCAATTCCTAATTCTTTGCCCCTAGAAAAGAGCTGCTATAAATATTTTTGTACATACAGGTACTTTTCCTTTTTTAAAATCTCTTTGAAATACAGACCTAATAATGGTATTTTCTAGGTCAAAGGTATGCACATTTGGGCATAGTTCCAAATTGCTCCTCAGAATGGTTAGATCAGTTCACAACTCCACCAACAGTGTCCCAATTAGTGTCCCAGTTTTCCCAATCCTCTCCAATATTTGTCATTTTTCTTTTCTGTCATGTTAACCAAATCTGATAGATGTGAGGTGGTACCTCAGAATTGTTTTAATTTGCATTTCTCTAATCAATAGTGATCTAAATCGTTTTTTTCACATGACTATAGAGAGCTTTGATTTCTTTATCTGAAAACTGCCTGTTCATATCCTTTGACCATTTTTTATTTGGGGAATGACTTGTAAACAGGCAGTTTTTAAAGGGGAAAAAATCTAAGCTATCAGAAACCACTTGAAAATATACTCCAAAATACTAATAAATTAATGTATATTAAAGCAATGCTGAAGTTCTACTTCACACTCATTAAATTGGCTAAGATGACAAAAGAGGAAAATGGAAAATGTCAGAAGGCTGTGGGAAAGTAGGCACACTAATGTACTCTAACTGATACTACAAATTGATCCAGCTATCCTGATGTCATCTTTGATATCTAAATCACGTACCTATATGAAGCTTATCTTGTTATACAGTGTGACATGTTGGTTTATACCTAGTTTCTGCTTGTTTTACTCTTTTTTCAAATAATGAGCTCTTGTGCCAGTAGCTGGGATCTTTGAGTTTACCAAACAGTAGGCTACTCTACTTGTTTGCTTCTGAGTATTGTTTACCTAATCTGTTCCACTAATCAACCTCTCTGTTTCTTAACTAGTACCAAGTTGTTTTGATGGTTATAAATTTGTAGTATAGCTTGAGATCTGGTATTGCTAGCCTCCTTCCTTCCCACATTTTTAAAAATTAATTTCTTTGAGACTGTGGACCTTTTTTGTTCTTCCATATGAATTTTGTTATTTTTTCTAGTCTTGGTCCTTGGTTGACCCAGCCATTCTGAAAAGCGGCTTTGGAACACTACTCAAAAGTTATTCAACTGTGTGTCGATTTTGAGCAAGTATACTGTATCTTGGCCTAAACTACATCTCAAGGGACACATACAAAGATACTTATAGCAGTTCTTTTAGAAGTAGCTAAAACCTAGAAACAAAAGGGGTGGCCACTTATTAGAGAATGGCTAGCTGATTTAATTATGACCTGACCATAATGAAATATTATTGTGTTATAAATGATGAAATACATGATTTCAGAGGAACCTAGGAAGATCTCTGTGAACTGAGGTAGTATGAAATGAGCAAAACTTGGGGCAGATAGGTGGCGAAGTGACTAGAGCACTGGCTCTGGAGTCAGGAGGACCTGAGTTCAAATCCGACCTTAGACACTTAACACAAAAACTAGCCTAGAGACTTTGGGCAAGTCACTTAATCCCAATTGCCCTCCAAAAAGAAAAAAGAAAAAAAAGAAAAAGAAATGAGCAGAACTAAATAATTTATACAATCACAGAAACATTCGAAAGACAAAAAAAACCTTTGAAAGACTTTAGAATGTTAATCAAAGTAATGACTAATAATGATTCCAGAGACTTTGTTCTTTGGTGAACCATGCTATCCGTTTCCTGAGAGAGCAGTAATGGACTTAAAAGGCAAAATGAAACGTATTTTTGGATATAGCCAATGTGAGAATTTGCTTCGCTGCATGATGCATAGAAGGGTCTTATTTTTTTTCTTTAAAATGCTATTTTTCAGTGGGGGAGGGAGCAGAAGGAAAAAAAAATAAAAACTTGAGTAACCTCCGTCTCAAAGACCATTTGCATAAGACTCCTCTCATTGGTGAAGATTCATTCCTCAGTGCTCTGCACTTGTTTTGGTGAGGGCTTGAGGAGAGATCTTGGTCTCTGATCTTCCAGCTTTGAGGGAGAAGGCATATGCATGGGGACCTGAAGAGAGTGCATCTCAGGAAATTCCCTGAAATCTGTAGTGGAGGGTTTAGACAGTTGGAAAAAAATAAAAATGAAAAATTTTAAATTTAAGGGGAAAAAAAGAATACCGCAGGGAGTGCTAAAAAGCCATACCTGGCAATAAATGCTATGGACGTAAACAAGAGATGAAGCCTGTTGCTGTGTGAATTGAATTTATTGCTTGCTCTCTAGCGCCATCTACAGAGTCTTCGAAGGGTGCCTGTATTGTCCTCTACTGCCCTCTATGGTTAGAAAGGGAGAAAGAGAAGGATACACAAGTTTCACATCTATTTTGTTTTGAGCAGTGCTTTTCTGTGAAAAGAGACTTAGAACATGGTTGGCTTTCTTCATTCACTTCATAGAGATTCATGGTGTCATATATAATCCTCTTTTTATGTTCTTATTTTTAAAGGAAATATTTTTCTTTTTTTTTTTGGAGGGAGGAAGGTAGGGCAATTGGGGTTAAGTGACTTGCCTAAGGTCACACGGTTAGTAAGTGTTAAGTATTTCAGGCCAGATTTGACCTCAAGTCCTCTTGACTCCAGGGCTGGTGCTCTATTCAGGGCACCACCTAGCAGCCCCTAGGAAATATATTTATTAATGTATTTGAAGGTCGCAATAAAATTATTACCCCAAGGTGAAATTCTTTGATATATTTATTTAATTCAATAAAAAAGTAAAATTTTACATGGAATAAATGGAAGAAAACACAGGTCTAACAATGAAAACCTGGAATGTTACTGGAATAAATAATTCTATAAAGTAGGAGAATGGAAACAAAAAAAATTTACCCTATTCTACGTTCCTTAATTCAAAACTTATATAAAATACAATAATGAAACGTTCTTTAAAAAAACAAAGAATAGGGGCAGCTAGGTGGCGCAGTGAGTAGAGCGCAGGCCCTGGAGTCAGAAGGACCTGAGTTCAGATCCAGCCTCAGACACTTAACACACACAAACAAAAACCTAGTCGTGTGACCTTGGGCAAGTTACTTAACCCCAATTGTCCTCCAAAAAGCAATAAATAAATAAATGGATGAATGAGTGAATGAATAAATAAATAAAGAATAACAAAATTGTTGGAGGGATATTCATTGTTAGACCACCAAACTGAAGTGAATCATGCTGAGCCTACCATATTTGGAATCAGGAATGGATAGAAATGAATTCATGGTTCTCATGATTGAAGTGTATATAAAAAGTGGCAAATGGGAAAAACAGATGACTGGGCAATCAGATGGTTCTATATGGAAACATGACACCCTGGAGCTGCCATTGGAAAGCTCTTTGTGTCTTACTGAAAAGGGCCACAGTGGTCTTAAGAGATCAGCCTGTGGGTACTAAAGGAACTTGTTTTGAAGGATGAAGATAGAACAAAGTTAAGCATTCTCTGGTTGTTACTGACAATCCTAAAAAAGCTAAATTGCCAGCATGAGAAAAAAGTTGAATATCCAACAATTAGAGCTTTGGTTTTTAGGGACTTTATGGGGACCAGCTATAAAGAATTCTCTATCTCAGCCTCCTAAGAAGAAACAAAGAACATCTTGGAGCCTTTAATAAATTTAACTGATTCTGGGCAGAGCCAAGATGGTTGAGAAAAGACAGTCATTCACCAAAGCTCTCCCCAAACCTTTCTAAACACCTTTAAATAATGCCATAAAACAATTCCTGGAGCAGCAGAACTCACGAAAGGACAGAGTGAAATAATTTGTGAGCCAAAGACAACTTAGAAGGTCAGCAGGAAGGTCTGTTGCACCTGGGTGAGAATGAAGCACAGTCTAGTTCAGGCTGCACCCGCACTGCCCCACTCTAGAAAACCAGGAACAAGCCTTGGGAGACACTGAATCAGCAGTGGCAGCAGCTGCTTCCAGGGCCCTAAGGGGATTGAACAACTGGTCAGAAGGAGATTACAGTGGTCTCTTTGCTGGCACTGAGGCAGGACTCTGTTGCTTTGCCCATACCCAGATCTGAGTTGCAGCCCTGGATGGCAGTCCCAGGGCAAGGAGGAGCACTAGCATGCCAGAGTTTGTGGTCTCAGTAGGCGGGGGTGGAGGGGTGGGGACGGGGGGGCGGGGGGGACGACGACTGTCCTCACAGTTCCAGGTTAGAAGAGAGTGCTTGTGGTTATTCACTGACCAGAGCACAGGCCAGGAGAGTAGTAAACACACCTTCTCCTTAGATTATACCACCTTGGAAGAACTGAAAACTGAGAGGTCCCTAGAAGTATCTATGGAAACAGCTGCACAAAACCCTTGAAACTAGGGACAGTACACCATTCAAACTGGAAGCAGAGAATTAAAAGCCAAGAAATAGGCTGAGAAAAATGAGCAGACAGCAGAAAAAACTTCTGACCATAGAAAGTTACCATGGTGACAAGGAAAATAAAAAACACACTCAGAAGAAGATAACAAAATGCAAGCTCCTACATCCAAAGCCTCCAAGAAAAATATTAATTGGTCTCAGATCATGGGAGAACTCAAAAAAGATTTTGAAAATCAAGTAAGAGGGGTAGAAGAAAGTTTGGGAAGAGAAATGAGAATGATGCAAGAAAATCATGAAAAATGAGTCAACAACTTGGCAAAGGAGACCAAAAAAAAAAAATCCTGAAGAAAATAACATCTTAAAAAACAGACTAGGTCAAGTGGTAAAAGATTTACAAAAATCCAATGGAGAGGAGCTATCTTTGGCTAGCAAAAGCCTTAAAAAATAGATTTGGCCAAATGGAAAAAGAAGCACAAAAATTCACTGAAGAAAAAACTCCTTTAAAAATAGAATTGTCCAAATGGAAAAGTAAGTACAAAACTCACTGAAGAAAATAATTCCTTAAAAATTAGAATTGAGCAAATGGAAGTTGATGACTTTATGAGAAATCAAGAAACAATAAAACAAAAACAAAAGAATGAAAAAATAGGAGACAATGTTAAATATCTAATGGGAAAAGCAACTGACCTGGAAAATAGATCCAGGGGAGATAATTTAAAAATTATTGGACTACCTGAAAGCCATGGTCAAAAAAAGAACCTAGAAATCATCCTTCAAGAAATTTTCAAGGGATAGGTAAAGGGGGGCAGAGTCAAGATGGGAGAGTAGAAACAGCAATTCCATAGAGCTCCAGCCCACACCACTTCAAAATCATGTAAAAGGGGGACTATGAATGGCCTCTGGAGCTCCAGAACCCACAAAATGACACAGAAAAGCTAACCTCCCACTGAGGACAGCCTGGCAGCCCAGCAGGGAGTGGCCAGCACAGTGCTCTAGGAGCAAAGCCCAGGCCCCCTTGAGTCACAGTTTTAGCCCAAGGGAGGCCAGACCAGCAGCCCACTAGAGGGACCCCAGAACACCAGCAGCTGTGGGATTTCCAGAACTATCAACACATAGATGCCTAGGACAAAGCGAGAGGTTAGTGCCCTATGGACTTTGGGACTGCTTAGGAGAATGCTTCAGCTTCTTTCCCTGGTGGCAAGAAGTCTCTGAGGAGCTAGCACAGCTTGTGCCACATTGACACATTGCAGCTTCTGCTCTTGGCCTGCAAACTGTAGGGGGATCCAGCGATCAGTTTGGGGGGTAAGCACTCTTGCTTTACCCTTCTTGGATCTGGATTGTGGTCTGGGGAGGAGGGCTTAGGGTGTGTGACCAGCTTGCCAGAGTGTGTGGAGGCTTCACAGAGGCCACCCAACTAATACCTCCAGAAGTTGAGAAAACCCCAACGTTTGGGACAGAAGTTCCCTTGGCTGGTGGCAAAGTCCTACAGTGGCAACAAGCCCCAAAGTCAAGTAATTGAGTGGCAACATGCCTAGGCAAAGGAAACAAAATAAACAGAAAAATGCAACATTAGACTCCTATTTTGGAGGCAAAGAGGATCAAAGCATGGAACAGGAGGAGGACTGTGAGGTCAGAACTCCTCCGCCAGAAGCCACAAATTTTCATATGAGTTGGCTACAGGCCATAGAGGACCTTAAGAAGCAGATAAGAGAAGTGGGGGGAAATTGGGAAGAGAAATGAGAAGGATGCAAGAAAAGCATGAAATGAGAGTCAACAGCCTGACTGAGGAAAATAACACCCTAAAAAATAGACTAATTCAAATGGCAAAGGAAGCCCAAAAGGGCAATGAGGAGAAGAATGCCTTAAAAAGCCAAATTTGCCAGATGGAAAAAGAATCTCAAAAGCTCACTGAGGAGAATCATTCCTTCAGAATTAGATTGGAGCAAATGGAAGCTAGTGACTTTATGAGAAATCAAGATGCTATTATGCAGATCCAAAAAAATGAAAGAAAAGAAGGCAATGTGAAATATCTCATGGGAAAAACTACTGACCTAGAAAATAGATCCAGGAGAGATAATTTAAAAATTATTGGACTACATGAAAGCCATGATCAAAGAAAGAACCTAGAAATCACCCTTCAAGAAATTCTCAAGGAAAATTGCCCTGATGTTTTAGAACCAGAGGGCAAAGTAGAGGTTGAAAGAATCTGCAGATCACCTCCTAAAAAAGAACCCCAAAAGAAAATGCCTAGGAATATTGTAGCCAGGTTCCAGAATTCCCAGATCAAGGAGAGAATATTACAAGCAGCCAGGAAGAAACAATTTCAATATTGTGGAAACACAATCAGGATAACACAGGATCTGGCAGCTTCGACACTGAGGGATCAAAGGGCATGAAATATGATATTCCACAGGTCAAAGGACTTGGGATTAAAACCAAGAATCACCTATCCAGCAAAACTGAGTATCATGTTTCAGGGGAAAATTTGGTCATTCAGAGGAATAGAGGACTTACCAGCATTCTTGAGGAAAAAAAACAGAGTTGAATAGAAAATTTGACATTCAGATACAGGAAGCAAGAGATGCTTGAGAAGGTAAACAGGGAAAAGAAATCACTATGAAATTATCAAAGTCAAACTATTTACATTCCTACAGGGAAAAACAATAACTATAACTGATGAAACTTTACTCAGTATGAAAATAGTTGAAGAAGGGTATATGGGCATATGAATACATATGTGAATGTGTATATATATGTTTTCAGGTATACATAGATAGAGGGCTCAGGTCGAATTTAATAGGAAGGGATGATACTTAAAAGGTGAGGTTAAGAGGTGAGAGAGTAATGTGGTGAAGGGGAATGGGGAGAGACAATGGGGTGAACTGTCTCATGTAGAGGAGCCAGGGGAAGGTGGTTGCAGAGGAGGGGAGGAACAGGAAGGCAAAAAAGGCAAAACCTTATTCGCATTGAATTTGGACCAGGGAGACAATGACATGCATACTAAATAGGGTGTCCCACCCTACAGGAGCATGGTGGGGGGAGGAGGATGGGGAAAGGTGGTGGAGAGGAGGGCAGGCTGGGGGGGAGGGAAGTTGGAGGCACCCACTTTTGAAAAGGGACAGGACCGGGGCGGCTAGGTGGCGCAGTGAGTAGAGCGTCGGCCCTGGAGTCAGAAGGACCTGAGTTCGGATCTGACCTCAGACACTTAACGCACACACAAACAAAAACCTAGCCATGTGACCTTGGGCAAGTTACTTAACCCCAATTGCCCTCCAAAAAGCAAAAAAAAAATAAAATAAAATAAGAAAAGGGACAGGATCAAGGTGGGGAGTGGACCAGGTGGAAGGTGGGATGGGAGGGAGGGAAATATAGTCAGTCTTTTACAATATATCTACTATGGTAATGTTTAGCATAGCTACACATGTTCAGCATATACTGAGTTGCTTATCATCCTTTTAAAATCAAATTATTTAAAAATATATAAATACTATGATTTATACTATTTTGCATATAATTGGGAGATAAGATGCACAGGCAATGGGGCTCAGGGATTCACCTTGCCCTACTGGAAAAGTCGAAGGGGGTATGGGAGAAGAGATGGGAGAGAGCAGATTGGTTAAGGGGATATCCTGTATGACTGCTATTCTGGGGTGGTGGGTAGGGGAAAATGGGGGGAAATTGTAACTCAAAATCTGGTGGAAATGAATGATGTAAACCAGAATTTAATAAAGCATTTGGAAAAGAAAAAGAAATTCTCAAGGAAAATTGCCCTGATGTTTTAGAACCAGAGGGCAAAATAGAGGCTGAAAGAATCCATTGATCACCTCTTGAAAAAGATCCCAAAAAGAAAACGCCTAGGAATATTGTAGCCAGGTTCCAGAATTCCCAGATCAAGGAGAGAATATTACAAGCAGCCAGGAAGAAACAATTTCAATATTGTGGAAACACAATCAGGATAACACAGGCTCTGGCAGGTTCTACCCTGAAGGATCAAAGGGCTTGGAATATGATATTCCAGAGGTCAAAGGAGCTGGAATTAAAACTAAGAATCACCTACCCATCTAAACTGAGTATCATGTTTCAGGGGAAAATATGGTCATTCAGTGGAATAGAGGATTTTCAAGCATTCTTGATGAAAAAAACAGAGTTGAATAGAAAATTTGACATTCAGATACAAGAGTTGAAGCATGAGAAGGTAAACAGGAAAGAAATCATAAGAAACTTATCAAAATTAAACTATTTACATCCCTACATGGAAAAGCTATAATTGTAAATTATGAAACTTTTCTCAGTATGAGAATAGTTGAGGGGAATATATATAGTGTGTATATACATACATATATATGTCTATATAGGAGGGCATATGGGTGTATAAATACATATGCGAATGTGTGTATATATATGTATAGGTATACATAGATAGAGGGCACAGGACCAATTTAATAGGAAGGGATAATACTTAAAAGGTGAAATTCAGAGGGGAGAGAGGAATATAGTGAGAGGAGATGGGGAGAGACAGAATGGGGTAAACTATCTCATATAGAAGAGGCAAGAGAAAATGATTACAATGGAGGGGAAGAACAGGAAGGCAAAATGGAATGGGACAACCTTATTCTCATTGAATTTGGCTTAGGGAGGGAATGGTATAAACACTAAATAGGGTATCTCACCCTACAGAAGAGTAGGGGGGAAGGGGATGAAGAGGGGGGATAATGGAAGGTAGGGCAGGCTGGGGGGGAGGGAAGTTGGAAGCAAACACTTTTGAAAAGGAACAGGATCAAAGTAGAGAATAGAACAAATGGGGGGTGGGATAAGGGGGAGGAAAATATAGTCAGTCTTTTACAATATATCCACTATGGAAATGTTTTGCATAGCTACACATGTACGACCTATATTGAATTGCTTATCTTTCCAGTAAGGGTGGGTGACAAGGGAGGAAGGGAATGAATCTGGAATTAAAATTTTAAAATAAAATGTTACTATCTATACTATTATTAATATTATTTTGCATGTAACTGCAAAGAAGATATACAGGCACTGGGGCATAGATATCCATAGTGCCCTACTGGAAAGTTGGAGGGGGTATGGGAGAAGATGGGAGAAGGTATGGGAGAGAGCACATTGGAGGAGGGGATATCCAGTGGGATTTCTATTTTTGGGTGGGGGACAAATGGCGAGAAAATTTTTAACTCAAAATCTTGTGGAAATGAATATGTAAACTAGAAGTTAATAAAGCATTTGATTAAAAAAAGAAAATTTAAAAAAAGATTTTATATGTAAAACTAAAAAAAAAATAACAAAGAATATAGTAAGTTTCAATAAAGTAAATTTTAATAAAATCATCCTCCCAGATTAACTGGCACAATTAGAACATTTGTAAACTATAAAGGCTAAATTGATGGCAGCTAGGCTCTTTATTTAGTTCTAACTTTCACCCACCTGGTGCCACTATAGTAGGAGGCTGTTTGAAGAGTATTTATGGGGGTTGAGTACGTCAGTCTGTTATCAGTTTTTGACAAGGTACACTGCGCTTCTGTTTAAAGTGGAATTTCTGAATAGTTACACAACCTATACAACAGTATTTTAAAATTCTGTCTGCTTAACAGCCCAGCATGTCAAAGAAGACCAAGGGAACTGCTGAAGGAAGAAAACATATTTTTTAATAAGGATTGGCAATTGTAATATTACCTTGTTTCTGTTAAAGATAAGATGATTTGCTTCTTTGTGATACCGAGATATCAACATTAAAGAAATTCAATGCTTATTAGCATTATAATACTCATTAGGACTGCAAATATTTGAAATTAGAGGGAGAGGTCCAAAAGGTTGTTTTGTAGAAATTAAAAGATAAAAAACAAAAGCAAAGATGATTCTTTCAAGCAGCAATAAGACATAGAAATAATGCCCCTGAAGCAATTTATGAAGTAGTTTATATATTCTTATATGGGGGGAGGGGAAAATCATTCAGTGATGTAGAAATTATGAAATAATTCGTTGTCCAAGTTGTAGGATACTTAGACCTTGATAATTGATTTCAAAATACAAGCAACTGCCTCTTTCAGGGAGAATCAGCAGCAGCATGAGTTAGCCTTCAACTTAACAGAACAACTTCATAAAAGGAAAATATAGGGCAGATAAGTGGCGCAGTGAGTAGAGCACTGGCCCTGGAGTCAGGAGGACCTGGGTTCGGATCCAGCCTCAGATGTTTCACACACACACACACACACACACACACACACACACACACACACACACACAAACTAGCCATACGACTTTGGGCAAGTCACTTGACTTTGGGCAAGTCACTTAACCCCAATTGCCCTACCCTCTCCCCTCCAAAAAAAAAAAGAAATTAAAAAAAATAAAAAATAATAGGAAAATATATATTATTCAGTCACTTTGGATGAATCAACTGATAGTATTGATTCAGTGTAGGTTTTACACTTCATTCAGGTCATAACAGAAGATTTTTCTTTGCTATGAAGAATTACTCGAGTTGGGTACTATTGTGAACAGAAAATAGGGAATATATATCTTCAACAACTTTCAAAATAAAAGTCATGAATTTGGACTGAATGTGGTATATTTCATGAGTGTATATACAGATGGTGCACCTTCCATGACAGGAAGACATGAAGGGTTTATTGCACAGATTAAAAAAAAGTATTAGCAGATCCAGATGCTCTCATTTCTTTTTGTTGTATCTTGCATCAGCAAAATATCTGTGCCAAAGTTATTTTAAATGGCACTTTGCAATATGTTATAAGTATTGTTAATTACATTCATGCAAATGCAACATGGCATCATCAGTTTCATAACATGCTAAAGTTTAACAATGAGGTATTGAGTGTGGATTTGCCATATCATTCTAAAGTGCATTGGCTATCACAGTGACAGGTGATAGCCAAAATTTTATCTCTGCAAGAACAGAGAGTTAAGTTTTATGAGGAACAGAATCAGCAATGCGAATTATTGAAAGAAGATTTCTATAGAATGCTTCATTTCTGTGTGATATCATGTCAAATCAAAACAACTGGAATATTTCTCTGTAAGGTAAAACTAAGTCTGTATATGATATGTGGCAAAAAAAAAAAAAGAAATCCAAGCATTGTGGGAAAAAAAAGCTATGTTTTTTCAAAACACTTCTTCAAAAGGAAATTTTGGATGAACATTTTCCCCAGTTAGCAAAGGTCATTGATGAGCAGGATGATATATTTGAATCATTTGAAGAATATGCAGCTGTTATAGACCTATTAATTAGAGAATACAATGAAAAGTTCACTGACTTTAAGAATCATGACATCACACTCAAATTAGCATTCAGCCACACCTAGTCGATATCACCAAGGCACCTAAAGAATTATAGATGTGGGGCAGATAGGTGGTACAGTGGATAGAACACTGGCCTTGAAATCAGAAGGATCTGAGTTCAAATACAGCTCTTCACTCTTTTTTCTTTTCTATTTTTTTTTGGAGGGCAGTTGGGGTTAAGTGACTTGCCCAAACTCACCCGGCTAGTTTTTGTGTTAAGTGTCTGAGTTCAGATTTGAACTCAGGTCCTCCTGACCAGTACTCTATTCACTGTGCCACCTAGCCACCCCTAGACTCTTCACTCTTAACTAGCTGTGTGACCTTGGGCACATCACTTAACCCCAAATGCCTTGCTTTCCCCTCTCCAAAAAAGAAAAATGCCAAAACAAAACAAAACAAAACTACAGATGGAATTGATTGAGCATTTTAAAGTCATTGGGTTTTTTTGTTTGTTTGTTTGTTTTTTAAGCAATTGGGGTTAAGTAACTTGCTCAAGGTTACACGGCTAGTCATTATTATTTATGCGTGGGTGCTCATTTTCTGAGGCCGCATCTGATCTTGGGTCATCCCAACTCCGAGGCCGACGCTTTTACTCACTGCGCCACCTAGCCGCCCCTTTAGGGCAATTGGGGTTAAGTAACTTGCCCAAGGTTACACGGCTAGGTTTTTGTTTGTTTGGATTAAGTGTCGGAGGCCGGCTCCGAACTCAGGTCCTTCTGATTCCAGGGCCGGCACTCTATTCACTGCGCCACCTAGCCGCCCCTAAAGTCATTGTTTGATGCTAAGAAAGATCCAATTGAAATATGGAAAAATGCAGTAGAATACCCATGTCTTCAACAACATGCCCAAAAAATGCTTCCTTGCTTTTCAACCACTTCTGTGAATCTACATTCTCCCACCTGACCCAAATCAAGATGCCCTTAAGGTCATAAATGACTGATATCCATCTAGAGGATCAACTGAAACTGCAGACCTCCATGCTGCAACCAAATATTCAAATATTTTCCAACAAAAAGCAAACACAACAAAGTCATTCAAAGGTTAGTTAGCTTTAAAATTAACAAATAGTTTTTATTTTTTGAAATTATTAAGTATATAGTAGTTAGATTTTTACAAAATAACGTACGTTTTTAAGCATATCTAATTGAAGTTTCTTGAATGCAGCCTTATTTGATTACAGCTAAATATTAATGTGGCCTTCCACCATGAAAAGGTTCTACCACCCCTGAGCTAGAATTACAAACAAGAGTCACCTACCCAGCAAAACTAGGTATAATCCTTCAGGGGAAAAAATGGATATTCAATGAAACAGAGGACTTTCAAGCATTCTTGATGAAAAGACCAGAGCTGAATAGAAAATTTTACTTCAAAATATAAAATGAAAAAGAGGCATTAAAATGTAAACAGGAAAGAGAAATCATAAGGGACTTAATAAGGTTAAACTGTTTAAATTTCTACTTGGGAAGCTGATACTTGTAACTCATAAGAACTTTCTCATTATTAGCATAGTGAGGAGTATATATAGACAGAGGGCATAGGTATGAATTAAATATGAAGGAATGATATCTAAAAAAATAAAATTAAGAGGTGAGAGAGGAATATACTGAGAGAAAGGGAAAGGGAGAGGTAAAATGGGGTAAATTATCTCATATAAAAAAAGACAAGAAAAAGTTTTTACAGTGGAGAGGAAGAGGGAGGAAATGAGAGAGTGAGTGAGCCTTACTCTGATCAGAATTGGCTCCAAGAGAGAATAACATACACACTCAATTTGCTATAGAAATCTATCTTACACAACAGGAAAGTAGGAGGGGAAGAGGATAAAAGAAGGGGGAGGGGTAATAGAAGGGAGAGCAGAGGGGATAGTCAGAAGTGAAACACTTTTGAGGAGGGACAGGGTGAAAGGAGAAGGAGAATAAAACAGGGGGAAATAGGGAGGAGTTATTAATTGTGAAAATATTTTTAATCAAGTTTCTCTGGTAAAGGCCTTATTTCTCAAATACATAGAGAACTGAGTCAAATTTATAAAAATAAGAACTATTCCCCAGTTGATATATGATCAAAAGATATGATGTTTTCAGATGAAGTAATCAAAGCTATCTGTAGCCATATGGAAAAATTCTCTAACTCACTATTGATTGGAGAAATGCAAATTAAAACAATTCTGAGGTATTACCTCATACCTATTAGATTAGTTAATAGGATAGAAAAGGAAAATGATAAATATTGGAAGGGATGTGGGGAAAAGGAAACATTAATGCATTGTTGGTGGAGTTGTATATTGATTTAGCTATTCTGTAGAGCAATTTGGAACTATGCCCAAAGGGCTATAAAACCATGGGTATTATTGACCTAGCAATACCACCACTAGGTCTGTATCCCAAAAGAGAGAAAAACAAAGATATTTAGAACAGCTCTTTTCTGGTGGCAAAGAATTAGAAATTGAGGGGATGCCCCTCAATTGGGGAATGGCTGAATAAATTGTATGTGATTATGATGGAATACTATTGTGCTATAAGAAATGATGAGCAGGATGCTCTCAGAAAAACCTGGAAATACTTACATGTGCAGATAGAAAGTGAAATACACTTTGTACAAAGTAATAGAAATATTATAAGATGATCAGCTGTGAATGACTTAGCTATTCTCAACAAAACAGTGATCCAAGACAACTCTGAAGGATTTATGAAAAATGCTATCCATCTCCAGAGAAAGAATTGATGGTGTCTGAATACAGATTGAAGCATACTTTTTTGAACTTTATTTTTCTTGAGTTTGTTTGTTTTTGGTCTATGTTTTCTTCCACAACATGACTAATATGGAAATGTTTTGCATAACTACACATGTATAATCTATATCAAATTGTTTGCCTTCTCTCGATGAGACAGAGTGGGGGGGAGAGAATTTGGAACTCAAAGTTTTAAAAATGAATTTTAAAAATTGTTTTCACATATAACTGGAAGAATAAAATATTTAATATTTTAAAAAAATAAAATAAAATAATAAATGTGCTGATTCTATAAAAGCAAATTGATGAAGTTCACTTAGTTGACAAGTTTTCGAAGAGCTTTCCAAGCAGTGGAGAGCCTTATAGCATTGACTCCATTAGGCCATAACCTCTGGAGTTCCAGTGACTCATCAAACTTCTGTTTGAAACTTTCCTGAAGTCACCCTTGGTGGAGAAGGCCCACCCTCTCCCTATTCCTTCAGGATAGGGAATCACTCTCTTCTCCAAGAAGTAATAGGTTGAACCTAGCCCTAGGGCTTTCTTATTCTTATTTCTCCGTTGGTCTTGACCCCAAAGATGAGAGCTCTTGATTGTTTAAACCTAGTATCACTAAGCCCCAGAAAACTCATTCAGATCTATGCTTACCACCCAGGAATCAGAATAGATAAAAAATTATATCCATTTCATCCCTCAATATTCTTCCATATGCTAGTTATAGGTGTTGTAGTTTTGTTTACTTGAATGACTTGCCAGAACCTCCATTACTCCAGGTTTCCCTCATTATACTATTAGTGAACACCAAATTCCAGTTGGTATGTCTCTTCCGTTGTTTGATAAGTCAATGGTGAACTAGGCAAAACAGCATTCCTCAGGAGCCAAATCATCATCAGTATGGCCCAATGGGCTAGCTGAGGAAGCAAAATTCCAGAACTGAGATCGAAGAGTTCAGCCTCTGACTGAATCACAAACTCTTTACTTAAGACTATGTCACCTGGAGGACCCAGACAATTGTGATCTTGAATATACCATTTTCATTTAAGAATAGAGGTGTCTTGTACCCTACATATCTTCTTCAAGGAACTATATTGCATCATGAATTCATAATAGGTAACTCTGTGATGGGGTACTTGGGTGCCTGTGCTTGAACTCCAGTTCCAAAATCACATTTCTCCCTAGCCTCAAATCTCCATAGCCTCAGAGCATTATCTCTACCTGTTTCTCCCCACCCCCTGCACCATGTCTAGAAATCATTCACAACTAGGCCCCGGCCAAAAGCTTATCTCCCCCTGGTACAATGACAAGTGGGAATTCCACTGAATTATCTATACTAACTCCCTAGCTCATTATATACATCTTGTATTCCTCATTATGTATACCTTAGGCTAGAGATATATGTATACTCCCAACATCCATCTTGTCAAACACGACATTGATGGGTGGCAGACTGGGCATTTCTCGGTCAACCCTGACTGCTAGTTGACTTAGTGACATTTCAAGCCTAAAACCACACCTCCATGAAGCCCCACCTTGGGCTATTTCCCAATGACCTCTGAGTAAAATACTTATACAGTAGATATTAAAAGTACACGTTCCTTTAAGAACTGACCACTTTTTCACCACTCCCTAATCCTGCCCTGACTCATCTAGTTAGCATATGTGGCACAGTTTTTACTATAGTTTATCCTATGTAAACTTTAACTGTACTCTCTAAGGTTGCAGGTTCCCTAGGAACTCTTGCCCGCTGTATAGTGCAACAATAAATCTTTGCCACCTTAACTTGAACAATGCTTGAGTCTGTGAATTCATTCCAGCTTGCTTTCCAGGGTCTCTGGTTATTGGTGTTCCTAGGCTCACTGAAACCCATCATCTGGACAAAGAGTGATGGTATGACCCTTTTACTATCCATCTAGTATCAATGAAAACACAGAAATAGGTGAATGATTGTTTTCCAAAGATGGTGTAGAACATAACCACTTCAGTTTCACAACAAATAACACATGACCACTTCAGTTCCATAACCTAAGACATCTGGTCTGGCCACCCTGAGGTGTTTGCTTAGGGCTCTGCTCAGTCTGATCTTCACGGACAGAAATTTCCAAAAACATGTCTTCCATTGGGTCATTAAGAGCTCAAGGGAAGAGACTGTTTCAAGATCCACTTTAGGTCTCCCAAAGCCATAGCTTATTTTGGGATTCACTCAAAAGAAAAGGCCTAAAGATGCCTAAGTAGTTAATGTAATATTCCTCTAAAATCAAAATAGCCAAATATTGGGCTTCATTTTTAGATTGTGGGAAAGCAAGTATAAGTGACTTATCCAGACATATAATCCTGTTCTAATGGGGGGTGGGCACAGACAGATGACAGCCAGAAGCCTACCCTATAATGTCTAACTTAGAAATTCCAGTGCTCACTGTGATGGGAGCCAATAAACAGGAGAGTGAATAAGGTAGAGATTTGAGAACTCTCACCAAAAGAAGGTTCTAGGCTTATCCTATTACTGATCCTGAGAGGAGAATGACTCCCTGCTCTCAAGAAATAGGGAGTGAGTGGGTGGGCCATCTCCACCAAGGGTGATTTCTAGAGAATTTCATACAGAAGTCTAATGAGCTTCTGGAGCTACTGAGGTTATGGTCTAATGGAGTCAATGCTGAGAGGTTCTCCAAATCTGGCTTCCATAGGCCGGGAGTGTTCTCTGAAGACTTGTTAACTAAGTGGAACTCATCAACTCACTTTTATAGAATCAGCTAAATTTAGTAAAGGCTCCAGATGGGAAATATTCTTTGTTCCTTCTTAGGTGGCTGAGATAGGGAGTTCTTTGCACCTGGTCCCATAATGATGAATTCATATTGCAGCCAAGTCCCCAGTAGGGATATATGTGAAGGCAGTGAAGTTCCTAAAGAAAATGGGTTTGATAAGTTGGATTTATGTAAAGTTCTGCCATACTCTGTGCCTAGTCTGCTTCAGAGGTAAATAGATCCTGTCTTTTGGGTAGAACCCCACCAGAATTGCTTTCCAGGCACAGTAAGATTAAAAGAGGTGATGAAATTCCAGCTGAGCTATTTAAAACTCTAAAAGACGATGCTGTTAAAGTGTTGCACTTGATAGTCCTGTAAATTTGGAAAACTCAACAGTGGTCATTGGGTTGGAAAAGATCAATTTACATCCCAATCTTAAAGAAGGGAAATGCCAAGGAATGGTCAAATCACCAAGCACTTGAGCTTATTTCATACATCAGCAAGGTTAGCTTAATATTGGCTTCAGAAATATGTGAACCGAGAATTCAGTTTCCTAGCATGGTGCTGGTATATTGTCCAGGTTTGACAGGCGTACAATAATGAGGTCAGCACAATGGCTCTGTAGACCTTCAGTCTGGTAGTCAGTCTAATACCTCTTCTCTCCCACATTTTCCTTTGGAGCCTCCCAAATACTGAGCTAGCTCTGGCCATTCAGGTGTCAATCACATTATTTATGTGTACATCCCTAGAAAGTACCCTACAAGTATAAGTAAGAGAACTTATCTACAACATTCAAAACATCTCCACTTGTTGTAACCAATGGTTCCACATATGGATGGTGGCTGCTGGAGCACCTGTGTTTTCTTGGTGTTAATTGTTAGGCCAAAATTAGCACAAGCAGCAGAGAATCGATCCATACTTTGTTGCATCTCAGCTTCAGAGGCTTCATTGAGTGCACAATCATCTGCAAACAGAAGATAGTGTACCAACACTCCCTCCATTTTGGTCTTGGTTTGTAGCCTTTTCAACTTTAAGAATTTACCATCAGTGCTGTAGCTGACCTTGACTGCCATGCTAATTCTCACTGGAAGCATTTGGTAACATGACTGAAAACATCATACTAAGCATGAGAGGAAGCTCACAGCCTTGTTTCACTCTAACGTCAATCAATGCTGAGGCCATTGACTGTTTACCTCCAGTTGAAGTCAATCTCTCCCTAGCTGAAGTTCCAACTGAGGAAGAGGTTTTGAATGCCATTAAGTCTCCTTCATATGGCAAAGCACATAGTGCTGACTGTTCCAGCTGAGATTGACAATGTAGGGAATCCATTTCTCGTACAAAAGCTGACTGAAATTTTCCAGATTACATGGAGAGAGGAGGTTATCCCCCAGGAGTTCAAGGATGCTTCCATTGTCCATCTCTATAAAGGTAAAGGAAATAGATTGTCCTGTGACAATCTCTCTTAGTCGTTGCTGCCAAGATTCTTGCCAGAGTCCTGCTTAATAGACAGATCCTTCACCTGGAAGATGGTCATCTACCTGAGAGCCAGTGTGGCTTTAGAAAGGGCCAAGGAATGGTCGATATGGTGTTTGCTGCCCAAAAACTCCAGGAGAAATTTTAGGAGCAGAACAGAGGTCTGTACGCAACATTGGTAGATCTGACCAAGGCCTTTGATACTGTTAGTCATATGGGTTTATGGAAAATTATGTCAAAATTTGGTTGGCTCAGAGTGGCTAAGTGGCATGGTGAATATAACACCAGCCCTAGAGTCAGGAGGACCTGAGTTCAAATCCTGCCTCAGACACTTAATACTTACTAGCTGGGTGACCTGGGGCAAGTCACTTAACCCCAATTGCCCTACCTTCTCCCCTCCAAAAAAAAAAAAAAAAAGCAAAATTTGGTTGGCTGGAGAAGTTCATCAGCATTGTATGTCAATTTCATGACAGCATGCTCGACTGGGTTCTGGATAATGGACAATGCTCTCATGCTTTCTCAGTCACCAGTGGAGTGAAGCAAGATTGTTTGCTTGCTCCCATGCTTTTTAGCATGATATTTTCAACCATATTGTCAAATGTGTATGAGGTAGCAACTGACATAAGCTTTGAAGGGAACTAAAGAATCTAGGAAATGAAGGTAAGGAGGGAAAATATTTCAGGTATGTTTTTTTTTTTTGACAAAGGGACAGAGATGAGATATAGAATTTTGAGTTTTGCCTTAGCTTGTTGTAGCCTTTTCAAGTTGAAGAATTCACTATCAGTGTGGTAGCTGACCTTGATACCATGTTCATTCTCAATGAAAGCATTTGACAACATGGCAGAAAACATCAGGCTAAAAAGACAGGCTACAGATGACAGCCAGAAACCCACCCTATAGCATCTGACTTACAAATTCCAGTGCTCACTGTGATGGGAGCCATAAAACAGGAAAGTGAAGTAGGTAGAGATTTGGGAACTCTCACCAAAAGAAGGTTTATCCTATTACTGATCCTGGGAGAAGAATGATTCCTTGCTCTGAAGGAATAGGGAGTGGGTGGGCCATCTCCACCAAGAGTAAAAAGCATGGGAGCAAGTATACATCCTTGTTTCACTCCACTGGTGAACGAGAAAGCCCGAGGGCACTGTCCATTATCCAGAACCCAGACAAGCATGCATATATACCAGTGCCTTGCCAGGAAACTGAATTGCCAGAAGAACAGGTTGGTTTTCAAAAAGACAGAGGAAGTAAAGACCAAATTGCCAACATTCTCTGTATCATGCAGAAAGCAAAGGTGTACACTTAAAGGACTATACTAAAGCCTTTTTGTGGATCACAACAAAATGTGGCTTATCCTCAGAGAGATGGGAGGATATCATCTTACTTGTCTCCTTAGGAACCTGTATATGGGGCAAGAAACAACAGTTAGAATCTAACATCAACATGATTTAAGATTAGAAAAGGAATATGACAAAGCTGTATATTGTCACCTTATTTATTTAAGTTACATATAGAGAACATCATACAGAATGCCAGACTGGACGAATCAAATACTGGAATTGAGGTTGCCGGGGAGAAATATCAACAATGTCAGATGTGTAGATGATACCACTCTGATGGCAGAGAGTGAAGAGGAAATTAGAAGACTCTTGATAAAGGTGAAAAAGAAGAGTGTGAAAGCTGGTTTGAAGCTTAACATCAAGAAAACTCCAAGATCTTGGCAACTCATTCCATCACTTCCTGGCAAATAGAGTGAGAAGAAATGGAAGCAGATGTTATATTTTTGAGCTCAAATATCACTGCAGATGGCGACTGCAGCCATGAAATTAAAAGACATTTGCTCTTTGGAAGGAAAGCTATGGCAAATCTGGACAGGAGACTTAAAAGCAGAGATATCGCCTTGCAACAGAGATCCATATAGTTAAAGCTATTGTTTCCAGTAGCAATGTATGACTGTGAGAGATGGACTATCATAAAAAACTGAGCACTGCAAAATTGACACTTTTGAATTGTGATGCTGGAGAAGACTTTTGAGAGTCCCTTGGACAGCAAGGAAATCAAATCAGTCAATACTTAAATAAATTAATTTAGGATATTCACTGAAAGGTCAAATACTGAAGCTGAAGCTTAAATACTTTGGCCACATAAAGAGAAGATGGGACTCATTGAAAAAGTTCCTGATGGTGGGAAAAATTGAAAACAAAATGAAAAGAGGACAGCAAAGGATGAGATGGATAGAAAATGTCATGGAAGCAATGAACATGAGCTTGGACAGACTTTGAGTGATAGTGGAGGACAGAAGGACTTGGTGTGCTATGGTCCATGAGATCACGAGGAATTGGATGTAACTTAATGACTGAACAACAACAAATGTTTGTTTCCCGTGGCTAACACTAGTTGGGAATGGTTTTCTTGGGGGAAGGAATTCCATATACCTTCACTGTCTTTCCTTAGGGATACCCGAACTCCCCCTCATACTCTCCAGCCAGATTACAGTGGGCAGAGGCCTGAAAGAGATCTCCCTTCTTGAGGGCACTGATATTCATCACTGCATTGATGATATAATGCTGACGAGAGGGCAAATGATGGCTTATGTGAGGGACAAGTGAAATCCAGAGCCAAGACTATTCACTCAAGTTTTAAGGAATGCAGAGAATTCTAAGCCCAGCCCCAAATAAACCACTGACACTTTTTTTTCTCCATAATCCAAGAAGGAAGCTTAGAAATTTATTGTACTCTTCAGGTTTTGTAGAACCCAGTTCCTCACCTGGATATCCTGACTGTTCCATTTACTGAGTTACCCACAAATCCACCTTTTCCCTGAAGAAGGACCCAGAATAGACTATAACCCTGAAAGATATAAAGCAGGCTGTCCAGCATTCTGTCCTCTTGGGCTCTTGTGACCCTGAAAGGCTCATGTTTCTGAAGGTCTCTATCTGTAAATACCAGGTCAAGCAGAGCCTTTGGCAGCCATCAAGAATTGATTCTGTTGTAAGTGACTGTTAGGTTTCTGGAATTCCAAGTTCCCCAAGGGGTCTATTCACTTTATAATTTTTTAAAATAAATTTCTTTCCTGTTAACTGAATCTTGTTACTGTTGAACAGATGATACTGGATAATATAATCACTCTTTGTCCAGAGACCCCTATTATAAATTGGTTCCTATAAAGACAGACAGAGTGTGGGAGGCTAAGTGAAAATGGTACATTAAGAATGATGTTTGCCTGAGTCCCTCTGGAGTTAGTACCATTCAAATACAGGGAGTAACTATGCCAGAGACTGGAGCGTCCAGTCCAGACCCTGGAGTTCTGCCTCTTCTGCTGGGCCAGTAGAAGGATTTATTAGGATATTATTAGGACTTGGCTACTGAGGAATTCCATTTTGGCTGGTTTACCAATGGCTTCATCTACTACAAAAGAGGCATATACGATTGGACTTTAGCAGCCACTAATCCAATAACAGGAGATAACCTAAGGGAATGGGGATTCTAACAAGTCCTTTCAGGGGGCTCAGCTCCAGGCTATATGGAAAGCCTTGAGGGATGAGGCAGAGAATATCTTCATCTACACTCTGATTCCTGAGCAGTGACTATGGTCAAGTGTTCTGGGGTGGAATAATTAGTCAGACAATCAATATGCATTTATTAAGTGCCTACTATGTTCCAGGCATAAACTCTGGGGATACAAAGAAAGTCATAAGACTTCTAGGAGCTCACAATCTATAATCAGAGTCTGTCCCTTTTGGGGTAAGGACCAGTGGAATTTTGCCAATCCTTCCCATTTCACTTCATGTTTGTGGGACATGTCATCACCAATCAGAGAACAGTAGAATTTGGGGAGTAGCCCATGCCAATATGAACATTGGGGTGGTGATGTCATGACATGCTGGACCAAGTACTGTATTATTCCCCTAACTAAGGACTGTGCCTGTCTAATTGTGTTCTTTGTGTCAGTCAGAGCACCCACCTAACCCAAGTGGCATCCAATTTGTCCCAAACTGCCAAAATGGTGGGGGAAAGGGGAAGAGAAAGTCTAGGATTTCTGGCTTTTGTACTCCACATTTTTTCTTTCTCTTTCTTCTTTTCCCTTTTGCTGATTTTGAATGGGGGAAGTAGGGGAAGTTTTCTGTAGAATGGACAGGAGAGTTGTAATTTTTTCCTTCTTTTTCTTTTTTCCCTTAGTACTTCCCAGGAAAACTATCCAGTAAAAGCCCTGAAAATATTTTTTTTTTAATTTTTTAAAGCAATTGGGGTTAAGTAACTTGCTCAAGGTTACACGGCTAGTCATTATTTGTGTGTGGGTGCTCATTTTCCGAGGCCGGATTTGATCTCGAGTCATCCCAACTCTGAGGCCAGCGCTCTTACTCACTGCGCCACCTAGCCGCCCCTTTTGGGCAATTGGGGTTAAGTAACTTGCCCAAGGTTACACGACTAGGTTTTTGTGTGGATTTAAGTGTCGGAGGCCGGCTCCGAACTCAGGTCCTTCTGACTCTAGGGCCAGCGCTCTATTCACTGCGCCACCTAGCCGCCCCCCCTGAAAATATTTTTACATAGTGAAAGTTCCTCTGGAAGGTCCTTGGCACCTTGCTACCATGAAATGGTATGTGGTAAGACCAGGGTTGCCCTGTTTCCCTGAAATAGGGGTTAATCTTCCTTAAGAAGCAACAAAACTGGGGCGGCTAGGTGGCGCAGTGAGTAAGAGCACCGGCCTCGGAGTTGGGATGACCCGAGATCAAATCCGGCCTCAGAAAATGAGCACCCACACAAAAATAATGACTAGCCGTGTAACCTTGAGCAAGTTACTTAACCCCAATTGCTTTAAAAAAAAAAGAAGCAACAAAACTGCCCCCCAAACGATGTAGCTTCCTCATCACCTAAGAGCATAAAAAATTTCACCCATCTGGAGTCTTCCAACTTAGTAAATGTCTGAAGATCATGTGAGTCATACCCTTGCCCTGTAACAATATAGGTTTCTATACATTGGTGAGGGAGGCTGAATTCAGAAAGCTACCTACTAGTGTAACTTTGTTTCAAGACCTTGATGTGTTAGGACAAAATAAACCTCCTTGTATTAACTGGAATGCTTTGCTTAGTTCATCCCAACACCAAACCTGAACGGGGTTTTAGATCCCTGGCATTAGACCCTCCTCTAGTAGTGGTTACTCAGAAATTTAATTTGAAAATAATTTACTAAAAGAAAGTAGACGGGGGTGGAGCCAAGATGGCAGAGTAGAAACAGGACTTCTGCACAGCTCCTGCTTCCAACTCCCCCAATTCATGTAAAAAATGACTCTAAACAAACTTTGGAGCTACAGAACCCACAAAATGGCAGAAAGAAGCTAACCTCCCACTGAAGACAGTCTGGCAGGCCTGCAGGAAGGGGCCAGCACACCACTCTGGGAGCTGAGACCAGCCCCAAAGGAGCTGGAGGTTTTAGCCTCAGGGCAGCAACCAGCCACCAGCTGGAAGGACTTCAGATCACCAGCAGATAATTCTGTTTCCAGAATTATCAACCCATACATGCTAAGGACAAAGTGAAAGGTCAGTGCAGTTTGGACTTTGGGAACCGGGAGTCCAGGAGTGTGGTCTGGCCTTGCCCCCTGGAAAGAGAAGTTGCTGAGGCACCATGACTGTGCAGCCACTGCCACATGGCAGCTTCAGAGTTCCTGGCCTGCAGATTGTAGGGAGACCAAAAGACCAGTCTTAGGGTAATTGCTCTTGCTTTAACCTGCTTGGATCTGGATCACTGTCTAGGGTGGAGGTTCTGGGGTGCATGACCAGTTTGCCAGAGCATGTGGAAGCTTCAGAGAGGGCACCTTCAGCAGCTGAGAAAACCCCAGCAATTGGGATGAAGCTCCCCTCTCTGGTAGCAGAGTCCTACTGTGGCAAAAAGCTCAAAAGTCAACTAATTGAGTGGCAACATGAGCAAGCAAAGGAAGCAAAACAAGCACAGCAATCCAAATTTACACTCCTATTTTGGGGACAAAAAGGATCAAAGCATGGAACAGGAGGAAGACAATGAAGCAGAACTCCTGCACCAAAAGTTTCCAAGAAAAATACAAGCTGGTTACAGGTCATAGAGGGCCTTAAGAAGGATTTTGAAAACCAAATAAGAGAAGTGGAAGAAAAATTGGAAAGAGAAATGAGAACCATGCAAGAAAATTATGAAATGAGAGTCAACAACCTGACTGAAGAAAATAACACATTTAAAAATAGACTAACTCAAATGGCAAAAGAGGCTCAAAAAGGCAGTGAGGAGAAGAATGCCTTAAAAAGCCAAATTTGCTAGATGGAAAAAGAATCTCAAAAGCTCACTGAAGGGAATCATTCCTTCAGAATTAGATTGGAGCAAATGGAAGCTAGGGATTTTATGAGAAATCAAGATGCTATTAAGCAGATCCAAAAAATGAAATAATAGAAGGCAATGTGAAATATCTCACTGGAAAAACCACTGACCTGGAAAATAGATCCAGGAGAGATAATTTAAAAATCTACCTGAAAAGCTACCTGAAAGCCATGATCCAAAAAAGAATCTAGAAATCATCTTTCAAGAAATTCTTAAGGAAAATTGCCCTGATGTTTTAGAACCAGAGGGCAAAATGAGGTTGAAAGAATCTACTGATCACCTCTTGAAAAAGATCCCCAAAAGAAAACTCCTAGGAATATTAGACAAGGTTCCAGAATTCCCAGATCAAGGAGAAAATATTACAAGTAGCCAGGAAGAAACAATTTGAATATTGTGGAAACACAATCAGGATAACACAGGATCTGGCAGCTTCTACACTAAAGGATCAAAGGGCTTGGAATATGATATTCCAGAGGTCAAAGGAGCTGGAATTAAAACCAGGAATCATCTATCCAGCAAAACTGAGTATCGTGTTTCAGGGGAAAATATGGTTCATTCAGTGGAATAGAGGATTTTCAAGCATTCTTGATGAAAAAAACAGAGTTGAATAGAAAATTTGACATTCAGATACAAGAAGCAGGAGAAGCAGGAGAAGATAAACAAGGCAAAGAAATCATAAGGAACTTATCAAAGTTGAACTATTTATATTCCTACATGGAAAAATGATAATTGTAAATTATGAAACTTTTCATAATTGGGAATAGAAATATATACATACATATTTATGTCTATATAGGAAGGTATATGGGTGTATGAATATATATATGAGTGTGTGTATATGTGTGTACAGGTGTATATAGACAGAGGGTGCAGGACCAATTTAATAGGAAGGGATGATACTTAAAAGGTGAAATTCAGAAGTGAGAGAGGAATATAATGAGAGGAGAAGGAGAGACACAGAATGGGGTAAATTATCTCATATAGATGAGGCAAGGGTAAACTGTTACAATGGAGGGGAAGAACAGGAAGGCAAAAGGGAATGAGTCAACCTTATTCTCATTGAATTTGGCTTAGGGGGGGAATGATATAAACACTAAATAGGTATCTCACCCTACAGAAGAGTGGGGGGAAGGGAATAAGAGGGGGGATGATGGAAGGGAGGGCAGGCTGGTGGGGAGGGAAATTGGAAGCAAACACTTTTGAAAAGGGACAGGGTCAAAGTAGAGAATAGAACAAGTGGGAGGTGGGATAGGATGGAGGGAAATATAGTCAGTCTTTCAAAATATAGCCATTATGGAAATGTTTTGCATAGCTACACATGTATAACCTATATTGAATTGCTTATCTTCTCAGTGAGAGTAGGTGAGGGGGGAGGAAGGGAAAGAATCTGGAATTCAAAGTTTTAAAATTAAATATTTAAAATATATTATTATTATTATTTTACATGTAAATGGGAAATAAAATATACAGGCACTGGGGCATAGAGATCCACCATGCCCTACTGGAAAGTTGGAGAGGGGATGGGGGAAGACATGGGAGAGTGCAGATTGGGGGAGGGGATATTTAGTGGGATTGCTGTTCTGGGGTGGTGGGAAGGGGAAAAATGGGGAAAAAATTGTAACTCAAAATCTTGTGGAAATGAATGGTGTCAAATAAAAATAAACATAAAATTTAATTAAACAAAAAGAAAGTAGAAGAAAAAATTTTTTAAAAAATTAAAACTGGATGGCTAGGTGGCCCAGTAAATAGAGCACCAACCCTGGAATCAGGAGGACCTGAGTTCAAATATGGCTTCAAACACTTAACATTCATTAGCTGTGTGACCTTGGGCAAGTCACTTAACCCTAATTGCCTTGCCTTCCCCCTGCCAAAAAGAAAAAAATAAAATAAAAAAGAAAGTAGGAGAAATCTCAAAACAAAAATAAATATATCATAGAATTAATAATAAAAGAAAATCCAAATGTTAATTTTGATGAGGGAGAGAAAAATATGTCATTTTACTGGAAATAAAATTATCCTATCAAAAGAAGAGAAAATGCAAAAAAGTACAAAATTAGGATTAAAATAATTATCAATACACAATAATCTTCCTCAATAGTTGCCAGGATTGGGCTGAAATCAGCTTAATCAATAAAAGAAAATTAATTAATTAATTATGTTAAAATAAAAATGTAGAGGGAAAGAAAAAATAGATTAAAATCAAAACCATTGTAATACCGGGGGGGGGGGGGATTCTTGTACAACAAAACAAGCAGTCCTATTTTCAAAAACAAATAAATAAGAAAAAACCAAAAACAATTCCAAGTATTGGAATGTTAATTGCTCTCAAACCAAAGAAAAGAAATTAAATTGTAGAAAAATAATCCAAGGACGAACTTCCCTCTTTGTAACACTAGGTGTTGCTGTAGCCTTAACTACCTGCTTCCTTTACGTTTCATCAGAGTTTAATGTCCAGGACCTGTACACATAACCCTCAGATAATACATTCCAAGGGAATCTTCCGGGAGAAATGCAAGAGACCTCCAAGTTCAAATTTTAAGGTTCTGTTCTAGAAAGTTGTAAGATTATTCATAATGCTAAAATATGTCTCAAATAGCTTCCAGGGAGGTCTTAGCCTCCAGCCAGAAACACAAAATCCTTTAAGACTCCTTCCATGCATACTTTGATTCCAAGTGATGATATACCCACAGACAGTGGGAACAAATTAATTTTTAAAAAAAGAATACATTTAAAATATGACTATAGTTGCTGTTTTGCAGGTCTGCCTACAAAAAAAAGAAAGAAAGAAAAAAGGAAGGGACGGAGGTAGGTGAAAGAAGTCCTTCAGCCACTGTACTTAATAGGGGCAGTAGCATCTACTAGCTATCCTATCAAACTGACCCATATGCCAGTGGTGAAAAATGATGCTTGTTTTCCACTGTATTAAATACTCTCTGAACTGTAACTCAGCTGCCTCTTGGTCACAGTCTTCTCTGCTCTTCCAATCTCCAAACTTCCTGGGACTATTAGATCTCATTTCCTTCAGATCTCAAATACTGTACACAGCTATCATATGATCCGCCTTTTCAAGGGAGCTATTGAATTCTTTTCTGGAAACTTGTGGGTGTTCCTATGTTCATAGGTACCACTGTAACTGAGGCAAAAAGTATTAGAGACATTGCCTTTACCGGCACTCCAGATCTAATGTCCTTAGAGACCACCTTCTCTGAGACAGTCTTATGTCTCCATTAACAACACCTTACCTCAAAGGAAGGCAGATGGGAGCTCCTACCGACATCTGCAAGCCAGAGCATTTGGTGATCTGGGAGGGAATGGACCCAGAAATGAGATGCTATGTCCTTCTTTGAAGGAAGAAGGGGGAAAAAAGTACCCAGAGTACAAACATGAATCAGATATGGAACAGGCAGATTTATTATCACACAGGAAGGGGGGTGCCAAGCCATAAAGAATCCCTGAATGATTACAATAATTTGAGAGGCCTCATTGGGGCATTTGCAACAGGGCTGTTCATTTGCTATTTCACATCCACTGAGTATCAATGGTAGGTGTGTCCTTTTCTTTCTGGTATCTTCTATCTCTGTGGGCAACTCATCTTCTCTTGGCCAGCTAGTGTTTTGCTGCTTTTTCCACCACAACTACACCAGTAGTTAATACCCTGCTGCTTGGGGGGAGGAGGGGGAGAAAGAAGATGCCAGCAACCTTTTCAGACCTCACAAGGTCCTGTTCCCAAGGAAAGAAGACAGAAATAGGAGGTGAGCCCTGGCGCAGATGGATTTATAGAAGAATTATATCAAGTTATCAAAGAATAATCAAACACTAACTTATAAATTTTTTCTCAAAAATTAAGAAAGTACTCTATTAAACTCCTTTTATAAGATATAGTCTTAATAGCTAAACTATTGAATAATAAATAGAGTGAACAGTAGACCAATATTATTAATGAATATTGATTCAAAAATTAAAGCAGTTTATTCCCATCCCCTCCCTAAGTCATTCATTATGAGAGAGTTGGACTTATACTATGTATTCAAAGATGACTCAACTTAAGGAAAAGAGAGGGCTATGGTTCTCACAGTTGCTCTCTGGCCACAAGAGGACAATTCCTCATGGGATTCTCTTTATAATGTTTCTTCATGAAACAAACTAGGCAGTTCTAACAAGAAAGAAGTTTCTCTTTATCATCTTTGTTGCTATCTTCTCCAAAGTTTCATCACAGAGGATTACAGAGACTTTGGAAGCCTCTCAAAGATTTTAGAGAGCTATCATAGGCCCAATTTAGGCCATTTAGGTCTGATATTAGAATGAAATGAATATACGTCACTCAAAAGTTAACAGAAAGTTTGCTTAGTGTAGTAAGTATAATGTCCTCTACATATAGCATAGGCGTGTCATTGTGGGGCTCACAAAGAGGTAGAACAGACCTCTCCGGCTTCTTTTCCACCACCCCCACCCCCCTTCTCTAAGAGACCCTTTAATTCTTGCCAGTAGGAGAAACAAAAGGTTGGGCTTCGTCATTTGGCCACTGTCCTCTCTTCAGAAAGTGGGGGCACTAGGCTAAAACTATGTCTATTTGCTTAAATACTGTTATTCTAGGAGTTTTTTCAGGTTCAATCTAACTTCTGATTGCTGTTCCATTAATTGGAAGGAGGAGGACCTTTTCTATCTAAGATTTGACTCCCTTCCCAACAGATATCAATTCCACAATGAACATACATAGCAATGAGCAAAAAAAAAAAAAAAACCAAACCCATTTGTCCAAATACGTAGTTAAACAAAAATTAGAAAAAGAATAAATGTGAGAGTGGGCAGCTAAGTGGTATAGTGGATAGAGCACCAGGCCTGGAGTCAGAAAGACCTGAGTTCAAATCCAGCCTTAGACACTTACTAGTGGTGTGACCCTTAGTAAGGCACTTAACCCTGTTTGCCTCAGTTTCCTTAGCTGTAAAATGAAATGGAGAAGGAAATGGCAAGCCACTCCAGTACCTTTGCTGAGAAGACACCAAATGTGGTCACGAAGAGTTGGATACAATTGAAATGACTGAACAACAACAACAACAACAATAAATGCTTATTGATTGATTGAAGCAAGTAAGAAGTAGGAGCTCTGCTACCCCTAATAGCCTGCTGCAATTTGGGCAGAGCTCAGCCCAAAAGGATATCCAGTTGTTACAGATTTTGAGAATAAAATCTAGTCATCAACTTCAAAGGGAGAGATTTAACCAAGGGTAGCTCAGGCTGGTCATAGGGCCTGACAGTCTGTGCTGTGACAATAAATTCAATTTCTCAAACCCTTTTTCTTTAGAAACTTTCAGTCCCTCCTTTTCAGAATCCCTTCGGGGAGCTGCCTGCAATAGATTCTCTCTTTATCAGGGCTAGATATGTCCATCTTAGCCACCAAAAAAGGGTCAAAGGATGGTTTCCATCTAGGATATCTAATTTAATTGACTTGGCAAACGTAAGTCTTCTATGGTACTTTGATGAGGTCTCTGAATTGATTCATTTGGACCAAGCCCTCCACAATCACTGTTTGAGCAATAAAGTTGCTGTTATAAACTTCTCTTGCAATATTTCCAGTTCCTTGGTGGTAAAGGTTCTTTTTCTTATAGGAAGAAAATCATATTCTGGGATTATTAATATTAATAGGATAAGTTCTGTGCTTTCTTACTATTGGTTAGTAAATCTCATTCTCATTTTCACTATTACTCATGAGTCTTATGGTCCTAATGTCAGTGATTTGCAGCACACGTTCTAGCAAAATATTTGGGTCTGTACTTCCTACCTATCAATTCCTCCCTAAAGCCTACCAGTCCTCACACCTATAAGTAATACCCCCCTTTTTTAGTTCTGTTCAGCTTTTGTTGCACAGTTCTTAAAAACTAAGAGCTCTTTTAGCTGATGAATGCACTAGGACAGGGAGCTTTCTTATACTGTTAATTTGGATTCTTTATGATGGTTAATAATAACTAGGGAATAATAAATCTGGTGTTTGCTTTCCTCTAGCACCCATTACATTAATCACTCCATGTCAGTAGGGGCCTTCTCTCTGTTTCATTCAGAAGATTCTATATGATACAAAAAGGGCCCTTGCCACAGGGTGTCATATTGCCATATTCAGCCATCAGATCACTCTGTCTTCCTTGTATTTATAACTCTTTCCCTTATTTTGACTAAAATGTAAGCCAACATGCCATCACGTTTCTTTTTTTTTTTGCCTTTTGGAGGGCAATTGGGGTTAAGTAGCTTGCCTAAAGTCACACAACTAGGTTTTCGTTTGTGTGTGCGTTAAGTGTCTGAGGCCCGATCTGAACTCAGGTCTTTCTGACTCCCGGGCCGCCACTCACTGCGCCACCTAGCCGCCCCCAAAGCCAACAAGCCATCACATTTCTACTACCAACTTTAATGGACTAGGTTTGACTCAGGTCTGTCCTCTGGTAGGTTAGAGTCTGAAACTATAATGAGATAAAACATTTATAATCCATCTAACATTTTTAAAAGCAAGTTTGCTTAACCAAAGTAGTGGGAGAAAATCTAGTTGTTCCGGTTGTTGAGAACTAATTCTAGTCATCAGCTCCTTTCTTCTCCCAACTTTCCCCAAAGTTTAAATCTCAAGCCCTTTCTTCAGAAACCCTGTTAAAGCTGTTGGGAGGGTATTTCAATGTCTACCTGAGTTTTAAAGTAACTTGATACTGCTAATAAATTACATGGTCATTGATAGTGATTTTGCTTAGATCTATAAGTTTTGTGGTTTGAAATTGTGAAACAGGAAACTATCCAATGGAAGAAGAGATTTCTCCAGTGTATATTGGGGTAGGGAACAAAAAAACTTTACAGAGAGTTTCTGCCAATTTGTTAATTTCTTATGCTAGCAATTCAGAGCACATTCATAGATTGCATTTGAACTTGGAAAGAGAGAGGATAAATAAGATAAGGCAGTAGCAGAATAAGGGTTGGTGTAGCTGTTCCCTAGTGTACCTGAAAAGCTCTGCATCATTATATTTTTATCCACATGTATGTGTGTGTGTGTGTATATATATATATATATATAGTAACATCAAAATCATATATCTGTACATATTTGAGTTAATATGTGTATATATATGCATATCTTTGTACAGTATTGATGAAAAGTTGGCCTTTTGACAGTTTTTTTCTTAATCATATATTTTCTTAAGCCCTGGAAAAAGCAGTTAAAAAAAAAAAAGAGCAGTGTTTGAAAATTGAGGGCATGTCTAGTCTGGGACAGACACTGAAAGAAACTGCTGTTTCCCCCGATGACATGTCTTGGAAAAATATCCCTGCTGCTAATAAACACTATTCCTTCCTCCTCAGAACTGCTTATTCCTTTGCCACGGAACAAGGCTTCGCAGTGTAAAGGGCTTAATGAGTTCTAAGTTATGTCTCTTTTGGATTTTACTCTTTTCCCCCGTTTGCTTCATTTCCAAACCATCCTTTAAGGTTGTTCTTTCTAAACTTCCTCCCCACCTTTTTCAGAGTCAGAGTACAGAAAAACAATAATTCAAATAATTTGGCTTTGGCAGGTCCATTTAATTCAGTTCATTTCAGTTCAATTCCATTCAGCTGACATTTATCAAGGGTCTCTTGTGTACCCTGTAGTATGGACACCCTTGTGTCCCCCCACCATGAGGGACACAAAAGCAATAGAATATAGATATCCGTGTATTTATGAAATACCTTGAGAGCAGTTCTAAGACAACATGTTAGTTAATGTAGCACAGACTGTGTAGATAACAGCTGAGAGACCACCCCCACCCCCAAAAGGGAAAGATTACTGGGGCAGTTATTTAGCTAAGGCTTTTTAATTTTCCATCTGCTTGTCACTTAAGTACTCATTATTCTTTCCAAGGGTTTCTGAATGCTCACTTTGTCACCCATGGCCAGGGTAAAGGGACACTCCAACAAGGAGTCTGCACTGGATTCACCCAGAGCTGGTGGGTCATCTGACCCCAAAGAGAAGAGACAGACTTTTCTTGCAACCTTTGGCTAGTTATTTTCCCACTCCAAGTTAAAACTCTGAGGAAAATCTCAAAAACAAAATAAGTATGGTTCATACAAGGGTCCTTTCTAGAAAATGAATTCCATGTACAAAGTCGATATTGGATATAGAACAACTATTTATTTCCTCCTCAACAACAATAACAAAATTTAAGACACAAAAGACTCATAAGCATGTACTGCCAGGTTCTTAATATAAAACAATAACATCACTATCATTATAATCTCCTTGAAAATAAAGGTACTTTGTAGGACTACTGTGCAGACATTCCATTTTTACCTCAGGCCTGTACTGTCTAGGCAGCTTCTTTCAGATCCAGATCTTTTGACCAGCTAGGCATGGCTTTTTAGTCCTTTTAGGTTCAGGATAAACCTGTCAGTGACCATTTCCTTTTGAACTCCTGAGGTTACACCAGAATTGGAAGTGTCCATTTCTCAGAATTCCCTGTGGTCAGGGAATTAAAAACACAGGACATGACCAGGAATTTGAGGACCAGTCTCAGGACACTTAGGTAAGTATATGTTCTTGCTGCCATGTGAGAGTAGCTTCCACTGCCACTGGGGTAGAGGAAAAGGGAGGAAAATTCTATTTTCCTCTTGCTGAAAGTCCAAGTGAAGCCTGGCAGAGCTCAAGAGAATAGTTGCTTCCTTATCATCTTATAACCTATTAAGGGGGTAGCTCTTCTTCTTCTTCTTCTTCTTCTTCTTCTTCTTCTTCTTCTTCTTCTTCTTCTTCTTCTTCTCCTTCTTCTTCTTCTTCTTCTTCTTCTTCTTCTTTTGGAGGCGGGGAAGGCAGGGCAATTGGGGTTAAGTAGTTGTGTCAAGTGTCTGAGGTTGGATTTGAACTCAGGTCCTCCTGACTTCAGGGCGGGTATCTTTTTAGCTCAATAGCCAATCATCTTCAACTCCATACCAGTCGGGGGAATCAAACAAACAGTTAGAATTTGTGCTTCACATAGCATGTTCACCTCCATGGGAAATTCCCTGGTCCTTTGGGTTTGAGGGAGTTAGGGAGTGCCTCTGCTTACCACCCCTGTTACAACCTTTCCCCTTTATCTTCTGAAGAGATTCAAATTGCCACTAGGCTCTAGCTTTCTTTTTGTCTGCTTTTGCCTTAGTCAGGAATTGAGAAAGGCTCATTTGGAAGGAGTCCCCTGCTTTTTTTTTTTTTTAATTAAAATTTTCTTCTCCTAGAAGAAGTAACATGGAAGATCAGTCATGGTTAGAAGTCAGGCTTCCTATGAACAAGGCAATACCACTGAGGGAGGAAATAGTAGTAGACAGTCCACTTTGTTGATTTCTGGATGCTAGTAAGATTCCAAGAAGTAAGTCACTGTAGATTCAAAGAAAGCATACTTCTTCTCTACTCTGTACTGTCTCTCAGTCCACAAGACCACACTCAGAACAGAGAAAGAAGTTTTGAGGTAGCCAGGTGAAAGGAGAAGCTGTCTACTCAAGAAAAAAACCTAAGAAAACTTAGGGCCGTTGGGTACATAGGGCTCACCTGGAAAGAAACTCAGCTTGTAACTCAGAACCTGGGACGTCAGCCAGAGGCAGCCATTAGAGGAAGATGGGTACTAATTCTTGTCAAACTAACAGTTATAAAAGCAATGGTGACAGGCAAAACATCATTATCAGATTTCTAGGTCATGCTCAGGGTCAGGCATGAAAACAGAAACACCAGTCACACTGTCAATCAAAGTCCTGAAATGAAATCTTGTGTTTAGATTCTGGGTGCAGGACAGGGTGGGGCAAGGGGCTGGAAGGGAAAGAGACAGAGACAGAGAGAGACAGAGATATTTCTTGCTCAGGGAGAGCTCTCAGTCTTCTGAGAAATAGGAAATGTGCAAATACTTAGGATCACATGTAATATAAACACAAAGAATAGGAAAAAAGAAAAAAAACACAAGCAACTACATTTATATTCATGATATGTACAGTGATGCTAATTTTTCATATGTAATATTAAGAACTTCCAATCTTCCAGAAGTGACCAAATATGCAATCCAGACTAGTTATTTCACATCTGTGAATTCCATAATGGATCCAATTAAATGTTTTATAAGCAAGATGAAGGTTTTTCCAGGCATTTTAGAGGATATGAGCATAGAAGAAACTTGGTTCAATTGCTTAGTTTACCTCATGCCTCTGAAGCAGCCCAAACTTTTCACTGCCTCCATGTCCAATTTCCCATTCACAGCTTTCCCTTTCCCCAAATCTCCTTAACTCTCTTCAAAAATCTGCTTAATGTTTCCCTCCTCAAAGAAGCCTTCCAAGATTTATATTCTTCAGCTTGAGTACTTACAGTCATGTCAAGAACTACCCCACTGCCTCAATCCTTCTGATTACTTAACCTTTGTGTAAATATTTCCATTCATATGAGAAATGAGGGTCAGATTGGAGAATATTCAATGTATTAGACATGGGGATAGACCTGTAGGGGCCATCCATTGGAGAGTGTACTGGGCTCCCCTGACCACGTCCAGGGTTTACTGCTGAATGGTTTGGTGCTTTGGGATGCTGTAGCCAACATCCCTGAGTGGTCTCTTGGCTTTTTCTTTCTCCTCCATCCTGTTATAGGGGCAGGGTATCACATCATTTTAAAAAATGAGACACTGTCTCTTCTATCAACTTCCCCAAATACGTGGCAAGTAGATCTTCCCTGGTCAGTTCATGAGATTAAAGAAACTGCTGTTCCTTCCTCACTCTGACAGCATGGAAATTGTGAGCTCATGGCTTCTAAAATACATGTGTTGACTTGGGTGAGGCTGAACTTGGGCCCTGGGGCCCTGGCTGCCTCTTGTGTTCCTTCCCTGAGAATAAGCGACCAAATATCAATCCTGAGATGGACATGTTCAGCTACGGAGGCAATCTTGTGAGTTTCAGAGGTCCTGGCTTGTCTCCTTATTTCTTTCTCTTTCTATAGATCTTATGGGTCCCTCAGACCTTATAACAGAAAGAAGTGTTTTACAACCCTATACTTCTCAGTGAAAATGATCACCTCCAGCAGTGGTATGAACCCAAACCAAACGTGATTGGACAGGACATGGATCTGATGGAAACTGTTTAGACAGTGCAGAACTGAAATAAAATGTGAAATGCCAATTTAGCAGTCCCGCAAGCTGCTTTGTGATTTGGTGCTAAGTCCCTGCTTCCTTGGAAACTGTAACAGTATTTATAAGTTACTGCTGTTAAAGTCTTTGTTAATTTGTATTTGTGAGATTCTTGTATCAAGAAGACATAATAGGGGTGGGGTGAGGAATGCTGTTGCTTTGTGAAGACCCTGTATATGAGCCAGATCCAAGCTTAATGAGATTTTTCTTGCCTTTAACATGGGAGTAAAGAGAGCTCCACAGTTTGAGAAAGTCTCCACACTTTTTTTTCAGGGGCCAGGCTCCCTCTAAACTGGACCTTTCTGTGTATATGGTTCCAAAGCTGAGAGGGGCCCTTTAATGGTAAGGGAGAGGGTGAATAGAGGAAGCTTGTTTTTTAGGGGGGAGGAATTTAGGTGTTAGGAGCAGTGGGCACCGAAGATGAGGAGAGAGGGAATGAAATAGAGAAAATGTGTTTTCCTAGATTAAAGGGGAAACAAATGTTCATTCTCTTACCCTTTGATTCATTCTCTTACTGATTTTACATTCCCAACCAGGTACAGTTTTGGAGAGTTTCTCTGATATGGAGGACAACTCTCTTATGAAATGAATGGAAAAGTAGTAGATAAGTCACATAGGAATGTATCAGGTTTTCAGAATAGTTTCAGGAATTAAGATAGCTATAGTTGATGGGACAAACCCTCTTTGCAAAATGGCAGATCTTAAGGTAGTGTAGTCTTATGAATTATGTGTTCTAGAAATCTAAAGTAAGGATCATCACTACCTCTAAACTGGTTTAGAAAGTGATACATATTGGGACAGCTAGGTGGCGCAGTGAATAGAGCATCGGCCCTGGAGTCTGGAGGACCTGAGTTCAAGTATGATCTCAGACATTTAACACAAAAACTAGCCATGTGACCTTGGGCAAGTCACTTAACGCCAATTGCCTTCCAAAAAGCAAAAAAAAAAAAAAAAAAAAGAAAGAAAAGAAAAAAGTGGTATGTATCCCTGTAAAAGATGATGGAAAAGAGGGGAGATTAGGATGCCCAAGGACAACAGAAACCATAACCCTCTCTACATTGGGCTTTCTCAGAACTAATCTTTCTTTGTAGTTCCCATTACTGTGACCATATCCACAAAGATCTCACTTGAACTGAGCATAAGCCTTTGGGAAGCAGAGATTCTTTGCCCCTGTGAGAAAGAAAAACGTCATAGCTATTTTAAAACTGGAAGAGACCTTGGAGATCATTCTGTATCCTATCATTTTATAGAAAAATAAACTGAAGCCAAAAAAGGTTAATTTATCAAAGATCAAACAATGTTTCAGTCATAGACCTGAAGCTCTTGATTCCTAGCCTAATGCTTCCTCATTGATACCATCTACATGACATTCAGCAGCAGTCTCAAAGATACTCTCTGACAAAAAGAAGATATATTATCTTTTTATCTACTTTTGTTTGGTGAACTCCGTGACTAACTCAGCTAACCACAGATGGAAGCCTCTTTCTACAGTGAATATTTCAAAAACACTTACAACAGAAGAAAATAAAGTCAGAGACCTAAGAGGAATGCAGCAGGGTTTAGATGAGAACATATGCCATAAAGCATGCTCAGAGCCTTCCTGGCTACTTTTAGGGACATAAGTGCTCAGTGGTGAAGGACTTGTCATTAGAATGATGAAGCAATCTTTGGTCCTATCTCCATGACAGGCACTATGTTAAAAAAGAATTGGCCAGTGAGCCAAGAAGAGTGGATGACTGAGTAGAAATTAAAACTTTGCCCTTTGGTGCTTCCCCTGTTCCCATTTGCTGAATATAATGGGAACTCTGTGAGTCTCTATTGGGACTTTCTAAAAGGAAGGATGGGCCTCCTTTCTGTCCCACCCACTTTCCTCCCTCCTCGCCCCCCCCCCCTGCCCCAGCTACAGCAGCTGTTCATAAATGACAACAAGCACCTGTTGGGTCCAGGCTGTCACTTCTATTTGTGTCCCTCCTCCACCCCCACCCCCACCCCCCAGATACAGGTGACAGCATATAGAGCTTAAGAGATAGGTTTTTCGGGAGGGGTTATATTGGGAAATTCTACATTCCTCAGTAAGGGCTTAGTAGCAGCAGAAGTTTTCAACAACTACACCCCTCAGAGGAGAAGACCACTCCCAGGAGAATGAGCCTAAGATATGAAGTGACTTGACGAAACAGACGATGGACAGCCCAACTGGGAATGAAATGGTGGTTCAGCATTCTTGCAAAATGCTTCATGTTATAACATTTCAAGCATAAAACTCCTGAGGAGTTATGAGTTACTGTTTGTCAATGTGTGCTTGGGAGTCTTATATTTTGAGCATTTCTTTCGTGTAGAGGAAATAAATCCCTCTCCTATACTTGATCTACATTGTACATTGAGTACCTTTCTGATCCTTTTGGGAGAGATTCCTGGTTTGGAAACAATGGACAGAGTTCCAATGAAAATAGTAGTCTTATGCCAGGTTCTGGTACCATCCCAGTGATGGGATCCAATACAAAAGGGGGCACTGGGGGCGGCTAGGTGGCACAGTGAGTAGAGTACCTGCCCTGGAGTCAGGAGGACCTGAGTTCAAATTTGGCCTCAGACACTTAATATTTACTAGCTGTGGGACCTTGGGCAAGTCACTTAATCCCAATTGCCCTTTCTTCCCCCCTCCAAAAAAAAAAAAAGCATAAAAAAGAGGGCACTGTACTCACAAAACTTCAGATTTTACCCTAAGTCTCAAGTCTCTTGTCTCCAAAATTATGTTAATTATGCTCTAGAACTTATGAGAAAATTTTGGCAACTATTGCTGCAACTTAATAGAGAAAAGACCCTGAATTGGAGCAAAATACCACTTGCCTTGTTTATTTTGCTTTTCATTCTAGACTTCCTGCCATGTGATGTTGGTTTAGTTAAATTATACATACTTTTAATTAAAATCTATATGCTTTGCATGTTAAGACCATTGCTTTGAGAAAGTCTAGAGTGGGGACTTTCTCAATGGGGAGGGTGATTCGCGTCGTAATTTATACTTTTGAAAACTCTCTTCTGGGCACCAGAAAGACTAAGTGAATTGCCCCAGGTCACACAAGTAGGAAGTAGCTAAGCCCACATCCTTTGACTCCAAATCTAGGTTATCTTCCCCACATTGTCTCCCTTGGAACATCCAGGCAGATCAACACTAGTGAGGAACCATGAGAATGCACATTAATCTCTAGAAATTCAGTTTTGAAGGACTAGAGAATAGTGAGAAGATTTCAGAGAAACACAAAGGGGGAATTTATGACTAAATATAGGAAATTCCTCATACTGTCCAAAGTCATCTTCTAGGTAAGTCAAATTTACTAAGCAATTTTATCAGTGGGCAGCTATGGAAATTGTGTTTCTAAATGTCCAGGGTTCTTGATGGATAATCATTAATATGGTGGCCAGTTTTCTATGGCTTAGATTCTCCTCTTTGCTACCTATATCAAGCGGGTGTTGGGAAGATCTGATTGGTTGGTTGTTGTCCTTTAGTCTCAAAGAGGATCAAAATGACATCACTATGCTAGAGTCAAGTTTTAGTGTGTCTGAGTGTGGCTGATCTGATCAATATGAGCTCGGGGCAATATGAGGTCAGGCACAAATAGTCCATGTGAACATTTGGGTGTAAATTCTCTAAATTTGTACATATTGCTTTTCTTTTGAGCTATTTCAATTCTACTTTGCTCATATAGCACCATACCTTCTCTCATGTGGGCACACCATGCTGAGCAGTCCTGTGCCAGTGTCTCTAATATCACATAATCAATTCCAAAGTTTTTAACAGAGTGTCCTTGTATCGCTTCTTCTGACCACCATGTGAACACTTGCCCTGTGTGAGTTTTCCATAAAATACATTCAAACTAAGCAAATTGTTCACATTCAAACAGCACAGTCTGTGGAGTTGCACTCTCTGAAGTAGAGTTTGGGTGCTTGGCTATTTAGTTCAAGAAAGGGCATCAGCTTCTGGTATCTTACCCTGCCAGGTGATCTTCAGAATCTTCGTAACACAATTCAAATGGAAGTGATTCAGTTTCCTGGCATAGTGCTGGTAGACTGTCCAGGTTTCACAGGAATACAACAATGAGGTCAGCCCAACAGCTCTTTATGCCTTCAGTCTGGTAGTCAGTCTAATACCTCTTCTCTCCCACACTTTCCTTTGGAGCCTCCCAAACTCTGGCAATGCATGCATCAACCTCATTATTAATGTGTAGATCCCTGGAAAGTACCAAGGAGAAATGGCAAGAGCAGAACAGAGGTATGCACACAATGTTTGTAGATCTAATCAAAACCTTTGATACTGTCAGTTGTGAGAACTTATGGAAAATTATGTTAAAATTTGGTTGCCAGAAGTTCATCATCATTGTACATCAATTTCAGGATGACATGCTTGCCCAGGTTCTTGATAATGGACAATATTCTTGTGCCTTTCCAGTCAACAATGGAGTGAAACAAGGCTGAGTGCTTGCTCCCATGCTTTTTAGCATGATGTTTTCAGCCATGTTACCAAATGCTTTCAATGAGGATGAACATGGCATCAAGGTCAGCTACCACACTGATGGTAAATTCTTCAACTTGAAAAGGCTACAAGTCAAGACTAAAGTGGAGGGAGCCTTGATGCATGATTTTCTGTTTGCAGATGATTGTGCACTCACTGCAGCCTCTGAAGCTGAGATGCAACAAAGTGTGGATCAGTTCTCTGCTGCTTGAGCTAATTTTGGTTTAACAATTAACACCAAGAAAACACAGGTGCTTCGTAAGCCACCATGGAACCATCGGTTACAGCAAATGGAGAAGTTCTGAATGCTGTGGATAAATTCATTTACCTTGGGAAGATGTAATGAGATGATGAATGTAAACACTTTGTACTACAAGTTGTAAAATGCTGCAGACAGGCAGGAGGAAATTATTATTATGGAAGTAGAATCCCTGAAGTGGAAGGAGTCTTCTGACTCTTCTATTTTGCATCTTATACTACAGACTAAGGATAGTTAGCATTCCTACTATGGTGGAGAGTTATGTCGAGCAGTAAGGAGCACTGTGGAGAAGGGAAGGCGGCTCTCTAGCATCACCACATTCCTCCAAGTCCAAGGACACATGAATAAAGCCAGCTTCCACAATAAGGAGGGTAAAAGAGATACAGATATGATTACTCAAATACTAAAAAATTCCAACTATAACACAGCACATCAGTAAGGAATAAATGGTTCCTAATGTAAAAGAACCACCAAGCTGGTCAAATATTAACTGTTTGGAAGCTTGAAATTCAGACTTATACATCATAGATACTAAAGGAATGGGTGTTCCTTTGACTAACATTACTACAACAACATTTATATACCGCTTTAAGGTCTGCAAAGTGCTTTACATAGATAATCTCATTTGCTCTTCTAATGTGAGCAGGAAAGAAGAAGTAGGATAACTAGACAGTATATTGTGAAACACAAAATCCTTTCATATGGGGTATAATTTTTCCCTGACTTTTCACCCTAAAATGGGTGGGGTGCTAATGAAATGGTCAAACAGAAAATCAAGCAATGGGAATTCATCGTCCACTAGGTGTAGGCACTTGCACTAGGAACTACAGAAAAATGAAAGAGAATCATACATTTAGTTAGATGGCACCACACCCAACTCACTCATTTTACAGATGATGAAACTGGGGTCTAGAGGAATTGCATAATTTACTAAAGCTCCTCCAATGACAGAGTTAGGATTCGAACTCAGGTTCTCTGAATCCAAGTCCAGCATTCTTTCCACCAGACCACACTGCCTTCCAGAAGCAGAAAGTATGGTCCTTGTTCTTTTAAAGACTTCAGTACTGGAGAAGTATGACAAACATAAGATAGCATATTATATATTTGAAATACATAATGCAGACCCAGAGTGCTAAGGGCTTACAAAAGAGGGAAGATCACAGTCTGCCCAGGGATGGGCCAACACATGCCCATGATGAAAGAGGCTGGGGCGACGTTTGGATTGGGAACCAAATAAGCAAAACCAAAACAAAACACAAAAGTACGCTGAGTTGATATCATGACTTTACTGAGTGTCCAAATCCAAGGCGCTGAAATGGACATTAGAGGCTCGTTGCAATTTACAAAAAAGTTCTTGGTGAACGATGGATGAGCCAGGCAAAGCAAACATTAAAATGCTACCCATTTTACTGATGAAGAAACTGACACTGGACTTGATCACAGTTTCTAGCCTGGTAAAAAGGAGGGGGGCTGTGAAGGAAGCAGGGGTCTTCTGATTTCCACTCCTTGCCCCTCCTTCCCCGGGGTTCTAGAACCACGCTTCAACCAGGGGCAGAGCGCCCATTAATTGTCAGTGGGGGAAGGCTGGGAAGATACCCCGTCAGGGGAGGAGCCCGGCTCCCAGGGTCTGCGCAGGCGCCCTCCGCCTCTTGGTGACAGGCATGTGCGCAGGCCCGTGGCCTCCCCTCTGTCCTCTGGTAGTCCGAAGAGGAACGACCCGCCCCTGACGGCTTCTGCTTCCGGGTCACGCCTTGGTAGCGGTTTTCGGTTCCCATTTCGACTTGGTGGTTCGGTAAGGCCTAGCTCCCAGGTCCGTCACAGCCGGGTCTCTCTAGAGCCCTGGCTTCCAGTCCCCCTTGACCTTCCGGGGCCGCCGTCCCTCCCGTTCACCTTTTCTCCCCCCGGGCGACATGCTATGAGGAGGGTGGGTCGAAGCCCCGCGCTTCGGGGAGAGAGGCAGGGGCAGCCCGGTCCCCTCCTCCTCTAGCGGGCATCTTAGCCCGGTCCCCGGAGAGGCAGCGGCGCGGCCCGGCATGGCGCCCAGCGGGCAGATGCCCCCCTCCCCCCGCCACCACCCAGCAACAGGCCTTTCGGAGCCGAACCCCGTGGAGGCTCCAGGTCGGGGCAGCCCGGGGTGTCCAGGGCTTCCTGTGCGGTCCGTCCCCTTGTCCCTCCGTCCGGCTTCGGGCTACGCTGCCCTTCAGCCAGCCCCGACGGTGACCGGGGGCAAGTGGCAGAGCTCCGTTCGGACCCGAGCCCGGGGAGGCGCCCACGGACATGTCATTCACAGTTAGAAAAGAAGCCTGAGCGCGCTTGTCACGACCTCCCGCCCGGGAAGGGCAGGGTCTGCCCGGGGCCGCTGAGTGCGCGGCTCGTCCCGGGCGCTTCTTGTGGGGTGGCCTCCAGCCCGCTCGGACGGAGCTTGGGGCTCTGCTTGCAGCTCCTTATGTGTAAGGCCGGGGACACTGTATATCTCATGCTGATCGTTTAATCCTTGAGGAGAATTAAAAAAAACAACACCCACCCCCCCACCCCCTTTGTGAAGCATTTAAAAACTAGTTGGGAAAATATCTGAAACTAGAAGATAATCCCAAAATAACCCTTAGAGTAAGCAAAAGCCTCATAATACAAAATAAGTTTATTTTCCCAGAAGAAACATGGGAAGGATGTCTTGACTCAGTGAAATGTCAGAATTGTATTTACTTTCAAGTAATTGTAATTACTTTCTGCTACCACACATACAAAGTACTAAGGATGAATAAATAGATGAACTTATTGTTTAAAACTTCATACAATAAGGAATCAGACATAAAAATCTCAAATATGTTACTTATTTTAGACTTATAACCTTGGTAATAATCACCTGCATGGATCAATAATTGCAAAGGAAATAGAGGCAGCTAGAAGGCACAGTGGATGGAGTGCTGGACCTAGCGTCAGAAAGAACAAAATGGAACCCCAGAAACTTGCTAGCTTATGTGATCCACTTCTGTCTGCCTGTTTCTTCATCTGCAAAATTGAAATAATAGCACCTGCCTCCCAGTATTGTTGTAAGGATCAAATGAGAGTTTTTGTGAACCTTAAAAGTGCTATATAAATGCTAGCTATTACTATTAATCTAAATCAGTTAGACTAGATCCTTCTTGGGTCCCAGCTTTAGAATTCTTTTCAACATTTTTGACAGTTGTTTCTATGAAAATGTGCAATCGTCCTTTAAAAAAAAAAAACAATGCTATGTTTTTCAATTCTCCCTGAATGATTCCTTTATACAAATGAATCCTTTTGTAGTCAAACTCCTGGTGTAGAATTTGAACACATTTTGCAGTTTTCCTTAGTTTTCATTATTACATCATATTTTTTTCCTAAAATGAAATTTCTCCCTTTTCTTCAGAGTCTCTGGATACATTTACTTAGTATTCTGTCCTCATTTTCCATTCCTTTAAAGACATGAGCCAAGCAACTATGTCTTTGTCTTTTTCCTTCCTTATAGTATGATCAAAAATTTCCCAAACTGACTAGACAGTGGAATACACTGAAACTTGACCAAACCCCAAATTGCTAGAGGTAAAAGGAGAGAAGGGGAAGGAAAGGATCCGTTAGTCCTGAGGAGAATATCCCCAGGTTAAAAGGAAGTTGAAGAAATTGAGGAACAAAATAGAGAACATTAAGCATATTTTGAATTTCACCAAATGTTTTACCTAAGTATTTGTAATAATTTGATACTTGCTTTGTTGTTGCTAATATTGTAATTTTCCTGTGGAAAACTTCCTCACAGGAAGAACACAGTTTAGGAAAAGTAAAGTAAGAGAGACAGCATAGTAGATAGGCCTTGGAGTAAGGAAGACCTGCATTCATTTCCTTTCTTTTGAAAAGCTTTTTGACCATGGCAAGTTCCTTAACTTCTGGGCTTCAGCCAACTCTGAGACTTTTGGTTAGCACATCAATTGCTGATCTTCACTGGTAGAAGGAATTGCCAGGAGTTCCCTACATATTTAAATGTACATTCCCCCCCCCCCCCCAAAAAAAAGCCCAACACAAAAAACCTTCACCATCCCATATGTGCTTTTGCCATTACATATAGTATAAAAAACACCGAATCTTTCTAAAAACAGGTTGGTCATGTCACACCCTCCTCAAAAACCTTCGATAGCTCCATCTTGTTGCTAGGAAAAGATAAACTCAGGGCCTCAAATTGTACACGAATAGCTACCTATTTGTAAGCCAGTGGATTGCCCATGGGTCTCAATAACTTCATTTGAAAAGCAGTGGGCACTGGATGGGAAAATGGACTACAATATAGGACACCTAAGTCCAGCTTTCCCTTGCTCATTTAATGATTTATAATCTGGTCATTTCACTATGATTGAAGAAAAAATAACTATTGGACATCCAGGTTTATGAGGATTGCTGAGAAATATGGCATTTAAAATAATGTGCATGCCTCGAGGAGTCTTAGATACAAAGAGAGACATGCTCCAAGGTGATTTGTATTTTTAAAAGTTTCTTTTTTTATGCAGTTTGGAGCATGTGAACATATCCTGAGCCCTTGATGAGTTCCAGTATGTGGTATATTATGCAGAGCATTCAGAGCAAATACTCTCTCTCAGAGCGCTTAATTCGAACAATTGCTGCCATACGTTCCTTTCCCCATGATAATGTAGAAGACTTGATCAGAGGGGTGAGTATTCTGCTACTTCTGTGAGAAAAAACTGAGGGGTAAAATGAAACCTGGGAGACCATCGTGTGTAACAAGGCTGAAGCATCAACTCTACAGAGTAAAATTTCCATTACCTCCCAGGAGATGATAACCTGTTGATTTTTATTTGTTCTTGGATTCAGTTTTCCTTCTCTTCTCCTCTTTGTCACTTTGTTGTAGCCTTTTTGTCTTGAAATGTTTTGAATTCTACATGGCTAGTGTTTAAAGGCCCAGTTAAGATATAACTGGGAGGTAGAGGGAGGTAGAAAGGCTATACAATTTATATTATTACATAAGTGATTCTATACCAGTGGTTCTCAGTTTGTCACATTGAACTTTTTATGTCTGGGATAGAGTAATTAGAACTCTTATTTCCCTTAAATAATTTATTACCTGCTGTACCATTTTTAAAAATTAGGTATTTTATTAAAGATTTAATATTGAACATTAGTAAAACCAACTTGGGGGTAGGGCAACTTGGTGGTGCAATAGATAGAGCACTGAGCCTGGAGTCAGGAAGATCCAAGTTTCAGATGCAACCTCAGACACCTACTTTTGTGATTGTGGGCATGTTTGCCTCAGTTCCTCATCTATAAAATGAGGACACACTGGAGAAAGAAATAGCAAAACTCTCCAGTAACTTTGCCAAAAAAAAACAACCCATGAATGATAATAACAAGAACAACAAAAACCTAAATAGATGGAATAAAGCCCTGTATTTTGGGAACTGTTTATAGTTTAATTTCAGTGTATAAAAATTATAACTTCATTCACTCCACTTTTCCTCTTATGGCTTTAAAATTGTGTGTGATGTATTTCTAGTTTTTGTTTTTGTTTTTGTTTTTTTTTGCTTTTTGGAGGGCAATTGGGGTTAAGTAACTTGCCCAAGGTTTTTGTTTGTGTGTGCATTAAGCGTCTGAGGCCGGATCCGAACTCAGGTCCTTCTGACTCCAGGGCCAGCGCTCTACTCACTGTGCCACCTAGCTGCCCCTCTAGTTATTTTTTAATCGTTTTGTATTACTTCATTTAGATCTTCCCACATATCTTTGTATTCCTCATACTTGTGCATTGTAGTATGTTGTTTGCATTAATGTGCTACAGTTTATTTAATTATTCCTCTTTTGTTGGGCATTTAGGTTAATTAATTTTTTGTTTGTATTTATGTATAATGTGGCTATGGCCTTTTTTTTGTTCTTTATGACACTTTCAGAGGATATTCCTAAGAATATTGGGTCAAAGGCTACGATTGTTTTTGTTTTACTATATACTGCTCTATTGTTCAAATGCTACCATTTCTTACTTTGGGTAGTATTCTAAATCTTAAAAAGCACAGTGTGACATTATACTTCAGAAATGCTGGTTATAAATCTAAGATTTTAGAAAATCTGTGGCACCTGACCATAAATTTCTGTGAGGCAATTGTTACAATTTGTACTTGTACTTGGCTGCTACAGAATGCAACCAGATCAGTGTCATGGTAGTAGTACATGGGATTTAAGAACCCTTGTGAACAGCCTCATGCTTCCTGGCTGTGTAAAGTAAAATGTGCATTTAATTAAGTCTTAGTAAAAAAAAACTCCATACTAGAAACTCCCAAGTTCTGATTTTGCTCTTCTGTTGAATCAGCCTGACTTTAGCTATGTCTTAATTTTCTTTTCCAAATTTTCTTTTCCAGATTAAGATTAGGAGCAACACTAACACTGGGCTAAACAACCTTTAAAATTCCCGAGCAGCAGATTGATACTACCTATTGAAGTAGCAGTGGATACACACAGTTTTTGTAAACAAAAAGTGGATATTAAGTTTCATTCTACTCTTGTTAGGTATAGCTAGGTATAGTACCACATTGAACAGGCAGGAGAGCTGTTACCTAGTGTTGTTGCCCTACCTGCCAAAGACCGTAGTGGAATAGGAAAATATCTCAGTATTCCAGCTTTCTTCAACATAATAAATTCTCCTTAGTTTATCAAGGCCTCTACTCTAGGTGCAGATTGAACTCTTGATGGTGGTCTGAGAGTTAGGCATCTTAATAAAGATGGTTATTAGCATGATTCAGGAAAAAAAAATTGGCAGTCCTTTATTTAGTTGTCTCCAATGGTAGAGCTATATTTCTTTCTTTCTTTTTTTTTTTTTTTAAAAGCAATTGGGGTTAAGTAACTTGCTCAAGGTTACATGGCTAGTCATTTGATTTATGCGTGGGTGCTATATTTCTTTAGTTTGCAAATGAAACTGGGTGGCTGTGTTTATATTGCATGGCATGTTTGGTGGAGGCAGGACTCATTTTCCCTTGTTTGCAATCTTGAATCTTTTCCCTGCCTGTCTGACTAGCTTTTTCAGAATATGATGAAATTGGGAAATGGAACACCATTCCAGCTTTCCTCAAAATAGCAAATCCTTCCTAGACTGATTAGAGTCTCACTACTTATGCAAAACTGATGAAAGTTCTTTTTTTCTGCCTATAGGGAGCTGATGTGAATTGTACCCATGGCACATTGAAGCCACTGCACTGTGCATGCATGGTGTCAGATGCTGACTGTGTGGAGTTACTCTTGGAAAAGGGGGCTGAGGTAATTTGTTTTTAATAACCCACTCTAACACTTCATTGAAAAGCATCATATTTTCTAAGAATCAGTTCTTTCCTCCATACCTCTCCACTTTCTCTCTTATCCTCTAGTTTAGTGGTGCCATTGGTTAGAACCACTTTTATTGCAAGGCATGATGGCAGGTATCTAGAGCCATGAATATCTGTTCTTTATTGGCCCCATTGTGTACGTCAGTCACCTTCCCCTTCCTTAATTTGAGCTGTTGATAGTGTTAGTAAGGAGTAATTTCTCTTTCCTTTTCTTTGTTCCCAGCCTATTTTTTTGGGTGTTACTCTTCAGTCCCCTTGAAACATTTTTTTTTTTGGCTTGTAGAATGAACTGGAATTGTACAAAGGAAGATAGCCCCCAACCCTCACTCTTATCTTGTCCTGCCTAGGGTTGGGCTTGATGTCAGACACAACTTCCCAACATCAAATGAAAACAAAGATCTATATCTCTCAGGCAACTCCATCCTGGGAATTTTGCCTTCTCTGCTGTCATCCCCACTTCTGTGCTATTTTGAGTATTGATCTCAATCTTGTTTTTCTCATGTTGTGGCCATCACAAGTTTAGGACTATTTTAAGGCAGATAAGCAAGCTTGTGGATTAGGAGTATAATATGTGAATATAGAAAATAGCAACTAACATTCATATAGTTTTGTTCAAATTAATAATACTGTATATAGTAGAGCTTTCTCTAGATTATCCTTAACTGTAGAGGACAAAAAAAACTAGGATAAAAGAGATAATCCAAAATTTCTACTTCCTTAAAACTTTTCACCAAACCTCTCCCATCACTGCTTAGTAGCAAAAGAGGAGTTTAAACTGCATCCTCTTCCTTTTCACCTTACCCTGCTATGGAAGTACTAAGTAGTAGCAGCATAGTCAAAGGATAAGAAAGAAGAGGAAAGACAACAACAGGACCCTGAATGGTTTAGAATAGGTAACAGTCCATGAGTTCAGAGCTAACTTTTCTCTAACAACTGTCTCTGTGCTTCAGTTCTTTAATGATTCTCTGTCCTCCTCTGTTAACAGGGTAGCTCTGTTTTTTTCTCTTTGACAGCTTTAATTGTATTTGTGGTAGCTACTGGATCTTCCTGTTTATTACTTAGGACTAAAGAATCTTTTTTTTACATTCCATTTTTGAACTTTCCTCCTTGGAATCCTAACAGAATATTTCTTTTTACTAAAGAAATATTGAGGGGCAGCTAGGTGCCACAGTGAACAGAGCACTCGGCCCTGGAGTCAGGAGGACCCAAGTTTAAATTAGACTCAGACACTTAACGCTTACTAGCCATGTGACCTTGGGCAAGTCACTTAAACCCAATTGCCCTCCCTTCTCCCCTCCAAAAAGTAAAAAAAAAAAAAAAGAAATATCAACTAGCTTCTCTCCTAACAGTTTTATGGGGCTACTAGAGAAACACCTCCCTCCATACCCAAACTTCCAAACTTATTTCCAGGGAACTTCAGACTCACCTTACAAATATGGAATATGTGTTCATTTAAAATAGGTACTGCTAAGTAATCAGTACCTATTTCTCTGAACTTCCTTTGCCTTCTTATGGCTATACATGATTATTCAAAGCTATTTCCCCCATATACCTATCATTGGCTTATAGACTTCCTTGTGCAGCATAATAGATTATTAGTGATGATGTGTGATTGAATAAATTGGATCTACCTGATGATCTATATCTGCTTGTTATGTCCACTGTGATGTATTTATTATTTCTTTTTTACAGGTAAATGCTCTAGATGGCTACAACCGGACAGCTCTTCATTATGCAGCTGAGAAAGATGAAGCTTGTGTGGAAGTCCTATTGGAATATGGTGCAAACCCCAATGCACTAGATGGCAACAGAGATACCCCGCTTCACTGGGCAGCCTTTAAGAATAATGCTGAGTGTGTAAGGGCACTCCTAGAAAGTGGAGCCTCTGTCAATGCCTTGGATTACAACAATGACACACCACTTAGCTGGGCAGCCATGAAGGGAAACCTTGAGAGTGTTAGCATACTCCTTGACTATGGTGCAGAGGTCAGGGTCACCAACTTAAAGGGCCAGACACCTATCTCCCGGTTGGTGGCTCTGTTGGTTAGGGGACTTGGAACAGAAAAAGAGGATTCTTGTTTTGAGCTCCTTCACAGAGCTGTTGGACACTTTGAATTACGGAAAAATGGTACCATGCCTGGTGAGGTAGCTAAAGACCAGCAACTTTGTGAAAAACTGACTAGGCTGTGCTCTGCCCCAGGAACCCTGAAAACCTTGTCTCGATATGCTGTTCGACATAGCCTGGGACTCCAGTATCTGCCAGATGCAGTAAAGGGCCTGCCATTACCAGCATCTTTGAAGGAATACCTATTACTTATAGAATAACTGAGGAAGAGCTTGGGCCATCACACGAAGTTCTACATGAGGTTTGCCCTGCACACCCAACTCTCCTGTCATGGGGAAATGGGACACAGATGCTCATGTCTGGTGCATAGATTTCGAAGTAACATAGCACAGCAATAACACCTTGCCACTTCCCCTCTAAGCCAAACAAACAAACAAAATAATCCCATGCTTTTTGGTTTGCAGAAAGTGTGTGTATTGCTTACTAAGCTTTTGATATTTGCACCTTCTAAAAGAAAAAGTCTTCCTGTTCTCCCTTATTTAGGAGACATATAGCTGCAGTCAGCTGCACAGCTGAATTTCTTTAGGAAAATTAAATGTATTTAAATAGTGTGTGTGATTTTCCCCAAGAGACATTTGGTTACTAACCCTTAGGAGCTTTTTAATTGGTCATTGAAGATATTCAGGGAAAAAACAGACCAGATAACACTGTTCACAGTCTAAAGAAGAAAATATAACACAGCTTAAATAGTGCAATTTAATAATGACTTAACTGAATGACATACTAGCATTACTATGTAATTGAGGAGGAAACTTAACTTTGTTTCCCATTATAAGAAGCAAGCTATCCTTTTTTACCTCTGTATTTCTGAGTGGTACAGCAGAATTAACTCAGCTGCTCTCCAGTATAAAGAAAATAGTTATCTCTGTAATCCTGAGAATGCTAGCTTTTCAAATGTATTTCTTCTCAGACTTTTTCCAGTTAGTGTTCTCACAGCACTAAGAAGCCATCATCCCTATCCTTTAGATCTTTTAGTGTTTGATTCTAGAAGGGAAGGGTATAAGCTAGGCTACTTTCCTCCAAGGTCAAATCTCTGTATAGAAAACTCTACTAAATGTTTGGAATTGTTTTCCTTTCTATTAAGTTGTGCTTTGTATTAATTGACATTTTAGTCATCTGAGGCTGTGTGTCTGGATATGTTGGTAATGGGGAGATATTGTATAGAGAAAAACTGCCTAGAAAAGTATGGTTTGGGTCAACAGAACTTTTCATTTCAATATTCCTAAACTTTGAGTCAAATTGTCACTGACATTCTGAGAAGATGTAATCTGGGGAATACTTGACTAAAACAACAACAAAAAAAACTGTGTTGTGGGAGGACAGAAGGAAAAGAATGGAAGAAAGCCATGCACAAAATAGGAGTGGAATTTGTTGAAGTAACTTGAAAATAAATGAGGAGAAAGACAATGCAATATATTAAATAAAGAACAGACTTTGAATTCGGGAAGACCTGGGTTCAAATTCTTCCATACTACTGGCTTTGTTACCTTGGGTAAATCACTTAGTATCCCATTTGGCTTAAGACTGTATATAAAGTACCTAACAGTTACCAATTGGTACTGACCAATAGTTTCCTCATCAGATCTCTGAAATGAGAAGGCTGGTCCCAGAAAAAGTGAATCTGTTTGGGTTTTTTTTTTTTGCTATTTGTGTATTACATTTATTGAAGTGTGATAGAGAGGATGTGAGAGAGTGGTAATTCCAAAGGGGAGCTTCTCAATACCTACTTTATTCCAGTTATTTTCTGGGTATTCTTGTGTCCTTTTTTTTTTCTTATAGGTATAACTAACTACAAGATACATCCCTATCTCCTTCTCTCTCATACATTATGATGGTACCTAATGTAAATCTCTCTTCCCCTATTTCATGTCACTAAGCTTGACACTACATTAATTAAATCATTTTCAGAGAGGCTGGAGAGATACATGGGAAAAGGAATAGCCTTCATTTCATAGAGGGTATAATAGAGAAGCCCAAAGAGAACATCTAATACAACTCTCATTTTAGGACTGATGACACTAGATGAGTGTCTTGCCCAAATTTGTATCACTAAAGTGACTGAGGACTAGAACCTGGGGCTTCTGACTCCAAGCCCTGTGCCATTTCCTCTGTGTCATGTTGGCTAAGGAACTCCCACTTCACTTTAATTTATAACTAGTTCCATCCATCTTGGCCCTGAGAAAATAATTTTTCCTCCATTAAAAAAAAAAATCACACCTGACTGGATTTTCACAGTCAAAGCATGATAGAAATCCCCTGCTCTTTCTGATTGTTTACTAATGAATCCTTAGTCCTTCAGTGAATGGTATTCCTCCCAGCTTTCCCATTTTACTTTGTTGCTTTTCCATTCAGTAGACGTGATGTGTTGGGCACTACACCTGGTGATGGGGACACAACTACATGAATGAAAGATGACCTGCCTTCAAGGAGGTCTCAAGCTCATATTGTTCCAGTATTGTGCTCTAGGGAGGTTCTCCGTAAATGGTTTATCATTGGATTTTTGTTTAAAGTAAAAATTCAACATGTTTTCATTTATTGTTAGCTCCAAGGGTTAAAAAACAAAACAAAACAAAACTTGCAGTAAGAAATATATATTTTCTCTTTAAACCTGCTTTTCTCCTAGAAACTGGTGCAATCTCATTGGATTTTGAATGAGAGGGGCTGAATTCAAGCCTTGGCTCTGAAACAGACTACCTGTATAATTTTTGGCAAATCCTATCATAATTCAGTTGCAGTTATCTGCAAAGTTAGGGGGCTGGACTAAATGACCTTTAAGGTTTCTCCTTTCTCTGATCCTGTGAACTCAACCTCCTTTATCCCTTATGTTTCTAAGTTTGGACAAACACTCTGAACATAGTGAACGTGATTTTTCTTAGTGACTTATTTTTCTCTCCATTGACATCTTACAGATCTAAACATGAGGAAAATTGATCATAGTATTATTGAGTCATTTCAGTTTTATCTGACTGTCTCCATTTGGGGTTTTCCTGGCAAAGACACTGGAATGATTTGCCATCTCCCACTCCAGCTCATTTTATAGATGAGGAACTGGGGCAAATGGTTAATTAACATTCCCAGGGTCATACAGTTAGTATCTGAAGTTGGATTTAAATCTGGTCCTTCTGACTCCAAAACCAGTGCTCTGTCTAATGCACTATCTAGCTGCCTCGATTATAGTTCTGGCTCCTAACAAAGATGGCACACTGAAGACAAATTTCCTTTTTACCTCCTCAGTGATGTGACTGGTGAATGGAAGAAAAAAAAAACAGGACAACAAGGGGCAAAAAGAGTAGGTAGCCTTGCAAAACAAAACAAAAAACTCCAAGGCAAGGAAAATGGGGGATGTGGATGGACAATAACCCACTTCTGTGGAAGTTCTGATGTTCAGTGGCAGGGAACCTTACAATGGGTGCCCCCCAAAGAAATGTAAAATCTTAGCTATAGTTGTCTCAAGATTGTCTAATATTCTGACTTTGTTCTGGGTGGCCCAAAGCAAGTGGCCTGCTCCTCCAACAGTATTGAGTTATGTGACCTTTAAACAAAATTGTGGCCCTTAGAGAGATTATTGCAATATGGAGAAGGGAGGTAAATGCTCTGAAAATAAGCTGAGACAAGTAGCTGGTACTATCATAACTCATGTAAAGGAGATAGCCTAAGGTGAGCCAGAACCACAATGACATTGGCATTTATTACTACACCTACAGCATTTGCCACTGCAACAGAAGCAATATGGAATCCACAATCATTTTGTCCAAATTACAAACAGGGAAATAAATAAAACTTGTGTTTAGGAAAATGATAACCGAGTGACTGAAATCTGGCAAGGAAACCTGTCTGGGCTAATAGCTAAATGTGGAGCAGAAGCTACCCAACTTGCCATGTGCCTCCAGCTCTTTTAAGATTGAGCCCCTTGCTGTGGTTATAGGATGAGGCAAAATTTAATGAGAAAGGAGCTAAAACACTGAGCAAGGAGTCTAGGTGTGGACGAGACAGGGAGTGAGCTGAGCCCTTCCAGCTTCATCCATCTACTCAGGGGCTTGTAGACTCTGCAGACATACGCTTGACATGTTCCAGGTGAGCATGCTCTGTGGCGTCCAGGTCAGCATCATATTTGGCCAAAATTTTGAGGAGAGGCCGAATCCTCATCCACCACTGCTCCTTAGGGATCCTGTGTCTGTAGCAGAATAAAATAGTCAGTTGGCAGTCTCCAAGCACCACAGTCACCTGCAAATAAATCTAGGGGGTCCATAATTTGTCAAGCAGAAGAAAATAGTTTGGAAAGGGATTTCGTAAAACAGATTAAGCATTCTTTTCTTTTTTTGCTTTTTTGGAGACTAAGCCTTCTTAAGGAAGAGACACTTGAGGGTGGGGTGATAGAAGAATGTCCTGGAACTATGGTGAAGGTACTCACTCAAAGTCTGTTTCTTCTTTGAGGTCACACAGTGGTTGGAAGATCAAGGCCCTCTTTCTCATCCCCAGTACACAAGCGGAATCAGGTGAATTGGCAAAAACACGCCCTGCAATAAGAGTTTGTCAATAAGATTCTCACTCTGCAAAGTGCTGGACAGATTCCAAGGCCGCCCTCTTTAGCCTCACTTACCATTACGGATATTTTCTTGGATTTTTGTTGACATCCAGGTCATAGCCTTGGCTCCCATCTTAGTAGCAAAGTTTCTGTCAAATGGACTTGGACTTCCACCCTAAAAAGAGTACAAGGGAAAGTTGAGAAAAAAGAACCATGTGTTAAGGTTAAAAGGAAGAAATTTTGAGGTATAATGTGGGAGGAGAAGACATGCTGGAGACCTAAGCAGGGACATTTGAAATTCTTTTGAACTAGGAAATAAATGCAAAATTCAGTGAGTGGGTCAGCAAGCTCTTGCCTTGGATGTTTGGTCTATTGAGGGGAAGATGTTGGGTGGGAGAGCCTTCTCTCTGGTTGGTTCTCCAAGCCTATCCACTTACTGTGGGAATGCCACTCAGTACAGTGTCCCTGCCCTTGTTAGTCTAACTACATTTGCTATTGTCTCAGAAAAGAAGATATTAAAGCTTTTCCTGGGACAGGAGGTTATAGATGACAAATCAGGAAAAATGGACTGTGAGTAAAAGGGGACAGGGTCAGCCCTAGGCAAAAGTGTGAAGTAGGCAGAACTTATCCATTATGGCACTTTCCCCTCCTTCTATAACACACATATTTTCTATGTTCCTTTTTCCTCTTAACTATCTTCCCATCAAGATTCTCAGCCTGCCCTGTGTTTATAGCCTAGAGGAAAGGATTTGAAACCAAATTAATAGTGGGAACGAGTGGTGCACTAGGGAGTTGGAAAACTTAGGTTCTTGTGCTTGTTGCATGACGGTGGGCCAGTCACTTGGCCTTCCTAATCCTCAGTTTCTTCAGTTATACAACTCAGAATACTTGCCTATTCTGTCTCATGGGGTAGTGGAGAAAGTACTAGCTAAGTATGAGCTATTATTCATAGTAATGTGTTGGGTTTTCAAGATACTGTTTCTTTGTGCTTTTGGCGCAGGGAGAAGGAAATAATAAGAACCTTTCTTTGAAGCTCCACCCTCTAAGGTCATCTAATTATCTGAGGTCTTGGGTTTACACTGAGGAGAGGAAGGAGGGAAAGAAGCTAGTCTACTTTAGGTGTGGGTCACAGGGGGCCGCTGTCCTAGCAGGTGGGACTTCAGAGGGGGTGGCTGGCTTTTCCTATATTATGGAGCAAGGCCAAAGGGTTAAAAAAGGGGAAGGGGAGTCAGTTAGAACATTGATGGTAGGGACTGGGATCTTGATGTTGGAGGAGGACTGGGGACATGTCTGAGTTCCCCCACCTGTTGCATGTGGCCCAGCACATTCTTCCTGCTATCGAAGATTCCTTTCCCTTCTTCTGAGTACAGGTTGAAGATAAAATCAGTGGTATAATTTTCATTGCACTTCTCATTCCTGCTGAACAGAGAGTAGGATCCAGCAGCTGCAGCTCCAACTTCCCCATTTCCTCCCCCATTTATCCACTGTGGGCTTTGGGCCTCTCTCCCTCAATCAGTGACTGACACAGATGACAGGACTTCCCTTTCCTGTCCTTTCCATCCTATTAATAAACATTTTCCCAACCATGAGTCCTCACCCAGATTGACCCTGAATTCTGACTTTTTTTTTTCTGTTCTTTGGAGTGGGAAATGGGGACAAAAAAATACCTTACAATCAATCCCCTCTTCACTGTCGACTTCATCTTTTGCACCAGATGTTCAACATTTGCCTGAATAAGCAATAGTACATTATGAGCTCAGCTGGGAGAGGGGGTGGGGCATGGGACGGTGAACAAGTACTTAAATTCTCCCTTTCCCCCCATAATAGGGTCCTGTATGCCAGAGGGCCAACATGGTGGAAAGCTTGGTTGTAAATGGAATCCACAGATCCATGCTGTGCTCAGGATCATTCTAGGGTCAGGCCAGGAGCTTATATTCAGCAAGGAGAACTGGGAAAGGGAAACTCTGGGACAGAAGGCACAGCTTTGCTCCATGCTCATTTTCCTTCCCTAGTGTATCTAAGGTCTCATCTCCTATTTGGGCTGAATATGTTTAAATGTTAAACCTGGCTAAGGTGCTACTGTATGGCTGTTTGTGTGCTAGAGACCATGTGAGATGCAGTTATCTATCAAATGGGAAAATGCAGTCCACCCTTGCTTTAGGTTTGATGCCTACTCCAGCTGCCCACCTTCCTCCCCAGGGGTTCTGGTGATTTCTTTGTCTAACATGCTTCCATCTAACTGCTTCATGGCCTCCTCAGTATAAGGATAATAAACAGCAAGTCCCAGGGCAGGTAGGTGGTGCTGTGAATAGAGTACCGGCCCTGGAGTCAGGAGGACCTGAGTACAAATCTGGTCTCAGACATTTGACATGCTTACTAGCCGTGTGACTTTGGGCAAGTCACTTAACCCCAACTGCCCTCCAAAAAAAAGGCAAAAAAAATAAAATAAACAGCAAGTCCCTTCCACTTTCTTAACCTCATACTTCCCATATGTGAAGTAAGAGAGCTCCACCTCAGAGAGGGCATGGCTAGGCTGTGTAGCATGAAGAAGAGGGTCACTCAGGTGGGCAGTTGAAAAGATTCCTAACTGGATATTATTACCCCCCTTCTAGGCTTCCTGCTCTATTCCACACAGAGGTCAATCAATCTTATTCTTGAACCTGACTGCTTCTAGGGTTCCCTGAGAGCTGGAGTGGGTGGGCAGCAGTGGAGGCAGATATTGCAATGGCAGGTGTGGGCATGCTGTCCAGGTCCTAGCTTGGGCTCCCACCTGCAAGTCATGGATATTGAAGGGCTCCTCAAAGATGTAAGCAGCATCTGCTCCAGCTGCTAGCCCTGCCATGGTAGCTAGGTAGCCACAATAACCACCCATGGTCTCAATGATGAACACACGTCGCTTGGTACCTTCTGCTGACTGCTTGAGTCGGTCACAAGTCTAGGGAAAAGGGTAGAAAATGGTTGGAAATTCTCATGGCTCCTCCAACTAATTACCACTAATTCATAACAGGACATTTTACAGTCTCCACTCTCCCTAGGCTGTAGGTGCCTCTGGTGAATCATCAAATCTAGCCCTCTGCTATCCAATGGGGTTGGCTATCTCCCCTAATCTACAAAAAAACAGTCTCCTGTGATGGAAATTCTGTAGCCTCTCTTCCCTTCTGCTCAGAGAAGGGAAGTTCTACTATCTGAGCTCAACTGTGAATTTGGTGTGGGAATACAACTAAGACAATTTCAGACTACTAAGGCATATATATAAGTCAGTGGGGTAGGAGAATGGATGTTATGAATGCAGTTATAGCAAGCCCTCTCGCTGTCTGAAGAAACAGAAGTACTTCCAAAACACTGCCATTAGTTGATCCAGAAAATTAGTTGAAAGAATTAGTTGAAGAAAATTTGTCTCTTGTTTATGGTCCTTCTTTCACCCCCAAATATGCCCTACTCTTATTGACGGGACCTTTAGGTATAGCAGCCAACAAAAAGGGTATGGCAGGTGGTGTGAAGCCCTCACCATGCAGATAGCATTGAGTGCTGTGTCAGCCCCAACACTGAAGTCAGAGCCAGGGACATTGTTGGAAACAGTAGCAGGAATGACTACATATGGGATGCAGAGCTCCTCAAACTTTGCACGGCCCTCCATCAACTCCAGAGCTCCTGTGTATGCCTGGGAGAAAAAGGGTAGGAGAGAAGTGGAGAGAAGGAAACAGCAAAGTTCACTGTCAAAAAGGTCATAGTATCAGGGTGGCTAGGTGGCTCAGTGAATAGAGCACCAGTCCTGGAGTCAGGAGGACCTGAGTTACTAGCCATGTGACCTTGAACAAGTTATTTAACCCCAATTGCCCTGCCTTTCCCCCACCCTTTAAAATGGAAAAAAAAAAGGGTCACAGTACAGGAAAGCTGGGTTAGAAGGAGAGTGGAAGAATAGAGTTAAGAAATCAGGGTAGGGGTTTTTCTCACCTCAAAGCCCCCAATAATGATCAGGCCTTGGATTTTATACTTGGTGATGTTAGCACTGATCTCCTTAAAGAGCTTCTTGGGCAGAGTCCTAGTAGATGCAATGAGCTTCAGGTAAGGATAAAAGGAAATCTAGAGGAGTACCTTTTAGAGAGAGAACCCTCCCACTGAAAAGGCTTTCTGCTTAGTCTCTTTACCCTCCTTGCAGCACCTCTGAGCTTGGATGATAGAAGGCCCAAAGGCAGAAAGGTCTAGAGTTGAGGAAGGTACAAACACTAATAACCCAGTCACTTCCCAAAGCTACCCCATTTGTTAGTGATTAAGCCCAAGTTTGAAGCAACAAAGCTCCAATGGTATAATCCTGAAAGGTTCTAATGATACCCACTGACCTCTTGGTTCCAAGTTTAGAGCCACCTTGCCCCGTCCAGCCTCCAACATAGGTCCAGCCAGCTTCCTCAATCTACAAAGGAAGGACATTCAGCACCGAGCTGGTTAAAAAAACGAATGAGCAAAAACCAAACAAAATGGGCATCCAGAACTAAGATCGGTATCTTTCTGGTTTCCATCATTTTCTAAAGGACCTTGACTCCACCCACTTTTTTGGGTATCTCCCTCCCACCAGCCCCTGCTTGCTTCCACAGGTGACTCTCCCCTCCCCACCAGAGCTGTTGGAGCCTGGGAAAAAGGAAAATTCACTCCCTCATTCCTACTCCTTTCCCCCCATGCCTCTTTCCTGACTCCCAGAATCTGTGCCCACCTCTCCAAATCTTACTCATCATACCTGACCCTTGGCCAGCCCCTCGAAGCCATCATGTACAACCAGCACTTGGTTGCCTTGGATGAGCCCAATTCTCACAGAAGAACGAACAGCTGCATTCATACCTGCAGCTGGGGCTCCTACATTCAACACAGCCACTACATTCTTAACCTTTTAGGAGGGATGGGGAGAAGAGGAGGGGGGAGGCAGGGAATATGAATCATTAAAAGGGGGTGGTGATCTTTGGAAGGATTTGTATATTCTGTCCCATCAGGATGTGTTCTAATGTCCCCTTCCCACTGCAGTCCCAGGACCCCAGTAATCACTAAGGCCAGTTACAATCATCATCTAATTAATAAGAAACCCTTTTAAAAGGAACTGAGGACCTGTTAAATTCTTCACTCTCTTTCCCAGTACAAAGGGAAGAGATATGCACAGAAATCCTTTTCCCCAACTGCTCCCTCCCCCACCCCCTTTCCTTTACCATGGCCCCCTGCCTCCTCAGCCCAAGGTCAAAAGTCATGAACAAGAAGGTTTATGAGAAAGACAATGGGGGCACAGAGAAACAAAGACATAGAAGGGTCATGTTGGATCAAGGGGAATCTGGGGAGGGGAACACCCCAGTGGATAAATGGGTGGGGCAAGACTACTCTTACTGGAGGTTGTGCTAAAAGCACCTAGGATACCAGGGATGAGTGGGAGAGGGGTCTGGGGAATTTTAATAGCCCTAAAGGAAAGCATCAGGAGGAGCTGAATTGAAAACTTGGGTTGATGGATCTGTTAATTACCTGTTTAATCACTGGGGCTTTAACATGAGCTAGGCGAGTGTATACATCCCAATTGTTCTGGAAGCTCCTGAAAGGAGGACAGGAAGAAGAGGAAAATGTAATCATGTTCAATCCCTTGCCCAACAGCCTTGAGGACCTGTTGCCTTGACTATTTGCCCCAGCTGGACATTAAAGCAGGTTAACTGTCTGAGAAGCTTAATCCTCCTGCTCCCTGTCTAGCAAAAGCTGTCACCAGCTACCCAGAGAGCTTACTTGGAGGTACATTGGTAACAGAAATGAGCAGTGTGCTTGGAGTCAGAAGACCTGACCTCTATAACCTTGGGAAAGCTGTTTAATATCTCTGAGTCTCAATGTAAAAAGAGAAGACTGGCCTGGATGACTTTCTAGCTATAAATACATGGCCCCACAATCCCTAGGGTGGACAAGGCCCCCGATCACTCTTCAGCCATCTTCTTGAAGGAAGAAACTGGAGTAAATGGGATAAGGAAGGAGAATGGAAAGCCCATATCTTTCATCAGGAAACACAGACTTTTCGGGCATCTAATCCCTGTCCTTCCATAGTGCCCAGGTAGCTCTCTCACCCCTTGACCACATCCTTACCGGCCTCTCAGCTTCATGGCATCATCAAACTTCTTATTTTGCATGGCCTTCGTCACATCTTTGGTCTGAAGGAGGGACAGAGCCACAGTCACTGCTCCAGAACAGAAGTCTTTATGTCTGGATTTATATACCCAGAGAAGTCCCTTCCTCCTGGAGGTCTATCATAAAGGCCTCAGTTTTCCACTTTTCCCCTATGAGTTTCCCCACCTAAGGGAAGAGTCCTGATTTTTTTAAGTCATGGAAAACAAAAAGAAGGGTTCTTTATCACTGATGTCTTCCTAAACTTTCAACATCCCAGCTTCACTAATGTGGTAAACAACCAGACAGAATGTGAAAAAATAAACAAACAAACAAACAAATAGCATTATCTGCCTCTCTTGCTAGTTTTTGGAATTCTTGGGGCTGAGATGAATAGAGGCCTTGTGTGGATCACTTAGATTGGCACTGAGAATCAAATTCAAGTATTCTTGCCTAAACCCTCTCAAGTCCTATGACCAGATTGGAAGAGGTATGGCTACCCTTTCCCAAATGTCCCTTGGATTTCTACCTAAGACTCCAAGAGCCCCAGCCTCAGATATGGGTTTGCTGGGAGTGAGATTTGGGGAGATACTCACCACCTGGACACATTCCATGAGTGGTACACGCACAGCCTGGTTACCACAGAGGCTTACTACAGAAGCAGGGGTGTCTGGTGTTCCCTCCAACAATGCCATCACAGCCTCCATCCCCATTCTGCTACCCTGTGGAATCAGGAGAGCAACCATAGTCAAGAGTAGGGCCTGTTTCTCTTGCCTCCGCTTAAGAGCCAAGGCACCAAAATCTCATTCCAAACCATGTCTATGTTCTAAACTGGAGGACTGGGGCTTGAATTCATTGTACTTTATCTTAGTACCCACCATACAGCTAAATATTAGCAATGTCATCCTGACTAGGAGATAGATATTCTATTTTAGAACTGTGTCTGATCTTAGGCAGGGTTCAAAATGGCAGAAAAGATGAAGGGAAGTGAAAATGGAACATAAACTAAACAGCTGTGATGTTTCAGAGCTATGAAAGCCAGAAATAGTAGATGAGGGGTACCTCTTCTTTGTAGCTAACTGCAGACAAGGGGGCTTAAACTATACAAAAAAGAAAGATTTGAGGATATTAGGAAGGTCATCAGAGAGTTTCAGGGTCATATGATACTAGGATTTGTTACTTAGGAAGGTTGTCAAGTCTCCATCTATAGAACTGTAGAAGAAAATCCTTGTATATTTGGGATCGAGAGAAGGCTCTTATTGCCCAGAAGGAGGGGGAAAAACAGAACAGCAAAAGGCTACCATTGGTGGCTGTGGGATCCCCATATACATCTATATGAAAAAAGGCCTTGTCATTTGACTGGTTCAGATGTCTACAGCTTCTCCTCAGCAAGTACTGCCAGGAGTAGAAGTAGGGAGGACTATGTTTGGGGAGGATGAGTTAGATTGAGAGGAACACAGATCTGAGATTTTCAGGTTTCCTCTCCATAGCACAAAGAAATTTGTTAGTTGCAGAGTACCTTGTCCCTGCGTCCTTACCTCATACTTGGCCCACCGGAAGATGGAAGAGGGGTGGGCTTGAGAGGGAAGGTGTTAAAGAAGGAAGCCAACAAATTGAGGCTTCTAGGGAGACAGGACAAGAAAATCTCATGGCTCCTACCAAAATTCGGTCAAAAGCTGAGGGGGTACCACCCCGCTGCACATGTCCCAGGACAGTGACTCGTGTGTCATATCCCAAACGCTTCACCACCAGCTGTAGAAAGGGAGAATTGAAGAAGAGATAGAGACTAGACATCAAGCAAGTCAACAAGGAAAACAGTCACAGAAACACTTGGGATGGGATGAATATACCTCTTACAATAGTCAAACATTTTACAATAATAAAGAAAGGATAGAAAGAAGGAAAGATTAGGAATACATTGAGCTCTTCTGGGGACAAGAGGGTAGAAGAGCATAGTTTGGAGTTACATAATGCTAAGGAATTTATAGATGTCCTTAGAGGATAAGGGACCTAAGGATAAAAGGGATCAGGGATTAGAAGGCAAAGAGAATTGATGAGATAGAAGCACAGGTATAAGAGAATGACAGAGGAAAAGGGATGGGAACAAAGGATTTGGGGACAGAGACACACAAAATCCAGGGGAATTCAGAGATCTGTAAGGAAGGAGGTGTGGGGATGGGTTAGGTGTATTAACGGGACTCTCTGCCTCCAGCCACTAACATCCTTGATGTTCTCAGATGAGATGGGTTTCCCATGCCTGTCAATTGCTCCTTCAGCCACAATGATGATGTTGAGACGGGAACCACGGCACCTTGTCTGGCCAAGAATAGGAGATGGTCAGTGGGGTAAGGGCAGGTCAGCAGAATACAAATAGTTTTTAGGAATGACAGTGAAATGAAAACAGAGAGAGATATATAGGGAGCCTTTACCTCAGTGAGCCGGCGGCAAAGATGATCCTCCCAATCATCATCTGGTGGGCACTCAGGAACAAAAACCCAGTCAGCTCCACAGGCAATAGAGGTGATCAGGGCAAGATACCTGGGATGAGAACCAAAGAAGCATCATTCCATCTCTGCCTCCACCCAGCCAGTATCCTGCTCCCAACCAGATGCTTCCCTGTCCCCATCCCAGGTACAGATGTCCTCTAAAGACATCCCCCACCCTGTAATCAGTCCTCTACTCTAGACTGGTGAGAGGTCTGGGGTTTCCATAGGTAATTTGAAGTGGTAAGGGTTGAGGGGATCTTCTACTCTCCAAAGATATATCCAGTGAAATGCAGTCTAGTTACCATAATCCCATAATCTCAGTAAGTTTGAGTGTGGGTGTAAGCAGGAGTGTGGGATGAGCAACATGAGGTCCTGAGTTGCTGTGCTTCTGTAAAACCCTTTAGACTAGAGGAGTATCTGTCCAATGCCTGACCCCTACAGCCACTCTAGATGGAGGGATTTGCAGTGGTAGCTCTGTTAGACATGGGATGAGAAGGTAGTGCAGAGTCCTGAGTCCATGGAGGTGAATGGATTAAGATGGAGCTCTTACCCACAGTGCCGGCCCATCACCTCCAATACAAAAGTCCTCTGGTGGCTGTAAAAGATCAATGTGGGAGGAGATCAGGAATTTTGATCACTGAGACCTGGATATCACAGGTTGGCCCTGTAGCCTGCCCTCTGGGACCCTGGAGAAACTATATTGCAGTGAACTCAGAGATCCAGATTGGGAATTAGGCAAAATTTCAGGAAGCCACTTCACTTCATTGATGGTATTGTTCAGATTAAGGTGTCCTTCCTAGGCCTGAGGGCCACTGGTAAGGAGTCCTAAGATATAATGCATGATCCACTAGATTCCAAATCTGTTAGAGGGGGGAAGGGAAGAGAAAGGATTTGGACTGAAATGAAATCTTCCAGAATCTCTAGGGAGTACAACAAAATCTACTTTGGTGGGGTAAATAAAGTAAAAGAGGGGTGTTGGGGGCTCTTCATAACTGACTTCAACCCTTAAAAGGGTTCATACTGGTTCTGGAAGCTTCAAGGTTGCACATTCAAGGTATAGCCTGGAAGTCCTGAATTCACTGCCAAATGTTAAGCTTGAATTCAGTCAAACAGAAGGATATTTTGGTGAAGTTTAGTCCAAATGATCCCAGTCTTAGAAAGTGGTTGTTAAAGTCACTGCAGCCCCTATATACCCCAATTAACTATCCTGTTCCAACCCTTGACCCTACCACATCTCTCATCTCTTAGCTCTTCTCCCACCTTTGGGCTGTGGTGGTAATAGCATCCACAATCTCTATGATACGATGTAGGGCAGAATCGGTACCGATGGTCATGTCTGTGCCACAGAAGTCATTGTCTATGGAGCCAACCAAGCCCACAATATTCAGGTAACTAGACTTCTTCACCTCTTCTTCTGTGATCTTGCCTTTTAGGTAGGAAGCAGACCAAAAGCCACAGTTAAGCACTATATACGAAGACTTGTGGAATCCATAATGAAAAGGGAAAGAACTACAACCCCAAGATTGGGTAGTGAAAAAGGAGGCAGTAGAAAAAGTCAGGGTATAGAAGGGAACATTAACTGTTCCTTACTGCTAGGCAATACTGTGTACAGTGGCTAGAGCACTGAGCTTGAAGTCAGGATGATCTGAGCTCAAATCCAGTCTCAGTTACTATCTCCATGACCCTGGACAAGTCACTTAACTCCTATTTGTCTCAGTTTCTCATCTGTAAATTGGGAACACACTGGAGAAGGAAGTAACAAACTACTACAGTATCTTTGCCAAGAAAACTCCATGGCCCATGTCCATGGAGTCACGTAGAGCTGGACACAACTGAATGACTGAATGACAGCTGCTAGGCAGTACCTTTCCAGCTGAAAAATCGAGTTCTTGAGACATGCTGAAAGAATTAGCAGGCTGGTGGGAGAGGGGGATAAGCACCGGGAGGGGAGAGTGGCACTAGAGTCTAGATGTGATCCCAACCACGGCAGAGGCTTCTTACCTTCCTTCTGTAACTCGGCCAAGAGGCCACTCCATTCGGCACGGAAAGTGTCTGCTCCAGTGAGGCTGCCATCACCCCCAATGACACACAGATTGGTAATCCCAAGTTTCACGAGGTTGCAGGCAGCTTGAAGTCGGCCTGGACGTTCAAAAAAATCTTTGCAACGGGCACTGCCTATAATTGTGCCTCCCTGGAGGAAGGATCGTTAGTTAGCCTTTTAGATGATATTGCTGAGTTCATGTTCACTTTACTGGGTCAGTCCTAAGCCCAACTCCTCAGTGGGTCTGCAGTGACTGATGGCCCCACTACCAACATCTTTTGACAATGTCACTGCCCTACTTAAGAGCTTCTAATAGTTCAATATCTCTAGCACAGGAGTTCTTTTTTTTTTTTTTGCTTTTTGGAGGGCAATTGGGGTTAAGCAACTTGCCCAAGGTCACGTGGCTAGTTTTTGTGTTAAGTGTCTGAGGCCGGATTTGAACTCAGGTCCTCCTAACTCCAGGGCCAGTGCTCTATTCACTGCGCCACCTAGCCACAAGCATAGGAGTCCTTAACCTGAAGTCTGTGAACTTGTTTTGTTAAAAATAAATATTTTCAAAACCATGTTTCAATAAAATTGGTTTCCTTTATCATCCAATGTATTTTATGGATTTAAAAACATGATTCTGAGGAGTTCATAGGTAGCTTCCCCAGACTGCCTTAGGATAGCCACACTAGGACAAAAGGTCAAGAACCCCTGCCCTAGGATGAAATGCAGCTTCCTTTTTTGGGCATTTGAAGAGCTTCACAATCTCTCTCCAGCCTGTCCCTCCATATGTAACTGCTGATCTCCAGATAACATATTCCATTTGCTGCCTCCAAGCATGGGCTGCTCTCCCTGCTCAGCTCGGCTTCTTGGGGCTCCCCTATCTCCTACCCAGCTCCCCTGAATGCGCTGCTTAAGGGCTGCCTCCTACAAGGAGCCTTTCCTGATTCTCCTAGTTGGTGGTGCTGCTGAGCCATGATTAAGTTACTCTACATTTATTTAGCATTTACTTTGTTGTACATGTTGTATCCTCCCAACAGAACATAAGCTCCTGAAGAGCAAGGACTATTTCATTTTTGGACTATTTCACTGTAGGTACTTAACAAGTGCTTTTAAAATTAAATTATTAATTTGAATCTGTTCCTACAGGAAGAAGAAATGTGTGAGCGTGTACATGTGTGTGCTAGGGAGACACCATTAAACTTTGTCCCCTGGTCTGAAGTCTTATCAGAGAACTTATTCTCCCTCCCAGAAGGCCTCTTGACTTGTGGTGTATCTGAATTTCTTAAAGCTTCCTAAGACTATGTGTAGGGACTAGTAGATTTTTCTTAGTAGCCTGGTATCACAGGATTGAACCTAAACTCCATTGGGGAGGTCACTGTTTTGGGAATTTCAGGGTATTTTTTTTACTCTTATATGACCTCCCCCATTCCACCACCTCCCCATTCATACCAGATTCTGTTCCTCATTCCTTCTATCCAAAGGAAAATTCTAGGTACCAGGAACAGTAACTACAGTGTCTAGGTTCAGGCAGGGATGCAGATACCTCTAACTCTGGAAACCCCTCTGAACCCCCAGAGTGCCATGGCTACTTCTAGGGAGAATGTAGGCATGTGGGGATTGCAGGAGCTTCATCAATTCTGAGGTATCACTGATGTCAGAGAGTTTTTAGTACCTCTGCCCCATCCTCAGAGCTTTGTATAGAAGAAAGTCATCTGGGAAAACCCTAAGAACAGCCATAGGCAGGCACCAAACCCTGGGGAGAGGCTTAATTAGCTGTAACAAAGCTGCTCCCTCCTTTGAAAGAGGAGGGAGCTGGGGAAGGACACAGAGATAGGGGGTAGGTGGGGTATGGCTATCTGCTGCTTTCTTCAGTTCTGACTGTGACATTTACTGGCTGGATGACTGGAGAGCAAGTCTGTTAATCTCTCTGGGCCACAGTTCCTCATCTGTAAATTGAGAATAATTGGACTTGTGAAGCCTAACGTCACTTGTAATAAAGATAACATTTTATAAACACTAAAGTGCCAATACATGTAAGTTATCATTATTATTTCTATAATTCACATTGTTTTGAGACTCTCAATAAATACATGGAATGGGGGGGGGAGGGTAATGAAAGAGGAAAACACCTAATATGACTAGGAGAGGCATGATCTGTGCAGAGGCCATTCTGAGCATGGTAGAAAAGTAACTTTTTTTGGAGACCTAGTAAATTTCTGGAAGTTCTCTGAAGGGCTATCTGAGCTATTACCTTGTAATGCCTCCTAATCTCCCTTCACCCTGCCCCAAACTTTCTTCTCTGAAACCTAATCTCTATCACATGGTTAGCCCACAGGCGTTGGCTCTGCTACTGGATCCGACTCCTACTCTCCAATCAGGTTATTTTCAGGCCCAGACCTTCTCCACAATCCCAAAACAGATTCTGTTTATATGCCAGCTCCCAGATTCCTGCCTATGACCTTTCTCAAAAAGATCAGACTATCTTAGAGCATGTCTCATGACCATCATCACACAAGAAAAACAAAATGAACTTCCAAAGCATAAAAAACAAATAGAAAATGCTGCCCCTCTTCTCTCCTTGAAACTTTCCACATCTAACCACTAGGTAGTGGAGGTTGAAAGATGATCTAGACTCAAACCAAAGTGCAGGGAGCCAGCAACAAAGGAAACATTGGCTGCAGGTCTCCTAGAACATACCAGCTGGACGATCATGGAAACACTTTCCCAATTGGCCTCTTTGATGTTATCTCCACCATCTACCAGACCTTGATAACCCTGTAGAACATAGAGGATCACAGATTTAGAGGTCATATTTTACAATTAGGAAGCTGAGGCTCAGAGAACTTAAGCAAATTGCCCAAAGTCACAAGGATAATAAAGAGGCAAGACTCATGTTCCCTGACTCCAAATCCAGCATTCTTTCCATTGAATCACACTGTACATCCATTCAACTTTTGCTCCATTCTTCCTTCCTCCTCTAAGGCCGAATGAATCCTCAGGAAAGAGCTAGTTCTAGTTTCAAGTTCTAAATTACCAGAGCCCCTGAGAATCAAGCCCATGGGGAATCACCCATCTGTGGTGTCTTAATTTCTGACTGGTGGCAAAACAACTCTTGCCCTTAGTCCATGTAGACTGGGGAGCTTCTCTGTTCTTCCTCTTGCTCCTCAAGAAAGGGATGACCCAGCCTTACTCACTCACCACTCAATATCCGCCCCATACTTAACAGCAAGCAAATTCTATCTTTCAAACCTTAATCGCCCACCTTATCCCTTATTTTACAGTGTTCAAAGAAGATGGGTAACCAGGGTATTCCTGGAAAATTAGAGGAATATGGAGGAAGCATGCCCTGATGAAGGAATACTAGGGTGTAAAAGGGCAAACAGACCCATCCAAAGGGGAATGAGGGAGATGAAGGCAGTAACAGAGAGGGAACTGAAATGAGAAGGTAGCTGAAAACGGTCGGGCTAATACCTCATGATTAGGATCTGATGAAAGCAGAAGTTGGAGAACCAGGCAGTGAAATTTCTCCTATCCTGGGAAAAAATTTATTAACTCTCAGGTTGCCTCAGTTTATTCCTAGATACACTCGGCTTACTGTGTTACTGACCATCTCACCTCAATTCTTTTATCTCGTTCTCCCCCTCTGATGAAGAAGCAAGAACAGGTGTATATGGAGATGCTGGCAAACATGCTTCTTCCTTCTTAGTTAAGTTCCCTATACCTTAGAACCCTTAGGAAGCATGGCCCCATCATCTTGTCCATAAGGCTAAAAAGGAATGGCCTGAGAAGGAAAGTGTCATAAAGAAAAGGACAGGAGTCGGGGTGCTAAGTCAGGGACAGTCTTATTGATGACAAGAGGAGAGGAAAGGAAAGAAATGGGAAATTTTGTCAAGAAATAAATGGTAAGTTTGTACAAAAGACCTAAAATCAGGAAGAAAAAATATGATGAACTTGGGAGGACCCTGTCACTTTTGGAGGAGAGAAGAAGGTGGAAGAGAAATTCCATAATATTTGCTCTATCCTTAGTGATATGAAGTAGAGAGCGTAAGACTGATTAGAGAACAGAATAGAGAGGGAATGATAGGGAGCAGGTTACCAACCTCATGGACAAAGAAAACCCTTGCTCCTGTGAAGAGCCCAACACGCACCACAGCTCGGACAGCAGCATTCATACCTGTGTAGAAAAGGAAGGAGAGAAATCAGGAGAAAACATGGAATTAAGGGGGTGGTAGGAGGGGAAAATGGGAGTAAAACTCATCCAGGGTTCAGAAAAAGGAAGGTGATATTTTCCTGCCAGTTGTATTCCCTGAGTCTGGAATGCCATCCTCATCTAAACCCATTTCTCCCTCCTTCACTTCAAAGTTATTAGAGACCCAGCTCCTTCTTAAAACCTCTTTGTGATGCATGGACAATTTAATCTGCTTTCTACACTAGTCCTAAACATTTAATTTTTATTTACTTCCATGAATAACATCAGTCCCCAGTGGGTTGTTTGAAAGGTTAGGTCCCTGTTGTTCGTCCAATCTGATTCTCCCAGGACCTCTACCCACATACAGTTGTGTGTAGCCAAAAGGGGGTAGAAGGAGGGGTCACAAACCTGGGATTCCACAGTCCACCCTTCCTTACCCTGGTCAAAAGAATTGTGGCTAAGTCTATTTCGTTCTCTCTTCCTGTATTCCAGCAGTCAGTCACTCAATCAACAAATATTTATTGAGTACCACCTAAATCTTGATAACAACTCATATCATCATAGCTCATCTGGAGAAGAAGGAGGCCCAAACTCCATGATATCACAAGCCCAAGTGGTAGCACTAAAAACTCACTTAGAACTTGAGAAGGGAGGGAACACACCTGGAAATTCTTCAAAAGACATTCAATAATTCCAGATGCCTTTTTAAAAAAGAAAATAAGGTCAGGGTCATAGCAAAGCAATAAGTGGATGAGGAAGGGCATAGCATGATCAAGCAAAGTAAGAACCAATGTGAACTCCAGGTCTAGCAAAGGAATTTGGGTAGACAAATGGATGAACAAAGCCATGACTAAAAATTCTGCATCTTGGACAAGTACCACAAACCACTTTATTGGTAGAACTAGGGAAGTATTAATTCCACACATTATTACATATGAACTGGGGGATGTTTTGAATAAGGGAAGTTATTGTGCAGACCTAGGACAGTTTGGGTTAACCTTGCTCCCCGGTCAAGTGGGGTGACCTAGCCATACATAAGTCTTTTGGAAAAGACAAGTAGAAAAGCAGTGTTTAGGCTTTTGGTGGGGAACTCCTAAAACCCCAAGGAACCCCTTGCTGTTTTTTTATCACCTTGCTTAATATTTTTATCTGTTTTTTGTCATTCCTAAACTGCTTTTAAATTACTTGGAAACTGCTATTGGCTGAGAAGCAACACAGAATATGTTTTTAGTAAAAAGATTGTTAATTTAACAAACTCTTGGGTGATTCAATGATCCTGATGCAGAAGAGCTACCTAGACACAAACCCATGGTAAGCAACATGAAACACACGCTAAAGTTGGGGAAAAGGGGTTGGATATTGCCCTGTGAGGAGAGTTATAAATCTTGGGACACCATAAGGTCAGTACTGAGAGGCTGCCCATCCCTCACTTCCCCCCTAGGAATCAGACCATCTGGTAACTTCCTATTTAAACGAATTGTTCTTGGTAACCAGGAGCTAAGGTCAGGTGTTTCCTCACATCTGGCATCTAAGAAACCTGATTACTGGGGGTAAATCCTTTTAGCAAGGAGAGCTCAAAGCCACTCCCCTCCCCATGAAATATAAAATTTGAAATGCAAGGGCCTTTAGACATCATCTGTTCCAATGACTTCATTTTATGGAGGAGGAAGGTGAGGACCAAGAAGGGGGAAGGGATTTACTCAAAGACTTCGCTCAAACAGTAAAGCTCACTCAAACCCTTACTGAAACAGGCTGAGCTGAGCTGGAATGGAAGTCAAATGTTAGAGACTCACAGACTGTCAGAGAAATTAGAGTTCAGGTCTCCTAACTCCTAGCCCAATACTTCGTTCACCCAAGATGTTGAAATGTATTTTTTTGGAGGGAGAGCAGATCTTCCTGAGCAGTGACCCCCAGTCTTGTGGTTGAAGATTAAGTGGAGAGGGGCCCCTCAATCTTTCCAGGTACATTACAGCTCAAAGCTCACCCCAACCCAGATTTCAAAGAACCCTAACCACCAGTTAGGTGATACAGTGAATAATTTCTGGACTTGGAGTCAGGAAGATTTTAGTTCAAATCCTGACTGATATTTACTGGCTGTGTGACTCTGGGAAAATTCCAACCTCTCAGCCTCAGTTCTCTCCTCCAGGAAGGCATGGTTCTGGCAGAGAAGGTGGTGCTACCTCTTCCTTCGCTGGCTTTGCCCCACTTAAAGGGCCTCCCTCTTTGTGGGCTGATCATGGGTTGCTGCCAGGACCAGAAACTGTACTCCCCTCCCTCCCTAGGTGATGAGGCATGCTACAGTGCAACCCTTGAAGAGCAACCCCTCTCAGTACTAAGGATACCAGTGAGGTCTAGAACTATCTCTTTGGTCATAGGTTCAAGCCCTCCCAATGTGATCTCTGCCCTTTTCTTACCAGATGACCAATGAGCTGGGCCTGTCATACCCATAACTGTATGCAAACATCTCAAATTCCACCCCAGACCTCTTCAATGGAGAAGTATAAGCACTCTCAGCTTCCTTCTCCAACCTAGTTTTTTTCCTCCCCTTCCCCAAATTGTAGCAATGACACTGAGCCCCTGAGAGGGGTTATAGCCCATCCAGACTGCCAAGCCTTCAGTTTGGGTTGGTAAATTGCCAATGTGGCTGGTCCTGGGTACAAGTACTTCCAGGACTCTTAGCTCAATTTGTCTTAGAGTTAGTTAGAGTTAGTTTGGGAGCATTTAAGGGAGTAGCTCCATGTAAAGCCTAAGTGTGTGAACTTAAGGCTTTTTGCAATAATAATCCTAAATCTTCTAACATTAGAACCAAGGCCAGTGCTAAACCAGGACATTAGAGTATAGGGGAAAATGCCTCATATGGAGGATGGGGAAAGAAACTTAAGATAATGGTGGTCATATTTAGACCTTGCATTTATATAAGCACTCTATAATTTTTTTTAAAAACACTTTCACATATATGATCTCATTTTATCTTCATAATAGCCCTGTGAAGTAGGTAAGAAGGTATGGTCCCCATCTGATAGATGAGGAAAGAAAGATTCAGGTTAAATGATTTGTTCAAGATCACACAAATAGTAAGTGAAAGAACTTGTTTCCAGATTCCCAATCCAGTTTTCCTTTCACTGGATCATGCTGGATCCCTGGAATCTAATCCTGGTTCTGCTGCAACTTTCTTCATTACCTCAAGTGAATCTTCTAGTTTATTTAGGATTCTCTTCCCTATTCTCTTTGATCCTACAGGACCTTAGCATCTTCCGTCATTGTATGTGCTTGCCCCTTCCCTGTTCCATGAAATAAGAGGATATTTTTTGATGAGTGGTGGGGAAGTGGGGGAGGAGGGAAGGAGTATCAAGGGTTGGAGTAGAGTGGAAAGTGATTCTTTTTTTTTTTTTTTTTGCTTTTTGGAGGGCAATTGGGGTTAACTGGCCCAAGGTCACACGGCTAGGCTTTTGTTTGTGTGTGCGTTAAGTGTCTGAGGTCAGATCTGAACTCAGATCCTTCTGACTCCAGGGCCGACGCTCTACTCACTGCCACCTAGCCGCCCCAGAAAGTGTGATTCTACCAGCTATATAAAAAGGAAGAATGAGGTACAGAGAGGGTCCAAAGATTTGAGCCAGAGTCCAGATTTCCTAACTCTCATCCCAGCACTTTAAATACTGTATTACCACCTGCTACCAGCCTGGGAACCTGGTGCAGAAGGAAAAGATGAGAGAGTTGAGATCTACAGTCAATCCTGGAGCACTCCTTGGCCTAGTGTCCTCTGGAAGACCAGCTCTATGCCTCAAGGCACAATGTCCCCTCTGCAGCTGAGGATTTTCTTGCATTGAGATATTTCTTGGCAAGAAATTTCACAGACTCAGATTCCTGAACCTGTCTCTTATACCCTATTTCTCTGGGAGCATGAAGGTCCAGGAATACTGGAATACCCTCCACTGCCCTGCTTCAGCCCCTTGGCTTGGTCTGGTCTCCAGGCAATCCTGGTCTATCTTTCTTTAGCTGCTTCATGTCACTGTTAACTAACCCTCTATGAACAGCTGCCAGGTCCATTAGAGGCAAGAAGAGGAATAGGGTTACAGGCCTCAGCTAGAGTGAACTTTCAGCTGTGCCAGAAGCCCTAAAGGGTTATAGGGAACATCACAGGCACGTAATTCAGATTCCACAATTACTGCCTACCCAGGAAGAGATATGGTAACAACTTTAGATGACAATGATAGCAGAGAATGAGTCAGAAAGAGAGCAAAGGAGTTGAAGCTTCAGTTAGGGCTGCCCAATAAGACAGGCAGCTAAAATTACAGACTGGGCAAGATTAGACAGAGAAGGCTGAATTCAGTGAATTTGAAAGAAAATATAGGGCTAGTTTCTCTCCAGAATAAGTCTAAAACTACAGGGCAAGAACCTAAATTGAAACAGAAATGATTAAAGAAAGACACCAAGACAACTTCCTGAGTGACATAGCAGACATATGTTAATAGAAGTACTAAAATCTCTTTTAAAATAGACAATTATATACCAGGAAAGGGCTGGACTACTAGACAATCTCTTGAGTTCCCTTTTGGACTTATGATTTGTTCCATAAGGCTCAATGATATTTATTTTGTGAAATTGGGAGACCATGACAAGTTGACATTGAATACATTTAGAATCCCAGGATCTTCCTATATTTAAGTGCATACTGCCATAATGGGGGTGGGTAGGAAAGGGAGGGGGAGAAAATTTGAAACTCAAGGGACTGTGGAACTGAACATTGTAAACTAAAAATAAATTAATTAATTAAAAATTCAAATTAATTAATTAGGGAAAAAAAGAATCCCGGGGTCTTTACATTTAGGGGTGAGCATGTAACAATCTCAGCCCTGCTCTCATTTTTGGTGGATGTGATGAAGTCCATGAGCTTGTATTGACATAGATCATATAGCGCTGAAAGAGCCAAAAGGTCTGTTTCTGATAATTCCCATGATACCTGCCCCCAGCCCCCAGCCCCACCCAGTACTGGCTGATCTTGACCAGACTCTGAATATCTACCTTTGGGAAGCAAACGAGACTATATTATTTCTACCTTACTCTCTCTCATACTGTCCTTCCTACTACAATGGTTCCAATCTAGACCCCTGATACAAGAGACCTAGGGCTCCACTGCAATGTTCTTTTTAGGCCCACCTCTATTTCAGTTGCCTTTCTATTTACTCTCAATTGTATAACCTCAAATTTATCTTGTTTATATTTTACACGTACACGAGTGCTTTTGAATGTTGTCTCTTCCATTAGATTGTGGTTTCCTGGAGGGCAGAGAGTGTTTTTGCATTTCTTTGTATCCCTGGCACTTTACCACAATGCCTGGTATATAGTAAGCATTAAATAAATGCTTGTTGACTGACATTTCAGTTGGGGACCTCTTTAGGCTTTATTTTTGACCTTCTGCCCTGTTCTGTCCCTTTGCCCTCCCAGGTCTTACTCTCACTTTCTTTAGTCCCCAGTGGTGTTCATAAATGCTATGGGCATAATTTTGCATCTATCACAGAATCCTGGAAAAATTTTGTGTAAAAGAAGGCCAGTAGCTAGACTAGATGATAATAATAACTCAAATTTATATTCATGGTTTACAAAGTACTTGATTTTACAACAGTTTCACATCTGAGCTACCTTTCAGCCCTTAAGATTTTTTTTTTACATAGAAAAACATTTATTGGAAAAAAGTCTACAATTGCTAAATATAAAAGAAATAACCTTTGTCTTGTCATAAGCACAAAAATTAGCTTGGCAAAATTAACATTGCCCGGAACAGACATAAGTCTTTCACTGCCCTATTTACAAAATAACTTGAAAATTTGTCAGCCCTTAAGATTTTGTGATGCTATACCATCTCACCTTTCCCCTGTTTACAGAAAGAAAGGTCCTTCCATAAATATTGTACACCTGTCATATTCAAGGACACTGTGCTAGGTTGTGGCAATATGGACAAATACAAAACAATTCCTTCCCTTCAGAAAGTTCCTGACTCAGGAAGATGTTGCCCACTCCTCGGCTAAGTGGTCTTCAAGGAAATAGCTGTCCTAGCCACCTGAGTTTGGCACTCAAAATCTATAGTTGGAAGAGATACTATTCTTGAATGAAAGGAATTTGCTGTATATATTTTCCTCTCCTTTTCATTATATAATCCCAGAATGGCATAGTGGGAAGAGCCCTAGATCAGGAGTCAGAAGACCTCTACTACACTGTTGTTAGTCAGTCAACAAACACTTATGAAGCACTTATGTGCTAGGCATTGCACTCAGCACTGAGGATACCAAGAAAAGTTTAAAAAAACACAACCTCCAACCATTTCTGTCCTCAACAATCATTTGAATGAGAGAAACAACATGTAAACTAGGATATGTGACATATATACAGAATAAATGGAAAGTGACTTCAGAAGGGATGTTGCTAGAATCTGGGGGACCAGGAAAAACCTCCTACAGAATGTAGAGTTCAAGTTGAGTCTTGAAAGAAGCCAGGAAACTTAAGGGGTGGAGGTGAAGAGGGAGAAATTCCAGGCATGGGGGACAGCCAATGTGAAGGCAGGCAGAGGGGAGATGGAGTATCTTGTGCATAGCTGGATGGGAAGCAGTATGGAAGGAAGGAAGGAAGGAAGGAGCAAGAAGCTGGGAAAGACAGGAAAGGATCAGGCTCTAAACTGTGCTAAATGACAGAGGACTTTCTATTTGATCCTCCAGGCAATAGGGAGCCACTGCATTGACTGAATAAAGGGGTGATGCGGTCAGCCCTATGCTTTAAGAAAATTATTTTGGTAACTGAATGGAGCATAAAGTAAGAGTGGGTAGAGATCTGAGGAAGGACAATTAGAAAGCTATGGTGATAGACTTAGTAAGAGGTGATGAGAGTGTGTGAGTGGGGGAAAAGAGTAGTGTGTGAGAGGTATAGAGACAGAAATGACTAGACTCGGCAATGGACTGGCAAATGACTGATATTTCCCCATTTAACTGTAATTTCCCTCTCCAAGGGAAATCCTCATTCTTTCTTTCTATTGTCACATAGACTACAAAACAAAATTCTGGGTGAAGTTGGACTTCTGGGTCACATGATCAACAAGCTAGAAGGAAGAGACATTTTCTCTAATTCCCACGACCTCCCAAACCTTTCCAAAGCAGAACTTATGTATCAAAGTAAAACAACTCCAGCTGTCTTCATGGTTTAGGACACCTGGAACCTAAGAGAAGGTTTTTAAGAAAATCTATGAATTGACACCTACCCCAAGATCAGCATCATTTGGCATCACCTCCCCTACTATCCCTCACCATGCTACTGGCATTAAGGCTGTGCTAATAGACACAAGGGCCTGGCATATCAATTTGCAACAAAACCCAACCTCACAGCCCAGACCCTCTTCCCTCTTCCCAGGCTCCAGGCTATGGAAGTTTGTAGCCAGTGCCTAGGCTATGGAAACTTGCTGGGGCAACTACAAACAGCCAGTGCCATATCAACACTGTTCTGTGCTGAAAAAGATCCCTTCAGAAGAGCAGAGGAATAGAGAGAAAGGGGCAAGACACATGTCTGAGCTTGAAATAGAACTCAACCCTATACCCTAACCTATCCTCCTCCCGGAGCCCTGCAGAACCAAACTATAGAAATCAACCCCCATAGCACCAGCGTGGCAGACCAGAGAACTGAGGAACAGAGAAAGTTCAGAGAACAGAGAAAAGGGACAGAATATCAGGACAAGATATGGAAGTGAGGGGAAGAGAAGGTGCTGTGCAGCACTATATTAAGCCTGAGGGAAAGAGCCAGCATCCAGGTAGGACCAATTCTGTCTGCCCAAAAGTCCTTTGGGGCAAGGAACCAGAACCAGATGAACCACGAATTGCCGTGGAAGTAGGTCACACATCCAACACCCCAGGGAATCAACTATCAGAGGGGAAGGAGTCAGAAAGTGAACAAGAAGGGAAAATAATGATTAAAAAAAAAAAGACTGAAATTACCAAAGAAAGATCTCAAGAGGGAGAAAATTCAAAGACCTTGAACATAAGCAGATAAAATCAACATAGGAAATATTAATAGCAGAAGGAAATATGGTTTCTGGATCTAGTAAAGAGGGCATCTATAAATACTGCAAAACAAAAGAAAATAAATGATTCAACACTTAATGAGACAGAAGACCTTGTGGAATTTGAGGAGGACATGGAACCACAATATACTTACCCTGAGTGGTTTAAAAGAGAATTATGAAAATTATGAGAGCAGAATTTATGACCTGAACAGCAAAAATAATTAGCAGAACAGAAAAATGTGAATCTGTAATAACTAGTCTTACCAAAGAAACTAAAGAGAAAGTAACAGGTTGGCAACGAAAATACACAGAAGTGAAAAACATTCTGGAAGAAAGGAAGCAAAAAAATTCCCATTTTTATAGATAGTAAATGCTTTATACAGTCTTTCAGTATAAGGGTTAGCTAAATGACCAGGTGCCTCTCTCATCTCTTCTAATGGGTTCCTTTCAGGGACGGAACAGAATGATTGTCCCAGTGTCTTTGACTGTCTCCTATTTATCAGTTTAGGAATTAGACAAGGCAAGAAAAACCAAGGATAAAAAAGGGAAAATTCTACTCTTATTCCCTACTTCCTTTGTCCTTCACACCTAACCTTCCTGCCCCTCAAGGCTTCCCTGTCATAGCTGATTTTTTCTTTACTGCTCTTCCCTGAACTACCTCCCAACAGTGGTCCTAATCTATTCAATTATTTCTATTTCTGTTCTATTTTTACCCTTCAGGAAAAGGAAGGGCAAATGTTGAAGGAGAGGGTGGGAAGAAGCAAGGAGGAAGAAGGAGCAGAAGGCAAATAACTTGTTAGGGCTAAGATCACTGACCTGTTATTTAATCCTAGGACATTTAAACTATTAGTGTTAAAAAAAACATGGGGGCATATGAGAATCCACTCGGGTATTAGCATCCCATTTGCCACTAATCCTGGATACCTATTCCAGGAACTTGAGTCTCTGTCTTCCACCTCCCATTTACCAAATTACTGCCACTCCTTCCTCCTTTATCTATTGCTTCTTCTTCAACTGAATAAATTAACGATAAATAAACTGGGTGCCCAGTCCTTTATAGTACCAAACAGTCCAGGGGACATTCTATTCTACCTTTGGAAAAACTTAAAAGGAAGTTTAAGAATCATTTAGGGAAATAAAAGTAGCACGGGGACTTTATAGGCTTCAAATTCACTGAGGGTATTAAATATGACAGTGACTTTTCAGTGAGGCCCAGTTCTGAAGTCTGAAGATCACGGCTCTCAGACCCTTCACTGTGCAGGGCCCTTTCACTTACCTTGGGCATCTCCCCCAGAGGTGAGAACAGCGATGGCTTTGCCAATACCCAGTGTTTTTGCCTCAAGATGTGAGTCATGCTTCATGGTCCACTCTGGAAGGCAAAAACAGTTAGTTAAGAGATATGGATCACTTGCACAGGCGGTAGCCCCCTTTTCTTCTGCTCTCTGCTTCTTACACTGAATATGGACTCTATGACTTGGCAACTTTTTGAACTTTCCCGAGACAAGAGCCCCAGAGCTGTTCCCTGTCAGAGCGACAAGCTGAAATGTCAGTGTAATCGAGCCCAAGGCTGTGTCAGCCCAGGGCTAATCCCTCCTACTTCCCTCCCACTCCAACTGGGGTCTATTTGGAGAACAGGGCTAATTAAGGGGAGGTAGCCTACTGGAAAAGAAGAAATGGGACAAACACTAGGGACTCTTCCGTTTTTTAAAGGTATCATGATGGAATGTGGATGCAGAGGTGGTTGGGTGAAGAAAGAAGGAATTTAGCAAGGAGAGTAGAAGAGTAATGGAGAGGTAGTAAAGTAGCTAGTGTTAGGGTTGGAAATATAATCTGTATTTTAGAAATATGGAGAAGGGCTGGAATCAGGATTTGAGTTCAATCTAGGACTAGGGTTAGGAAAGGGCACTAAAGTTGGGGTGAGAGTTACTAGTGATTTAATTCTTCATATCCCATTCTCACTCTCATGTTCTTGACTATCTCCCAGTTTTCTCTGTATACAGGGTTAGCTTTTCACATGGTCCATGTGACTGTACATACATGTCCTACAAACATATACACCAATATCAATGTATGGCATTTTCTTCCCTTATTTCTGTCTCTTATACACAAGAACATCTGGCTCCATTTCCAGCTAGTCACTTTGCAATGTCTGTCCATTATTCCTTGGTCTCCTTTGCAATGATCCAAGTCCATCACCCTTTAGGTGGATGTACCCTTGGGCTCTGACCTGAGCCCTCTTATTTCCCTATACTATCCCTTTTTTTGGTGATTTCATGATTTCATCTTGTAGTTACAACTGTCATCTTTATGCAGTTATTTCCTGAGCTCCAGTCCTAAATCAAGCTACCTACTGGACATTCATTTAGATATCCTTTGGGCATTTCAAACTAATCGTATTTTCATACGGAACTATGCTTTTTTCCCCCCAAGCCTACACCTCCTCCAAACTTCCTAATTTTTGGTTGAGTATACCACCATTTTTCTAGTTATCAAAGTTTACAACCTCAGACTTATCTTTGATTTGTTTATTCTTCCTCACTTCCAATTCTATCCAATCCAATTAGTTGCTATCTTGTCAATTCTATTTCCACAACTTCTCTTGCATCCATCCCTTTTTTTCTAGTTACAAGGCCTAATTCAATCTCTGATCACTTGTCACATAGACTATTGCAATAGCCTCATAACACTCTCCTTGCAACAGTCTCTCCTTCTTTTCAATCCAGCCTCCATATTATTGCCAGAAAGATACTGTTCAATCACAGTGACTATGCCATATTCCATCCTCAAAACCTTTAATGTCTCCCTGTTGCCTCTAGGATAAAATACAAACTCCTGTGTTTGAAATTTACAGCTCTTCAAAATCTGGTTTCAACTGATAATTATTTCAGACTGATTTCACTGACTTGTACTCAGTATTTCAGCCAAATTAAACTACTTTTGTTCCAAATTCAAAATCCCATCTCCTATTCCTATGGCTTTGCACAGGCTCTCTCTATGCCTGGAACACTGTCCCTCTTCCCCTCTGCCTCTTAGAATTCTTCACTTCCTTTAAGGCTCAGCTCAAATTCCATCTCCCAAAGAGACCTTTTTTGATTTCCTTAGGTGTTACTGCTCCCTTCTAAAGTTATAGTCTGCATACATTTTGCCTTCCTTCCGTAAAATATAATCTCATTAAGGACAGATTCCCTCATTTTTTTTTATTTGTATCTCCAGCACATGGCATAGCACCTAGTACCTACTAGACATTTAATAAATGTTTACTGAATTGAACTCATACAGCATAGAATATAGATATATGTCTTCATTCTCTTAGTCATGTAATGTAAAATCTCAAAGTCACTTTTTACTTCATTTTAATCAATTGTCATATCATGTCAAGGCTTCTTTCATAATGTCTCTCTCACTTCCTTTCTTCCATTTTCACTACTACCAACCTTTACCATTTCCTACCTGAATGCCTACACAATGTCCCTGTTTCTAATATCTCCAGTGTTCGATTCCTCATACATAGTGGTACTGGATTGACATTTTAAAAACATCACTTTAATCACTTTACGACACTGCTCAAATATCTTCAAATGTTTTTTGTTTTTGTTTTTCCCCCATTGCCTTCATGATCAAGGTCAAATTACTTTGTTGAGCAATCAAGTTCTTCCACCATCTAGATTTCAACCTTATTTTCCACTCTTATGGAGTACAAAACCTTAGAACTAATCAGGTAGGTCCACCATCCACCACATTTCTCATTTTTGCCAGTGCTTATGAAGTATGAACTCTCTGCTTATAATGTCCCTCTTTTCAATCCTTTAAGATATAACCCAATTCCAATCACTGTGATGAAAAGCTTTCTCTGAGTATTCATAGTCTACTGAGATCTCATTTCTCTCAGTTCCTATTTATACTACTCCCCACATCATATATCACCTTGTATTGATATTTAATTGTTTCACACATGTATTTCTTGGTTCTTCCAACCGGACTATAAGTTCCTCAAGAATAAGGAATGCCATTTAATTTTTTGTATTCCTTAGTGCCTAGTATGGTTCATGCTCATAATAACCACTTGAATTTATTTAGTACAAGAATGAGCAAAGCCAATACACAGACACAAATACATGGATACAGAAACACCAAATTTTTTCTATACATATAAGACATGGATTCATACAATAACAAATAGTTACACACACAGATACAGTCATTCACACATGGACAGAGATACCTCAGTTACTCAAGGATCCTGGAAAGAAAGAAAAGAACAAGAATAAGGCAGAAAGAAGTGTCAAAAAAGGAAGAGCAGAGCTATTCATCATTTGAGTTAACTGATTCCTTCCTGCCTGACCATTGCGGATCACTATTAGTGCTCCCTTCAGAAAAGAAGTGACTACATAAGGGTCCCATACCCTTGAGGCTTCACTGGAAAGAGAATCATAGCAACAAGGGGAAAGTCGAGCCATTGCTAGGTCAGAAATCTGTGCATCACACACAGAGATACATGAATATACTCTCTCTCTCTCTCACACACACACACATACACACACACACACACACACACACACACACACACACACACACACAAAGACAAAAATCCATAGGCGCTACTGAAGAGCTAAATCTGCACAGATAGATGCATACATATATTAAGAGAAACAATCATACTATGGTATGTACAAATATCTCCAATGACATAATCTATGTATACATATATCTTCCCCACACCCACTCCTCACGCACACGTGGACATAAAAACAAAACACTGAGAGACTGCGTCATGTCACAGGGGGTACTTCCTTGTCCTTAGATGACTGCTAGGGCAGAGGAGTTGATGGGCAAGGGCTAGGCCACCTAACTAGACTCCCCCCTTCCTGCACCTCAGACAGCTGAGCCGTTCCTGTCAGGTGAAGCAGTCAGGTAGGAGTGGGATGCCTGACTGAGGGACTAGGATTCTCCAGGTCTGTCCTTCCCCATCCCCCTCCAGCTTCTCATTCCACATCCGCTGTTTCCCTTTCCCAGTTTCCTCCAGTTCGCCCCACCATATCGTCCTAGTACGACCCACCCCCATTTAACTTGTTCTGATTTCCCCTTGGCTCATCCCGTCCCCGGTAACCCCCAGCTTGCCTGTAGTCTTGAGCTTTCTTGTGCGGCTGCTTCCCTGCGGACTGTCCTTGGGGGGAGGGGAGCGTGGTGAAGTTGGGGCGGAGCCAGGTGGAAGCAAAAGGGGAGGGGGAAGGAAAAGAGACTTTCTCCTTCTCACAAGGAGATATTGCCCAGGCTGCTCCGCCCTCTCATCCCTTTTTCTCTCTCTCTCTCTAATGAACCAGCCCGGTATCTTCATTCACTCTCCAGATGACTCTGGTCCCCTATTAATATTTGGGGAGTTACTAGCACCTGCACTTAGCAGGAAGAAAATGGCATATACATTTAGGCTACTGACTTGTTTGTAAGCAGGACAGCCCTCTCTCAGCTCAGATTGACAGGGGTTTCTCCTATTCAAGCCGATCAAAACCGAGATAGCACAGCCCTCTTCCCTGGTCTGATCCAACATCTGCCTATGACGGAAAGTTCTTTCTGAGGCACAATTTTAGTCCCTCCTGCTGCAATGACATAGCAAACAAAATGCTAGATTTGGAGTCTGGAAAACCTGAATTTAAATACTTTCTCAGACTCCTACTGTGCATGTCACCTCGGGAAAATCATTCAACTTTCTCCACCCCTCAGTTTCCGTATTCAAAACAGTTAAACTATCTGTAGCCCTTACCTCACAGGGCTATTGCAAAGATCGAATAAGAGAACGTGTAAATCATTTTGCAAATCTTAAAATGCTATATAAATGTCATTTTAAAATATTATCTATGTCCCTCAGGTTGTATCCTTAGGGGAGCTAGAAATACAGTCTCAAGAGGTTTCTAGGCTTCACCTGTTTTGCTTTTGGCTCTCAAATTATTACATCATCAAAGTAATGAATATTTTCCTGTGTACGTGTCATTTATTGGACCTGGTAAGTACAGATCTGGGGTTGGAGGAAAGAGCAGTAAGTGGGGGAAGGTGTCTAGTGTAGAACAAAAGGGCAAGTACAGAGATGTCCTAGCTGCTTCTGGCTCACCAGGTTGAGCATTGTAGTAGTTGAGCATTTAAGCTGCTTGGGGATGATGAAGCCCATGGCTGCATGTGTGCCAAGGTGCCAAAGGACTCCCCTTATTGGCTGCTGAGTAGGAAGAGCTGCTGACTCGCTGACTCTTTAAAACAGAATGCCAGTGACAATGACTGGTCTTCAGTCACTCTCTTCTCTTACATAGTGTTAGGACTATTCTATCTCTTGAAGGTTGGGGAGAGGGACCACCCTTCTTCAACCCCAGTTAGAGAAGGGGAACTCAACTAGGTGAACATGAGCCTGGGTGCTTCACTTCCTTTTCTGCTTTGTGTTTCCTTTTCTGAATACAACTGATCAAAAAGCAGTCCCGAGATGGATGTGTCGGAAGCAATCTTAAGAGTTGGAGAGTTCTGTTGTTAACTCAGTACACAGCAATGCTACCTGTACTTGGGGGAGTCTTGGAGCAGCTAACTACCACTAGGAGGAGCTGAAGAGAGTTGTTTGGACAGTGGAAAGCCAAGATGGAACATAATAACACCTATTCACCAGTCAGGTGAATTCTGAATTCCTTTGTATTCTGAAGTTTAAGGCTCAACTTCCGTGGAAAGTATAACAGTAGTTATTGCTGCTGCTTTTTAAGTTTCTGTGCTTGTGGTTCTTGTGTATGTTAAACACTTTGGGGAAGGGGAGGGGGAATGGGGAAAGGCGAGGAAATAAAAATCTATCCCATACCTGATTCACACTGTTCATCGACTACCTTTCTACTGCTGTCTTTTGGGGAGACTTTAGTGAGCTAAACCTAAACTTTAAGCAATTTTCCCCTGGGGCATCAGAACATGGGTGTAAGAAGCCAAAAAGAAGAAGAAAAAGAATCTAATTCCTCTGATTAAGAGTCCAGGCTCCTCTACCACTGAATCCAATCACTGAGCTTAAAGGAATCCCTTAGTGGAGAGGGTGAATGGGATGTGCCCCAGCCCCATAAGGCCCAGCAGTAGTTATAATTGTTAGACTATGAAGGAACATCAAAGCCTAAGCAGCTACCATCAAGTAGCAGGAAAAGGGTTTAATTTCCATACAAACAGATACACTCACTTCTATACCTCCTCTTTCAAAAACAGTATACGAACATAGACCTTAGAAGTCATTGAGTTCAACCCCCTCATTTTATAGTAAAGACACTGAGGTACAGAGAGGCACAGGGTGACACAGCTAGAAGTTTCTAAGGTGAGATGTGAATCCAGGTCTTCCTGACTCCAAGATAGGAGCCCTATCCACAATACCACATCTTTATCATATCCAGGCATAGCTTTTCTAGACTAGAAGCATCTTCTAGAGGTCATCTTGTCCCTAGCATGTTCTTCCACACTTGAGGGAATGTCTCCTTTTCTTTAAGATCTTAAGGAAAGATGCCATTAATTCATTCTGTATCTCACACTCTTAACCATTGGAAAGTTCTTCCTCATGTCTAAGCTCATTCCTTATTGAAATTTCAGTACATCCCCTCATGTCTAATCCTCTGAGAAATATTTCCCTTCTGGATAAACACCAGGACCTATTCATTGCCATATTCCTAGGGGTGTGTGTACATCCACACACAAACTACACTCTCTAGATTCAATGGCTTTTTCTCAGTCCTCAACCTTCTTTAATTCTCCACAGAATTGCCAATGTTGGTCACCCTTTCCTACTGGATCCTTTCTCCTCTCTTTGTTGAGTATTTCTTTCTTGGTTGTCTCTTACTTGTATCATCCCTCCTTAGACTCCTTTGCTAGGTTATCATCCATATCTTACCTCCTAATGATAGTTGTACACCAAGGCTTTGTCCTGGGCCCTCTGCTCATTTGATCCTCTCTCTTTTGGTGACCTTATTAGTTCTCATGGATTCAATGATCATTTTATACAAATATCTTCCATATATATCAACTATACATTTGAATATGTATGCATACATATATATGTATGTATCTATGTGTTTGTGTTTACTGCCTTCATCTCTCTTTGGGGCTCCAGTCTTGCATTACCGACATTTGCAACTGGATATCCTGTGGACATCTTAAATTCAACATGTCCAAAATAGGACTCATTTTTACCACCCAAGCCCACCCATCTTCCTTCCACTTCCTATTTTTTGTTGAAGGTACCACCATCCTTCCAGTCACCAAGGTTCACAACTTCAGGGTCATTTTGCCTCTTCTCTGTTCTTCACCACACTCTCTCCCCCAATATCCAATGAGATGTCAAGTCCTGTCAATTCTTTCTCTATGTCTCCCATGATTCATCTTTTTCTCTCCATCTCTCTAGTTCAGATCCAATCACCTCTCAACTATACTACTGCAATAGCCTCCTAATAGATGAATTCCTAAATGCAGTCTCTCCCCTTCTGTTCTTCCCACAAATGCTCCTAAAGCACAAGTCTAACCATATCATTCCCCTTCCCCAAAAGCTCCAGAATCTCACTACTACCTGTAGGTAATACATTGTAAGACCTACAGGTTAGCAACAAAATTCGACTCCATACTTTAACCCTTCCCCTTCCTCTTTCTAGTGCTTTGTAGTTTGGGATCCCAACTCCAAACTGCAGAGATTTCCAGAGCCCACAATAGCCAGCACCACAGCAGCATCTGTGCTTCAAGAGTTCTTCAGAGAACAAATATAGAGAAGGAATGCTGCAGGACATGTGCCTGCACTTGTAATGGAGCTAAACTCTATACTCTGACCCTTACCTCTTCTCAGTGCTGCAGAAATCCAAACTCTAAATGGCAGAAGTTTTTCCAGGCAGAGATAGGAGCAACATAGCTCTATACCACTGGGCCAGAGAACTGGGAAATAGAGGGAACAAGACAAGACATTGTGTGTGTGGAGTTGTGTGGCACTCCATCAAATCTAAGAAAAATGGTTCAGCATCTAGTTAGGGCCAGTTTGTCCCCCCAAAAGTCACTCAGGTCTAAGACTTAAACTGGTGAACTGAATTGCTCAGTGTTGAAGAAGGCTAAGAGGCTTTGAGATTTAATGCCCAAGGAAATCACTATCAGAGGGGAAGGAATCAGAAAGTGATCAAAAGGAGAAAATAGCAACAAAGACTGAAATTACCAAAGATCTAAGGAAGAAGGAAATGCAAAGTCCTTAAGCATAAATAAATAAACCAACAGGGAAAACATTAACAGCAGAAGGACATATGGCCTACAAATTTAATAAATGAGTTTAGACACAATAAAGCATAGAGCGAAACAAAGGCAGAGGAACCTGTGGATTTCGAGAAGATCATAGAACTGCAACATGCTGCTCCTGAGTAGTTTAAAGGTAAAATGGGAACCATGGGAGTAGAATTTGTGGCCTGTACAGCAGAAATAATTAGAAGAACAGAAAATGTTGAATTTTCTGTAGCAAGTCTCATCAAAGAAACAAAAGAAAGGACAAACTGATTGGGAGTGCAGATACACAAAGTGAAAGGCAATCTGGAAGAAGAAAAGCAAAAAGCAAAAACATAAAGAAAACATGTTCTCCAGCAAACAAAACATATTAACTTTATAAGCTTAAGGATTATAGGTCTCCCAGAAAGAACATGATGAGTCAAAAAATTGAATATGCAGCAAATAATACAAGAAAACTTCAGGACTTGTAAATCCATAGAACATTTCCAGAAAACAACCCAAGACTGCAAACTCTGAGATACATAGTGGGAACTATGTCTAACAAGTCTAATTCCATGGAGAAACAACACATTTTGCAAATAACCAAGTGAAAGACCTTCAAAATACAAAGGAAAAGAAAATTAAGTAACATAAGACTATTCTGTACCAACAGAAAATGCAGGAGGGAATGAATTAATGTGTTCTGAAAAGCAATGGAGGTGACCTACCCTGCAAATCTGAGCTTTAAACCAAAAAAAAAAAAAAAAAATGGATGTTCAATAATTTAAAAATCACTTGAAACATTCTTAGAAAGAAAACTAGACCTGAAGAGATCATTTGGTTCTTAAACACCCCAGACAACAGAAATGCAGGAGCAACAGCAACAGAGTGATAACAGAAAGACCATTAAGAGAATTTTTTCTAAATTTGTTCCAAATTGTACACAAGGAAACAGAAGTGAAGGCAGAAGACAAGTGCAAGTGATAGTGAAAAAGCAGGCCTTAGACATGGACTGAATTTTGTGGCATGCCTAGACATGAGTCAATGGTAAATCAATGGGACTAAACATAATGAGATGGGGTGTAGAAGGGAGGAGGGAAGGTGCGGGTTAGAGGGTAGTGTGTGATGTGCTTTGGTCAAATCAGGGGCTAGTAATGAGGAATATGACTTGTCTGGTCTGTCAGGAAGAGGACAACCTGTAGAGGGAGGAGGGGAAGGCTTGTTTTGGTGGTAGTAGACTTCTTTGGATGAACAGAGATTTCTTTATGAACAGAGAAGAGGACCTTTGTTCTGGGTGTTGTCTGCAGGGATGGGATATGGTTCTTGGAGAGACCACTCATCCTACCTTGGTGGGAGGTGTGGTCGTGGGAGTGAGTGGTAGAGGGAGGAGAATTAGAGTTCCCAGAGACTGGTTGGTTGGTTGTTGTCCTTCATTCTCGAAGAGGACCAAAATGACATCACTATGCTAGAGTCAAGTTTCAGTGTGTCTGACTGTGGCTGATCTGACCAGTACCAGCTTGAAATTCTCTACCAAAGTTTAGGCACAAATAGTCCATGTGAACATTTTGGTTGGATTCTCTAAATTTGTGCATCTTGTTTTTCTTTGAGCTGTTTCAATTCTGCTTTGCACATAGAGCACAGCACCTTCTCTGAAGTGGGCACGCCATGCTGAGTAGACCTGTGCCAGTGTCTCCCATGTCACACAATCATTTCCAAAATTCTTAAAAGAGGCCTTGAGAGTGTCCTTGTCTCGATTTTTCTGACCACCAGGTGAACTCTTGCCCTGTGTGAGTTCTCCATAAAGTAATCTTTTTGGCAAACATTCATTTTGCATTTGAACAATGTGGTTCAGTCCATTGGAATTGCTCTCTCTGAAGCAGAGTTTGAATGCTTGGTAGTTTAGTTCGAGAAAGGACTTCAGTGTCTGGCACCTTATTCTGTCAGGTGATCTTCAGAATCTTCCTAAGACAATTCAAATGGAAGTGATTCAGTTTCCTGGCATGGCACTGATCAACTCTACAGGTTTCACAGACATACAACAATGAGGTCAGCACAACAGTTCTGTAGACCTTCAGTCTGGTAGTCAGTCTAATACCTCTTCTCTCCCACGCTTTCCTTTGGAGCCTCCCAAATACTGAGCTAGCTCTAACAACGAGTGTGTCAACCTCATTATCAATGTGTACATCCCTGGAAAATATACTACCAAGGTAAGTGAACTTATCCATAGCATTCAAAACTTCTCTATTTGCTGTAACCAATGGTTCCATGTATGGATGGTGTGGTGGTGGCTAATGGAGCACCTATGTTTTCTTGGTGTTAACTGTTAGGCTAAAATTAGCACAAGCACCAGAGAATGGAACCACACTTTGTTGCATCTCAGCTTCAGAGGGTGCAGTGAGTGCACAATCATCTGCAAACAGAAAATCAAGGACCAGCACTCCCTCCACTTTGGTCCTGGAGGCAATTGATGCCTAGGGGAGTGGGAAGGCAAGGACCCAGAAATTCTGAAGCAAATGAATAAGGATCAGAGGGAGGGCAAAGGTCAGTGGTGGGCTCCATAATTGAGGACGTAGGATGGGCTCTTGTGTTCTCTCTATGACCTGAGGGAATTAGTATTTATTCTGGGAATGAAACACAATGGAAAAGAGGGAAAGGGAAGTAGGCTCTACAAGGCATTGGCAGAGATGCTTAGAGTGAAGAGCCCAGAATGGGTATCTCAGAAATTTTTATACCATCAGGAATACAGAGACTAGAGAGGGACTAGATAAGTACAGGGACCATGAATCAGAGAATGAGAGTCTAGAGTACACAAGAAAGTGGATTATGAAGAGAGTGAGGGAGAGAAATCCTCTCTGGAAAGGGCTGTAGAAAATGAAACAAGGACAAGTTGAAGGTGAAAAGAGGAAGGGAGATTTTGCTTGATTGAGAAGAAAAAGAGAAGGGAAGAATTAAATAACCAGATAAAAGTGTGTGTGTGTTGGGGGGGAGGAACTAATAAGCAAATCTCCAAAGGGAAAGGGGTAACAAATGGGAAGGAGCACTTAGGGGTGAAGGGAAGAGAACTAGTGGGATTAGAGCCACTTTAAAAAAGGTTAATCAAAAGTAATTTAAAGAGACATAGTACTGTGTTTACAATAGAAGAGGATAAAAAAGTTATAACTTCAAAAAAATCCCCAATATTAAAGATAAATGAAAGAAAATATAAACCCAAGTCTTTAAACTTTAAATATGAATAGATTGAAAAATCCAACAAAACACCAAAAAAAATGACAGATTAGATAAGAAAATAAAACCCCAGTCTCTTACTTCTAAGAAACATATTAAAAAAAAAAGGTTTACACAAAATAAAACTGAGAAGTAGGAAAAAGAAATTAATATGCATCAAGTGAAACCAACAGATCAGGAGTTACAGTCATGCTGTCTGACAAAGCAAAAATAAACATTCAAAAAGTAAAAAGGGATAAACAAGAAAACTACATTATGCTGAAAGGAACCATAGACAATAAACTAGTATATGCCTTAGAATCCAAATTCATAAAGGAAAAATTAACTGAGCTTCAAGAATACATAGACAATGAAACAATAGTCATAGGAGATTATAGTATCCCTCTCTCAGTTTTGGATAAATCTAATGGATAAATTAAGGGGGAAATATAGAACTGAACAATTGCTGGAGAAATTCAGCATATCTGGTATTTTCTAAACGAGACTGCAAAAGAATACATGCATTTCTCAGCCATACATGGAATTTTTACAAAAAATTACCATATGGGTATTAAATGTAAAAAAGCAGAGATAGTGAATGCATCCTTTATAGATCATCATGTAATAAAATGAGTTTTTGGGTTAGGAACTACAAACAAAAGACACAGACCCAAATAGAGATTTAACAAAATCCTAAAGTGTGAGTGTATCAAAGGACAAATCATAGAAACAATAAATAGCTGTGTGAAACAAAATTATAATGATGAAACAACATACCAACATTTCTAGTATGTAGCTAAAGTAGTCCTCAGGGGAAAAAATCATATCCCTATAAACACACATTAACAAAATGGAAAAATATAGGATTAATGAACTGAATATGCACATAAAAATTAGAAAGCAACAAATAAATCCAAAAAAAGCACAAAAGAGGAGACATAAAAATTAGAGGAAAATAGATAAACTGGAAACCATCAATTTATATAAATGATAAACAAAACAGAGTTAGCTCTTTTAAAAGATTAGCAAAATTGTCAATCTGATAACTTTAGTTAATCTAATTAAAAAGAGGGAAGAAAACCAAATCAACAAAATAGTAAATGAGTAATACGAAATCACAACAGAATCAAAATAAATATCAGAACATATTATGCAAATCATATATGAACAAAACCATGAACAGAGAAGAAACAGAGGAATATCTTCAAAAATATAAAATACCCAAACTTGACAGAAGGTCAGATAGAGATCTTAAATAACCCAATCTCAGAAAAGGAAATAAAACTAATTATAAAGGAACTACTAGAGGAAAAAATTCCTGATCATAATGGATTCACAAGAGAATTCTAGAAAACATTTTTTTTTTTGCCTTTTGGAGGGCAATTGGGGTTAAGTAACTTGCCCAAGGTTACACGGCTAGTTTTGTGTGTGTGTGTGTGTGTGTGTGTGTGTGTGTGTGTGTGTTAAGTGTCTGAGGCAGGATCCAAACTCAGGTCCTCCTGACTCCAGGGCCTGTGCTTTACTCACTGCATCACCTAGACACCCCTAGAAAACTTTAAAAGAACAATTAGTACCCATACTATAAAAATTATTCTCAAAATCTAAGAAAGAAATCACCCTACCAGAATCCTTTTATGAGATAGATATAATCTTAATACCTAAACTAAGAAGGATAAAATATGAAAAGAAAAATATAGGCCAATATCATTAATGGCTACTGATTAAAAAATTTTAGACAAAATCCTCTCAAATCAAACTCCAGTGATTTATCCAAGAACTCATTCATTATGACCAAGTTGGATTTGTACTAGATATACAAGGATGGTTCAGCAATAGGAAAACAATCAACATTCAACAAGTAAAAAAATCTAAAATTTTAAGTAATATTCTGTCAAAAAGACTACAGTGATTTATTCAAGAAATCATTATGATCATCTTGGATTTATACTAGGGATATAAGAATTGTTCGATATTAGAAAAATTAACAGTCATATTAAAAGCTCTAACCAGATCCCTGGGGGTCAAAAGATCACATTCCCAAGTGAGTTGCTGTTTCCACCCTTCTCCCACTTAATTGACATACAGGCTCCACAGCTTCCATGTCTTCATATCAGAAGGAAGATATCATTGGAGAATTATTTTCCTCACCCCTAGAGTATGATATAATTGCAGAAGGGTCAAAGTCTGCATGATTTACCCAACCATTCTTTCTCTCTATTCTTCTTATTATATAGTCAAAATGGGATGCTTTTTGTCTTAAGCCCTTGGGGAACCAAGTCAAAAAATTTCCCTAACATGACTCCCACCAAAAGGTGCCACATGTTTTCTTTCCTTCAATCAAAGTTGCCACTCATCTTTTGTTATCTTGTAGGAGAGCATGTCTTTAGAGTAAGTCTTCACATAGCTGATAGGACATGTGGTTTAGGTATTCATTTACTCCCTGATTAAGAGGTACTGGTCCTTTCCTCTGTCTTTCTCTCCTCATTCTTGTCTTTTCCTCTCTTCTCCTTGGCCATGTCTTTTGACCTTATCTCTATCCCTGCTCTTTCCACAGTCCTTCCCCTGTTCTTTTGGCTTCAGTCATCAAAAAGAATTACTGGTAGGCAAAGCTGTGTCTTTAGAGGGAAGAAACAGGCAGAGACACCCCACTTACTGACTCATCTGTAAGCTCAGAGAGAATCTACAGATAGCTCCCCAAACAACCATACCATCCCTTTCCTGTGACCTAGTGAGGAAGATTTCCATGCATCCTTTATCAAGTAGTCTGCCTTGAATGGCACAGAAGAATGACAAGATATCACCCAGTTATTCCAAACCACATCTCAAAACATCTGGTTCTTTCCTCTATTCCCCTTTTCCAGACCCCCATAGTCCAAGTTTGAGTTTGAGAGTTTGAGAATGCCAAGAAAACCAAAAAGTACCACACCAAGGTGTCTTTCATGAGGGTACTCAGTGGGACAGTCTAGTACCAAAGGAGTCTAATATAGGTAACCATTACAACTAAGTTCACCTCTTAAGTGATTATTTAGACTTGATTTTGGCCATGGCCATTTTAATCAGTGACATTAACTCCTATGTTGAATTGCATTATTATTTTTCCTACAGAAATTTATTATAATGTTAATAACAGGTTTTTATAAGTTTCCATTTTTAATGTCAATTTTTCTTCAATCAAACAAATATTTATTGGGTACCGGCTATGTGCCACACACTGTGTTAGGCTTTGGGAAACAGGAAAATGAAATAATCCTATTCAGAAGAAGTTTACAATAAGATACACCTAATTAGTGGATTCCATTCAACTGACCTATAATTTATTTAATGTCAAAATGAAGACTTTCTCACTATTCTTCTGCCCACATCCCTTGCTTCTCACAGCATTCTCAACTCTTTTCCCAACCTCCAACTCTCAATTCCTGTTCTGCCTGTGTTCGCTTTTAGCCTAATTTTTAATACTGCACATAAATCTGCTGTTTTCTAATTTGCTTTTCCCTAATTCTTTCTCTTTCTTTTACCTCCCTGCTTCCACCCCACGAGCTCCTCACCTATTTCCAAAACAAGTATGCCATCTATAGTGTCTCCAATTTTTTGGTAAATATGCTCTGTCTCCAAATTTTCCATGATGCAAGTTGAAGATGGGGGTATGATAATTGCTAGTGTGACTCAGGATCAGATGAAGAGGCAAATTTCAACCTTTTCTTTTCCCTCTTTCCCCTCTCCCTGCAGGTGTTGTTCCTAACTATCTGATGCCTTATTTTCATGGAGGAAATGGGAGTCCAGACTCCTCTTTTAGCTCAACTGGGCCCTGTGCCTCAGGCAGGGAAAGGAGGAAAAAGGAAACAGAAAATTCAGTGAGACAAGGAATAGAATCTTCTTTTCTATGGACCCTGGTTTCTTGGTGTTCTGGAGTCCTGGGTGCCATAGAAACAAAGAACCCTACAGAAAGACTCCTTGAGGCTTCGATGATTTACAAATGGAAAGTGGGTGGAGAATTTGCTAGGTTCTGGATTCCAAATTCAGTTGCTGTTCAGTCATTTTCAGTCATGTCTGACTCTTCATGACCTCACTTGGGTTTTCCTTGGCAAAGATACTGGAGTGGTTTGCCATTTCCTTGTTTTTACAGAGAAGGAAACTGAGGCAAACAGGGTTAAATGACTTGCCCTGGGTTACACAGCTAGTATCTGAGGCCAGATTTGAATTTGAGTGAAAGAAGTGAAAACTTCTCAGAGTATACTCTAAAATCTAGTAAGGCTTTTCATGGGAAACAGGCCCAAATTCCCCTTCACTGGAAATCACATGATTTACAAGGACTCAAAACTCAGAGCCTAGGGAGTCACCCCTGTCTTCAGTGACACCTCAGCATAAGATATGCCAAATAAGGTCAGAAGTGCTTTCTCAGATGTACATTGGGTGGTCTACTGTTTCCTTGTTCTGGTACTTGAGGTAGATTGCCATGCTTAGACTGTGCACCTGACTTCTAGCCAATGGAAGAAAAAGGTCAGAAGGTTGGTGGGGGAGAATTCCTTGTTAGGGCTTTATAACTTTGCCATTTCCTTCTGTAAATTGCTTCTCCTCCCTAACCATTTGTCAGGAGGGTGGCCCTCTCTTGAGATCATAATAAACCATTCTTTTCTGCTTCCTTCCTTGAGAAGCCTCTGAGTATTATTTGGGTAAGGATCTCTGTTGTGCACAATTTTGGGGTGCACACCGACTCATGAAGACAAGTCTTCCTGATTCCAAGCCCAGTTCTCTATCCACCATGCCACCTAGCCACTCCTATTCCTCTTCTGTCTCACCTTTTATTCCTAATTCCTTCCTATCCCTGTAAGGCCCACCTCTCATGTACTCAATATGACATCATCATACTAAACGTTATATGGGTAAATTAGAAAGATGAATTTGGTTGACATGGATTGATAATAAAATATAAATTACAATGGGGTTGGATATTGTAGATATTTATCTATATATACTGGATCCCTAATGCATATATTCTTAGCAATCTGTCAAAAATCCTGGACTAAGTGCCCTTCTATGTATAGAACACATGAGTACTGGGTGGAGGGAGGAAAGGGTGGAGTGGGGGGGGGGAGGAGAAAGGATGCCTGGTATCTATGCTCTGGAAATTCTAGGCTAATCAGCAAAGTTAGTCAATACATATAAAAAAACCAAACAGATTTTAATGAATATTTCCTATCCCAGGGATAGAAGAAATACAGAAAATACAGAGTTTAATTCAGTAAGAACTCTCAAGCAGTTAATAATTAAAGATAGACAAAGCTGATATGGACAAGGTATGCTCACTACTGCTAGGGTCTCAAGGCTGGCTTAGCATAATAAATAGAACACATGAACAGATATAAACAATCCACTGTGACAGTTTGTCAAAGTCTTGTGGCCTTTTGGGCCCCCTTGTTTCAGGATCCATGTTTCCCAGAATCCTGGGAGTCATGGAATGACTTCAGACCTTTAGAAACCTCCTTCTCAGTGATTCTTGGTTGGCTGGTATGGTAGCTTTGGTTGCTTAAGCCTGATTGGCTGTTCTATAAGCAAGATACTTCATCTCTCAGCAACAGGCATTTTCTTTGTCCCCATGCCTGGAAAGCTATCCCTTATGCGCTTTGACTACTGACTTTCCTAGCTTCCTTTAAATTCCAACTAAAATCTCACCTTTTACAGGAAATCTTCTGCAACCCCTCTTAATTCTGCTGCTTTCTCTCTTTTAATTATTTCCTATTTATTCTGTACATAATTTGTATATTTATTTGCATGTTGTATCCATTTAAATTGTAAGCTCCTTGAGGGCAAGAACTATCTTTTACCTCTTTGTGTATCCCCACTGCTTAGCCATTGTGCCTGACACATAGTGAAGAACATAATTGAGCAAGACAGAAGATCCCCGAGATTAAAATTTGGAAGTGAATTTTATTACTGAAGTACTGCCGGGTTTACATGGTTACCCAAATCAAACAGTGCTGGCATGGACAGCCTGCTGGTTTTTAAAGAGATTCAATAGCCAAGTTATGTAAGCTGAAACTATAGTCAGTGATTGGTCAGTGTACATTTGAATTTCCTGCCCCCCGAGAAATTTACCCTAGGCTGAGGGACAGGGAACCCAGAATGTGTGGAGATGGGGAACACCCCTTAGGGGGCTGGGGGAGGACAAGGGAAAGAATGAGCGGGGATTTTACCCTAGGCTGAAACTTCCACCCACCCTACGGATCAATTAGGGGAAGGGGAGGGTGGAGTTGTGCTCAACATTAGTAGGCATTCAATAAATGTTTACTGATTGATAAGTGTCTTCCCTGTGTTATCTCCAATTTATCTTGGATATATCTTTTTTATACATAGTAGTTTTACATGTTATTTCCTCCATTAGACTGTGAACTCCTTGAGAGCAGATAATGTCTTTTGCTTGTATCCAAAGCACTTGGCAAACAGTAGATGTTTAACAAATGTTTTGACTGACTGTATACAGACCACCTATTCAGATGCATTTTCCCAAAGACTAGAGAGTGGGATTTGAATAAAGAATCCAGGTGATAGGGGGATTTAGTGAATAGTACCTGAATTAATAGCTCTATTAGTTAATGCAGCTATATTAACATAGATCTTTCAGTTTAAAAGAATAGAAGTAGAGATGTTCTGTAATTCATAGGAGACAAGAGGGCCAGAAATTAACCAAGAAATATTCCTAGGTGTTGGAATGCAAAGTCAAAAAATGAAACAGTTCTTACCCTTAAAGAGTTTACCTTAAGTTGGGGGAAACAATATATATACTCTCTCAAATATGTAAATGAATCTGTGAGCTCATTGATTTGCATGTTGTTGCCAGCAGTAACATAGATTACAGCCTATCCAAGTCTGCATATCCTGTGCTACTCTTGGCTGCGTCCTTCCTGTGGAATTCACTCTAGGGGGTTCCTTGCTGCCTTTTCTCCATGTGAGGATACTAGTTGAATACTTATACCATCTGACTGTCTGTCTTCACTCTCTTTTATATGATCAGTCCATCTTCTCTTCCTCTGTACATTTTCTCCACCTTGATTATATGTTATAGCTCTGCTAAGATGTGCCCCCCTGTTGCCATCTGTGAAATATTAATTTTCAGTTCTTTGGAGACTTATTATATATCTGTAACCAACAGCATTGGAAGAATATTGACATTAAATAGGTGAGCATGTATTTTGGGGAGAAGAAGCTTAGAATCAACAGAGATGTGCAATTTCCTAAAGGCAATCCAGAGGTCCTTCTGTATATTTCTTGGTCCAACTTATTGTCTATTTGTATGTCTGTCTTAAAAATGCATGCTGACGGGAAAGTTCTAATAAGTTGCATAATCAACTGCATGTCATAATCTAGGCAATAGTATTTTTTAAAAAACTCTATTTGGTCTTTCCTATGTGGATGGACAGACCAAACTTCTTTTGAACGATAGTGGATCTCTTCTAGGAGGCTGTACAAAATTTGGGGGCTTAATGCAACCAACACAATGGTATTTGAAAATAGGAGCATTGGGAAGACATTACCAAATATATGGACTCCTCATCAACTTGGACTCTGTGTTGGATTTCTTTCACCAAAGTAGCAAACACTTTTGCCAAGCAAACATATCCCCATTTTATGTGTCTCTTGAAGCTTATGATTAGTATCGTTTAACAGAATTATTTGTCTTTCAAGGAATTTTGAATGATTTTGATGTATGGATAGAAGACACATGTTAGACCAGTTACTTCAAGGCAGTATTTTGCTCTACTGAATAAAATGTCTTTCATAATGTACAATAAGCACAGTCAGATCTTATATTCTTTCAGTCAATTGTCAGGTGATCTGTGGTAGAAATCACTTGTTTCCTATTAACACCCTGGTTGTGAGGGTCCTTGATTTATGTCACTTTTTTTGTGTAAAGGAGAAAGCACGCAATATAGGTAAAAGGTTGCTGATGTTCCATGGACTCAGTATATAAATGTATACATAAGGTCTGTGGCCTTTGGTGTTTTCTTCCTTCAGATACATTATGAATCTAAAATTACCTCATAATCCAGTTACCTCTAGCACAGATATATAATATATATACTTACTGTTTTACTTTCCCAACCCTTGTGATGCTGATTGTCAGTTGACTAAAATAAAAGGAAACACTCCCCTCCCTAATCTCCACTTCTTCTCAGTCTCATATACCTTAACTCTACACCTCTTCATGCTTCCCTCTATCGTGCTCTTTGGAGTTTCCATTTCACAAATCCTTCATTTTCATCTCTTTCTTTCCTGTTCCTTCCATCTTCTGGCATTAATAGAATCATAGGCCCCTCTGAATGGCACTGTATTCTTGGTCATTCTCTATACTACTGACTCCAGCTTCTCTTATACCTTCTGAAACATGGTCCTGGAAGTTGGAATCCTCCTTGCTTTCCACTATCACTTCTAGATTTTTCCTTTGCTGCTGTTACTCTCTTAATTTGGGGTTCATGCTAGCCAAATTTTGGGCAGCTAGGTGGCATGGAGGATAGAGCAGTGGGCTTAGAAACAGGAAGATTAATCTTCATGAGTTCAAATCTAGTCTTAGACACTTACTAGCTGTGTGACTCTAGGCAAGTCACTTCACCCAGTTTGCCTTAGTTTCCTCGTCTGTAAAATGAGCTGGAGAGAGAAAGGGTAAACCACTCAGTATCTTTGCCAAGAAAACCCCAAAATAGAGTCACAAAGAGTGAAACATGATAGAAATGACTAAACAACACTACCACCACCATCCAAATTTATCACCTATCCATGTCCTGACGACAGTTAATTGCCTCTCCCTTCTCAAGAAGTTCAGTTCTGATCTCACTATCTTCCTTTCCATTCCAGCTCCTGTCCTTATACTAAGGCACTTTAATATACATGTTGAAGTTTCCTCAAATACTAACTTATCACTTCCTGAATCTCCTTAATTTCCATGATCTACTCCAACTCAGATACACACCATGGTACTTACATTTAGAAATCTTAAAACCTACAGATTTGTTCATGTCCCAGATTAAAAAAAAAAAAACACAAAAGCAAAAACAAAAACAACAACAAAAAAACCTTTTGAAATTCCACCCCTCCTAAACCTATTCTTTGTCATCCATCAGGATCTCCAATTCCTTCACCCCTCAGTACTTTCCCAGGTCATACCCCTGCTCTGGCACAACTCTTCCCTTTCTAGTTTTAACCCTTTGGTTAACCAGCTTAACTCTAAAGTTTTCTTTACTGTTGAATTCTTTGCTCCCCTACTCTAATGAGCAAATCACAATCCTGGATTAGTCAAGCCATTTTCACTTCTTTCCACTCAAGTGCTACTGACTGAATCTACTTCAAATCTATAGCTAACATTTATATAGTACCTGCTATGTGCCACAAATCCATCATCCTTTTCCATGAGATTTGTTGTTATATTCTAATACAGTGCTGCCTTTGACCAACTTCTATTTCCACTTGTCAAATAAGTCAAGCGTTTGCTGACTAATGGGCTTTTAAGGCTGTTTTTGTCTCCTTGTTATGGCAATTGAGTTATACAAACTGCATAAAATTATAATTTTTGTCAGTCATCTCTTAATTTATCAGTCATTTTTAATTTAACTACTTTAAATAGAGTTCAGAACTGAATTGTTTCAGTTATATGCCATATCTTTTCTTCATTATTATATTTCTTTCTAGCTTATGATATTTGCTCTAACAAGTCAGTGGTCTGACATACAGCTAATTAAGGGATGCCTCCCACATTAAGAATGAATTTTTTCCTAGGTGTTAAAAATATAACCAGTTTCATTTTTGTGATGTTATTCTGTTTATGTCCAGTACTTAGCAATTATCTTCTTGAATAAAATATTCATAATATAAAGGTGTGAGGCTTCCATGTAGTTTACAAATTATTGGTTTCTCTCATTCCTTCTTCCTGACCTGTGTTCCAAGGTATTTTTCACTATTTTCAACTATTCCCACCTTTGCCTTGAAGTCACCAACTATCCAAATACATACTGATTTAACTTAGAGGCTTTTATTGAGTTCTTGCTAGAGTTTCTCTCCCCCTCCCCCATCCCCCACTATGCTCTTTAAACAATGTTGATGCAAAATGGCATTTATTTCTAAGCGGTATTCTTTTTGTAAGCCTTATTATGATTATTCCATACAAAATGATCACCTATCTCTATAAAGTAGTTGTTGCATTTTGAGATAACAGAAAACCAACTCTGCCTTTGCTTCAACAAGGGGAACCATTCAGTTACAATGCCCTTCTTTCCTCTGAACTTATTTATAGTGAGAATGTCAAGACTGAAATGACATAATTCAGTTTCTCTCTCAGTATATAAATCTGCATAATACATAGTTGTTGTTCAGTTGTGTCTAACTCTTAATGACCTCATTTGGGGTTTTCTTGGCAAAAATACTGCAGTGGTTTGCCATTTCTTTCTCAAGCTCATTTTACAGATAAGGAAACTTAAGTGAACAGGGCAAAGTAATTTGTCTGGGGTCACATAGGTAGTAAGTTTCTAAGGCCAGATTTGAACTCAGGAGGAGTCTTCCTGATTTAAGGCCTGGCACTCTATCTACTTCATCACCTAGCTGCCCATACAATATATAAGTATACATAAAATATATAAAGAGTAGATACAAGGTAATTTCAGCAAGATGGAAGAGGTACAAGCAGCAGGAGGGAGTAAGGCCTCATGAAAGAGATAATACTTGAGGTAAGCTTAGAAGGAATTGATGGATTCTAAGAGGCAGGGAGGAAAGAAAAGAGGAACATACTCTAGACCTGTGAAAAATTATGAAGACTACTGGTTTTGGTTAGGAGGAAGGGGTAAAGATGAGTTCTGTTTTGGACATGTTGAGTATGAGATGTTTATAGGACATCCAGTTAGATAGGTCCAATAGGCATGACTGGAGTTCAGGACAAGGACCAGGGCTGGATATATAGACCTGGGAGTCATCAGCAGAATAGTCATTGAACCTTCATGGAGGCAGGGGTAGACTGGAGGATTTCCCATGGAAGTGGCCCCTTTCTGTTGGAAGTGCTCTTAGTCCCTCCCTATTACAAATCCATGGCAGTTAATGAATTTACCCAAAGAGGAGGGTTAGAGAAAAAAGCCAGAAAAGATCATTGGGAACCACCAGAAACAACATTCATGCCTTTTACTATATATATACATATATATATGTATATATGTATATATATATATATATATATATACCAATGTGCAGGTAATAAATAGAATTCTTAACTTGGAGTAAAAATAACCTCATAGGTATGTATCACTGAGGCTTAATAGTATGCATTTCAAGGTTGGAATATGAAAATGGTATGTTCTGAAAGCATTAATCTGACTATGCCATTCCCCTGCTCAGGCTCCCTTTTGCCTCTAGGTTAGAACTTTTTGTTTGGTATTTCTAACTCTGAAGGTTTATTGCAAGTTCCCCCTTCAAGGGAGGGGAATGTCCTACATGGCTTGATTTGTACCCTAGACTATAATTTCAAAGACTTCAGTGATAATATAGGTAGGATCCCATGGCCTGAGACTCTTAAAAGGAAATATGTTCCAGAAGGATGGGAAACTAATGAAAAAAATTCTAGTAACACATTCTGAATTTATTTCCAGTGAAGAAGGAAAAGGGATAGTATCTAAGAGACCAATGTGGTTACAATGAAATTAATATTTTAGAAGTACACGTATATAAGACTAGAGGACAGGTAACTGAGGATAAAATAAACATAAAAAGTAGCATATCCCTGTAAGAATTCAGAACGGCAAGATAAAGTCCACTATGAATTGAAACTTGAAATAATAAAGCTAACAAATGAACTTTTTTTTTTTAACCTTTTAGGAAGAAGAAGCTCAAGGAAGGGACAGGTCCCCTACTTGGGCTGATGATAAGTGATAGACAGAAGGTGGGACTATTTCCTTTCTTATGCCTATTTTCTGACCACTTTCATTAACCCCATCTTGCACACCAATCCATCCCTTTCCCCTTTCAGCTTCCCTTTTGTGTACTGTATTCCCCCATTAGAATTGAGTGCATAGTCTTTTTGCTTGTATTTGTATACTAGCTAGCCAGGTACAGTGTCTGGTACACAGTAAGGCTGAATGAATGCTCGCTTCCTTCCTGTAATTGAGTTTATCTCTGCCCCAGACCACGAGAATGGCCTTTCCTGGTACGTTCAACGGGTGTTTCTCTTATCACTGTGATGAACAATGCTGCAAAATGGTACAAAAACCCTATCTGAAAACTCCTTGGCCTACCCCTATCTCTCCCTGTAAGGAATATTGTTTTCATATACTTAAAACAACTTGCAATCCAGCCCAATTGCCAGCCATTTATGTTCATTTTATACTATATATAAATATGTAATGACACTATTTGACACAGAGACTTTTCTGTGAACCAAGTAGTTGTTTTCTGCCAAAATTTGTACGACAATAAAGGTTTTATCTGACCGACAGCCTAAAACAGTGAGATGCGGAATACTACCTGGGTCATCTTGCCCATACCTCCCTATAATGTCCAAAGGACAGTTTGAGAGATTTTGTCCATTTCTCTGGCCTATCAATTTCAAAAATGGGAAGTGAATATAATAAAGAGGGAAAAAAACCCACCTGACTTGTAATTGTCAGATTGACCTCAAAAACATCGCGATGATTGAAGGCAGGCCTGTAAGACTGGGCGGCTCGCAAGTTAAATAACCTAAGTTTAATTGGAGGGGAAGGAATAAATTATTTTTTTAATTGTTAGGGAACTAAGTTTTTATTTGGCCCACTCTTACTCGACCTCCACCCTCGGCCAGGATCCCTAGCAAGAGGCAGAGAGGGGGCCCGGCAGATCACGGGAGAGAGACCGCAAGGCCATCTGGTCCAACTCGTCATTTTAACAAAGGCGGAAACTGAGGCGCAGGGCGGGAAGCGAGGTCTCTGACTTCAGCTTCAGAGACCTCTCGGGCTGAGGGGAGGGGGCACCAATGAAATACTCGGTTTCGGAGGATCCCCAGAAAAAACTAGGAGATCCTAATTCTATTTCTTCTTCAAGAGGCTGCGGCTTCTTTCTGGGGAGGGTTTCACCGGAGCCTCTCCTCTCCCCACGCACGCGCAGACGCTCAGCACGGCCCCCTCCCCGGCTCTTCCCGCTCCGGGCTCTGTGTGCTCCTCCGCTGCCCGGCAGCTGCCACCGCCTCTGCCGCCGCCGCCGCTGCCACCGCCAAGGAAAGCTTCCGGTGCGACGGAGGTGGTTCCGGTTCGCAGCGGTTCCCGGGTTCTGTGTTCGGCTCCCGGCCGGAAACCCCCTCGCGTGGCGCCCGGTTCCGGTTCGGTGAGTGGCGGCGGGAAGCGGGAGGGGGAGCCAAGGGAAGCCGGGGCCCAGAGGCCGAGCCAGGCTTGGTCCAGACAAACGTGACTGAGGTGGGGCTGGGCGGAGGAGGCTGCGTTTCGGCACCCCTCCTCCCTCCGGACCTGTCTCTTTCTCACTTCTCCCCCCGCCCCCCCTTCAACCCCCTCTTTCTCCCCCTCCCCCGGCAGCCGTTAATCCCTAAGACCTCTGGGCGGGGGGCGTTTCTACCCGCCGTCCTCCCGGGGAGCACAGGCAGCTCCCCGGGCTGAGGCCGCCCTCAGCACCCGCGCCTCCTGGGGCAGACCTCAGGGGGGGCTCCCGTGGGTCCAGGCCAGCTCTGAGAAGAGAGCTTCACCTTCCCGGGTGGCGGGAGCACGGCGGGGGCGGGGGGGACCTCGGAGCCTGGATGGGAGGCCGCTCTGGAGCATCCTCTTGACCCCCTCCCCGGGCCATTGATCCCGCCTCTGCACCCTGATCTCGCTCCCGTAAGCAGCCCCCCCGTTGTCACCGGAGTCACCACCTCTGCGGCCACCACTTGTGAAGACTCGGACTGTGGGGGTCGGGTTCCTTTAACGCCCCCCCCCCCCCGCCCCTTTGTTTGCTCACCTGGTTCATTCCTCCTGGTAATTTCTCCTGGAGCTGTCACACTCACTCCCTTGAAGTCCCCCAATGTGCGCGATACTGGAGAGATGCCCGATTCCTTCTGACTTGAGCAGGAGGATGCGTATTTATCAGTGGCTGTGCAGTATATTCAGTATCTTCCTTTGCAACAACTTACACCCCTTTTATCACTTCCAAACCAGCCCTATTGAAGACTTTGCATCGTATTTAGTGCCGTTTATAAGGACATCAGCTGTGATGGTCATTTTAAAAGATACAGAGCCTGGAATTCTGTTCTTTCTCATCTGCATGTTCTGATCTCCTTGACTTCCTTGAAGTTCCAGCTAAAATCTTGCTTTCCACAAGAAGACTTGATTGATCCCCCTTATTTCTGGTGTCTTCCCTCTGTTAATTATCTCCAATTTGTCCTCTGTTGTTGGAATATAATTATTTGCATGTTGTTTCCCATTTAAACTATGAGCTCCTTAAGAAGAGGGATTTTTTTCTTTCTTGTATTCCCAGCGCTTAGCACATTGCTTAGCTCATAGTCCCCATTTAATGCTTCTTAACTAACTGGTGGGCCTTTCAAGGCTGTAAACTAGTTAGTTGGTTGAAGGAGCATGATCACTGGTTGAATGAATTCTAGAACTTTTCATCTCTTAAATATTTGTATCACATAAGAACTTCAAAATATAAATTATATCCAATTGAGAAATTTTTACACTGAAACATGAAGGAAATCGTTAAGCATGCCTTTGGCCTTCTTCCTTTTTTTCTCTAACACCTCCTCTTATTCTACTATTTGAGATGGGGAGAAATGATGGTAAGTTCTACTCTGAAATCCTGAGGCCTTTCATTGCCTTTCAAATTCCTTTCATTACCTTCAACTATTTGCAAAACAGGTCTCACCACCCATTTGATGAGAGCCAAATCTGATGGGTGGGAATGGAAATTAAAACGTGCTCTACTGCTGCTTTTTTTAGGTGATAACTGCTACAAATTGCTTTAAAGTTTAAAGTCTTCATCCCTTTTCTGTCCTCCTTCCTTTCTCCTGGTCTTTACTTGGAAGTAGAAAGTTGTTGGAAGTTGTTATTCTTTTGTTATATACCCTTTCCTTATACTTTAGGATGGTGATAAAATCTTTGAAACAGCTTTCCTTCCTTCATCACCTTGATCCCCAACATTGGAGAGGTAAAATGTTATCCCAAATTACATAGGCAACTTACATTCAACATGTACAAAACTGAGTATTAGAATTAATTGTGATATGTTTGGCAAAATTTACATGTAAATCTATCTGGTCCTTAGATTTTTTTCTCATTTATGGCTTGTTCGATTTCTTTTTATAAGATCAGGTTATTTAAGTATTTTATTTCCAGAACATGCACAAAATGGAACTCATGCCTTTTCTCCCTCATTCTGACCTTTCTCCAGACTATTTTTATTGAGAACACCATTAATGTTACAGTCACACAGATTCATAACTTCAAAAACATCTTTGACTGTCCTCTCTCCCTCATATCCTCTATCTAATCAGTTATCAGATCTTCTTAATTCTTCCTATACAACATCTTTCATCTATTTCCATCTTTTCACTCATATGATCACCAGTCTAGTTTAGACCCTTGTTGTTCAGTCATGTCTAATTCTTCCTCACGGTATGGTCCGTGGGGTTTTCCTTGGCAAGGATAATGGAGTGGTTTGCCATTTCCTTCTCCAGTGGATTAAGGCAAACAGAGGTTAAGTGACTTGCCCAGGGTCACATGACTAGTACTTGTCTGAGGCTAAATTTGGACTCAGTTCTTCCTGACTCCAGGTCCCATGCTCAATCCAGGGAACCATCCAACTGCTCCGAGTTTAGGGCCCTACCCATCTCTTATCTGGAGGATTTCAGTAGCCTTCTAATAGATTTCCTTGCTTCCAGATTCTCTCCTATTCAATCCATGTTCTACACAGCTGCTAAATGTTTTTCCTAAAGTGTAGATGTGACCGTGTCATTCCCCTGTGTAAGAAGTTTCATTGATCATCTGTTGCCTCTATAATAATATAAAAATATTTTAGCCTGGCATTTAAAGCCCTTCACAGTCTTGCTTCAGCTGATCTTTCCAAACTTTTTTCACATTGTCTCTGATTTACTCACCCTACATTTCAGTCAGACTGGCCTACTTGTTGTTCCTTGAATTTGGCATTCCAACCCCTGCTCCTCTGTTTTTGACTTTGACCTGTTTGGATTGCCCTCTTTCTTAGAATCCTTAATTTTCTTCAGAGTTGCACTTAAGTCTACTTTTTGTGGGAAGCCTTTGTGAGTCTTATTAGAATCCTCACTTTTCACATGTAATATCTCCTAGTGGCATATGAGCTCCTTGAGTAATATTTTTTTTTTTGTTTTGACTTTTATAACTTAGAGTAACTACTGCTGGGGCTTGTAGAGCAGGAACATTCACCCCCTGCCTTTAGTATACCCAGCCATTTCAGTTTGTACCTGTTTCAGTCCTGGGGAACCCTGACTTCTAATTAGGAGGATTAGGTCCCGTCTCACATTCTTTTTTTTTTTTTTTTTTGCTTCTTGGAGGGCAATTGAGGTTAAGTAACTTGCCCTTTGTTTGTGTATGCGTTAAGTTTCTGAGGTCCGATCTGAACTCAGGTCCCTCTGACTCCAGGGCCGATGCTCTACTTACTGTGCCACCTAGCCGCCCCTGACATTCTTTTACTCTTTAATAAACTCCCACCCTAGGCTTGGTTTCCCAGGGACAGTTTTATTTCTGGTTTAGTTTACAGGTAATGTCTCAGTCTTCCTAAATTGAAGAGTAAAGATGTACTCAATACATGATATAAATCGAATTTGGACCAGGTAGTTTATTCCTATATGGAGAGAAAGGCTAAATATAGAACCACAGAAAGCACCGTAAAACAATGTAAACATAATTCAGTGACATAAATATGGGTTACAGTATGCTGGGATACTGATAGTTAATCCTTATTAAAATATGAAGAAGTCTGAAATGCTGCTAATTAGCTAATGTTTTATCTTGGTTGAGTCCAGTCAACTTAACTGGTTAAACAGGTCAGGCTCTGCCCCACTTCTAGTGGTGGCTGTTCTCTCTAAGAGCACTAGAGTAATTTACTAAGAACTCCTCCCCTGATACCAGCCTGATCCTGCTACAACCACAACCAACCATTCCAGGATATCCAGTTTGAAATGTTTCATAGGCAGTTGGTGATTCAGTTTGAAGTTCAGGGTAGGGGCTGGATATATAAATCATGACTCATAAGTATAATGATAATAATTAAATCCATGGGAACTGATGAGGTCACCAAGCAAAAGTATAGAATAGGGACAATGACAGAACCTTGGGGAATGTATTCAGTTATGGTACATGATATAATGATAAATCCACAAAGGAGGCTGCTAAGGAGTGTTTAAGCAGGAAGAGAACCAGGAGAGAGCAGTGGCATGAAAGCCCTTCACTGTTTTTGAATGAGTATTTAGAAACAGAGGGAGGTCAGCAGTGTTAAATGCAGCAGATAGGTCAAGAAGCATGAGGACTGAAACAAGACCATAAAATTTGGCAATTAAGAGATCATTGGTAACTTTGGAAAGTCGTTTAGTTGAGTGCTTAGGTCAGAAGTCAGATTGCAGTTGGTTGAGAAGTAGAGTGGAGTGTAGATAGTGTAGATAGCTTTTTCTGGAAGTATGGCTGAGAAAGGGAGAGGGATGGAATTATGAACCCTGGAGAGAATAGTAGAGTACAGTCTTTTGAAAGATTAGGGACACTTGGACATGCATGAAGGCATTAAAGGGAAGGAACTAGCAATTAGATCAAAGATTAGAAAACAAAGATAACTGAGGTTGAGATCTGCTGGAGAAGATGAGAAGGGATAGGAGCAAGGGCACATGAAGAAGGGTTGGCCTCTCCAAAGAGAACAGTCACCTCAGTGTACGTCAGATACTGGGGGGAAGGAAAGAGTGGGAATAGCGGTCTTCTTATTAATACGTTTCCTCACCCTCTTGATAACTGATTACTAAATAGCATTCTCTGTACCACCCTTCTCAATATGTGTTGTGCTTCCTTCTCCCCCTGCCATTTTTATTACTTTATATGTATGCAGTTTACTATTTTTTCCCTCTTTCTCTTCATCGTGGCAGCATAAGTATACCAGAATACTTGTCACACATATTCAAGAAGAAAGTTAAAGGGTTCCTATATATGAGTGAGTTGTCAGTCATTCTTCTAAAAGGAAACTACCTCACTTTTGTAAAATAAGGAGAATTACAGACTTAGAATGTCTGAAATAAAAAAAGACTTGAGATACTACTTTGTTCAACTTCTACATTATATGGATAAGAAAATTGGATTTTGCAGAGGCTAAATGACTTTCTCAAAGTTGCATAGTAGTATGGGGTTGATGTGGCATTTCAATTTAGATCAATTTAATAATATGATACTACCCTTAATTTTGAGAGGTAGCATAGTTGAATTGGGGGTAGCCTTTCAGAAAAATCTGAGTTCAAGTCCTGCTTCTGATACATACTAGCTATATGACTGAGCAAGTCAATGTCCCAGGTAATTTCCAGGTAAGACTCTTTAAATTACAGAAATGTTGCCCATCTGCTTCAATGAAGGGAGTTGTGATACCAGAAATTTCTTATAAAGTTAAGTCACAGGTATAATTCCACTATCTCTTACTCTACAAAATCAAACCAAACCTATTATCTTTGATTATTTTTGTCATTCTGACATATCCAGTTACTTGCCAGGTTTTGCAGTTTTACTAAACATCTGGGATGTGTCCTCCATTCATAGTGCTATCATCCTATCAGACCTTTATCACTTCTTGGATAGATGATCATAATAGGCTTCTAAATGTTCTAGTTTATCATCTCTCTTTTCTCTGTGCTTTACATGATTTATAGAATGAAGGTTAAAATACAGATGCCTTAGTTTGGCATACAAAGCCCTTCACAAATGGGGAAAAGCTGACCTTTCCAATCTTAGTCCAAATTATTTTCCTTCTTGCACTCCCATGTTTTAACCAAATTGGTCTATTTGCTGTTCCCTATCCTTGGCCTTCCATCTCCTGTTTCCTTATGCCTTTGTAAGGTGGTTTTCATAGACTCTTTACCTCTTACCCCTTAGTTTTTTCCAAGGTTTAACTTATATGTACTGCTTCTTATATGTAGCCTCTCCTGATCCTACTTAATCTCTTTGTATCTTGTGTCTTCCCCTTATGTGATCTCCTTGAAGATGGGATATTTTTTGGCTTTGTTTTCTTAGAACCTAGCATAGAACTTTGTATGTAGTAGGCACTTAATAAATCTGCTTTCTTTTTTTCTTTAAATCATATTATTTGTTTCATTAAATGTTTCCCAATTACATGTAAGACTTTTAACAATCATTTAAAATTTTTTTGAGTTCCAAATTTTCTTTCCCTTCCCCCTCATTGAGAAGGTAAGCAATTTGATATTGATTGAAGTCATTCAAAATATATTTCCATACCAGCCATATTGCTTAAGAAAGCACAAAATAAAACAGTAAAAATAAAGTGAAAAAAGTATGCTTCAGTCTGCATTCAGAGTTCATCAGTTTTCTCTCTGGAAGTAGATATAGCATTTTTCATCATGGACCTTTGGAATTGTCTTGGATCATTGTCTTGATTAGAGTAACTAAGTCTTTCACAGTTTATCATCCCTATGATATTGCTGTTAGTGCATACAACATTCTCCTGGTTCTGCTTATTTCACTTTGCATGAGTTCATACTTCCCAGATTTTTCTGAAACTATCCTTGTCATTTCTTACACCATGATAGTATTTCATTGCAATCATATACTATAAATTGTTTGGCCATTCCTCAGTTGATGGGCATCCCCTCAATTTCCAATCCTTTGCCACCACAAACAGAACTACTATAAATATTTTTGTAGAAATAGGTTCTTTTCCTTTTCCTTTCATCTCTTTGGGATACAGATCTAGTAGTGGTATTGCTGGATCAAAGGGTACATAGTTTTATATCCCGTTGTACATAGTTCCAAATTGTTCTTCTCCAAAGTGATTGGACCAGTTTACAACTCCACCAGCAGTTCATTAGTGTCCCAATTTTTCCATATCCCCTCCAGCATTTGTCGTTTTTCTTTTTCTGTCATGTTAGCCAATCTGATAGGTATGAGGTGGTACCTCAGAGTTGTTTCAGTTTGCATTTCTCTAATCAATAGTGATTTAGAGCATTTTTTCATATGACTATAGATAACTTTTATTTCTTCTTAATAAATGCTTCTTGATGTGAATGCTTTGTGTGTTCCAGTATGCCTTGGACTGTTTCCTTGATGTCACCATGTCATCTCTTGTCCCTCTGCAGTTGTGTAGATCATCATACTCCATGCCTGAGACTCTTCCTTCACACATCTTCCTCTTGTCAACTTTCTCTTCTAAGTCCAGCTGAGGTGCCATCAACCCCTGGAAGTTTCATCTGCCCTCTCCTGCTCTCCAACTAAAAGTAAGCTCTTCCCCTCCAAATTGTGTAATGTTTTTGACTAGCTCTCATCTTTGCAGCTTTCATATTCTAATCTGTAGCATACTTACTGGTCTACCTATTTGATTGTAAGCTCTTTGAGGTTGGAGACTATGTTGGGAACTGACTCTTAGCACATGGAAGATCATAATAAGTGCTTACTGAATTAAATCCACTTATCACCTCAATGGAGTATGTCTAAAACTGAAATCATCATGTCCCATCAGCCTTTCTCTCTGTCTCTCTAATATCTACACTTCCTTTTTTCTCACCTGTATATCTAATCAGTGGCCAACTCCTGTTGATTCTTCTTTACATGTATTTTACATTCACTTCCTCCTCTCCTTTTCCAATGCAACCGCCTTAGTTCATGTCCTCATCTCTTCCCGCTTAGATTGTAATAGCCTTCTAGCTGTTTTCTTCTGTCTTTAGTCTGTTCTTTCTCCAATGCATCCTCTATCCTACTGCCCAAGTAATTTGCTGAGTTCTAGTGATCATGCCATTGGTCTGACCCCTTCACGGACTCTCCATGCCTACTCAGTGAACTATAAACAGATTCTAGAATTTAAGGCTTTCTGCAGTGAGGCTTGAATCTGTTTTTCCAGCCTTCTCATTATTACTTTTTCTAGCCAAACTGGACTACTTCCTACCCTACAGTTCACTACCTATTCTCATCCTTCCTGTAGGCCTTTGCTTCTCTGTTCTCATTCTCATTCTTTCTCTCTCTCTCTCTCTCTCTCTCTCTCTCTCTCTCTCTCTCTCTCTCTCTCTTTCTCTTTTTCTCTCTCTCTCCCCCTCTCTCCCCCCACCCCCCTCCTCTCCTCTTTGAGTTAACTGTTTCCCCTCTTCCACCACAAATACCACATCCATCTTCTTTCACTGAAGCCCTGACTTTGAAGCCACATCTCTTATGAAGCCTTCATTGGCTACCTCTCCTTACCACTATTGCTTCCCCCTTTCCTTCTCCCTCCCAAATGAAAATGATCTATTTCTTTTTTTATTTCCAGTCTTTATTTGTAGCATTTTTTTTTACCAATTACATATAAAGATAGTTTTCAGCATTTATTTTTGTAATATTTTGAGATCCAGATTTTTCTCCCTCACTTTCCTCCTCCCCAAGATAGTAAGCAATCTGATATAGGTTATACTTGTACAGTCATGTTAAACATATTTCCACATTAGTCATGTTGTGAAAGAAGAATCAGAGCAAAAGGGAAAAACCATGAGAAATAAAAAGCAAAAAACAAAAAAATAAGTGAAATTAGTCTGCTTCATTCTGCATTTAGACTCCATAGTTCTTTCTCAGGATGTGGTTAGCATTTTCCGTCACAAGTCTTTTGGAATTGCCTTGGATCAGAAAATGATCTATTCCTTAGAGACATCAAGATCTAATAGAAAGAGGCTGGAATCAGGAGAGACTTAGGCTAAAATCCTATTTCTGACACTTACTAGATTTGTGACTGAGTGAATAACCAAGATTGTTTGTTCCTTTCTATTACCTGAACTAATATATTTGGTCTCCCCAATCCACTAGCCTTTTTACTCTTACTGAGTTTTTCATTTTATAGTTTTCCTTTTCTTCACTGCCTTGCCTCTTAAAGAGTACTCTATGTTAGATGCTTCCAAAGAAACCTAACCTCTTCTAAGCCTGCTGTAATCTATCTTCCTTTCTCAATGCCCCATGGAAATCATTCTCATTTTGTTAAAGATTCAATCATTCTCCTTAATTTCTCTTCCCCTTTCACCTCTTTACAGCATTTGACACTTGTTGACCATCTTATACTCCTTCGGCATCTTTAAAGTCTGGGTTTCTTCCTCTGACCACTCTTTTCTCTCTCACTGATTTCTCCTAACCTGTTAAATCAGACATTTTCTAAGATTTTTTGGCTTTCCATTTTCTCTCTTTGCTCTTTTCTTTACTGATCTTATTTATTCACTCCCATAGCTCTGCTGTGCAGGTGTCTCCCTTATCTATATGTTCAGCTCCAGCTCCTCCCCAGAAACATTTCTACCCAAATGTTCTTGAGGCACTTATATTCACCATATACAGAAAAGATTATATTACCCTAAAAAACCATTGGGGCAGCTAGGTAGCCTAGAATCAGGAAGACCTAAGTTCAGATTCAGCCTCAGACCTTTACTGGGTGTGTGACACTGGTCAAGTCACTTAACCCTGTTTGCCTCTCTTTTTTTTTTATCTGTAAAATGAGCTGGAGAAGGAAATGACAAACTATTCCAGTATCTCTGCCAAGAAAACCCCAAATGGGTTCATGGAAAGTTAGACACAACTGGACAACAATGCCATTCCCTGTTATACTATTTCTTTCAGTTGTATTACAATTAATTGATTATCTGTTGTTGAAATCTTTGTTTTCTTTGACGCTTCTATTTCCCTTACCTTCCACATCCACTTAGTTTCCAGGGTATGCCAATCTAAGCTATGTAGTACAGTGGATAGAGTGGACCTGTAACTAGGCAGACCTAAGTTTGAATCCTGCCTCAGACACTGACAAGCTATGTGACTGGGCAAGTCACTTAACCTCCATTTGTCAGTTTCCTGTACTGTTGAATGGGGATAATAATAGTATCAAACCAGACAGGTTGTTGCAAAGTTCTAATTAAATAACATGTAAAGTGCTTTGCAAACGTTAAAGCCAATATAAATGCTAACTCTTACATTCACAGCTATTCCCTTCTTTGTCCTGTTGCCACCCTATTGCATGCCTTCATTACCATCAGCCTGGACTTTTGCCATAAACTCCTCCATCATCTCCCAGCCTCTAGTCTCCCTCCATCCTTTCAAAATCATTCTTCACAGCCTGTTTAACTTGATAGATAAGATTAATTTATCTTTCTTATGCACAGATCTGATTTGCCATTTTGTTGTTCAATGCCCTTTAGTCTTAGTTGCCTACGTGAGTAAAGTCCAGGTAGTAAAGTATAGCATTCCAAGAGGGAGACACCCTGAGGGAAATTACAGAGCTTAGATAAGATCTAGTCTTATCTTACTAAGCCATTTCTGGTGAGAAGAGGACCCAATACACAACAATAAGCAAAATATCAAAGGGTAATAACAAATGTGATACTTGAAAGCCTGAAGAATTATTCTGTCAAGTATAGAATGTAATTAGAGGAGCACAATGCAGGGTCTTAATAAGTTATATATGCTATTTTCGTTCTTTTGTCACTTTCAGTTTTATTGATATGTTTTGTTTTTACATTAAATGTATTTATAGTTTACTCCAACTTTATGAGAAGTTTCTTGTAACAAAGTAAAACAGTTAAACAAACTTAATACAGAGATTTCATCTGAGAGTGCATACAACATTCACATATGTAGCACTTCCCATCTTTATTTTTTAAAAAAATAGCAGAAATCTATTTTTTTAAGAAAAAGACAGATTTCTTTTAACATATATGCATAGTCATATGTCTTATTCTGTACCCCAAATCTGTCATTTCTCTGTCAGGGATAGCATGTTTCATTAATCCTTTGGAATCATGAATGGTAAATGTATTGCTCATAGTTCTTAAAGCTTTCAGAGTTGTTTCTTTTTATAGCATTATTGTCATTGTATAAATTGTTGTGGTTTTGCTTATTTTATCAGTTTACAAAAAACCTCAAAACTGCTCATTTTTCGAATATTGATATACATTGTTCTGGTTTTGCTCACATCACTTTGTATCAGTTCATAGAGGTTTTTCCATGTCTTTTTTTTTTTTTTTTTTGCTTTTTGGAGGGCAATTGGGGTTAAGTAACTTGCCCAAGGTCACACGGCTAGGTTTTTTTTTTGTTTGTTTGTGTGCATTGTGTCTGAAGCCGGATCCGAACTCAGGTCCTTCTGACTCCAGGGCCCACGCTCTACTCACTGTGCCACCTAGCCGCCCCATCCATGTCTTTTTGAAATCATTTGTTTCCTCATTTTTTTATAGCACAATAGGACTCCATCCCATTCATATACTACAACATACTCAACCACTCTTCAATTGTTGGAATTGGTGAGGGAAATGGCATTTGAGCTAGATCTTGGCTAATGAATAGATGTTAGGTGGTAAGGGGCAAAAAATATTCAAGGGTGGGGTGGCTAGGTGGCGCAGTGAATAGAGCGCCAGCCCTGGAATCAGAAGGACCTGAGTTCGGAGCCGGCCTCCGACACTTAATCCGCACAAACAAAAACCTAGCCGCACAAACAAAAACCTAGCCGTGTGACCTTGGGCAAGTTACTTAACCCCAATTGCCCTAAAGGGGCGGCTAGGTGGCGCAGTGAGTAAGAGTGCCGGCCTCGGAGTTGGGATGACCCGAGATCAGATCCGGCCTCAGAAAATAAGCACCCACACATAAATAATGACTAGCCGTGTAACCTTGAGCAAGTTACTTAACCCCAATTGCTTAAAAAAAATATTAAAAAATATTCAAGGGTTAAGGAATATACAGGGTATCCCTAAAGTCCGGACACATAGGAAGTCTCATTAACTATCCATATTTTCAAGAAATGAAATGAAAATTTCAACAACATTTTATCTAATTAGCATATTTTTTAGCCATGACAATTTCATATTTAATAAAAGCTTTCATTAGCTGTTGGGGACTATTTTCTATATTAATGAGATTTCCTGTGTGTCTCTTATGTCTTCCTATGAAATCTCATTTATGCTAATTAAATTTGATAAAATGCTATTGAAAATTTCATTTAATTTCTTGAAAATAGTCATAGTTAATGAGAGTTCCTATGTGTCCAGACTTTAGGGACACCCTACATTCGGTACTCCAGATAAGTCTAACAGAATGATTTAGAAGTAGTGTGAGATAAAACTTGAAAAGCAAGGTAATGTCAAATTGTGAAGGACCTTGAATGTTAGACAAAAGAATATTAACTTCATTTGATAGGCAATAAGGAGCCACTCACTAGAGATTTTTGAACAAAAGAATATCCTGACCAAATGTATCTTTGAGGAAGGATGTCTGGCAGCTTTATGAGCAGCGGGTCAGGGAGGCAAAAGAACCAAGACCAGGAAGACCTTAGGAGTCCAGCTCCCTTCTTTTACAGATGAAAAAATTGAGAACTACAGGGAAAGGGACTTGCCCATGGTAGGCCTATAGCAGGTCTTCTGACCCTAAATCTACTGCTCTTGCCCTTGCACCACACTATTTCCTTCATTCCTTTCAGTTTGGTTCTACTCTCCTCACCTTAATAAAACGGCTTAAGGATAACTAATGACTTCATCCAGCCAAACCTAACAGTCTTTTTCTCAGAACTCATACCCCATCTCTTTTTGGCACTTATCACTGTTAATTCTAGTACTATTAATACCTGTATGACCATGGATAAGCCTCTTCCCCTTCAGCTATAATGATAACCTCTGATGCTGCTCAAACTTAGATAGTATGTTTTATAGACTGTTCTGGAAGGTTTATTTTTCACTTAAAAAATAATTATTTACTATTAGTTTACAACATTCAATTCCACAAGTTTTTGAGTTCCAACTTTTCTTCCCCCCATCTCCACCCTTCCCCCATGGTGGCATGCAATCCAATATAGGTTCTACATATATCTTCACATTAAACATTAGTCAAGTTGTAAAGAAGAATTATAACCAATGGAATGAATAACAAGGAAGAAGGAATTGTTATTCTAGAGTTCTTTCTAGAAAAATTTTTCCCCACTAGAGTTTTCCTTCTCTTTTGATGAACATCATATAGGCTAACGTTTGAGAGATGGTTTTAATATACATTTTTAACCAATTAATTTTGTTGGAACTTCAGAGAATCTCCCAAACTATTTAGGTTAGAGCAGCACCAGAGGTCATCATTAGAATTGTCAAGGCATTTGTGGACCCTAAGCAAACCTTGAAATTTTCATGTTCCACTTTTTTCTCCTTTGAAAACTATGTTTATTCCTTTGGGTTATTCTACCCTGAAGTAAACTTATTTTCGGTCTCTCCCTGCCTATTGGTTCATGTCCTGTTGCATACAAACATGTTCATGTCTCCGCTACTATAATCCTGTCTCTTCTGTCCTTTGTAGCTAAACTCCTTGAAAAGACCATATTACAATAGTTCCTTTATTTTCTTTCCTCTCACCTTTTTCTTAGCTCCTTAAGACCCAGCTTCTGACAGAAACTGCCCTCTCCAAAGTTATTAATGATCTCTTAGTTGTCAGTTCCAATGGCCTTTTCTCAGTCCTCATTCTCTTTGACCTCTTTATAGCCTTTGACACTGTCGATCCCTCTATTTTTGATACTCTCTTCTCTGGATTTTTGGGGCACCACTGTCTCTTGGTTCTTCTTCCACCTGTCTGATCTCTCTTTCTCAGTTTCTTTGCTGGATCCTCATCCAGATCCTCATCCACACTCTCTAACCATAGGTGGTCCACAGGGTTCTGTCCTGGGTGCTTCTTTTCTCCTTCTATACCACTTCATTTATTGATCTTATCAGCTCCCATGGATTTAATTGCCATCTTTATGCTGATGATTCTCAAATCTACCTATCCTTCACCAACCTCTCTGCCGACCTCCAATCTTGCATCTCCAACTGCCTTTCAGACATCTCAAATTGGATGTCCAGTAGACATCTTAAACTTAATATGTCCAAAACGAAACTCACCATCTTTCCCCTTGACTGTGCCCTCCCCCACCCCTCCCACTGCCCAATCTTCCCTATTATTATAGAAGGCAACACCATCCTTTCATCTCTCCGGCTTGCAACACAGGAGTCATCTGTGACTCCTCGCTGTCTCTCATGTCCCCTTATCCAATCTGTTGTCAAGGCCTGTCGATTTCACTTCTACATCTCTTGAATACACACCCTTCTCTCCCCTGATACTGCTATCACTCTAGTGGTACTACTCACCATCATATCTGGACTATTAGAATAGCCTATTGGTAGGTCTCCCTGCCACTGCAGTCCATTTTCCATTCAGCCACTAAAGTAATTTTCCTTAAATCCCATGTGTGATTGTATAACCTCCTCTTTGCCTTCAGGATCAAATACAAAATACTCTGTTTGGCATTCAAAGCCATTTTTATAACCTATCTCTCTCCTGTTTATTCAGTCTTCTTAAACCTTTCTCTCAACCACATACTCTTTAATCCAGTGACAGTGGCCTCCTGACTGTTCCACAAACAAGACAGTCCATCTCTTGGCTCTGAGCATTTTCTGTGGCTATCCTCCATGTTTAAAACACTCTTCCTCCTTCACTTTGGCTACTGACCTTCCTTGCTTCCTTTAAGTCCCAACTAAAATCACACCTACTGGAAGCCTTCCCCAACCTCTCTTAATTTCAGTGCCTTCCCTCTGTTAATTATTTTCTACTTAACCCTATATTTGACTTGCTTTGTATATATTTATTTGTATGTTGTCTCTCCCATTGGATTGGAAGCTCCTTGAGGGCACTGTCTGTTGCCTCTTTTGTGTCCCCAGCACTTAGTATGGTGCCAGGTACATATTAGGTGCTTAATAAATGTTTATTGATTGATTGAAGTCTTTGAACATAAATTGTACATATGTGACTTATCACAAAGTAAATACACATTCTGTAGAGAGGGGAACAAATTGTATGCTTTTATTTTTTTTAAATGTGTTCTACAATCCTCCCTCCTCCAAATCCCCAAGAAATCTTCACATAATATTCTAGTGGTTTTTGGGGAAAAGGTTGAGTGGTGCTAGAATTTAGAAAAAAGACTATTTCCCTTTTTACTTTCATCTCACTAAAACATAAAAAACCATAGGATGTGGAATTTGAAGTGGAACCTTTCTATCCTAAAAAAGTATTCTTTTTCTTTTTCTTTTTTTTGCAGTGAGAGGATGAATGCATAAACAAACAAATTTTGTGCATATGGTGTCTAGAAGGGGTACTTTGCCCCACAAAGTTAGAGAGCTGGTGAATGGGGGCAACTGGGAATAGGTTGATACACCTTATACAGGAACAATCGGCAGAATTGACTTGGTCATTATTCCAGAAAGGTGTATTTAAGGAATGAGTACCAGTTCTGTGGAAAAGTGGAGTAGATAGTGAAGTTAAAGATTGTTGTTGCTAGGGGCGGCTAGGTGGTGCAGTGAATAGAGCACTGGCCCTGGAGTTAGGAGGACCTGAGTTCAAATCCGGCCTCAGACACTTGACACACTTATTAGCCATGTGACTTTGGGCAAGTCACTTAACCCCAATTGCCCTCCAAAAAAAAAAGATTGTTGTTGCTTTCCTGAAATTGACCCTGAAGAGGCATCCTCTAAGCGGGTTGGGAAAAGGGGAAGGGAGTTATGAAGAATTTCTCTTTTCTAGGGCTTTGTTTTTAAGGTGAGTGGAGTAGCAAATAGTGAAAGTTGGTTATTAAGTGACTTGCCTGATGGAGTGAACTGAGAGAAAGCTACTCTAATTCTATGACAGATCTTATTTTCTCTTCTTAACCAAGATCTAAAGACATTTTTAAAAGAAAATGTGGGGGCAGGGTGGTTGGGAACAGTGTCTTTTATCTTTTGGGAGGGAGAATCTGGTTCATTAAACAACTTTAAAACTTCAGTTCTACCTGGGGAAACCTTTTTGACACATCGAAGTGATCAGACATTTTAGTCCTTAACAGTTTTAGGAAGAAGTTGTGCAGTATAACATGTACTCTTTCTACTGTATATTATGCATTATTTTGTCTTTAGGGCACGTCTGTTAATGTCAATCAGAGAAAAGGCAGAGAATTATATACTGCCTGAAACACTGCCAGGCTTTTATCTATCAATCTTTCTATCTGTGTATAATTTATGATTAGATATGTGTATGAACTAAGAATGTCCTTCAGAGTCAATTTTAGATAAAACTGCCTTAATTAGATGGTAGGCTTAGTCTGATATATTGGAAAAAGCACTAGACCATGATAAGTAAGAAGGCTTGAATTCTAATTTTAACTTTTTAGCTTTATGCAAGTTGTGTGACTGCAGATAAGTGGTTTAGCTTACTCTCTGGTCCTCAGTTTCCTCATTTGTAAAACAAGGAGGTTGGACTAGTGATCTCTATTGTCCCTCCTAGATTCCACATTTGTAGCATAAGAGATATTTTTACTTTACTCCAGCTTAGCTTTATTACTTTTTAATCATTCATTTTCCTGTCATGGAGTCATAGGGCCATAGATCTAAAGTTGTAAGGGACTTTAAGCTGTCTCATCCAGAGCTTCTCAAGCTGACGTCTTTGATCAAATATTTTGATAACTATTTCAATGTAGTTACTTTCCTCTGTAATACTATGTATTTTATTTTATAAATTTAAAAACATGTTTCTGAGAAGAAGTCCATAGGCTTCATCAGATTCCCACCAGGTTACATGGCACCAAGATGGTTAAGAATTCCTGATCTAACCCAACTCTTCATTTTGTATTTAATGGAAATGGGGCCAATTCCACCTTGTCTTACGTTTATTTGCTTATTTTGCTTTTAACTATTTACAAGGAACACAAAGACTAACTTATCCTCCTATAGCTTCTTATACTACTATTATAAGCGTGTTTGTATATACACATACACACATGTATATGTGTATATATGTGTATGTATACTGTATGTGTATATGTGTATGTATACTGTACGTATACGTTTATATATGTGTACGTATACTATATTCAGCATAATCAGTATTCCTTTATGTACTGTCTTTTCTAGGACCCTGTATATTCTCTGAATTATGTGATGTGAGAAGACTTGACATGGGTAAGAACAACTGTATGAAGGTAGAAGTATTAACTCCTATGACAACTCAGCTGTACTAGACTTAAGAGAACTATCTTTTCTCATAGTTCCAGGGTTAATATCTTTGTACTTGATGGTAATTTTAAGGCTTTTTCACTTCTGATTATTTAATATGTACACAAACCTTATTTTGATAAGGAGTTTTAAGTAGAACATTTAAGAGGCATCTTCTAATTTCTCCTGTAGAAGAAAGCAAAGTACAGTAAATCTGCTTCATGTGAGTTTTTGGTTCCATTTATATAGTCTTGGGAACTCTTGTGGCTACAATAGTTCCCACTGTTTGGTTCATAGCAGTCTACTTTTTTTCTGTAGAAGAGATCAACGTAAGAATCTCCTGGTAGCCAATTTGAAAGGAATTTGAGAATGGCTATAAAGAGCTGTAAGATTATAACTGACCACATCCTGTGGTGTTTATGTTCTGTTAGTTCCCTCCTTACTTCCTTTCTTTCAGTTCTTTTTCTCATTGTCTTCTCTTCTCCCTCCTCTTTCCAACATTCCATCCCTCCTATTTCCCCTCCTCCCTCCTCTACCATATTTTTTGTTGTTATTCTCATTGAATTCCCATGTTAGGCTACATCTATCTGGTTAATAACAAATAGCACTGAGTCACAGAATTAATCTCAGAGTTGGAAGGTACCGCACAGGTTATCTAGGATAGTACTTCCTGAAAAGGAATTCCTTCCACAGTATCCTCAGCAAGTAGGCATTTAGCCTTCACATGCAGATCTCCAATGATGGGGAAATCCACTACCTCTAGAAACGGCTCGGCTTCTTTGGTCCCATCCACTAAGGCAGAAAATCCCTTTTCTATATAACTGCTCTGTACTTGAAGACTTCTATACTTTTTCTTCTCAAGACTATGCATTCCCAGTACTTTCAGTTGAACCTAGTAATTGTGTGTTACTCAAAATCATAGTGACTCTGCATCTTATATATTCATATTGTCACTTTCCTTCCTAAAATGTAGACAGAACTGAACGGATCTCTCAAAACATTTTAAATAGGACAGAGTACAAGGGAGAGTATCATCTCCCTAACTATAGATACTCTGCCTTTATTAATGCAGTCTAAGATAGAATTCGATTTTTGGCTGTCATTTCACAGTGCTTAATTGAGATTGCAATTCACTCAAACTCCCAGAACTCTTTTACACACACTGTTTTTTGACCATACTTCCCTTGTTCCATCTTTGAACAGTTTACTTTTGAATCTAAGGGCAAGATTTCACATTTATCCTTAGCCAGTTTTTTCTTCTTTGTTTCAGCCCATCCTTCTATTCTGTTGACATCTTTTTTGAACCCATCTCTGTTTCTTAACATGTTAACTTTCCTTCCCAGCTTTCTGTCATCTGCCTGCTGACAAGTAAATTATTTGTTCCTTCATCCAGTACAATGATAAAAGATACTGTACAAGGCCCAGGACAAGTTCCTGGGACACTCCACTGTAAACCTCTTTTCAGATTGTTGTAGACCCTTTGCTTCTTATTCTTTTGATCCAGCTATTCAAACAATTCAGAGCCTACCTAACTAGACAGTCATTTAACCCACATCTCCCAATTTTGTCCAATAGGATATTATAAGAAACTTTAGCAAATCCTTGGGAGAAATCCCAGCATTCATTATCCGTGTTTGAGTAACTAGTAACTCTTTTTTTTTTTAAAGCAATTGGGGTTAAGTAACTTGCTCAAGGTTACACGGCTAGTCATTTGATTTATGCGTGGGTGCTCATTTTCTGAAGCCAGAACCAATCCCGGGTCCTCCCAACTCTAGGGCTGGCGCTCTTACTCACTGTGCCACCTAGCCGCCCAACTAGTAACTCTTTCAAAGCAGAGAATGAGATTCATCTTCCATGACCTATTGATGAAGCAATGCTTACTCTTAGAGAGCACCACTTCTCTTCCTAAAATCATACAATCTAGAATTTTGCCAGGAATTGGTCAAGCCCGCTTGCTTTAATATGAAGACTACTATCTTTTTTTATTTCAAAATCAGTATTGTATTTTCTTGCCTTCAGGTTTGTTGCATATTTTCCCCTCTCCATGGTTTTTGAAGGATCACTGATTATACTTCTGTAGTCACATGTGCACAAGTTCTGTCATTATCTTGGGATGTAGTTTGTCAGGACCTAAGAACTTGAACTACTTGAGGAGAGCTGGTTGCTTTTTGATCACCTCACCTATCATGAACTTCATATGCATTTCACCTTCCTACTAATCATTTTGGTTCTATCTTTTATGGTCCAAAGATTTTTTTTCTTGGTAGAGTAGCTGGAGGCAAAATAAAGGTTGGATATACTTATGCCTTTTCTGTCATTCCATCCACACTTAGTAGTGATCTTGTCCCTTTTTTATCATTTCTGTCCCATTATAACTAGAAAGCTTCTTTTTGTTGTTTTTAATATTCACTGTCAACCTCTTAGCTTTAGGGTTCCTGTTATCATTTTTACTCTTTTGTATTTGCCCTTAGTTACCTGTCCTTGCTTCTATTTCCTATATATGTCTAATTAAATTTATTTTGTAGCAGAAATAATGGCCTTACTCTATATTGGTGATTGTAAATTCATCTGTTAAGCCCCACTTCTACCCTATGGGGATACTTATTGTAAAGAAAGTCTTTTTTTTTTTACACTTTATTTATTTTTAGTTTTCAACATTCATTTCCACAAGATCTTGAGTTGCAAATTTTTCTCCCCATCCCAAAATAGCAAGCCAACTGATACCCCTTCCCCCAATCTCTTCTCTCTTATATCTTCCCTCTTGCCCCCTTCGCCTACAACTTTCTAGTAGGGCAAGATGGATTTCTGTACCCCAGTGCCTGTATATCTTATTTCTCAGTTGCATGTAAAAAGCAATTAAAAAAAAAAACATTTGTTTTTAAAACTTTGAGTTCCATATTTTTTCCCTTCTTCCCTCCTCACCCACTCCCACTGGGAAGATAAGCAATTCAATATAGGTACACATGTAGTTACACAAAACATTTCCCTAGTAGTCATATTGTGAAAGACTAATTATAATTCCCCTTATCCTATCCCGCCCCCCCCCCCACTTATTCTGTTTTCTCCTTTGACCCTGTCCATTTTCACAAATGTTGCTTCTAAATACCATCTCCCCCAATTTGCCCTCCCTTCTATCATCCCCCCTTCTATCAAACCCTTCTGCCCTGTTTTCCTGTAGGATGAGATACTCAATTGAATGTGTATGTTATTCTCTCCCTAAGCCAAATTCAATGAGAGTAAGGTTTACCCATTCCCTTTCACCATCCTGCTGTTCCCCTCCATTGTAACAGTTTTCTCTTGCCTCATTTATATGAGATAGTTTACCCTAATCTATCTCTCCCTTTCTCCTTCTCCCAATATATTCCTCTCTCACCTCTTAATTTTATTTTTTTAGATATCATCCCTTTATATTCAACTCATTCTGTGCCCTCTATCTATGTATACATGTACATACATGTGCACACACATATATATCAATACACACATACACCCTCCTATACATACATATATATGGTGTGTGTATACATATATATGTATACATATATGTATACATTATACTCAACTATCCTCATACTGAGAAAAGTCTTATGAGTTACAATTATCATTTTTCCATGTAGGAATGTAAATAGATCAACTTTAATAAGTTCCTTATGATTTGTTTTTCCTGTTTACCTTCTCATGCTTCTCTTGCTTCCTATATTTGAAAGTCAAATTTTCTGTTCAGCTCTCTCATCAGGAATGCTTGAAAATCCTCTATTTTATTGAATGACCATATTTTTCCCTGTAGCATTATACTCGGTTTTGCTGGCTAGGTGATTCTTGGTTTTAATCCTAGCTCCTTTGACTTCTGGAATATCATATTCCAGGCCCTTCGATCCCTTAATGTAGAAGCTGCTAGATCTTGTATTATCCTGATTTTGTTTCTACAGTACTCAAATTTTTTCTTCCTGACTGCTTGTAGTATTTTCTGCTTGACCTGGGAACTCTGGAATTTGGCTATAATATTCGAAGGAGTTTTCTTTTTGGGATCTTTTTCAAGAGGCGATCAGCAAGTTCTTTCCATTTTTATTTTGCCCTCTGGTTATTGAATATCAGGGCAATTTTGCTTGATAATTTCTTGAAAGATGTTATCTGGGCTCTTTTTTTTTTTGATGGTGGCTTTCAGGTAGTCCAATAATTTTTAAATTATGTCTCTTGGATCTATTTTCTAGGTCAGTGATTTTTCCAATGAGATATTTGCCTTCCATTTTTTCATTTGTTTGGAACTGTTTTTATAGTATCTTGATTTCTCATAAAGTCATTAGCTTCCATTTGCTCCAGTCTAATTTTGAAGGAGTCATTCTCTTAAGTGTGTTTTTTAAATTCCTTTTCCATCTGGCAAATTGGGCTTTTTAAGGCATTCTCCTCGTTGGCTTTTTGGATCTCTTTTGCCATTTGAATTAGTCTATTTTTTAAGGCTTTATTTTCTTCAGTATTTTTGGGGGGTCTCCTTTAGCAGGCTGTTCACTTTCTTGTCCTGATTTTCTTGCATCATTCTCATTTCTCTTCCCAGTTTTCCCTCCACTTCTCTTACTTGATTTTCAAAATCCTTCTTGAGCTCCTCCATGGCCTGTAAGCAATTCATATTTTTCTTGGAAGCTTTTGATGCAGGAGTTCTGACTTCATTGTCTTCCTCCTTTTTGTCCCCCAAAAAGGATTGTATAGTCTGTTTGTGCTTCCTCTGCTAGCTCCTATTTGTAGCCAGTTACTTGACTTTTGAATTCTTTGCCATGGTAGAACTCTGCTTCCAGAGTGGAGTGAGCTTTGTCCCAAATCACTAGGGTTTTCGCAGCTACCAGAGCTATTAGGAGGGCACCCTCTCTGCAGCCCCCATAAGTTCTGGCACACTGGCCATACACTCCAGGACTACCACCCAAAACTGTGATCCAGATCCAAGCAATTTAAAGCAAAAGTGATTACCCTCTGAATGGTCGCTTGGTCCCCCTACAGTCTGTAGGCCAGGAGCTCTGGAGGCAGCCACTTGGCAGCAACTGCAGGGGGCGGGCCTTGATCACTTCTCTACCTGGGGGCAGGGGCCAGAATGGGCTCTTCTCCACCCAGTTCCACCAGAGTTTCCAACTGACTTTTTACTTTCTTTTTGGCATTTATGGGTTGAGAAGTCTGGAAACTGCCATAGCTGCTGGTGATTCACTCTCCTTTGTAAAGAAAGTATTAAAGAAAATCAAAGAAAGAGATACAAGTTAAAAAAACACAAAACAAAAAAGGTCCATTCTTCAAAAAAATTCAATAGCATAAAGTTTTAAAATGTGTAAATAGAATTATTTATTTTTTATTTAAGTGAAAATGTGGGAATTTTTTTGGGAGGGAAATGTGGTTTTTAATAATATACTTAATTTTTAAGTCTTGAATAAGGCATTTTATGAACTTCTGAAGATTCTGTCTGCTTCTTTGCCTGTAGTACACCCTACTTGTAAATAGGCCAATTTCTGTACTTAATCCTCTTTCTTGCTCAAATTAAGATGGCTTGCTAGTGGTTAGAGTAGCTAGAGCGTGACTCTACTTAATTGTAGAATTGTTTCATAACATCATCTTTGGAAATCACACTATGTTGTGTCCAAAAATTAGGTTTTTTTAAAAAAGTTATCATTTGTTTGGTTGGGGGACATGGTTATGGGGAGAGGTTCCTGGCTTATGATTGTGGCATAAAAATGCATCAATAAAATTAAAAATTAAGTTATAACAAAAGGTTTGATTTAGCAGGAGATAATTTAGATTGAGGCATATTGTAAAGTGGACTAATTTGTGTGCTTTTCCCTAGATGAGATTTCTGATACTATGAGAATGGAGTCTAGAAAAACAACTTTAGTAAACCACAATACCTTATTCAAAACACATCTTCTGCCAGAGATAGGTTTTCAAGAGAACCAGCTTTCACTTTCTGACCACCAGGTTTGGAATCACTTCTTAATTTATTTTAAATGTTTTCTCTTTTAAATTTTTTCTTGAATGTAGTTATATTTCTCTGTCCAAATGACCATTATATAATTTTCACAGATAATTAATGAGCAAATTTTAGCATTTGATATTTTGTTGATGAGACATTTATCAAATTACTTTGTAAGCTCTTTGGGGCAACAACATTGAGGAAACATGCTACATTCTGAATAGGTACTTACTGAACATTATAGTATAAACATAAGTACTCTAATAAATTAGTAAAATTGCTGAGCAACAATAAAGAAGATGTGTCTGCATGTTGCTGCTCTGAGAACTTCCAATTGAACTGTTCCTAATAGTCTCTACCCAAAAGCCTCCAGGAATCAAGTAGTATCCACTAGTGAGCCACATTTTTCTCTTTGGTGCTTTAGGTTATAGCTTTCTCAGCAAAGGATGTAGAATGGATTCATTATTCAAATAAGTGGATACATTTCATATCATAAGATGTGTGTACCTTGCTAATGAGGATGCTTTGAATTAAAATAAATTCTTAAAACAGCTTTTGAATTATTCCATCCTTTTTCTTTTTTTTGCTTTTTGGAGGGGGAAGGGAGGGAAATTGGGGTCAAGTGACTTGCCCAAGGTCACATGTCTAGTAAGTGTTAGGTGTCTGAGGCCAGATTTGAACTCAGGTCCTCCTGACTCTAGGGTCGGTGCTCTATTCACTGTGCCACCTAGCTGTCCCCATTCCATCCTTTTTTTTTTTTCCTTCTCAGATTTTTGCTTAATTTCTTCCTTTCTAACATGTTGTAATCTCAGTGAATAAAATTTCTTTTAATATATGTGTCTTCCTTCACATCTTATTATCTGAAATCTGATTTTAAAAAAACATTCTTTATTTTGTGTAGGGTTTGCCTTCTAGGACTGAAAATTTGGATCCATCCTTTACTTGTTCAACAAGGAGTACAGTATATAACCCAAATTATTATTCAGGTATGATGCATTTCTTGGAGTCATAAAATGTACTTTTAATATGCTGCATATTTCTTTCTACTAGGATGTTTGTAGTTGCTATCAGTTAAAGTTTAGCAATTGTCAAGAATGATGTGTTATTTCTCTTTTAAAGCATTACTTTAAAGCTCTTTTGGTTGCTGTTATTCAATTCAAGTCACAACTAAATTCAAGTTTTTATTTAGATGTTTGGTCAGTCAATTGTGACCCCATTTGGGGTTTTCTTGAAAAGATGCTGGAGTGGTTTGCCATTTTCCTCTTCAGCTCATTTTACAGATGAGGAAACTGAGACAAATAGGGTTAAGTGATTTGCCCAAGGTTACACAACTAGTAAGTGTCTGAGGTCAGATTTGAACTGGGGTCTTCCTGATTCCAGGCCCAGAAATCTATCCATCATGTCACCAAACTGTTTGGATAGTTTTCTTCTAATCTATCCTCCTATTTTGCAGTTACATTTCTATGTGGGGAGAACAGCAGTGGCAGTTGGAAAAAAAATTATAGTTGGGGTTTTTTTTGGTGATGTACAGAGAACATGGCATTGATTTAAAACTTAATATTTGGCCTGTCATAATCTATATATATATATTATTTGAGAAACTCTGTTAGGATTTTTTTTTTTAAAGCAATTGGGGTTAAGTAACTTGCTCAAGGTTACACGGCTAGTCATTTGATTTATGCGTGGGTGCTCATTTTCTGAGGCCGGATCTGATCTCGGGTCATCCAAACTCCGAGGCCGGTGCTCTTACTCACTACGCCACCTAGCCGCCCCTTTAGGGCAATTGGGGTTAAGTAACTTGCCCAAGGTTACACGGCTAGGTTTTTGTTTGTGCGGATTAAGTGTCGGAGGCCGGCTCCGAACTCAGGTCCTTCTGATTCCAGGGCCGGAGCTCTATTCACTGCGCCACCTAGCCGCCCCGAAACTCTGTTAGGATTTTAAAAGGTTTAACTATGTACTAAGAATCTCCAAAAAATCCTTAAAAACTCCAATGAATGAGGACTGCAAAAAACAAAACAAAGCAGGGATAATTAAACATAAACAGTGAAACTTTACTTGGACCTAAGCTTGTTCATTGACACATTAGCCATACATTCTTTCTAGCTCCATGGTTGGCAGGTGCCTACATTCTTCTGGGCTGTCCCTGTTTCTGGCCTGCCAACCTGTGCTCTGCCTTCCTTCTAACTGATGCTCACATAGAAAAGAGGTATACTAAGCATATTGAGATGTAGCATGATGGAGAGACATTGATCTCTAAATTGGGCTACGTAGAAGGGAGAGCACTGAACTGGATATTGGGAGTCTCGTATTCTGGTTCTGATTCTGCCATTAATCTGAAATGTGATGTTGGGCAAATCATGTAACCTGTCTGGGATTTAGTTAATCTATGTAAAACGAAGAGGTTAAAACAAATGATCTCTAAGGTTTCTTCCAAGTCTGAAATTCTAATTTTTCACTGTCTTACTGACTCATCAATCAGTAAAGGATTTGTGTGATTAATGTTTCCATTTGAATCAAAGATATATTTCCTCATAACTTTCCCCCACCCATTTGCTTTTTTTGTACAATCTTGCTTGTTAACTGTGTATTCATTTTAAAATTTCTCCTTCAGTCTGTTCATGCCCAATCTGTTGTGTATCTTGCTGGATTTTTTGTTTGTTTGTTTTTACAATGTCTTTTGGACCTTATTCATTTATTTAAACAATTACTACTCTTGTCGCCTTGGCCTTCCTTCTTGCTAATTGATTGGACCAAATGGAGGACCTTGGTTTCTCTGTCCTGTCATAATGCCTATATACTGATATTTGCTTCTTCTCTGATTCTGAAATTCTTTCCTTGCTCTTCATCACATAAAACATTTCATCTCCCAATTTTTAGCATTTTCACTAGCTCTCTCCCCTGTTTAGAATGTTGTCCCATCTCATCTCTGGCTTCTCTCCATCTTCTCCCCAATTTCTGGCTTCCCTGGCTTTTTTCCTTCCCAGCTACAATCCCACCTTCTACTGGAAGCCTTTCCCAGTCCCTCTTAATGCTAGTGCTTTTTCTCTATTAATTCTCTCTAATTTATCCTGCAAATATCTTGTTTGTACATAGTAGCTTATTTACATGTTATCTGCCCTGTTGGACTGTGAACTCCTTGTGAAGAGGCACTGGATGGTTTTTTTGTTTGTTTATTTATTTGTTTTTGTTTTTTATCTTTCTTTGTATCTCTTTCATTTAACACATTGCCTGGCACATAGTAGGTGCTTAATAAATGCTTAGTGACTGAAATATATTTGGGTGAGCTGGGAACCCTAGAGTCATAACAGTTATTACTCTTTAGTAAGTCATAGAGTTTATGCTTGTCTTCTTGAATTAAGTTTTTAAAAAATCTAAATCTCTTATCAATTTGAGACCAATATTTTAAAAAGAAAAACAATATGGTGCAATAGATAGATAATTGGCCTTGGCCCGAGCCAAGAACACTTGGATTTAAGTTCTGTCTCTGACACATATTGGCTCTCTGACTCTGGATAATCTCAGTTCCCTAGTTCTCTTCAGACCATAAGTTGCAAAAGAAGGTGCACCTGCTTTGGTAGAGGGAGTAACCTCACTCAGGAATTCCCCGTACTAGTGAGCTCACTGGTCTAGGCCCTCTTCCTATCCTATTTTGTAAAGCCTGCTTCTGAGCTCTTCATGAACAAAACAAAAGGTTATTCTTGATAATAGGAAAATAATAACATTGTTTCAGTCTTAGAGTCAGCTATAGATAATATCATTTATATTCTTAAATCTTTTTTTTTTTTTAAGCAATTGGGGTTAAGTAACTTGCTCAAGGTTACACGGCTAGTCATTATTTATGCGTGGGTGCTCATTTACTGAGGCTGGATCTGATCTCAGGTCATCCCAACTCTAAGGCTGGCGCTCTTACTCACTGCGCCACCTAGCTGCCCCTTTTAGGGCAATTGGGGTTAAGTAACTTGCCCAAGGTTACACGGCTAGGTTTTTTGTTTTGTGTGGATTAAGTGTCAGAGGCCTGCTCCGAACTCAGGTCCTTCTGAATCCAGGGCCGGCACTCTATTCACTGCGCCACCTAGCTGCCCCAATATATTCTTAAATCTTAAATCATTTTGTTTGATTAAGATCACCCACCTAAGAAGGAAGACAAAAGTTTTTTGTTCTGAACAAAGAAAAGTAGCTTAGAATGAAAATGATTTAATTTGTACCTGTGCTCTAGAGCTACAGGTTATTGCTCTGAAGGTGCATTAACCTTTTAGGCAATCAAGATATCATTTACTAAGATAAGAACATTTGCTTTTAAAAAATAATTCTGAACTTAAGTAAAATTAGCATTTCCATATATGTAAAACAGAAAAAAATATTTCATGAAACTATGAATCCTTATTATATATAGCTTGATTTTCTTTTTTTAAGTATATAATAAATTTAACATGGATCTTTCAACGTTCTCCAGCTTGTCTCATTTATTAAAAAAATACTTCAGTGACCTTTTCTTTTCTTTCCTTCTTTATTATTCTTAAATCTTCCAAAGATTTTGTATAAATTGTTCTCCTGGTTCTACTCATTTCACTTTGTACCAGTTCATACAAGCTTTCTCTGGTTTCTCTGAAAATCATCCCCTTTGTCATTTTCTTTTTCTTTTTTTTTTTTTTTTTTTGCTTTTTGGAGGGCAGTTGGGGTTAAGTGACTTGCCCAAGGTCACATGGCTAGTAAGTGGTAAGTGTCTGAGGTAGGATTTGAACTCAAGTCCTCCTGACTTCAGGGCTGGTGCCCTGTTCACTGCGCCACCTAGCCTCCCCTTTTTGTCATTTTCTTGTGATGCAGAAATATTCCATCATATTCATATGTCAAAATGTGTTCAGCCATTTTCCCATTTGAAAGTCACCCCCCTCTGTTATCTGGGGTTTTTTGGGGGGTTTTTTTGGTCCTAACAAAAAGACCTGCTATATTTTTTTCACATATGGGTCCTCTACCTTTTTTTTGATCTCTTCATAGTATAGGCCTAGTGGTAGAATCACTGGGTCAAAGGGTGTGCATATTTTAGTGACTTTTTGGATGCTATTTACTTTTAAGATATTTTATTGCAGTAGTTTTTAAGTGGATACTAAACTTAATGCACCTCCAGAAAAGGGAGCCATTGATCCTCACCTCTTTGTCAAGTTATTGCTTAATATGTAACCTTAACTATGACATTTACAACTCTTGACTTTTCAGTAATGCCAGAATCCCAGGTCAAAACCCTTCCTAGACCGAATGTCTGGGGTGCTCCCCACTGGACCTTGTCTGGCTTTGCTGGATCACTTCAACAGCTCAAGAGAATTCTATGATTTCACTGAGACCCTGATAAAACCAGCTAATTCTGGATGTGATGACTCCCTGGTATCATATTCTTTGAGCCTGAACCTTCTATCACATACTGTTGGGAAGGTCACTCTGCATCAGCCATGGTCTCAAATTTCATGCCTGTCAGGATAATTTGGGTTTCTTGACAGACTTATTCCTCAAATAGACATCAGTGCTTAAGAGACTATTTCTTGGTTAGGAGTGTGAGGGATGAAGGTCAGTGCTTGTACTGCACATTTTAGGATTTGATTTTTATGGCATTGTTTTTGAGACTTTTTATTTTGACTTTGTATGAAGATAGCACCAACAGGAGAATGTAGTTGTTAGGAAAATGTGTTGGGAATTTCTTTAACACAAAGGAAAAAAACATTACAATCTGATTTTGAAGTCACATTCATGCAAATTTCTTGTCATTAAGTTAAAATTAATTGATAAAATATTTTGTACTAATCTAAATAGAATGTTGAAAAAAGTTCTATGAAAGAAACCTTGGATTTGTGAATAGTTTAGAAAATGAGTCAATAATAATCATTCTGATATTTCCATTCTATAAGATCATATAATTTAGAGCTAGAATGGGTCTTAAAGATTGTATCATCTTCCCTTCTTGATTTGCAGATGAGGAAACAGAGACCTAGAGCAAATGACTAAATGACTCACCTCAAGTCCCACAGATTCTAAATCTTCAGCTGGGATATGAATCTGGGTCTTCTGACTCCAATTCCATGCCTCTTTCTCAACCAACACAGTGGAGGCCACCATAGTTGAATAGAGGGGAAAATTCTTTATCAGCTAATTTTGTTGGATGAGTTCCAGATTAATCAAAGGATCATAGGTTTACTTAGCCTTATCTTGAAGGACCAAATGTCAATTGATAACAAGTTTTTAAAGCAATTGTACTATAAATATTCCTTTTTCTATAAATATACCCTAAATATAGATAATTTTAAACAGATGTTATAATTTTACTTTGAAAAAATTTTCCATCCCACTATCTCTATTTTCTTTACCTTATCAAATAAAAAAAAGTGCTGTATCACTTAGTGCAGTTTTGTCCTCAGACAATAATAGCTAATAATGTTGTTATTACATCCTTTTTAAAATCACATCCAGCTCTTCATGACCCCATTTGGTGTTTTTTTGGCAAGGACATTGGAATAGTTTGCCATTTTCTTCTCCAGCTCATTTTCCAGATGAGGAAACTGAGGCAGACAGGATGAAAAGACTTGACCAGGGTCACAAAGCTAGTAGTAAATGTCTGAGGCCAGATTTGAACTCACTATGAGGAGTCTTCCTTACTCCAGGCCCAGCACTCTATCTACTGTGCCACCTAGATGCCCTTATGGCTAACATTAATAGAGTGCTTACTTCAGAGTGCCAAGTGCTATGCTAAGTGACTTATAATCCTCACAATAACCCCAGGAAGTAGGTGCTATTTTCATCCTGATTTTACAGATGAGACAACTAAGGCAAACAGATTAAGTGAATGTCTGAGGCTGGGTTTGAACTTATTCTTCCTTATTCCGGAGCTGACATTCTAGCTACTGCTTCATCTTGCTGCTCCTAATCCTGGTCCTTCTAGTGCTAGAGTAGGAAGGGACCTCAGAGGTGATCTAGTCCCGGCCCTTCATTTTGCAGAGGAGAAAAGTGACTTGCTTAGTAAATGACTACAGAGGTGGGATTTCAGAGCCATTGCTCTTTTCAGTCTCCAGGTCAGAAAAATCAGCATCAATAATTAGCAATCCTCAGAGTAATACAGCTAATAGTCATGTGCATCAATAGCTTGAGGACGAACAGTAGCAGGTGATAGGTCATTTCTGTTGTACAAGAGCCAGAGTTTACCTCTGCTTTAGAGAGTGTTTAGCAGACCATCTCTCTATAGAAGGTCCTTGGTGGGAGAAGATAGTGCCTGACAAAAAGAAAATGGCATCAATTGCTCATTAAGTAACTCATGTTTTTCATTTTAATTAAAATGCTCCTTAGACTTTTACCTACTTGCAAGATGTAGTTGGGGTAAAATATTGACTTTGGTTGTACATCCTAAAGCCACATTGATTATAGATGAGGCACATGGCTATAGCAGGATTAATCATCTTCATCAGGTTTTAGGTTAGCAAGACTGAGAATCAACTGTAATTTACAGAAGTAAACATTGCTAACATTTGACTCAATTTCTTTAGGTACCTAATTTGCCACTTTTACTTGGAACATTAACATGACTGCAATGTTATAGAATTACAATGTTACAGAATACCAGGTATAGTTATTTATGGTACATATCGTTTTTTTCTTTCAGATAGCCCTTCCTCAGACAGTTTTCTGATTGAGCCAAGGACATTTGGTCAGAGTGTGAATGGCCACTGGAGAAATTCCACCCCTGCACCAACTTCAACTTTACAGAAACCCAGAATCAGTCGGAGTCTTTACCATGACACTCGAAAGGGCTCTAGGTTGGTATGCAGTCTACATGAGACACTACTTTCAGTCATACCTCAGATTTCAAGAATGTTCACACAAAGTAGCTATCATTGTTACTTTTTAGTAGGAAGGAATTTTTGGAATCTTGAGTTGAGAGTTGGAACAAATCTATTTTTAAATTTGATATAATTAGAATTACTTTTTGTTAAGTTTGGTAAAGGTGAACCCCTATCAGCCTCAGGTATGGGAAGGTTAGGGGAAACCTTATTGATGGCATATAAGTATATGAGAATTCCATTAGGGTCAAGATGATTACTTTGGATACTAACCAAAGTTGGTCTCTGTGGTTCTTGTAGTAGAGAAACCAGTACTTTTTGCAAGTTTCTTCCTCGTATGTATCCGATGTTCAGTTCTTTAATTGATTTAAACAACTTGACCTTATTTAGAACAGAGGTACTGCTACTCACTTGATAGTTTATAGGAAGATATCTTTGACAGCTATAGAGAATAATTTTTTTGCTTTTTTTTTTTTTTTTTGGAGGGCAATTGGAGCTAAAGTCACACGGCTAGTAAGTATGTCAAGTGTCTGAGGTCAGATTTGAACTCAGGTCCTCCTGATTCGAGGGCCAATGCACTATTCATTGTGCCACCTAGTCGCCCCCAAATTTTTTTAATAATATTTTTTCCCAATTACATATCAAGACAGTTTTTATAAGATTTTAAGTTCTAAATTTTTCTCCTTCTGTTCTCCCCTCTACTGCCCCGTCTTCTGAAAATGGTAGCAATTTGATATAGGTTATATGTGTGCTATCATGCAAAACATTTCCATATTAGAAGAAACAGATCAAAAGGAAAGAAAAACACAAAAGAGAATAAAATGAAAAAAATATGCTTTGATCTGCTTTCAGAGTCCATCAGTTCTTTATCTGCATGTGGATAGCATTTTCCTTTGTGAGTTCTTTCTATTTTTCTTGGATCATTGTATTACTGAGACGAACTGAGTCATTCATAGTTGATCATCACAATGTTGCTGATACAGTAATACAATATTTTCCTCATTCTGTTCATTTCACTTTGCATCAGTTCATACAAGTCTTTCCAGGTTTTTCTGATATCTGTCTGTTCATTTCTTATTGCACAATAATATTCTGTTACATTCATATACCACAGCTTGTTCAGTCATTCCCCAATTGATGGGCATCCCCTCAGTTTCTAATATTTTGCCACCATGAAAAGGGCTACTATAAATATGAATGACTCAGAATGGTTAGATCAAGTCACACCTCCACCAATTAGTGTCCTTATTTTCCCACATCCTCTCCCAACATTTATCAATTTCCTTTTTTGTCATATTAGTCAATCTGATAGGTGTGAGGTAGTACCTCAGAGTTGTTTTAATTTGCCTTTTTCTAATCAATAGTAATTTAGAGCACTTCTTCATATGCCTATAGATAGCTTTGATTTCTTATCTGAAAACTGCCCGTTCATATTCTTTGACCATCTATCACAGAATAGCTTGTATTTTTATAAATTTGACTCAGTTCTCTATATATTTGAGAAATGAGGCCATTATCAGAGATACTTTCTGTAAAGATTGTTTCCCAGCTTCCTGCTTTCCTTCTTCTCTTGGTCACATTGGTTTTGTTTGTATGAAAGCCTTTTATTTTAATGTAATCAAAATTATTTATTTTACATTTCATAATACTCTTATCTCTTTGGTCATGAATTCTTCCCTTCCCTATAGATCATACAGGTAGAATGTTCTTTGCTCTTCTAATTTGCTTATGATGTCACCCTTTATATCTAAATCATGCACCCATTTTGACCTTATCTTGGTATATGGTATGAGATGTTGGTCTATATCTACTTTATGTTCTATTGCTTTCCAGTTTTTCCAGCAGTTTTATCAAATAGTGAGTTCTTATCCCAAAAGCTAGGATCTATTTCTTAGTACCAGAGAGTTTTGATGATTACTGTTTATTATTTATAATATAGTTTGAGATCTGATATTTATAGAATACCTTCCTTTGTATTTTTTTCGTTGATTTCCTTGATATTCTTTATCTTTGTTCTTCCAGATGAATTTTGTTGTTGTTTTTTCTAGCTCTATCAAATTATTTTTTGATAGTTTGATTGGTATGGCATTGAATAAGTAAATTAGTTTAGGCAGAATTGTCATTTTTATTATATTGGCTTAGCATACCCATGGGTAATTGATATTTTTCCAGTTGTTTAGATCTGACTTTTATTTCTGTGAAAAGTCTTCTATAATTGTGTTTATATAGTTTCTGGGTTTATCTTGGCAGGTAGACTCCTCTGCTTTTTATATCATTTACTGTTATTTTAAAGGGAACTTCTCTCTTCCTGCTGGACTTTATTGGTCATGTGAAGAAATGCTGATGATTTCTGTGTGTTTATTTTATATCCCAAGACTTTGCTAAAGTTGTTAATTGTTTATCACCTAGTTTCTTAGGTTCTCTAGGATTCTCTAAGTGTACCATCATATCATCTGCAAGGAGTGATTGTTTTGTTTCTTCATTGCCTATTCTAATTCCTTCAATTTCTTTTTTTTATTTCTGTAGCTAACATTTCTAGTACTATATTGAATAATAGTGGTGATAATGAGCATCCTTGCTTTACCCCTCATCTTATTGGAAAGGTTTCTAGCTTATTCCCATTGCAGATAATGCTTGCTGATGATTTTGATAGATAACTGCTTAATATTTTAGGAATACTCCCTTTATTCCTATTCTCTCTATTGCTTTTAATAGGGGTGGGTGCTGTATTTTATCAGAAGTGTTTTCAGCATCTATTGAGATAGTCATATGATTTCTGTTGGTTTTCTTCTTGATATGGTCAGTTATATTGATAATTTTCCTAATATTGAACCAACCCTGCATTAGTGGTCATACTTGGTCATAGTATATAATCTTTGAGATATATTGCTGTCACCTTGTGAGTATTTTGTTGAAAATTTTTGCATCGTATTCATTAGGGAAATTGATCTACAATTTTCTTTCTCAGTTTTAGCTCTCCCTTGGTTTAGGTATTGGCACCATATTTGTGTCATAAAAGGAGTTTGGTAGGACTGCTTCACTACTTTTACAAATATTTTATGTAATATTGGAATTAATTGTTCTTTGAATATTTAGTGAAATTCATTTGTGAACCCATCTGGTCCTAGGGATTTTTTCTAAAGGAGTTCATCAATGGCTTGTTCAATTTCTTTTTCTGAGATGGGGTAATTTAAGCATTCTATTTCCTGATCTGTTAATTTGGGTAATTTATATTTTTGTAAATATTCATCAGTTTAACTCAGATTTTCAGATTTATTGGAATATAATTCAACAAGATTTTTCCTAATGCTTGCTTACATTTCTGCTTCTTTGTTGGTGATTTCACCCTTTTCATTTTAGATACTGGATATTTGGTTTTCTTTTTTATTTTTTTAAATCAAATTAGTCAATGACTTATTTGTCTTATTGGAGTTTTTTATTTTTTATTTTTTGCCTTTTTTGGGGGGGAGGGGAATGGGGAAGGTAGGGCAGTTGGGGTTAAGTGACTTGCCCAAAGTCACACAGCTAGTTTTTGTGTTAAGTGTCTGAGGCTGGATTTGACTCAGGTCCTCCTGACTTTAGGGCTGGTGCTCTATTCACTGCACCACCTAAGCTGCCCCCTTACTGTCTTTTGCATAAAACCAGCTCCTAGGTTTTCTTTTTTATTAGTCAATTGGTTTTTTACTTTCAGTCTTATTAATCTCGCCTTTGATTTTCAGGATTTCCAATTTGGTGCTTATTGGGGGTTTTTAATTTGTTCTCTCTCTCTCTTTTTTTAGTTGCATGTCCAAGTCATTGTTCTGTTCTTTTTCTATTTTGTTGATGTAAGAATTTAGAGAAATAAATTTTTCCCTAAGTACTCCTTTGGCTGTATCCCATAAATTTTGGTATGTTGTCTCTTTGTTGTCATTCTCTTTAATGAAATTATTTTTTGTTTTTTTTATTTGTTCTTTGACCCACTTACTCCTTAGGATTAAAATATATGGTTTCCAGGGGCGGCTAGGTGGCGCAGTGAATAGAGCGCCGGCCCTGGAATCAGAAGGACCTGAGTTCGGAGCCGGCCTCCGACACTTAATCCGCACAAACAAAAACCTAGCCATGTAACCTTGGGCAAGTTACTTAACCCCAATTGCCCTAAAGGGGCGGCTAGGTGGCGCAGTGAGTAAGAGTGCCGGCCTCGGAGTTTGGATGACCCGAGATCAGACCCGGCCTCAGAAAATGAGCACCCACGCATAAATCAAATGACTAGCCGTGTAACCTTGAGCAAGTTACTTAACCCCAATTGCTTAAAAAAAAAATATATATATATATATATATGGTTTCCAGTTCATTTTTAATCTACTTTTCCACTGTCCTTTGTTGAATGTAATTTTCATTGCATTATGATCCAAAAAGAATAATATTTCTGCCTTTCTACATTGGATTCTAAAGTTTTTATGTCCTAATACATGATCAAAATTTGTGTAGGCGCCATGTGCTGCTGAGAATAAGGTATATTCCTTTCTGTTCCCATTGTTTTCTCCAAAGGCCTCTCATATTTAACTTTTCTGATATTCTATTTACCTTCTTAGTTTCTTTCTTGTTGATTCTTTGTGGATTTATTGAGTTTTGAGAGGGAACAGTTGAGGTCTCCCTCTAGTATAGTTTTGCTGTCTATTTCTTCCTATAACTCACTTAACTTCTCCTTTAAGAATTTGGATGCTAAGGGGCGGCTAGGTGGCGCAGTGAATAGAGTGTCGGCCCTGGAGTCAGAAGGACCTGAGTTCGGTTCCGGCCTCAGATACTTAATGCACACACAAACAAAAACCTAGCCGTGTGACCTTGGGCAAGTTACTTAACCCCAATTGCCCTCCAAAAAGCAAAAAAAAAAAAAAAAAAAAGAATTTGGATGCTATATGTTTGGTGCATATATGTTTAGTATTGATATTGTTTCGTTGTCTGTAGTACTTTTTAGCAAGATTTAATTTCCTTCCTTATCTTTTTAAAATTAAGTTAATTTTTCCTTTACTTTGAGATCAGAACTGCTACCCCTGCTTTTTTTACTTCACCTGAAGCATAATAAGATTCTCTTCCAACCTCTTACCTTTACTCTGTGAAGTCTCCACTTCAAGTGTGTTTCTTGTAAACAGCATGTTGTAGGATTCTGGTTTTTGATCCCCTCTGCTATCTGCAGCTTTTTATGGCACAGTTCATTCCATTCACATTCACAGTTATTATCACTAACTGTATATTTCCCTCCAACCAATTTTTTCCTTCTGTCTGACTTCTCTTTCCTTTCGCCCTTTCCCTGTTCACCAGTGTTTTGCTTCAGTCTGCCACCTGCCCTGACATGCCCTCCCTTCTGTCAGGCACTAACCACTCCTCCCTTTAGCTGCTCTCCTCTCTTCCTGCTTCCCTGTTGGGTAAGATAGATTTCTATATTCTACTGATTGTGTATATGATTCCCTCTTTGAGCCAGTACTGATGAGAGTATATTCAAATGATGCCCATCACCCACCCTCCCATCTCCCTCTCCACTGTAATAGGTCTTTTGAGCCTCTTCCTGCGAAATAATTTACCCCATTCTACCTTTCCCTTCCTTCTGTACCCAATGCACTCCTCTTTTTCACCCCTTAATTATTATGTCATTCCCTCAAATTCACATTATACCTATACCCTATGTCTGTATATATTCCTTCTAGCTGTACTATTAGTAATACATTTTTTGAGAATTACAAGTATCATCTTCTCATGTAGGGATGTAAACAGTTTATTTCTATTGAATGCCTTATTTTTTCTTTTCCCTTTTTACCTGCTTATGCTTCTCTTGGGTTTTGATATTAGAGATCAAATTTTGTTTATTTTTTAATTTTTTTGCTTTTTGGAGGGCAATTGGGATTAAGTGACTTGCCCAAGGTCACATGGCTAGTTTTGTGTTAAGTGTCTGAGGCCGGATTCGAACTCAGATCCTCCTGACTCCAGAGCTCATGCTCTATTCACTGCGCCACCTAGCCACCCCCAGAGATCAAATTTTTTTAAAAAAATATTTATTTATTTTTAGTTTTCAGCATTCATTTCCATAAGATTTTGAGTTACAATTTTTTCTCCCCATCTTTCCCTTACCCCGCACCCCAAAATAACAAGCCTACTGAATACCCCTTCTCCCAGTCTATTCTCTCTTATATCCTCCCCCATCTGTAGCAGCAAGCACCCCAATATCCCCAGGGTGACTGCCAACACAGGTTCTTAGATCTGCTTTTCAAAAGGAAAGCAACTCAAAATGGGTTAACAAGCTTACTTTAATCAAACAAACATACATCACCTAGTTCAGGGGAAAAAGGTCAGCACCCCGAACTTCAGAGTTACAGAACTTACAGATCAAACAGACAGGCTTCCAAACTGTCCTACCATTATATCAATACCAAATCACAGTTACCAGAGAGGGAAGCATCAACATCTGGGTTTTCAAAGCCGGGGGGCTCTCAACAACGGCTTCCCAGAGTCTCATCTGGTCAAATCACACAACACTTCTCAAAGTGAGCCCCAAAGCAAAGCCTCTCCTCAGGGTTTATATAGCCTTCTCCTGGCTCAGAGAATGTAACAACCTTCTGGACCCACTGCCCAATCACAAAGTATCAAGGTGTGGGCTTTCCTGAAAAACAAGCCTCCCACCACAGGCTCCAGGTGCACTTAAGCTAGGGGCAGGGAAGATCTTTAAATCTGCATTTCCATTACACCATCACCCCCCTAACTTTCTAGTAGGGCAGGATGGATTTCTGTACCCCAGTGCCTGTATATCTTATTTCCCAGTTGCATGTAAAAAGCAATTTTTAAAAAAACATTTGTTTTTAAAACTTTGAATTCTAGATATTTTTCCTTCTTCCCTCCTCACCTGCCCTCACTGGGAAGATAGGTTTTATTTATATCTATACACACACACACACACACACACACACACACACACACACACACACACACACTCATATATGTATGTATATATATACTCATATATATATTTTTCCTCATATATGTATATATATTCTCATATATGTATGTATATTCTCATATATATGTATGTGTGTATATATATACACACACACACATATGTATCCACATATATACATATGTATACATATATACATATATATTCCCTTCAACTATCCTCATACTGAGAAAAGTCTACAATGATCATTTTTCCATGTAGGAATGTAAATAGTTCAACTTTAATAAGTTCCTTATTATTTCTTTTTCCTGTTTACCTTCTCTTGCTTCTTGTATTTGGCAGTCAAATTTCTGTTCAGCTATGGTTTTTTCATCAAGAATGCTTGAAAATCCTCTATTTCATTGAATGACCATATTTTCCCCTGTAGCATTATACTCAGTTTTGCTGGGTAGGTGATTCTTGGTTTTAGTCCTAACTCCTTTGACCTCCAGAATATCATATTCCAAGCCCTTCTATCCCTTAATGTAGAAGCTGCTAGATCTTGTGTTATCCTGATTTTATTTCCACAATATTTGAATTTTTTTCTTCCTGACTGCAGTATTTTCTGCTTGACCTGGGAACTATGGAATTTGGCTGTAATATTCCTAGGAGTTTTCTTTTTGGGATCTTTTTCAAGAGGTGATCAGTGAATCCTTTTAATTTCTGTTTTGCCCTCTGGTTCTTAACTGTCAGGGCAGTTTTGCTTGATAATTTTTTGAAAGATGTTTTCTAGGCTCTTTTTTTGATCATGGCTTTCAGGTAGTCCAATAATTTTTAATTTATCTCTCCTGGATCTATTTTCTAGGTCAGTGGTTTTTCCAGTGAGATATTTCACATTGCCTCCTACTTTTTAATTTGTTTGGATCTGTTTTATAGTATCTTAATTTCTCATGAAGTCATTAGCTTCCAGTTGTTCCAATCTAATTTTTAAGGAGTTATTCTCTTAAGTGAGTTTATGAAATTCCTTTTCCATCTGGCAAATTGGGCTTTTTAAGGCATTCTTCTCCTCATTGGGTTTTTGAGCCTCTTTTGCCATTTGAGTTAGTCTGTTTTCTTCAGTGTATTTTTGGGTCTCCTTTAGCAGGCTGTTGACTCACTTTTCCTGATTTTCTTGCAGCATTCTCATTTCTCTTCCCAATTTTTCCTCTACTTTTCTTACTTGATTTTCAAAATCGTTCTTGAACTCCTCCATGGCCTGTAAGCAGTTCATATTTTTTTTGGAAGCTTTTGATGCAGGAGTTCTGACTTCATTGTCTTCTTCCCGTTCCATGCTTTGATCCTTTTTGACTCCAAAAAAGGATTCTATGGTCAGTGCTTCTTCTGTTAGCTCATATTGGCAGCCAGTTACTTGACTTTTGAGCTCTTTGCCATGGTAGAACTCTGCTTCCACAGTGGAGAGTATTTTGTCCCAAATCACTGGGGTTTTCACAGCTACCAGAGCTATTAGGAGGGCTCCCTCTCTACAGTTTGCCTTCTGGTTTTAGGATATCAGGGCAGTTTTCCTTGATGCTCTCCATTTCCTCCTTTTATTATGTCTTTCAAGTAGTCTAATGATTCTGATATTTTCTGTCCTGGATCTATTTTCCAAGTCATTTGTTTTTCCCATGAGGTATTTTACATTTCCATCTATTTTTTCATTCTTTTGAATTTGGTTGTTTTTGGTGTCTCATAAAAGTCATTAGCTTCCACTTGCTCAATTCTACTTTCTTTTCTGTTTGGCCAATTGTATTTTTTTTTTCTTAAACAATTGGGGTTAAGTAGCTTGCTCAAGGTTACACGGCCAGTCATTATTTGCATGTGGGTGCTCATTTTCTGAGGCCAGATCTGATCTTGGGTCATTCCAACTCCGAGGCCAGCGCTCTTACTCACTGCGCCACCTAGCTGCCCCTGGCCAATTGTGTTTTTTAAGGAGCTGTTGTCTTCAGTGGATTTTTTTTATCTCCTTTTCCATTTGGCCAATTCTACTTTTTAAGCAGTTGTTTTCTTTGACTGTTGACACTTTTTTCATAATTCTCTTTCATCCCTCCCATTTCTTTTCCCAGTTTTTCTTCTGCCTGTCTTATATGATTTTTAAGCTCCTTTTTTTTTTTAACCTCTTCCATGAGTTCTTTCTAGACTTGGGACAACTTCCTGCTTTTCTTTGTGGTTTTGCCCAAAGGTGTTTTGACATTGTTGTCCTCTTCTGAGTTTGTTTCTTTATCTTCCCTGTCACCATATTAATTTCCGGTTATCAGATTATTTTTTTTGTTCTTTTTTTGCTCATCTTTTTTGGCCTTTTTCATTTCTTTAAAATTTGAGCTCTTTTCCCAGGGTGGAAAGGGTACTGTTTTAGACTTCTTGTGACTGCAGGCTCTGACTGTTTACTGGTGCTGTGCTGATGTTGCCCTGTGGCATATGGTGGGACCCTTGTGCTGTGCTGAGAGGGTGGCATGGGGGTAACTGGCACTGCTAGAGGCTGTAGGGGTCTGGCAGTTTACCTGGTGCTGAGTTGGGGTCCCAGTGTTGATATCAGGTGTGTTCTGAGTCTAGTGGGGTGTTTCTGCATTTCCCTGGGAATACACTAAAGCATGTGGTTGTTCTCATAGCTGGTGTCTCCCCTTTCCCTTGTCTATGCTGAGAACACATATAGTGTCCTGATATTGACATTTACCTACTCTAGCACACTGAGGCTCAGGATCTCTCACAGATTTGCTGAGGTGCGGCTTGCTGCTGGCTTGCTGAGTGAGACAGACCTTTCCTGCTGATCTTCCCAAGTTTCTGGGGTTCAAGGATTGTTTTACCCCGTTTTTTTCTTGTTCTGCTTTTCCAGGATTTGTGTGGAGGTGCTATTTTATGGTTGTTTTGAGGTGAATATGGGAGAGTTACAGCATTTTATTGCTTACTCTGCCATCTTGCCTCCCAGAAGTCTGTATATATAAGAAATTTTTTTTTAATTGAAGAGTTCATGTACCCCTGATTTAGAACTCCTACTCTAAAGTTACTAACAGATTTTTATCTTTTTTTTAAGAAATCACCTCATTTACCACTGTATCCCTCCCTTACCTAGAGAGCCATTTCTTATAACAGAATAAAAAAAAAGGAAAAATTGACAGTGTAGCAAAACTAATCAACAGATCAATCAAGTCTGACAGAATATATAGTATTTAACATAGTTCTCTACCTCTGAAAAGAAGGGAGAAAGGTACATTCTCATACCTCCTCTTCAAGTCATGCTCAGTATCATAGATATGCAGTGTTGAGTTTCAAGTAGTGTTGTTCATTCCATTTACATTTCTGTAGTCATTGTGGAGTAATTTTCCTGGTTCTGCTTATTTCACTTAATATCAATTCATATGTCTTCCAGTGCTTCCTAAGAGTTATTGTTGCTTATGGTAATATGCCATCATGTTCATGTGCCATGTAGCATTCCTTAGTTCATCAGTATGGACATGGTACTATACATATCTTGGTGTGTATTGAAGTTTTTTTTTTAATCTCTGACCTTCTTTGGAGATAAAGTGCTGAGATCTCTGGGTCAAAGGGTATGGATATTTTTGTGACATTATTAATATAATTCTATATTCTTTCTAGAATGGTTGGACCAATGCACAGCTCTACCAATAGTTGCTTTAGTGTATGTCTCTCCACAATATCTTCAGTATTGACTCCACCTTTCCTCATCTTTGACAGTTTGCTTTGTGTGAGCTAAAACAGAGTTATTTTTTGGTGTTGCTTTAATTTTTGTTTTGGAGCAGTCTTTCATATGATTGTTAATAGTTTGCAGTTCTCCTTTTGATAACTGTTTGCTCTCAATTTTGACAGTTTATCCAATGGAGAATTGCTTAAGTAAAATCATTTTTTTTGCCCTAGTGTAGTGTGGCAGCTTGTAAAATTCTGCTTTGGTGATGGATCTTTGGGTGATGACAAGATAATTCTCTCTTCTTGTTGTACAGGATTGTACTTTCTTTATTGGCATTGGTGATCATTTACCTGTAAACTACTTCTTCTGTGAAATATTCTTTAGCTTTAGAGCAAATAATAAGTAAGTAACAAATAAAAAAGTCTTAAAAATTGATATAATTTAAAGACCATGATATACTCACGAGGGTACACATTTTACTCTTAACTTGGCCACCTGTTCTCATATTTGTGTCTCTCTGTGTGGGAATGTTGGCATTTTTCTGAAGCAGCAATAATTGAGTTCTTCTACCTTCACCTATCCCTTCCCTCTCTTCTACTTCTTCCTCTTCTATTCCCTGTATACTGATTTACCATGAGGAGTTGATAAAGGTAGAATAGAAATGAGATAGTGTGTTTCAAGTTTCTTTACTCTCGTTTTCTGATTTTTTTTCAGATCAAACCTGATTTCCCTTAGACCAAGGGATCAGTGGCATATGCTGATTTAAAGAATTAGTTTCATGTTATCATTGATACTATGCTAATTGTGATTTAGTCAGATGTGTATCCTTTTTCTGAGCTCTTAGCTAATGGGCAGGTGTCTTATATGTATAGGATGAAAACAGATGAGAAAAAGCACACAGAGGCATTGACTGAGTTTTACAAAGAGGGCTTGATTAGTTCTGCCCACAAGGATGTTTTATTTGGTTCAGCTCTCTCTGGGCAGCACAAAGAATATGATATAATTACTTACTTGGCCTTTCTTGAGTGTGAAAAGTGCTGAATTCTAGTTTGACAGGGATATTCTTTGGATGGGAGATAATTGAAAGCATTAAATCTGTGACTTGAGGAACATTGGCTATGTAGGAACAGTTGTGGAAAGGGAGTGAATGATGAGATGAGAATGACAATGATACAAGGAAAAAAAGCCATGCTTGGTTTTGAGGAAGGCTTGGGCGCCCTCTGGTGTTGCCTCTCGGGACATTTTTGCAATTCTGTTTTCAGTCTTAGTTGTAATGCTGGATCGAAGATCATAAATGTATAGTGGGAAGGAATTCAGAAACCATCTAGACTAATTCCCTCATTGTATAGATGAGGAACCTGAGGCCCAGGGCAGCTAAACAAGTTGCTCAAGGTCATGCAGATTGTAAGATTCAGAGATGAAATTCGAAGTCGTGTCATCCTGGCTTTATAGTTGGTGCTCTTTGGCCATCTTGTCCAACCTCTTTGTTTTACGGATGAAGAAACTTAACCTCTCACTCATGCTCACACAAGGTCATATTTGAATTTGAACAAGACCTCACAAGCAGTAATTGAAAGAGCGGGGACTTGAATAGGCGTCTGTCATTTATCCAAAAAATTGAGGTACAGAATGGAGTGGCAGTGAAGAAATATGTGTGTGTACATGTATGTACATGTATATGCTTAAGTGCGGTCTAACTGGCCGCTTCCCAAGCATATATGTGATGGATATGGCTTATTTCCTTTAGGTAGGGAAATCAATACCGTTGTATTTAGTTGAATTATGTTCTTTCCAAGAGAAAACAAACAGTGATTATTAAATAATCTTACCTTTTTTAATTGCCAATTTTTTTTGTCATAATTTCTTTTCACAGTGGAATATCAAACACTTTTGTTGGAAAGTCAAACCATCACTGTCATATGACTGCATATGAAAAAACCTTTCCTATTAAGCCTGTTACAAGTCCATCATGGAGTGGTTCATGTCGTCGTAATCTTTTAAGCCCAAAGAAAACCCAGAGGCGATATATTAGCACAGCAGAAGAGGTAAGAAAAGCTATTGAATGTCTTCCCTCACTCAGCTATCTGATATCCCAGTTTGTCTTTTTTCTCATCATTTTTGTTTTTTAAATTTTATTCTTATTTTTTATGATGTCTTTTGTTTTGAAATTACATTAATTTCTAAGTCTTTCCTCCCCTCCCTTATGTAGTGAGCCCTTTTTTTTTTCCCAAATGCTTTGTTAACTTCTGGTTTACATCATTCATTTCCATCAGATTTTGAGTTACAATTTCCCCCCCCACCATTTTTCCCCTACCCACCACCCCAGAATAACAGTCATACAGGATATCCCCTCAACCCATCAGCTCTCTCCCATCTCTTCTCCCATACCCCCTTCGACTTTTCCAGTAGGGCAAGGTGAATCGCCGAGCCCCATTGCCTGCACATCTTATCTCCCAATTATATGCAAAATAGTAATAGTATTAATCGTAGTATTTATATATTTTTAAATTGATTTTAAAAGGAAGATAAGCAACTCAGTATATGCTGAACATATGTAGCTATGCAAAACATTACCATAGTAGATATATTGTAAAAGACTGACTATATTTCCCTTCCTCCCATCCCACCTTCTACCTGGTCCACTCCCCACCTTGTTCCTCTCCCTTTTCAAAAGTGGGTGCTTCCAATTTCCCTCCCCCCCAGCCCGCCCTCCCCTCCACCACCTTCCCCTATCCCCCTCCCCCCCACACTCCTGTAGGGTGGGACACCCTATTTAGTATGCATGTCATTCTCTCCCTGGTCCAAATTCAGTGAGAATAAGGTTTTGCCTTTTTGCCTTCCTGTTGCTCCCCTCCTCTGCAACCACCTTCCCCTGCTTCCTCTACATGAGACAGTTCACCCCATTGTTTCTCCCCATTCCCCTTCACCACATTACTCTCTCACCTCTTAACCTCACCTTTTAAGTATCATCCCTTCCCATTAAATTTGACCTATGCCCTCTATCTATGTATACCTGAAAATATTTATACACACATTCACATATGTATTCATATGCCCATATACCCTTCTTCAACTATTTTCATACTGAGAAAAGTTTCATCAGTTACAGTTATCATTTTTCCATGTAGGAATGTAAATAGTTCAACTTTGATAAGGTCATAGTGATTTCTTTTCCCTGTTTACCTTCTCCAGCATCTCTTGCTTCTTGTATCTGAATGTCAGATTTTCTATTCAACTCTGGTTTTTTCCTCAAGAATTCTTGAAAGTCCTCTATTCCACTGAATGACCAAATTTTCCCCTGAAACATGATACTCAGTTTTGCTGGGTAGGTGATTCTTGGTTTTAATCCCAGGTCCTTTGACCTGTGGAATATCATATTCCATGCCCTTCGATTCCCAGTGTGGAAGCAGCCAGATCCTGTGTTATCCTGATTGTGTTTCCACAATATTGAAATTATTTCTTCCTGGCTGCTTGTAATATTCTCTTCTTGATCTGGGAATTCTGGAACCTGGCTACAATATTCCTAGGAGTTTTCTTTTTAGGATGTTTTTCAGGAGGTGATCTGTGGATTCTTTCAACCTCTATTTTGCCCTCTGGTTCTAAAATATCCAGGCAGTTCTCCTTGAGAATTTCTTGAAGGATGATTTCTAGATTCTTTCTTTGATCATGGTTTTCAGGTAGTTCAATAATTTTTAGATTGTCTCTCCTGCATCTATTTTCCAGGTCAGTGGTTTTTCCCATGAGATATTTCACATTCCCTTCTATTTTTTCATTTGTTTGGATCTGCTTAGTAGCATCTTGATTTCTCATAAAGTCACTGGCCTCCACTTGCTCCAATCTAATTCTGAAGGAATGAATCTCCTCAGTGAGCTTTTGAGATTCTTTTTCCATCTGGCAAATTTGGCTTTTTAAGGCATTCTTCTCCTCATTGCCTTTTTGAGCCTCTTTTGCCATTTGAGTTAGTCTTATTTTTAAAGGTGTTATTTTCTTCAGTCAGGCTGTTGACTCTCATTTCATACTTCTCTTGCATCCTCATTTCTCTTCCCAGTTCTTCCCCTACTTCTCTTATCTGCTTCTTAAGACCCTCTATGGCCTATAACCTGCTCATATTTTCATTTGGGGCTTCTGGTGCATGAGTTTTGACCTCCCAGTCCTCCTCCTGTTCCATGCTTTGATCCTCTTTGCCCCCAAAATAGGAGTCTAATGTTGCGTTTTTCTGTTTATTTTGTTTCCTTTGCCTAGTCATGTTACCACTCAATTACTTGACTTTTGGGCGTGTTGCCACTGTAGGACTTTGCCACCAGCCAGGGGAACTTCTGTCCCAAACATTGGGGTTTTCTCAACTTCTTGAGGTATTAGTTGGGTGGCCTCTATGAAGGCTGTGGCCTCCACACATTCTGGCAAGCTGGTCACACAACCCAAGACCTCCACCCCAGACCACAATTCAGATCCAAGAATGGTGAAGCAAGAGTGCTTACCCCCCAGACTGATCGCTGGATCCCCCTACAGTTCACAGGCCAGGAGCTGAAGCTGCAATGTGGCAAAGTGGCACAAGCTGTGCCGGCTCCTCAGCTTTCTCGCCCCCAGGGAGGGGGCATTCTCCCGACCAGTCCCAAAGTCCATAGGGCACTAACCTCTCATTTTGTCCTAGGCATCTATGTGTTGATAATTCTGGAAATGCCAGAGCTGCTGGTGTTCTAGGGTCCCTCCAGCCAGCTGCTGGTCTGGCCACCCTTGGGCTAAAACCTCGACTGACTCGAGCCTGGGCTTGGCTCCCAGAGCACTGCGCTGGCTCAGTGGGAGGTTAGCTTCTTTGTTTCATTTTGTGGGTTCTGGAGCTCCAGAGGTCGTTCAGAGTCCCCTTTTACATGATTTTAAAGTGGTGTGTGCTGGAGCTCTGCGGAAGTGCTGTTTCTACTCTGCCATCTTGACTCCACCCCCTAGTGAGCCCTTTCTTATGGTAAACAGTTAAAAAAGAGTTCAAAAATAAGTTCAGCAAAACCAACCAATAAATCATCTGTGTCTTGACAGTGTATACGGTGTTCTACACCTAGTCTTATTATCTCTTGATCCCCTCTGAGCTCAAGGTTGGTCATTATAATTATTCTTGTTCAGTTTTGTTTTCTTTTGTCCTTTTCATTTACATTGTTATACTCTTGTATATTGGTTTTCTGGTTCTGCTTACTTCATTTTATATCAGTTCATACAAATCTTTCTGTCTTTTTCTGAGTTCTTCATATTTCTCATTTCTTATAACACGGTCATTATATTATGTTCTCCTATCTCATTTTATATAGCCAATCTCTAGTTGGAGGGCATTGACTTTGTTTCCATTTATTTGATCCCACACAAAGTGCTGCAATGAATAATTTGGCTCCTCTGAGACCATTCTTTCTGCCTTTTATTTCCGTAGAGTATATGCCTAGCAGTAAAATTTCTGGGTCAAAGATTATGGATATTTTAATGACTTTCTTAGCATTGTTCTGTGTCTTTTTACAATGGTTAGAACAATTCACAACTCCACCAACACTGTATTAATATGTTTGTGTTCCTGCAGCCCTTTTAGTATTAGCCATTTCTCTCCTTTTTTCATCTTTGCCAATTTGCTGGGTGTAGATTTTGTTTTATATTTCTCTTACTAGTGATTTAGGGCAGTCTTTCATGTGATTGTTAATAGTTTGAAATTCTTTTGAAAACTTTTTACTCCAATCTTGGGGAAGTTCAGATAAGTTTATTGACATTTCATATCCATAGTTCTTTTGTAAAGCAGTTTGCATGCCTAGGTTTTTAATAAACTTTTCTTGAAGAAAGAAGCCTTTTTTTTCTCCAGCCATAGTTATGAAAGGTACCTAATCTCATTCCTTTCTGTTTTTATGGTATCATGTCCATCTTTCTAGCCTTCCTGTGTTTCTCCTATCTAATAACCATCCCAGCTGCCACTCACATTTTCTGAAGAAATCAAGGAGGTATTTTAGGCAAGTTCTTATTTTCTCTGTTGCCCCTATTTCTTTTATTTTTTCTTCTCACTTGATCAATGTTCCATATGTCAAATCATTCCCCTTCCCTCATTTAGGATCTTACTTTAACCTTGCCTCCTTTGAAACCTAATAGGCCAGGTGAGTTAGATGTCATCTCTGTTAAAGGACTTTCACTCTTGATCCATCTCTAAAAACTTCCAACGTAAAGAAAACGAAAAGAAGTGAAATCTAGTAGTCCCTGCCCCCCCAGCCCCTTGTTTCCCAAAAGGAGGAGAAGGGATATGTATGTGTATGTTTGTGTGTCGTCATACTTGAGAACGAGAACCTTTAGTTGTGACCGTGGACCGTTATGTTTCTCTGGATATCTTAAGTATTTTGTTCTGCATTCAATTTTTTATGGACATTCAGCAAATGTTAAACACCAAAAGCCTGTGTTTATGATTTAATTTTCAACTGCATGAAAGGAAGTATAGTATGCAGTTGATAAATACTTATTGAATATTTACTGTGTGTAAGGCTATGTGTTAGAGACAGTTATAAAGATATGTAAGGTATTATTATGTTTGTGTAATTTTTTTACAATTTTGAGAGTGATTTCACATACATTATCTTATGTAATCTTCATGACAACTTCTTGAGGTAGACAGATAGGTCCTACTTTTTGAGATGAACTATTGAAATTGAGACCAGTTAAGGGACTTAACCAAGGTCATACAGTGTGGTTTAATGGAAAGAGTTCTTGACTGAGTTTTTCAAGACCTGCATTCAAATCCTGCCTCCTACACTTTTTTGGGTAATAACTTTGAACAAGTCATTTACTTCTCTATACCTCAGTTTCTTCAGCTGTAAGGTTGGAGTGCTTGTACTCACTACCTCTTGGTTATTGTGAGAACTAAATTTAATAGTGTATGTGAAAGCAGTTTGTAAGTTTGTAAAATGTGATGCAAATGTAAGAAATTACTGTTAGTACTAGTAGTAGTTATATAAGAAAACCAGTAGTTTTTTGACTCCTTTCACTTTGCTACATTGTCTTACATTCTCTGGAGCATGGACCCTGTCCTCAAAGATCTAGTTGGAAAGAGAAGTCAAAAATAAGGGAAAAGTTAAATAGTGCCAATGGATATCACAAGACAAAAACCTGATTAATTACTAAATCTTTGTTTATAGATGGTGTGATTTCTGTTGGCTACCCCTAAAAATCAGAGGAAGTCGGGAGAGAAGGTATCAGAGGGCTAGCCTGAAAGAATAGTCAATCAATCAGTAAACTTTTATTAAATACCTACTATGTGTCAGTATTTAGTATTTAGCAAAATAAAAGGAGTAAAAAAAAACTAGTGGTTATCTCATATAACTACTACTAGTACTAAGTATTTAGCATTAAGTACCTACCATGCTAAGCTCTGGGGATACAAAAAATGTAGGAGATAATATCTGCACTCAAGTACTTCACAGTCTAATGGGTGTGTATGTTAAATAAATATATACAAAGAAGCTATATACAGGGTAACTAGGAAATAACTAACAGAGGGAAAACACTAGAATTAAGAGAGCTTTGGAAAGGCTTCCTGTGGAAGTTGGGGTTTTGTTCAGTTGTTTCCAGTCATGTCTGACTCTTTGTGACCCCATTTGGGATTTCCTTGGCAAAGATACTAGAATGGTTTGCCATTTCCTTCTCCAGATCATTTTCTAGATGAGGAAACTAAGGCAAACGGTTGAGTGACTAACCTAGAGTCACACAGCTATTAAGTATCTGAGACCAGATTTGAACTTAGGAAGATGAATCTTCCTGACTCCAGGCCCAGTGCTCTATCCACTGTACCACCTAAGAAGTCAGTAAGTGGAAATGAAGAGGGAGAGCATTTCAGACATAGAGGACAGTCAGAGGCTGGAGCTGAGAAATGTAGTATTTTCTTTGTGGAACAGTGAGGAAGTCATTATCACTGAATTGAAGAGTAGATGGTAGGGGAGGAAGATATAAGAATACTGGAAATGTAGGAAAGGGCTAGATTATGAAGGGCTTTGAATGGTAAACAGAGGAGATTCTATTTGATGCTGGAGACAATAGGGAGCCATTGGAGTTTATTGAATAGTGGGCAGTGTGGTTGGGCTTGAGTTTTAGGCAGCTTACTTTAGTGGCTAAGATGGACTGGAGTAGTGAGAGACTAGAAACAGGCAGATCCACCAGGAGGCTATTATAGTAGCCCAAGTGTGAGGTAATGAGGGCCTGCACTACAGTGGTGGCAGTGTCAGAGGAGAGAAGGGATCAGATATGAGAGATATTGCAGGGGTGAAACCAACAGGCCTTGGCAACAGATTGAAGGGGGATAGGTGGGGGGAGGAGTCAAGGATGACTGCTAGGTTGTAAACCTGAGGGACTGGGAGGAAAATGATGCCCTCTACAATAATAGGGGAGATAGGAGGAGAAGAAGGTTGGAGCAAAGATAATGAGTTCTCTTTTGGACATATTTATTTTAAAATGTCTATTGAACATCCAGTTTGAGATGTCTGAAAGACAGTTGGAGATGCAAGATTGAAAGTCAGTAGAGAGGTTGGGGCAGAATAAGAAGGCTTGAGAATTGTTGATACAGAGTTGGTAATTAAATCCATGGGAGCTGATAAGATCAGTAAGTGAAATAGTATTGAGAGAAAAAATTAGACTGCCCAGGACAAAACCCTTCGGGACGCTTAATGGTTAGCGGATATGCCCTGGATAATGATCCAGCAAAGAAGACTGAGAAGGAGAGATCAGACAGGTAGGAGAAGCAAGAGAGAGCGGAGTCCTGAAAACCTAGAGAGAAGAGTGTGAAGGAGGAGAGGGTGATCAGCAGTGTTAAAGGCTACAGAGAGGTCAAAGGGAATGGAGATTGAGCAAAGAACATTGGATTTGGCAGCCAAGAGATCATTGGTAACTTTGGGGAGAGCAATTTTGGTGTGGAACAATAAGGTGAGAAGCCACCTGTGAGGGTTAAAAGAGTGGGAGCCAGCAATACCATTACTAGGTCTGTATCCTCAGAAAAAGGAAAAGGACTTATATGTACACAAATACTTATAGCAGCTTTTTTGTGATGGTAAAGAATTGGAAACTGAGGGGATGCCTATCAGTTGGTGAATGGCTGAACAAGTTGTGATGGACTACTATTATCCTATAAGAAATGTCGAACAACTAAATCACTATTGATTAGAGAAATGCAAATTAAAACAACTCTGAGGTACCACCTCATACCTATCAGATTGGCTAATATGACAAAAAAGGAAAATTATAAGTGCTGGAGAAGATGTTGGAAAACTGGAACACTAATGTGTGTTGTTGGTGGGGTGGGAACTGATTCAGCCATTCTGGAGAGAATTTGGAACTATGCCCAAAAGGGCAACCAAACTCTGCATACTCCTTGATCCCACAGGTCTGTATCCCATAGAGATCATAAAAAAGGGGAAGAGGACCTACATGTGCAAAAATATTTATAGCAGCTCTGTTTGTGGTGACCAAGAATTGGAAATTGAGGGGATGCCCATCAACTGGTGAATGGATGAACAAGTTGTGGTATATGAATGTAATGGAATACTATTGTGCTATAAGAAACGAGTAGGTGGGGGCGGCTAGGTGGTACAGTGACTTGAGCACCGACCCTGGAGTCAGGAGGACCTGAGTTCAAATCCGAACTCAGACAACTTAACACAAAAGCTAGCCGTGTGACCTTGGGCAAGTCATTTAACCCCAACTGCCCTGCAAAAACAAAAACAAAAAAATAAAAAAAGAAATGAGCAGGCAGATTTTCAGAAAAACCCAGAAAGACTTACATGAACTGATACTGAGTGAAGTAAGTAGAACCAGAAGAACATTGTACACAGCAACAGCAACATTGTGTGATGATTAACTATGCTAGACTTAACTCTTCTCAGGAATACAATAATCCAAGACAATTCCAAAAGTGATGGAAAATGCTAACCACATCCAGAGAAAGAACTATGGAGTCTAAATGCAGATTGAGGCATACTATTTTCACTTTTTAAATTTTTTCTTTCTCATGCTTTTTCCCTTTTATTCTGATTCCTCTTTCACAATATGACTAATGTGGAAATATATTTAACATGATTGTACATGTATAACCTATATCAGATTGCTTGTTGTCTTTGGGGAGGGGGAGTGAAGGAAGGGAGGGAGAAAAATTTGAAACTCAAAATTTTACAAATATGATTGTTGAAAACTATCTTTACATATAATGTGGAAAAAAATAAAATACTATTAAGGAAAAAAAAGAAATATAGAGCAAGATGATTTCAGAAAAACCAAGGAAGACTTAATGAATTAATATAAAGTGAAGTGAGCGGAACCAAAGGAACATTGTACATGCTAACAATATTGTATGGTGATCAGCTGTGAATGACTTAACCATTCTGATCAATAGAATGACCCAAAACAGTTCTGAAGGACTTAGGTGAAAAATGCCTTCCACATCCAGAGAGAAAAACTGATGGAGTCTGAGTACAGATTGAAGCATAATTTTTTAACTTTATTTTTCTTACTTTGGGGGGATAATATAGCTAACATGGAAATGTTTTTCATGATTTCACATATATATTTGATATCATATATTTCTTGCCTTCTCAATTGGTGGGGAAAGGCTGGAAGAAAGGGGAGAATTTGGAACTCAGATTGTAAAAACAGATGCTAAAAGTAAATAAGAAATGGATTTAAAGAAAAAGAAGAGAGTGGGAGGAGAAAGAGTGAAGACATTTATTATAGACAGTTTTGAGGAGTTTAGCCGCCAAGAGCAGAAGAGATATGGGGAAATCGTTAACTGGGTAGAAGGATCAAGTGAAGTTTTTTTTCACAATGGGAAAAACATGGGCATGTTTGTAGGTAGGAGGGAGTGAACCAGTAAAGGGATTGAAGATAACTGAAAGTGTAGGGATGATGGAAGGGTCATTCTGTTGGAGGAGACCCAAAGGAATGAGATCACTTGAACAGGTGGAAGAATTAACCTTGGTAAAGAGGAAGGATGCATCATGTGGAAGAAAGGTAAAGGAAAAGGGAGATAGTGGTGTAAGTGATGAGTAAGCATGTAAGTGATGAGTCATCTAATTTCTGGAAAGTATTTGCTTATCTTAGAAATTAAATATAATGGAAGAATTAACTCTTTAGGTAAATGTCCTACTTTTTTATTTTAAATAATCTTTCTCAATTTAACACACACTCAAAAAAAAATCCATTTCTGTATGCAAATTAGAACAGAGAAAGAGGATAATGTGTGAAACCAAAAATCTCTATTATGTATAGATTGCTTTTTTTTTCAAAAGCATAAAGTAAATTAAATGTGTTAAACTTTCAGAGCTATCCTACTTTTCTGTGTTTCTCTCTGAACTTCCTTCTGCTCCCCTCTGCCTTTTTTTTTCTTTTTGGAGGGCGATTGGGGTTAAGTAACTTGCCCAAGGTCACAAGGCTAGGTTTTTTTGTTTGTGTATGTGTTAAATGTCTGAGGCCAGATCTGAACTCAGGTCCTTCTGACTCCAGGGCCGGCTCTCTACTCATTGCACCACCTAGCCGCCCCTCCCCTCTGCCTTTTTTAACATTGTACTGGGGGAAGTCAATATGTATACAGACAAATAAGTACCAGATAATTTGAAGAGGGAGCAGTAATTAAAAGGAAGTGACCTTTGAGCTTCTAAGAAAGTTAATGATCTTAAGGTGCTGAAGGGAAAAGGGCCTGTATTTTCGGCATGGAGTGTACAAAGGTAGCATAATTCCTGACTCTTTTTTCTTCCTTAGGATTCTGCCACAGTTTTGGCAGAACCTCCCAAACACTGCTTTCAGAAGTAAATACTTGACTCTTTTTTAATTTTCTTCACAGACAGTTCGAGAAGGAGAAAGAGAGATCTACAGACAGTTGCTACAGATGGTTACTGGAAAACAGTTTTCCACAGCCAAACCTACCACACATTTTCCTTTACACCTGTGAGTCACAGAAACACAAATTTCAAGTCAATCTGGTGCCACTGTTTAAGTTACTTGATATTGAGACTATATTCTTCTCTTGTTAGGTCTCGATGTCTCAGTTCCAATAAGAGTACTTTGGAGGATCCATTGTTTAAAGATTCAAACTCATATGCAGCTCAGATCATTGGCTCTGACACTCCATCAAGCAGTTCAGCCAGCATTTTAAATACCCGAGAACAGCTGTCCCACCCCACTACACCATTTCCCCAGCCTCCCTACCTTCCAGATGTTGCTACAAATGAATGCAAGAATTCTGATCTCCACAGTCAACCTCACCAACACCCGTCTCCTCCACATCAGCCAAATCACATACCAGCTCCAAATGCACAGTCTGAAGGTAAACCTATTGTTGTACAAATAGAATGTAACCTAGTACTTGGGTTTTTTTTGTTTGTTTGTTTTGTTTTGTTTTGTTTTTTGCCTAGTGTCTTAATTTCTACTCCCAAATTAGAAATATTCTTATAGTCCTGACTTAATTAGATCTGGAGGCTTATTAGCTACAGTATACCTTATGATTAAATAGACCTTAAAAAAACCCCAGAATTCCCCAATTTTTAAATAAAATATGAAAGGCAAATGACAAGAGACAAGCTGATAACAATTTATCTGTGCACATTTAGATGTATAACCTACTCTTGAAGTTATTTTTTTTAATAATGGGACTTGTCACTCAAAAATATCCATTGGTTCTGTGTTTAAGATTGATATGATTGATGGTTGTTCATGGTTATACTACTGAAGCACTATGGGATCCTTAGTGTTGACGGAGAGCAGTCTTGAAGTCTGAGCAATTAGAAAGAAAACACAAGCATACTTTAATAAGGCAGGGGAAGACAATGTGCTGGAGAGAGGATGGGGCAAGCCCTGGAGTCTGGAAGGGAGGCAGCAGTCTACATGAGAAAAAAGCATTTTGCTGGGAATCAAAGTAATCCTGTATCTGCCGTTTACTATCTAACATGACCAGGGGAAAATAACAGAACCTCTCTGGGTCTCAATTTCCCATTTTAAAATGAAGGGTTGGACTACCTAACCTTTAATGTTACTTCTAGCTCTGATGATCTTATGATGCTCCTATGACACTGGTTCAAGTCTTTTCTGTTTGTATATGGAAGAGATCATATTTGTTGATGTTTTTCAAATTCACAATACTTTTTAAAAAAATTTAAAAGGAAAAATAATTTAGCAAAACTAGCACCTCAGCCATATCAGACAGTATGTGTAATATTCCATACTCATACTCTTCTACCTCTGCAAAGAAGGGTGATAGGGACATACTCTTACCTCTTTCTGGGCTAAGCTTGGTCATTATAATTATACAGCATTCAGATTTTTTTGTTCCTTCTGCTTACATTATTGTAGTCATTGTGTATATTCTTTTACTGGTTCAGCTTTCTTTAAACATAAATTCATATCTCTTTCTGTGCTTCTCTGAATTCTTCATTGTTTGTTATGGCACAGTAATATTCCCTTATATTCCTGTGAACACAGTTTGCTTATCCATTTCCCAATCAATGAACATCTGCTTTGTTTCCAATTTTGTGCTATCACATGGCTTTTTTTCTTGTATGTAGGACCTTTCTATATTTTTTCTTGCAATACATTCCTAACAGTAGCATCTTTGGGTTAATGGTATGGATATTTTAGTTCCTTTCTTAGCATAATTCGAAATTGTTTTCTAGAATACTTTAGCCTGTTCACATCTTCAGCCCTTTCAGCATTGACTGTTTTCATTTTTTGGGTGTGAAGTGAAACTTCACAGTTGTTTTGATTTCTATCTGGAGATGCTGAGGTTTTATGTGTGTATTTATTCTTTACCCTGCTCCTTTACCGAACCTTCACTTGTCTCCATTTCTTTGCTCATTCTCTGGGGCTTTTTGGAGTAGAACATGTCTTTAACTAGTAGGCATACTCTTGTTTCTTCTTTACCAATGTTTATGCTTTTAACTTTTTTTCTCTTATTGCTATCACTAGCATTTGTAGAGCCATGTTAATTACAACAGGGAAAAGGGAGCATCCTTGCTTTGCTCCTTTTGTGGAAGAGATGTTAATTTCAGGATTTGCTTCTTTAATGTTTGTTTCTCTTAGTACATTATCTAGGCCCATGAGTTCTAAGCCTGCCCCTATGCCATATTAGTAGGAAGAGAGAAATGAAGGGAAAATTTTGAAAGAGCAAACTGATTATTTATTTCATCCTGGAAATTTATGCTGCAGGACTTTTCAGCTAGAAATTTAATATTTTCTGGCATTGGATCTGGTTCTTATCACTTTGTGAATTCATTAGCTCTTCAAACTCATCATAGTTTCATCCAACTTTGTTCCCTTTGTGGAACTGGAATATAGCCAAGTATGGGAACTTGCATTGTAGCTGATTAGAAAATGTAGTAAAGTGCTACATTGATTATTACTAATAATTACATGAGTAATTATTAATTCTTATTAATTGAGTGTTCTTTGTTTTTGTCTAGGATCAGACTCTGTCATTTTACTCAAGGTGAAAGATTCCCGAGCTCCTACTCACAGGTAAACTTTGGAAAGGTCCATGTTCTTGCTCTTATTAACACAAGTATGGATAGCAAACCAATAAGAATCCCTGTCCAACCACGAAGACTCCTGTGGTTGGAGTGAAGGCATAAGGAATATGAGGCAGCATTATCTGTTAGCTGTTAGGCTAATAATATTTTGGAAGACTAGGAGATTCACTATTTAACCCAATTGGTAAATATACATAGTTCTATACTGAGACTTTGTTCTCTTAAAATAGTTCTCATGAAGGAAGGGGTTATTGGGTTAGGGATGGCCTTCACTCCAATAGATATGAAGTTAAGTTGCTATCCTGTTTCTGTATGTATTCTGTTATATTGGATATATTTTTGGAGCCTTGTGATTTTCAGTAAATATCTGATTGGGTTAGGTAAATTTTAATTCAAATGGGATTTTTTTTCTTGTTCTTTTAATTTTACTTAAATTTTATATTGTTGTATTTTGGTTTTTACATAACCTTCATTTCTCAATATATTTATTTTTCCTTCCCCTTTCTTGAGAACCATTCTTCCTAAGAGAGTCAGATGGACTTTTGAGAGCCCATGTGTACATATATTTTCAAGAGAATATAAATACATTTGACTAACATGACATTTTTAAGAAATGGTGAAAAACTCATTTACTTTGAACCATGTGGGGAAGAGAGTAGTAGTTCCAGTTCAATTTATTTATCTTGGACTGGAATGTGCTTCCTCATATTATGTTGGTTTCATCTCTGACCCCGTGAAATAGTACTGACCTTTATTTCTTTGCCAAACTTTGGCCCTTGTCTCTTGATTTTATTAATATGTATACAGTTTAATCTATATGACTGTTTTCTTTTGATGGCCAATTATAGCTTTTTTTTTTTTTAAGACCTATGAATTTCACTGGTGTTGGAGGCCTTACTGTTAAGGAACTTTCTTGATCAGTGCAGATCAGTACCTTCTCTGTGTCATATGACTTTTAGAGAATTGTCTGGAAGCACTAAGAGATTAGATGTTTCACTCAGGATCACAAAGCCAGTGTGTGTTGGGGCAGGACTTCAACCCAGGACTTCCTGATTCTGAGGCCAGCTCTCTAATCACTATCCATGCTACCTTTCTGCCTAATTTTAATTATTTCATTTGATCTAAATGTCTTTTACTTTGCTTCTAAGTAGTCATGTTTAGTTCCATTTTAAATTCTTGGTTACTTAGTGGAACTATTTCCACTTTCCCATAAGCCTACTGTTCATTTGTCATATTTTCTTTTCCTCTTCCCTAGTCCTTCCTTCTTCCAGGCAGAGCTGTGGATCAAAGAATTGTAAGTTACTTATTTTTGGAATATTTTTCCTTTTTTTCTATCTATTTTTTTATCCAAGTAGCAAGCCAGTCATCTGGTTAGTCAATAAGAATTATTCAATTACACCATCAGTTGATTTTTTTAAAAATTCTACTGGAATTAAAGCATTTTAAGTATTTGGTTTTGTTAGATGTAAAATAATAGTTGAAGCCAAGTTCAATTGGAAAAGTATTTCAGTGTTAGTCATTATTTAGAAATGGAAAATACATGTACTTTTAGTTTTCACATTGGTAAATATAATGTACTAACATTTCAGAGATCCAGAGTAACTGGCAAAACTGCTAGAGTCTTTAGCACTCACTTTCCAAAACATATGCTAAATGTCTGGTGTTTTGTTTTTTTTTTTCAGAATTCTATACCAGGACTGATTCTTGTCCCAGAAACCCAGGCTTTAGAGACTCCATACATAGTTATTCCTCCAACCTGCTACCAGCCTTCCCACTTTTAGTAATGTTCCTTGCTGTCCTTCCCCACCCTCTTTGGTCCCTTGAGGGAAAAAACTAATATATTTTACCATAGTTTGCACACTCAGATTTTTTCTGCAAATACAAATTGTGTTGAAAACCATTGAGACTAATAGAAAGGAAAATATTTTAAACCATCTTCTTGGCTTCTTTTTGGCCCTGGGTACCTAGGATCATAGATAAAGAGCTAGAGAGGATCTCAGTCCATCTTTTCTAGCCTCTTTTTACAGTTGAGGAATTGTATGTAAATTTACGTAATTCATTTCATTTCTTAATATGCATTTCTTATTTAATTCTTAATATGCTTCTGAAATGTGTTCAGTGCTAAAGGGATGTCACTATTTACATAATCTTTTTTCAAATTCCTAGAACCAGCGTTTATGATTCTCGAGCACGGGAGAGATTACGTAAAATTGAAGAACAGAAAGCTCTGGCATTACAGCTTCAAAACCAGGTAAAGGGGATAGACTGTCAGCCCAGCCAAGCCCTTTTATAAAAGGGCATCTGGATTTGGGATGAAGTCTGTTGTAACAGCTTAGATGGTACATTGTATGTTAAGTCTATCAAATATTCTTCAGCCTGAAAAAACAGTAGAATAGTTTTTCTTTCTCTGTCCAGCTTGTACCACTGAGAGGTAGCAGGCCTAAGTACAGTGACTGCACAGCCCTCTGATTCAGAAGGTTTCTCTTTCAGAGACTGCAAGAACAAGAGCATTCTGTACATGACTCAATAGATCTGCATCTTCGAGTACCTCTTGAAAAGGAGATCCCGGTCACAGTCACCCAGGAAGAAGAGAAAGAGCCTAGTAAAGTGACTGATAGTGAAGATGAGTTCCCTGAAATCACAGAGGTGAGTTGTATCCAAGGGATATTTATGTACAGGCAGATATATCATGTTTTCTGCTACATTGGAAAGACAGAAGCCTATTTCAGAGAGCAAAAGAATAGAAGAATTTGGGTGGCTAGGTGGTGCAGTGAGTAGAGCACCGGCCCTGGAGTCAGGAGGTCCTTAGTTCAAATCTGGCCTCAGACACTTAACACAAAAACTAGCCATGTGACCTTGGGCAGGTCACTTAACCCCAATTACCCTACCTTCCCCCCTCCAAAAAGCAAAAAAAAGAAGAAGAAGAATAAAAGAATTTCTAGTATTTTATTTTTACTGCTCTTGCAGTGAAGTGTTACTTTTGAGCTTGAATTTACATTAGTGAACATTGAAGATGAATGATAGAGCCCTGATTTCTTTGAGGAACTTTATTAAAACACCCTTTATAAATGTTAGTCACACTTTTATTTTTATATCACATTAGCGTCCAAATAACTTTAACTCAGATTTGACCCAGGAAATCTCTTATTATTATCACAGTTGGTCAAAATTAACTTTGCCTTGTACTCTCAAATTAAACATTTAAATAAAAGCCTCAATGGATTTCTGTTGGTGAGATTCTAGGTCTCAGAAATATGCTTCTTTAAACAGCATAAGACAATTACTTGTTTGCCTTAAGACTGTGTACCATTTAAATGTACCTCCTCCCTCACCCTAAGATGTACTACCTTCCCTTCTCAGTGAGCCTTCCCCCTTAAAAAAGAATATAAGAAAAGAAAACTAGAAAGGGAAAAATCAGTTCAGCAAAACTAACCAACACATCAGCCAAGTATGAAATGTATTTTGTGTTCTTACATTCATAGTAGAAGAAGGAAGGTGTATTTTCTCCTCTCTCCTTCATGACCAAATTTCATTAAAATGATACCGCTTTTAGTTTCTTTTGGTGGTGTTCTTTCCATTTATGTTATTGTAGTTATTGTGTATATTGCTTTCCTGGTTCTTCTTATTTCACTTTTTTATCAGGTTATCTGATCATCATTAGGTCATAATCAGGACATGCTTCTCTGAATTCTATTCATTGTTTCTTATAGCTCAGAAATATTCTATTAGAGTTATATACCATAGTTTATTTAATCATTACCAAATTAGTGGCCATCTACTTTATTCCCAGTGCTACCAATGAATTTTTAATGTTTTAGGTATTTAAAGACTTTGGTTTCAAAGAATAAGGTAAAAAAATTTTGTATATTTTAATGAGCTACTAGTTAATCTATATTCCTCTTTACAAATTTTTGTCATTATCAAGTAAGTATATATCCTACATATATGTTATATTTTTTATCAGAAAAAAATAGTGCTCATAGGAAGTAAAAAAAATTTTAAAGGCTACTTTTCCCAGAGAACTTTCTAATTCTCTAACAAATATATTGTCTTACTGAAAATATTTTAGACTAGAGCATAAAACTAGAAGACTTGATGAACATTGAATGTTTGAAAGCAAAATTGGACTAGAGAATTGGAATGCTGTCTCAGGCTCAGATAGTAGTGTGAAACATCATCTGGCCCTCATGTAGAAGTCTGTCAGTCAATAAACTGGCATACCGACTTTGTGCCAGGCACTGTGCTAAGCACTGGGGATAGAAAGAATGACCAAAGAGAACCTCTGCTCTCTCTGCCCTCTGTGTGCTCTCAAGGAGCACATGGTTAATGGGGGAGACAAGATGCAAACAATTATGTGCAAACACACTCTATGTAGGATAAATGGGGAATACTCAATAAAAAGGGCAGGCATTAGAATGAAGGAATGTCAGAAAAGTCTTCCTTAAAAGATAGGTTTTAGCTAGGACTTGAAGGAAACCACGGGGCAGAAATTGAGCAGGGAGAGCATTTTGGGAATAGGAGAGAGCCAGGGAAAATTTCCGGAGATGGGAGATGTTGAAACTGTCTTGTTTCAAGAACAGTAAGGAGGCCCCTGTCATTCGATTGCAGAGTAAAGGAAAAGGATTATGTGAAGGGAAGGGGAGGAAAAGATACAACGGTGAACTCTTAAGTAGTCAGGGGGACTGCTGTAAAGGAACAAGAGTTAAAACATATTTTTAAAAAAGTTAAAACATAGGAGAGAAAGATGGGGAAATGTTCCTTTTCTTCTCAGTGAAGATTATAGACTAGAGGTGGTGGTGATGCTGATGTGGTGGAGGAAGACGAGGCGGCGGCGGCGGCACATGAATCAGTGGAGATTGTCTCTGACTGCAAAAGAAAAGACACTTATTTGATTGGTAACACCCTTTGGTTCTTTAGGAAATGGAGAAAGAAATAAAGAATGTGTTCCGTAATGGCAACCAGGATGAGGTTCTCAGCGAAGCATTCCGCCTGACTATCACCCGCAAGGACATTCAGACTCTCAATAATCTGAACTGGCTCAATGATGAGGTAATTTCTCATCTGTTTCAACATTAAACTCTTTTAGCCAAATGGAATGTTAGTGAATAGGCAACATGATATAAGAAGTAGATTCATAGACTAGCTTTGTTTTTCCCCTATTGGTAGAAATTGGAAGGAGGAACAGACATTTACTAAGTGCCCATAAAGCACTTTACAAATATTATTTCATTTAGTCTTCACAACTCTGGGAGGTAGGTGCTTATTATTAACCCCATTATATAGAAAAAGAAGCTGAGGCAGACAAAAGTTAAGTGACTTGCCCCGAGTCAACTTACAGCTGACTTAACAGCACTTACAACTAGCAAGTCACTGGGACCAGATTTGAACTCAAGATATTCCTTTCTCCTCCCCTTTCTGCCTGTAGTTGTTCCACTTCCTGACTCTGATCAGTTTTCTAAAACCTCTAGTAGTTTCATCTATCATCTTTTGAGCACGTATCACATGAGTCACTGTGTTTCTTCATCAGGTATTTCTGCTTTATAAGCAGAAATTCTACTTTACCATCTTTTTGGGGGGTTTTATTTCCTCCTCCTGTCCCTGAAGGGAGGTAAGTAAAGTGCTAGAAGTTAGTCACAAGAGGCCCAGGCTTGCCACTTTAACTCAGAATTTTGACCTGGAGAAACTCTTCTCGATTTCACACCAGGTCAGAATTGACTTTGCCATATCATTACTTTCAAGTTAAACATTTGAGCAGGGCTTTTATAGAAATCAGTTGCTGAGCATTCTAGGTATCAAAGATGTGCTCCTTAAAATAGTATAAGAGGATTATTTGTTAGCACTCTGAGACTACATAACATTTAAACATGCTTCCTCTCCTGTTCTAAGACCCACTGTGTACCAGCCTTCCTGATGTGGTTACATGACAAGAGTAAACAATCTAACAAATAAAACCCAATGAATTTGTTTAGAGATTTGTAACCAGTTACAATTGGATGTGTCCAGTGATGGGGCTGCTTAAAATAGTTGATGTCTAACCTAAAAGACATTGTAGAATTCTTTTGAAGTTGGTATACTGCTCTATCTCATGTTGTTAACAAGGAAGATTCACAGTTCTCTTAAGTCTTTTTTCACCAGAGCTCAGAACTTCACGTGAATTAGTGTACCTCCCAATCTCATTTTATCTGTCTTTCACCTAAGAAACTAGGGATTTTGAGACCAATGAAGAGAGCTGGGTTGAACATCTGTTCCTGATTATCCAGTTCTTAAGCTTACTTGGATGATTAGGGTCAAAGAGCTCCCAAGCCTCAGGATCTGGAGTAAGACTCAGTCCCAGCATGGTATGCCAAACCAGTTGAGTGTTTTTAGCGTTTTGTAGCACTGAATATAGTATACTTATACTTATCTGGGGTTTTTTAAAAAGACAGAATCTGGATATCTCCTGTCTTTTTAATAACCCTCAGATAAGTATCAAATTCTTGAATTTGAATCTTGACTCAGGTCAGTAGAGTCCTCAGGCTTTGATTGGATTGCATTGTGTCTTGTGCCCGCTACTTTGGGTACCATCTGGACCATGTCAGACTAGTTCTTTTTTCTGTTTTGCCACAGGACAGTTTACAAAATGTGCATATCAGTGGCACATCACTCTCTCCTTGTGGTATTTTGATTCATAGAAAGGTAAAGAAGTCTGAAACTCTCCTATTCCCAGGGATGCTAGTCTTGTGTATTAGAACTGTGGGCCAAGCAGTGTCCAAAAAAAAAAGAAAAAGTGTGACTTTCCCCAGTTCTTTTAGAGGTAGGGAACTAAGTATGGAACATCACAGATAATTTCCAATTTTTTTCAGTTTGTTTTGCTGAACTGCTCCCCTTTCCCCCCCATACACACACTTTTATTCTTTGTTATAAAGCAGCCATTCTCAAAAACCTTTTGGTCACAAGACCTCTTTGTACTCTTTAAAATTATATAGGACCTCACCCCAATGACCTTTTGTTTATATGGGTTATGTCTGTTGATATTTACTGTATTAGAAATTAAAACATCTTAGGATTAATGTGAAAATAGTCTTGATCTCATGGATCCCCTTAAAAAGTGTCTCAGAGACCCCCAAGGTCCCCAAACCATGTATTAAGAACTGCTGTTATAAAAGATGGCTCTCAGGGAGGGGAGATACATTGGGAAATGCGGATGATATAAAATCAAAAGATATTAGTAATTTATTTTCTAAAATAAACCTGTTGATATCATTGGGGAAGATGTGAACCAAAAACCAGTTAGCTGCCTCATTAATCTGAAAACTTTGGCTTGAAGACACTGATTTATGATTTTATTTTTATTTTATTTTTTTGTCCCTCTTTCCTTACTAGTGTTTGAGTAAACTGTGGCTAACAGGACCAAGGATTGTAGGTTTTTTGGTCATACTTGGAAAGAGCCTTCCAGGGGGCAGCAGTGAGTGGTGTATGAATCCAGTTCTTGCTGTTTGCTTTTTTCAATGAAAACCCTTACTGAAGAAGCATTTATTAGAGTTCTTTTTCATTTCCCTGTATTCTTGAGAGGCGTGGTTCTTCACACTCATGGAAAGCGGGTCAGGGCAGCTTGTGGTAGGGCATTATTTAGTGGAGGAGAATGGAAAATTGTTAAACATTTAGAGGGAGAAGGTAAGTTCCCTTGACTACTTCCCAACTCATCTACCTGGGACAATCCTCTTTGCCACAGATATATGGAAGACAGTTTGGAGCTCTTTTGCAGTGGAGGGAACGCCTGTCTTCTGAATAGTTTTATGAGCCTTGTCAGCCCTGAAGATAGGCACAAACGCCCAATATGAGTACTCTCTGGAGACTACCAGCAGAGCCAGGCATCTCGTCCTCATGCAATAGACGTTGGGGGAAGGAATGAACGATAATCACCTGGCATTTCTTTACCCACTTTGAAATACATCACTTCATTTCTAAATTAATGGTCTCTTTATTACCTTCTGAAATTTTCCTTTTCTCACTCCTTTTAAACAGGTATTTCTATTAACAAAGAATTCATAGCCTTTTTTAAAAAATTGCACCTTTCAGTGATTTATAGGTCTTTCTTCATAAGAAGAAGTGGCTGACAGGTATTATTCTCCCCATTTACAGATGGGAGAGCTGAGACCCAGGAAGGAGAAGGGAAGGCTCCCTCTGGTGCTGTGCGGAACTCACAGAAATTCAAACTTTGCACCTGAGAAGCTGTTGTGCCAAAAGTCATTCATTAAATCAGGAGTGGAAATCAGAACTCTTTTTTGCTCCATTTGTGCAAAAAGCCATTGGACCACTCCATCTCTGGGTGACTCCCTTAAAAGAGGCAGAGGCCACTACTAATGATCAAAGAGCAAAGCAAAAATATGAGCAAGTCCCTTGGACTCCTATGGCCTTTGCATTGGAGCAGGCTGGACATTCTGCCTCCTCTTTGTGCAGGGTAAATCTGCTTGCCAGAGTACCCGAGTTGGTTTGTGAAACATCATCTATATTAAGAAATTGATAGAAGTAATTCAGGCACTTAAGTGGAAGAACACCACTTGCCCCAGGCAAAAACAGATAAGCAATGGGTACTTTATTTCTCTATATAACCCAGTGCACTCCTGGGCATTTCATTTCTACCAGAAAAGCCAGAATGGTTAAAAGATTCTTCTCCCCCATCTAATTTCTGTCCTGGAGTGATCTAACTTCTATTTGTCATCTTCTACTAGGTTTTTTTTGGTGGTGGGGTTTTTTTGTTTTGGTTTTTTTTTTTGGTGGCAACTGGGTGCATTTTCTTTTCTGGTTATAATTTATGGATCTGAAATAATAACTACCAATGTTTGCAAAATGAGTCAGAACAAAAAAGCATTGGGAGTTTCAAATACTGCATTTCTTACTTTCCCCTAACAAGGAGTGACTATGGGGAAAAGGCTGTCTCACAATCGGCACAAGTTGGGAAGATTACATCTAGAACACACACAGCAGATGTTAACAATTCTGGAGCCCTAGCTGACTGGACAAATTAAATGTCTGCTTTGTAAATCTCATCTCTTGAAGTCAGTGATCACAGCTGTTGAATTCTCCAGCTATTGAGTTTCAAAGCATCCCTGTGCTGTAGAGGAAGTGTTACCATTCTATCATTAATTGGGAAAGCCAAGGAATGGACTTCACCAGAAGTCACATGATCTCTGTGACAATCAGTTCTAAAATCCTAAATGCTTGATTTCTCTTTGGTACCTGGAACTGTTCAGAACTATAAAAGTGGCAGATTGGCTGTGGACATGGACATGGGACTATTTCAGTTCCTCAGTGGGCAACAACTCTAAGTGGTGTGGAGGAAATCAAGCAAGGTAATGATAAAAGAGTAAATACAAACAGCTCTGAGGTTGTACCTCTCAACCGAAAAGGGTCAGAATGACAAAATATGGAGGTAGTCAAAGTTAGAAGGGCTTCAGGAAGACAAGCCAATTTACTAATATATAATTGATAAAGCTGAAATGAGGCCACATTTTCTGGAAAGCAATTTGAAATTATGCTGAGAAGTCACTAAGATGTCCATACCTTTGACCAAGAGATATGTTAAACAGCCCAAAGGTCAAAGACAGAAAGTCTACAATCTATACTAAAATATTCATAATATTTTTTGTGGTGTCAAAGAATTGGAAACAAAGTAGGTGTCCATTGGTTGGGAAACGGAGAAACTAAGTATAGTATATTAATATAATGGAATAATATCTGCTAAGAAGTGACAAATATGAAGAATTCAGAGCACTGAAAGACTTCTATTAATTGATGTACAGTGAAGTAAGCATGATCAAGATAAACAGTATACAAGACTACAATAATAGAACTGAAGAGAACAAGAAATCCCAAATTTAATACCACGTAATTACAGTGACCAGGCTTGATCCCTCAGGAGAATTGAGAAAGTGGACCAGTTTCCCTTTGTAGAAGTGTGGGGTCTTACAGTTGTGGAATATCACATGTGCCACCAGACTAGTCAATATGTTCCGTTTACTGAACTACTTTTCTTTTTCAATCTTTGTTTTGTGGGTTGGTTAGCCTGGTAGTGGAGGAGGGAAGCTACATTGAGAAAGTACTGTGATGTGACAACCAAAGGCATCAAAAATAAGTTTGAAAAACATTTAAGCCTCTTATTAAAAAAAATAAGAAAATCAAGAAGGGAAATGATCTGCAAGACACTAGGCTTCTTCACTAAGCAAAGGTTTTTCATATAGGATGAAAAGTGACTGAAAACTCTTGGAGTTGTACTTTTTTCTTGTTGTGGGGAGTCATTTTCCAAGAACTCATAAGGAGAAAAGAGAAGCCAGACAATTTAAGAGAACTATTACTCTGATGCTTGATGAATCCCTACTATGGGCTTACCACTGTAATTATATACCAGATAAAAAGATATTCACTGTGGTGGTCCTGAGGTAGCTCATAAACTACACTAGCCCAAAAGTTAATCTTCCCTGGACATTTTCTTAATGGTTTCCAAAGGGAACCCCAGATTAGTGAGGTCACTTCAGAAGTAATTAGAGAGGGGCTACTAGGTGGCACAGTGAATAGAGCACCGGCCCTGGAGTCAGGAGGACCTTACGTTCAAACCCAGCCTCAGACACTCAACACAAAAGCTAGTCGTGTGACCTTGGGCAAGTCACTTAACCCCAATTGACCTCCAAAAAGAAAAAAAAGAAGTAATTAGAGAGCTAATGTTGAAGTCCTTTGAAACAATAGCAGAAGGGTAGATCTGACAGTTTTTCCATGTGTATTTTCCTTAGAGAACAGTCTTATGGTATGCCAACTCTGCAAGTCAGGGCAATATAGAGCTCTTTCCTGACCTGTCTGTGCTATGTATTCCTGATACTTCAGCATGTTTATTTGAATAGAATTGAAGTAGCTATTTGTGGCCAAAGTGCCAAATGATAGTCAAGAACACGGAAGTTCAAATCTTAATTGTGAAACTGTGGATAAATCACTTAACCTCCAGCCTCAGTTTCCTCAGTTGTAAAATAAGCACAATAATCATATTGCCTACCTCCCAGGAATTTTGAGGGGATAATACACCATAAAGAGCTTTGTAAACGTTAAGGTATTCCATAAATGTTATTACTATTGGTGAACTAATAGCTTTTTGTGGGTCAAAAGTAATAGTAAACATTCTCTGATTTGGAGTTAGGCCTTGTTTCACAGCCCAGCTCTGCTGCTTGCTGCTTGTGTGAACTTAGCCAGGTCTCTTGACTTCTTTGGGTGTCACTTTCCTGTTGAGAAGATGGGCAAGAGTTTTGCTTTGATTTTGCAAATGAAAAAAATAAACTGAAGTTGAAAATCAGAAAGGACAAGTAAAAATAAAAATCTATAGGTGAGATCTGAAAGATGTGTTTCTTTCTTTTCTTAGGAATAAAATGCTACCCAGAGCTTCAGAACAATCTTTTCCTAAACATACTTCTATTCCCCTGCCATCTTATCAGTCACCTTACTTTTAGAACTAGACACTATACCTTGGAAAACTTAACCTCTTTAGCATCTCCCCACTTGCTACCAAAATTTATGCACCTTTCACATACCCCCATCCTTACTCTTTATAGTTCTTGAGCCATAATCAAATTGGTATTACTATTACTATTGAATACTCCCCTATATGAATTGTTTCCCTCTATTAGAATTTAAGTTTATTGAATGCCAAACTGTCTTCAAGGATGTTACTTTATGTTATCTTCATAATTTTGGTTACAAAACCAACCATCTTTGATTACAAAACCAACTGTCTTTGGTTTTGGTTTTATATCCTCAGCATTTAGCCCCATGGTTGGCGTATAGTAAAGCACTTAAGAAATGCTTTTTCATTCATTCATAGGGAAGGGAGCAGAGAAAATAAAATTGGAAAAAATGGGGGAAACAACTGTTTTAATGATATAAAATATTTTACTTCTAAATAAATGTATAGGAGAATACAGATTTGCATTCTGCAAGGCAAGGAGGATGCAAATTATAATAGACATTCATGTCAATATGAAATATGTCATAGGAAAAATATTGAGTTCTCTTTTAAAGAGTGACCTTTTGCCAAAATATGGTAGTACTTTTTTGTAGTATAAAGGATTGGTAACAAAATCAATGCCCATTGATTGGGGAATGACTAAACAAATTGTGATACATGAATGTAATATGATATTCTTGTGCTGGAAAATATGATTAATATAAAGAATAGAGAAGCATGGGAAAGCTCATATGAACTGATACAGTATAAAGTAAGAAGAACCAGGAAAACAATATACGTAATGATTGCAACAATGTAAATGGAAGGAAGAATAACAACTGAAAAAAACACACTTGGCTAAGGTTTTAGTTCATTTTGCCAAACTTTTTTTTCTTTTCTTCTTTGTTATTAGAGTTTACTGGGGAGAGATGTGATAGGGAAAAGAGGAAAGAGTTATTAGGAAATGAAAATCATATACAAGTAAATTATGTCAATTTTTTTAAAATAAAGATTTTTTTTTGTGTGTTTTAGTTTGACTGCTCTTAAAATCACAGAGAAACAAAACACTGTAAGCAAACCCCATTACTCCTAGACAGGATTGCATAGACAAGCAAAGTGTTTCCCACCAAGAATGTAAAAGTAAGTTGGGCATTGTGGCAAAGGCTACAAGGAAGTGGAAAAGAATACAAATCCAGGGAAAGATGGAAAATAGAAGCAAATCCTGCAAGCAACTTTCTAGTTCTTAAAAAGACAAAGCAAGCTTGGACATCAATGCTTAGAAGACTCAAATATTGAAGAAAGGGTTGTGGGTTTTGTTTTGTTTTTTTAACATCAGGAATATGTTCCCAAAAGGAGATTTAAGAAAATTTCCCTTTCATTCTAGGTTTCTTATCCCTTTGACCATTTAATTTTTCTTCATCCTCATCTCTTGTCTATGAGCTAGTTTATAGAATTATTTTTGTTTTCTGACTCTCCACTTGTTTTTTTGCATGATTGTATCTCAGTTGCATCAAGCAGTGACCTGAATAAAGGCCACCAAGCTTTCTCCCAGGTGTCTACAAGAGAGATAGTAACGTGTGGACATAATCCCAAAGGCAAATTAAGCCCTGACTTTAGATAAAGTCTCTGCCTTCTCAATTGAAAAAACTTGGTAAAAACATAAATAGAAAATTCGTGGGCAAGGGCTCCTTAAAAACACCATAGAAAACAGTGCATCCTGAAAGAGCTCTGTACTCTAGTTTTCTCAGACTTCAGCCCTGTTGTCCACTCTCTCAAACTCAAAATAGTCTGTATGGGTTAAACTCCTTATTCTTGAAGTGTTTCATTGAAGATGTAAAAGGAAAGAAGGGTGTGTGTGCATGCTGTGTGATATCTGCTTGACTACCCATATTGACAATGGTTCCTCCTTTTTTGGTAGGTGTATCAGAAGTGTTTCTTCTGCTTTTCTAAGTTTTGTTGATATCTTTCATCTTTACTTCATCTGTATTTCCCAGTATATTCCTACCCTTCTTCCTCCCCAAGGTCCACTTATAACAAAGAATAAAAAAGAGAGAAAAACAGTTCATCAGAACTAGCCAATACTTTGCGACTGATATTATATTTAGTGTTTTATACCCCTAGTCCCTCATCTCTTCCAAGAAGGGAGGGAAATACATTCTTTTATCTTATCTTTGGAACTGAGCTTAGTAACTAATTTCACAATATTCAATTTCAGTTGTTCCATTGATGCTCTTTCCAAGTGCATTCTAATAATTGTTCATATTGTTTCCTAGTTCTTATACTGTATGTGAGTTTAACAGGACTTGATCCAACACAGGTCTTTATTTATTTTATTCCCTACCTCCACCCTGACCACATCAAGCATTAAGTATTTTTAGGATTATTACCCTGAAGAAAACCACCACCTTCAAGAAAATTACACTGCAATATTGTATTAATAAGGCTTGTATTTTCAGTTATCTTTTACACTGTCAGGATAACATTGTAATAATGTTGTATATTGTTTCCTGGTTCTCTTTGCTTCACATTCTGTCAGTTCATACAAATTGTCCCATACTTTTCTGTTTCCCTCATATTCTTAGTTTCTTAATTACATTACATTCATTTACAATGATTTTTCAACACCTCTCAATAGGTACCCTACTTTGTTTCCAGTTTTTAAAGTATTTTAGTCTATATGAGACCTTTCTTCATTATTGACCTCCTTAGGGTGACTTTTATATAATTCCAAATTATTTTCCAGGGTGCTTTATAATTCACAGCTTCAGCAACATTTTATTAGTGAGCCTGTTTTTCTGCAACCCTTTCAACACTGACCATTCTTATTTTTTGTCATCATTGACAAATTGCTGATTGTGACATGAAACCTCAGAGCTGTTTTTGTTTGTCTCTTATTATTAGAGATTTGGATAAAAAGATTTTACTTTCTCTTTTTTAGAAAAACATTGGTATGTTTTGTTTTTATGTCACCTATGTTTCTCCCTATATTTCCTTCATCCCTCTCCCAGAGAGCCATCCTATATTAAAAAAAAAAGTTTCTTAAAAGAAAAAACAAAAGGAAGAAGAGATAAAATAAACAAAACTTGGCAGTAGTATACATTAAAAAAACTCCAAAAATAGATTCAATATTCCATCCCCGTGGACGTCCCATCTCTGCAAAAGAGTTGAGGGAAGTGTCTTCTAATATATTTTTGTTGAGGCCATGCTCGTTCTTTGTAATTTTGTAACACTCACTTTTAGCAAATGTTAACAGTGTTAACATTGACTTTCAGTTCTTTACACTTGTGTTTTTCTTATCATTGTGTATGGTGTTTTGGGAGTATTTTTTTTGCTTTGTTTGCTTTACTCTGCATCAGTTCGTGTAGATCTTTCCATGCTTCTCTGTTTCTGTCATAGTTGTTAGTTCTTGTTGACAATTAATATTCCATTACATGCATGCACTGCTGTTTGTTTTAGCCATTTCTCAAATGATGGGCATCTACTTTGTTTCCAGTTCTCTGCTACCACAAAAATGCCAGTGTATATGGAAACTTGCAACAACCTCCTTGGGATATATGCTGAGGCATAGAATCTGGGTCAAAGGAAATGGACATTTTAGTCACTTTATTTGCATAATCCAAATTGCTTTTCTGAATGGTTGAACAAGTTCACAGCCTCACCAAGAATACACTAGTGAGCCTGTTTTCCCACAACTTTAACTTAGACTATTCCCGTTCTAATCTCTGTCAGTTTGCTATGTGTTTAGGTGAAGTCCCAAGGTTGTTTTCTCTTCAGATTGGCTTTTCTCTTATTCTTGTGATTTGGAGCATTCTTTCATGTGATTGTTATTAGTTTATAATTCTTTTTTTGAGGAAAATGTGTTTATATCCTTTGACCATTTATCATAAAAGAATGCCTTTGGGTCTTACATATTTGTATTAGTTGCCTATATATCTTGAACATCAGGTCCTTATCAAGGCTATTTGAAACAAGAGATATTTCCCCCTCACTTGGCTGCTTCCATTGTCTTAGTTAAGTTAGTTTTGTTTTTTTTTCCCCTATAAATCCATTTTAATGTCCCTGTAATTGAGATGATGTATTTTATCTTTCATGATTGCCTTTATCCCTTGTTTGGTTAAAAATTGTCCCACTAGCCATAATTTGTAAAATTATGACTTTTTCCACAAATTTAAAAAAAATGATAATATATACCTTTTCTGTCTGAGTTGAGTACCTATTTATTTGGAATTTATATGGTCTAAGAGCTTGTTCTAAATGTGTGTGTGTGTGTGTGTGTGTGTGTGTGTGTGTGTGTGTGTGTGTGTGTGAGAAATGCTTTCTCATTTCCTCAGACCTTATCAAATAGGGTGTCATTCCCCAAGTAGTTTATGATCTTGGGTTAATTGAAGCCTAGGTTAATTAATTTCATTGTATTTGATTCTAGTCCAATCCATTGATTTGCTTGTCCATTTTTTAAATCAGTGTCAAATGATTTTGTTGATTATTACTTTACAATATGATTTTAGGTCTATAAGTAATAAGCCTCCTTTATCACTACTTTTTTCATTATTTATCTTCATATTATAAACTCTTTTATTTCTTTATAGATGAAGGATACCTGATCTTGTTCTTTTCTTTTTTCATAATATGTGTTAATATTCAGACCATGTATCTTATTTTGTTATATGGTATAAAATATTGGTCTAAACCTAAATTCTGCTCACTTGCTTTTAAATATTTCCAAATTCTTATCAAATAGTTTGTATTGTTCATGATTGTCCCTGCCTTTGTCAAAACTGTTACTCAGAGGTCAGAGGAACAATAAACTACAAAAACAGCAAATGAACCACAGAGAATCTTACTGATGTTTCAGCAGGAAGCATTAACTTTTACACTGTGTGTAGATTTGCTAGGGTTGATCCAACATTGGCCCTTATTTTCACAACTCTTCCTCCCCTTGCACCCTGCCCCCCTCATCCTAGTTATACATCACACATTCAGTATTTTTAGGATTATTACCCTGAAGATAATTGGTACCTTCAAGAAGAGCTACCTTGCAATATTATTTCAATAAAACTTGTATTTTCATTTATCTTCTACAATGTTAGGGTAATGTTGTTGCTTTTGGGTCCCCTTGTCACTTCCATTCTCAATACTTTTCTTTCTGTATCATTTTGTATACAGGCATCCAGTATTCATATGATACTTTATCTTGTCATATTACCTAAGAAGTATGTATTAGTATTTGGTTTCTAGCTACTTTATTAATTTCACTTAAAAAAACTTGAATGGAAAGAGGCTAAATATTGGAAATTCAGATTCTATACAAAGTTTAAGGGAGATTATATTTAATGACTACTAAAATTCTTTTGGGCACTACACAGACTTGTAGCTTTAGGGCCTTCTGGGCCCATTGCTGCTTGATCTTTCTTAGATCTATGGGCAGTATGATGTCCTTGCCCAGCCCATTTTCCCTACAGCCCCCACCCACTATTGCGGTTTGCCAGCTACTGCCCAGCCATCTGCATCAGTATTGCTTTTCTCTAGGCAATGTTCCTTACTGCCTGCCTCAGTATATAGTCGCCTACTGTTGTTGGCTTAAAGGGCAGTAGCTCACTGCTTTGGCATCCTGGTGTGTAAATATTTGTCAAAGGGTGGGGGTGTTTTCCCATTCCCCAAAAAGCATTCTGAAAAAGTCCCTGTTTTCTTAGTCATATTTCCAGGCTGTGGGTCAGGCAGCCCATTCATTCCTTGGCTGTTGGCAGACACTGGCCTGGCCTCAGCTGGCCATAAGCAGCATGCAGCAGCCTTCCACACTATCACCTTAAAGCTTCTGTACAAGGGAGTTCTGGATTCATGGGGAATAGTGGGAAATGTGTTCACTGTGAGGGAAACATTGCTTCCTTCATTGAAGGAGTCATACATCTTTCCCATATAAGTTTCCTGCCTCTTTCACTCCAATTTGATATTGGGTGCATGAACAGGATCAGAAAAATGGGAAAAGCTAACTAAGCAGGCTCACTGGGGACTTTGAGTAGCACTTAGATATATACTAATGTTTTCATTTCAGATGAGGTAGAAATTATCTCTATGCCATGTTTTATCTTTCCTATATCAAATTAGTGTTAATGGTGTCTCCATCATGTACTTTGAATTGGTTTTTCAGTATCAGTGATGGATTTACACTGGGACATCCACACTGTCACCTAGTTTTCCTTTGCAAGGTGGTTGACTAAATTGAGGTGTGTAGTTATGGAGCAGAATATATATTGTCTTTGGGCAGAATTGAGCTTTTGATCTTGACCTCATTAGGACCATTCTTTAATAAGCATGAGCTTAAGTTATATTGAAGATTTATTTTAATTGTCAGCACAGCCCCAGTTGATTAAAGTGACTGTTAATGTGCCAGATTAATTCACATGTACTTTTCTTTTTGCTCCCTTACCAACTTTCTCCAAATCTTAGTTTCTAAAGTAACTTCATCCCCGTTCTCCATTGACTCTTCCCAGCCCCTGCATCCTTTTATGTCTGTCTTCTAGTACAGTCATTTTGTCCTTCTCTGTCTCTGTCTCTGTCTGTCTGTCTGTCTCTCTCTCTCTCTCACACACACACACACACACACACACACACACGTGTGCACGCTTTCCTTCCTTTCTGTGCCATGTTGCCACTAACTAGCCTTCATCTTCTTGGTCAGAAATTGGTAAAGAATGTGAGGGACCTTGAATGTCTTTACAGAACAAGGGCATTAAATTGATTGGGACAGCATACTACAGTTGTTAGTACACAAGTGCTTTTTTCTGTATACAGCATCACTTTTTAAAACAGTTTATAACGTTTATACAAACTTTCTTTCTTCCCTAGATCATCAATTTCTATATGAATATGATAATGGAACGAAGTAAAGAAAAGGGAATGCCAAGCGTCCATGCATTTAATACCTTTTTTTTTACCAAATTAAAAACGGCTGGGTATCAGGCAGTGAAACGGTGGACAAAGAAAGTGGACGTATTCTCTGTGGACATTCTTTTGGTACCTATTCACCTGGGAGTACACTGGTGTTTAGCGGTGAGAACCTTTGATGAATTTTAAGAGAAACATGGACATGAAGAGTGAATAGTGGTTCTTCATCTTCACTTGGGACCAGGAAGAAATTAGAATGACCTTTAGGAGAAGGGTTACAGATTGGAGAGAAGGAAGACCTTCTGTCAGGATTAGGTGACACTAGAAAACTTTGAAGAAAACTATAATTTTCTTTGGTGGGGATTAAAAACAAAGAGGAAGAGAGCAGCTAGGTGAGTTGCAGGATAAAGTGAGGACCAAAAAGACTTCTCAGGAGTACTGTACCAGAGGGTCTGTGACTCTTATTTCCTGACTGAATCTGGGATCATAATTCATCATGCATGCCTACTGATTTAATGATTTTATATGACTAAGTATTAGTCATATAATTAATTCAGCACATTTGTGAAATTGCCCAAATTTTTTCAAGTTGGAAAGCAAAACCTTTCATAGCTCACTGTTCATTTTTGTATTGTTTTTAAAAAATTTATTAAATACGTACAGCATGCAAAGCAATGTAAATTATAGTGCTTGAGAAAATACAAAGATAAGGGGTGGCTAGGTGGCACAGTGAATAGAGGCCCTGGAGTCAGGAGGACCTGAGTTCAAATACGACTTCAGACACTTAACACTTACTAGCCATGTGACCTTGGGCAAGTCACTTAACCCCAATTGCCCTGCCTTCCCCCCCTCCAAAAAAAAAAAACAGAAAAAAGAAAATACAAAGATAAATAATATAGCCCCTGCTCTCATAGAACTTTCAGTCTAGTAAGGAAAATAAGACATGTATACACATAACCATAATATAAGATAAAATGTTGGTAGGTGCTTAAGAGAGACAAAATACCATAGTTCCGAGGACAAAACTATTCTTTATGTAGGGAACATCAGAGGAGGTGTGGTGGCAGAAAGAACAGAACCCAGTATCAATCAGCAGATATTAAGCACCTACTGTATGTCAGGCACTGTGCTAAGTGTGGGGTATCACCTTTGATCACTGGCACAGTTAATCACATTACTATCACTTGGCTATCCTGTTAGGCACAGTGGTCCCAGTGATGCTTTTGTCAGGTTGTTTTGTTTTTTTTTCCTCATTGATCCATGTTTTGTAATTGGAAAAAATTAAGGTCCATAGAGAAACTTGGATTAGCTCAGGCTTTACCTTGGGCTCTTACTGCCTTCTGTCACTCAGACAGGAATACAGTGTTACCTAGCTGGTGACTTACAAAGTGCCTGGGTAGGGAAAGTTCAGGAAGCATGTTCTGTTCACTTTGTAAACACAATTTTTTCTTACTCCTAGGTAATAGACTTCAGGAAGAAGTATATCACCTATTATGATTCAATGGGTGGAATAAACAGTGAAGCTTGCAGAATCTTGCTGTAAGTAGGGAACTTTCAACAGAGAGAATTAGATATCAGATTGTATGTGTAGTGTTTTCTAACACTAGAATTATTAGAAAATTAGGAGAATGTGTCTGGTAAACCATATATTCATTTTTCATTGAAAATTGGGGTAATGAAATGAATGCAAAATTAGTGTATATATGTATATGTGTGTATATAAATATCTGTTTATACACACATATATGCAAGTACGTATGTGTATGTATTCCACATATTTAATATGTTTGTATATGTGTATCTATATATGTATATACACGTGCATACACATAAACATACGTGTGTGTGTGTGTGTGTGTGTGTGTGTGTGTGTGTGTGTGTGTGTTTATTGTGGTATGATGGATGACACCTAGATTCAGGGTCAGGAAGACCTAAGTTAAAGTTCCACCTCAGATACATATTGACTCTTTGTTCCTGGGCAAGTCATTTAAACTTTTTTTTTTTTTAAAGCAGTTGGGGTTAAGTAACTTGCTCAAGGTTACATGGCTAGTCATTATTTATGTGTGGGTGCTCATTTTCTGAGGCTGGATTTGATCTCGGGTCATCCCAACTCCGAGGCCGGCGTTCTTACTCACTGCTCCACCTAGCCTCCCCCATTTAAACTCTTTAAGTATCTCAGGCAGCTCCCCAAGCTGAGTTGAAGAGCAGATGCCCTGTTGTACCAGTAGAGAGAATCCTCATTGGGAATTCTCTATACCAGTGAAATTACAGATTCCATTCCCAAAAAAAACCTGTATATCTAAGTAAAATTTAATAACAATATAGTAATAACAATAATATTACAAATTCAGCTGGATGGGGAGAAACCAGGAAATAACTGCTACAGTATACCAAATCAGAAACTAATTAGAAATGATCTTAGGGCTCCTACTTTGTTAGATTGGAAAGATTAATTAGCATCATTTATCAAGCATCTGCTATGTTTCAGACACTTTGGTAGGTGCTAAGGCTACAAAAACAAAAGTGAAATAGCTTCTGCCCTCAGGGTGTTTACAGTCTTGTGAGGGGAGGCAAGTTTATATCTAAGTTTATGCAAAATAGGTACAATAATTTGCATTGCATGGGGATGATCAGGAAACACTTCATGTCAGAGGTGGTGCTTAATCAAATCATAAGGTTGAGAGATATAGGAAAGAAAGTGTAGACAGCTTTGGTTGTGCAAGAAGATGATTCAGAAGATACTAGGATCTCCTGAGAGATTTTTAAGGATGGAAGAGGCTTAGGTATGTTTTCAGGCAGCAGAGGAGGAATAAGTAGATAGGGAGATATAAAAGATAAAAGGAAGATAGAGGAGAAGACCATAGGGGTACTTTGCTGAAGAAGACAGGAAGAGATGGGATCATGTAAAGGGTTGACCTTTATGAGGAGAAAGGCCATCTCTTCATCAGAGATAAAGGAGGAAAGAATGGAGAATGATGTCAAGGGGTTTTGAGATGTAGAGAAGAAAAGAGGGAGCTCATGGCAAATGGCCTCAGTTTTCTCAGTGGATGACATGAAGCAGTGTCTTCAGTTGTGAAGGTGGGTAGAGGGGTTGGTGTGAGAGTTTGAGGAGAGTTTGGAAAATTGCTATAGTGAATAAAATAGATAAAATTACAAATTATTATTGGCCCTAGCCATCATAGTTATATGACTTCCTCTAGCTCCATTCAGCAGGTTCTGAATAGGGAGATTGTGGGAGTGATCCAAGATTAGGTTTATAAAGAATAATCAGTGACAGGGAAGGAATACAAAAGATTCAAGAGTTGAAGAAAGTATAGTGTTGAACTAGTCAAGTAAAGGGTCAAGATTGAGAAGGGAAAAAAGTGAAGCCAGGGCAGGGGGTATGGCCAGAGAGAGTCCTGAGGAGTGGAGAGATTGGAGGCCGTAGCGAAAACTGTAAGTTTGATAGGAATAAAGCATTGAGAGGTCAGGTTATGATTGGAATAAAAGAATTTCATAGTTCTTGGTCATAGAAGTCTTACAGTTGTGGATGATGATAAGACCAAGAGTATGACCAAAGGTGGAGTGGAACAACAGATCATGGGAGTTGAGTAAGTTAAGAATGGGGAGGTTAGGGGTGGCTAGGTGGTGCAGTGAATAGAGCACCAGCCCTGGAGTCTGGAGGATCTGAGTTCAAATTCGGCCTCAGACACTTAGCACTTCCTAGCTGTGTGACTTTGGGCAAGTCACTTAACCCCGTTTGCCCTGTCTTCCCGTCTCCAAGAAGCAAAAAAATGAAGAAGAAAAAAAAAAAGAAGAATGGGGAGATTTAGAGTGTTTGAGAGAACATCAGCATCTAGGTTCAGTGTTCTTTGGTCTTTTGAATCTAAATAACGGTTTACGGTTCTTTCCTCCATATATCATTTCCCTTGTTGCCCTGTTAGCTGGAGTGAGTTAGAGTTCAGAGTTAATTTCTTTTACAAGATGAATAGTAATAGTGTACAAAGCTATCCTAATCAATGTCATTGACCACCCAGACATTTCTAGAAATGTAGCTCTTACCACATGCCCCCTGAATTCAAAAGGACTAAACTAACTGAAAAGAAGTAGCAATTCATTCTTTAATACTAATGAGAAAGGGGAGATCGTATCTGACTCATCTCTATCTTTGGTCACATGGAGGATACAAGTTTGGTTCTTAAGCATCTTGTGCAATTTGAAAGGTAGACAGTGCTCCCAAGATTCCCAGAGAAAGCATAGCAATTCTTGGGTTCCACTCAGTCCACTAAGCCCCAGCTCAGAAATGGCATCATCTATTTCATCTGAGAAGTTAGATTCTTACTGTATAGACAACAGAACTGTTTGGAAAATAGAGAGCTGTGATATTAAAGCTGGAAGGACCCTGGATTCAGCCCAAATCTCTCATTTTTATCTTTCTCTTTCAACTCCTGTAGGCAGTACCTAAAGCAAGAGAGCCTTGACAAGAAAAGGAAAGAATTTGATACCAATGGCTGGCTTCTCTTCAGCAAGAAAAGCCAGGTATGTTGCTTCCTGTTCCGTTGTGGCATCCTAGAAGCCCTGATACTGGGGCCACTAGCTTAATTCCCCAGCAGGCCTCCTCTCTGTTCTTGGGGTCAGGTACTGGGTCCCCAAACTCCTTACCTTATTGGCTAAGATGATCACCACCAAGGTCAGAGCAATTAATAGAGTTATTGAGGATTTCATCCCAGGTTAGATCTTCTCGGGGATCAGTCAGCCTGAACTGGTACCAGTTTAAATGCTGGTTAAGTGGGGCTGTTTAAGCACAAGGAATTCAGTTCTGTTACAAGTTTAAAAATATATAAAGTCACAATTTTCTGTTTCTTTCTTAAGGAAAGGACAATATGAACTCTAACAACCTAGAAAAATACCTTTTGTGTGTCTACCTCTGGAGGCCCCCTTAAATCCAGGAGTAGAGGAATATGAGCAATCAAATGAGTGTCAGTTGTTTCTCTTTCAGGAAATTCCTCAGCAGATGAATGGGAGTGACTGTGGGATGTTTGCCTGTAAATATGCTGATTGCATTACCAAAGATAGACCAATCAATTTCACACAGGTGAGTGGAGGAAGTCATGGGGAAGGAGGTCTGTAAATCCTTCCTTCAGGCTGCCCCCAAACCCAACACATACACACACACACACACTCTCTCTCTCTCTCTCTCTCTCTCTCTCTCTCTCTCTCTCTCTCTCTCTCTCTGCTCTAGGCATTAACATGACCTTTAACATACATCAGCCTGTAAGTTATAACATAGTACTCACTGGTTATTTCAGATAATATAGGCTTAAAGATTCATGAGTGAGACAAAGTAAGCCCAAAGTTTTTCATTTAGGGACACAACTCTTGTTATAGATTGGGAACTTTAGATTTAATCAGAACCTCTTCTCTTTCTTCCCAGCCCCATTCCCCCCCCCCAACCCCCCACACACAAATCAAAAAGATAAGACCAGTGGGTTTGGTTTTATTTGAGGTTTTGGCATATGACTTCAAGCTAGGTTGGAAAAAGCCTTACCTCAACTTCCTTTGGAACCTCAATTAATTCATGGGTCTCTTCCTCTTATATTTAGATATATATTTTTATATATTATAAATAGCATTTTAAAGTCATTTTGTCTCTACCTTGGCCTCTGAATGTCCATGGAGATAAGTGTGACACATTACTAAAAATCTAATCTTACTTTGTTGAGATAGGAAACTTCAAATAACAAATTACTTAGGGTGTTATGTAAAGAAATGGGAGCCAATCAGAAAATTTTTAAGTAATATAACATGGAAAAGACATACAAAACATGTGAATTAAAAGTAGAATTCAGACTTGAGAAGAATGAGCAAAAGACCAAGAGCCTTTGGACAGTAACACAAAGAGTTATATGATGCCTGAGGAGTCTGTGTTTGAGTGTGTGAGTATTATAGAATGGAGAACTCAGAGATGACTTCATAGAAGAGGTGGTATTTGAGTTGGACTTAAAAGAATGCATTTAAACAGAAAAGAATGCATTTAAACAGAAAACAAGAGATGGGAAGGACATAGAAAGCAGTTTGAACAGAGGCCAGAAAAGCCCAGGGAGTGTTTGGAGGACAGAGAATAGTCCAGTTTGACGAGTGTTTATGGGACTTGGAGGGGAATGATGGGAGATAAGCTTGGAGAAGTAGGATGACTTCTCATTATGGAAGGACTTCACTGCCAGGCAAAATGGTTTGAACTTTATTCAGTTGGTTATAGGGAACCACTGAAGATTTTTGAACAAGGAAATGACATTACCAGACCTGTACATAATAAAGCACATGTTGGTCAGCAGGATTGCAAAAGGATTAGAAGAGGGAGAGCTTAAAAGTAGAGTAGATTTGTAAGGAGGCTGCTGCAGTAGTCAAGGTGGGCAGTAATGAAGTCTTATACTAGTATGGTAGCAGTAGGAATAGAGAGGAAGAAATGAATGGGAACGAGGTTTTGGAAGGAGACAGGACTTGGTAAGTAATTATATATAAGAAATAAAGGAATGATAATAACAAAAAATTTGATTTAAAAACCAAAAAATAAGGGAGGTGGAAATTTGACTCAAAAGTAATACCAAAATTTTGAACCTAGAAGACTGAGTGAATATTTGTTCCACAAATAGAAATGAAGAAGTTAGAAGGAGGATTGAGTACATGGGAAAAGATAATAAACTCCACTTTGGACATGTTAGGTTTGAGGTGTTAATAGGGCATCTAGTAAAGATGACTTTCTGGCCATTGAAGATGTGAATATGAAGATCAAAAGAGAGATCAGGCATACAGACAGGTATTTGAAAGTCAACTGCATTGAATTGAAACCAGAGTAAATCACAATGCGAAGGGAAAGGCTATAGAAATAAAAGAGGGCTAAGGGGGCAGAGGACTGGCTAGAGAGAAACAGGAGAAAAGTATATTTCCTTTGAAACCATTGGGGAAAAGGCGCCAGAATTTTGACTACCCCAAAGGCAGTACTCAGCAGTGTCAAATGCTGCAGAGAGGTTAGGAAGAATGAAGATTTGGCCTTAATTGAAATGTAATTGGTTGAAATTAAAAAGATGGTTTCAGTAGAGGGGGAAGCCGGATTGTTAGATGTTAAGGAGAGAGAGCAGTGAGGAAGAGATCAAGGCATCCAATATAGACAACTTATTCCAGAAGTTTGGCAATGAAAGGAGTTGATAGGTGGCTGGACTGATAATACTGCATGCAGAGCTTTTTCTTTTTTAGCACTGGGGACACTTGATGTTTGTAAGCCAGTGGGCAAGACTCAGTAGTGTGAAAAGATTGAGGACACATGAGAGGGGAGGAGATAATGGTTAGCTGAAGGTCTTGGAGGAGAAGGGAAGGGAGGGCACAGGTAACCTTAGCGAGGAATAAAAACACATCTTACTCTGGAACAAAAAAGAAATTCAATTCATCAAATAAAGAGTAGGAAAGAGTATGTAATGCTGGCTATAAAGGTTTAAATGGAACTTAGAGGGTTCCTGTCCAGTGACCATGATCTTAATGGAGTGGGAGATTGTGTCACCTGCTGTAAGCATGGAGTGTTTGGGCTGTTTGGATTTGGACTTGAAAATACAGAAGAGATTGATGGAGACCAAAAATGGAGTCAGCAAGAAAAGGGCAAAAGGACTGACTAGCAGGTACGGGGGCTTCTAGAGGTGATTCACCGTGATATGTGCTAGGCGGAGTCACCTTGATTTGTGACTTAAACCAGCTGAAGGGTAGAAACAAACTGGATATTGGGAGTCACCTAGGACTGAAGGCCAGGTCAGGTATTGTAGAAGGCCTGAATAATCAGTCACATTACCTTTCCAAGTACTTTGGGTAGACTAGGCATACCTAGTGTTAGTGAGAGAGCTACAGTATCATTTCAGGTAGAAAGTTGAAGGAAAACTGAAGAATGAAGAAGCATAAAGTACAATCAAGAATATACAATTTTAAATAAAAATAGGGACTTTCATTACTGCTACAGATCCTTGCAAATCAAGAGGTGGGAAATAGGGAAAGTAGGGCTGGGACAGATTCTTAAGTGTCATTAGTGTTATTAAAGTGTCCTGTATGAGGGCCAAGGGAAGAAGTTTGGGGATTCCCTTCAAACACCTGAGCATGTTTCTTTGTCTTCCCTAGCAACACATGCCATACTTCCGGAAGCGGATGGTCTGGGAGATCCTCCACCGAAAGCTTCTCTGAGAGCCATCAGGGTCAGCAGTCACTGACCTCATGGGGGACCAGCTCTGGGCTGTTTCCAAGGTCTCTGGCCAAGAGTCCTTGGGAACAATTGCTCCCACCTTGTGTTTTGTTGTTGTTGTTTTTTTAAACCCTAAAGAACTTCAATCCTGGACCAGATCCTGGCAAGATGCATTCACAAGCACACCTGCCTTTCCTTTTGTATCTCAGAACCTATTTTTGCAACGTAACTTTGGTGCTGTGAAGAGAGAGAGTAAGGGATTTTCTCAAGCTGAAGAGAAAGACTGATTTCCCCTTCTCCAATTCTGCCATCTTCTTTTCAAACCACCCCCAGTCCTTGTTAACCAAATTGGGCCCTGCAAGTTTCATATAAGATCTGCACAGGCTTCAAATTTTCTTTGTTTCAGATGTATTGCTGGTGTTGGGTTGTATTGGGAGGTAAGGATATGTGCACATGCATGCTTACCCATACACAACTGTCAAAGTTTGTGGACAAGAATATATTTAAACTGGAATTCTGGGTACATGCATGGACCAATGTTCCTGTTCAATCTCTCCCACGTGGAAGCTGACTTCTTTGTAAAATTCTGATTTTATCATCTCCCAACTTCTGCTTTTTCTTTCCCATACTTCATATGTAGAACAACATGCGGGTCCTGGAGCCCCCCAAAAACTCTTTCCCTAGATGTGGGGTTTTGCCTATGATGGGAGTTTGTGGGACAGGGAGACCCCCACGGGAAGCAGATTAGAGAAGCAACAAAGTGCCATTTTCACTGGCTCCCATTCCTGAGCAAGAGAAAGGACCTCAGTCTTTAACATAAAATTCCAGCATTGAATGAATGTAGGTCCAGTCCAATCTGTGGCAAGTTAGTTTAAATATATTTCTAACCACAGAGAATGTAATATATGTATTTCACAAGGAAATGCTTTTTTAAAAAAAGAAAAAAAAGCTGAGTGTGTTCATCAGTCAGCCTGTAGACTTGTTTCCATTTTCCAAATTTAGCTCTAGCACGCACAGAGCTTAAGCCCTGTATGTAGGGTATTCATGGGCTTTCTGACAGAACCTTTTGAAACTTGAATGAATTCTGGCTGAGGAGAGGGTGGAGGGTGCAGTGGATAATGAGTTGTTCAGCTCTAGGACAGACAGGGTTTGAGCTTCCTGACTTGGGATGCAGAAATCTCTGCTCTCTCTGGCACCCTCCTTCCCACCATCCAAGAGCCTCCTTGGGCTTGGGTAGTGAAGATGAGCTGTCGGTGTCATTTTGTACTTAAGTTCTAAAAAAGGAACATTTTATACTCTTTTCTGTATTGTAATAGGTAGTTTTGTATTTAGTCCTTTCTCCTCTTCCCCCTATCTCCATCCCATCCCTCCTCATATCGCACTTTCCCTGGTCTCATTTGAAGATCTTATTGTTTTCTACTGAGCTTGTTTAGGACATTTTTGTATGTTTGCCACGAGTTACAATTTTGAAATGAAAATTATTTTTTTTAATATTCCATTGTTAACTGAATGTTGATGTGTCCACCCCAGCAACCATCCTATCTCTTTAACAGTCTGCCTTCATGGGAAAGGCCACTTTTTTTTTTTTCGTGTTTTGTATAGGAAATAAATGGCTTTAAATACTGTGACTGGTTACCCTTCAGATTCTCTTTCAGAAAGCCTGTAGCTCTTTGTCTGGTTCTCATTATTTGTTGTTATTAAAGAGGCCATATGGTGTAGAGGCTAGAGCACAGAATTTAGGGTCCAGACATTTCAAAGTTTGAGGATTTGCACTTGCTATCTGGGTTATCTTGGACAAGTTCCTTCTCCTCTTGGTCTCACCTATAAATACAATTTGGAATTGACCAGACGACTCTAAGTTTCCTTTAGGAAGTATGATATGATGGAAAACGCACCAGGCAAGGTGTCAGGACAGCTCAGTTCTCATCTAGGCTCTGTCAATAGCTAGCTGTAGAATTGGGTTCATTCAGTCATCATTTTTCAAAGGGAGATAGAAAACCTGACCTACCTAACTTACCAAGTTATTATGAAACTCAGATGAGATAATCTCAAAGAAAGTGTTTTGGAATATATGAAGGTCTGCACGAGGGATTGTTGATGAGTACATCTCATCATCTGTGACCTGATTCCTCCTTTTCCCCGTTCCTTTAACTTTACTAGATTTTTCAGAAAGTGTGAGTTGATGATTCTGTTTAGGGTCCACATGATGGGATAAAGGAGGGCCCCTATGGTGGGACAATCCATCTTATGTCCTTCCCATATGTAAAAAAGACCTTATTGTATAATGGGATCATCCATGCTTTCTTGGATGTCCAGGCAGACCCTGATTGCATGTAGGTAGAAGCTCATTCTCATCAGACAGGTTCATGCTTCAGCCAACCAGCACATACTCAAGGTTCCATGGCTAGTTATTTATGTGTGGGTGCTAAGTAACTGAGGCCGGAACCGATCCTGGGTCCTCCCGACTCCGGGGCCAAGATCTTACTCACTGCGCCGCCTAGCCGCCCCTAACCAGCACATATGTCAGGGACTGTGCTAGGTGCTAAGGAGACAAATACAATGAATGAAACAATCCACAATCTTAAGGAGCTGACATTTTAATGGATTGGAGAAGAAAGAAGGTGGATAGAGGAGGCCCATTACTGGTCTGCAGGGTGTGTTGCTTACCTTAATTTCAAAAAGGAAAAACCAAGCCTACCAAATGCATTTGTACCACATTTAAAGGTTTTACTGCTTGATTGTTTTAACTTCTATATTCTCTTTCTTGTTTTTATTTTCTATAACCTTTATGCTTTCCCTGTGACCAGAACCAAAGCACCATTTTTAAAGAGGAATGCTTTTAAGGAATGACACAATCTTTTCTCTCTCAAACACTTCATAAGATCTCCTCTATATCACATCCTTCCCTACCTTTCAAGACCTTTTCTGGATCATTTCCCAAGTAGCCTTTCTTAAGTAATTATATTCTTCTCTCTTAGGTTCTAATCTTTCCAACTTTTTCTACTATCTGTTTGTTCTATGTCAAGAGCAGCTGCATATTTCATATGTTTCTCAGGGAGAAAACAAATTGGCTTAGTAAACATTTCTCATCCATTCTGCCTCACATTTCCACTGCCTTGTACCAGTGATCCACAAAACTGAGATGGGCCAAAGAATGGATCTTCCCAAATCCTTACCTCTTCAGTTCAGCAACAAGGCCATTGTTGCTTATATGACTGGTTGAATGATTCAGGGTGTGTGTGGTTGTGGCGGGGGGTGGCATAGCCTTTACTGGGGGAGGTAAGTTTAGGGTTTTTGAGAGGAAGCATGGAAGAGAAATGGAGTCCTCAGAACAATTCCAAATTAGCCCAGATTTATGTTTCTAGACTTTAGTCAGAGCCTTCTCCTAATTCACTCCTGTAGTATCTATCCTTTTCTGTTACAAAATATAAAATGGTGTGCAAGCATGGAATTTGGGGTTTGACTGCTCCCCATCTCTGCCTAGATAAGAGATGATGGGGTAGAATATCTGTGCTCAGTTGAGGGAAGGGGATGTTACATATAAAGTGAGGAAGGAATAGGTCCAGGCACAAGACCTCAGTAGAGTTTCTGTATAACCCCAGGTGAAACATCCTGAACCCAGAGTTCTTAGGAAATGCTTCCTCTTCCCTTGCCTTAAAAGACATATTGCCACAGTCCCTGAGCCACTTATTTGGACCCCCACAGCTTTGAAAAGGGTAAGGCCTCTCAACAACAGGGCAAAATAGGGAAGCTGGCTATCTTGCCTCGTCACTCACGATCCTATCTTAGCTTTGGAGGAATCATGCTGATAATGGAAGGAAAAGGTTTGTAAAACTACTTCGACTTTTTTCTTCTCCCTTCAGTTTTGCTTCTGACAGCTGGGACTTACATTTTAGGTTTACAGTTGTATGTGTCTCTTGACCTCCTCAGAAGACAAGACCCTAAGTCTGAAGAATTCAGGTAGAGCTAGGATGTTGATATGTGAGGAATTTTATAGAAGATATTTTATGAAAGGTCTGTTAATTATCGGATTTTTTTAGTCTGAAAAAAATATATAGAAATCATCTTGTCCACTTTCCTCATTTGTAATGAGGAATCTAAAGCTCAGAGAGGTGGTGTTTTTTTTTTTTTAATTAATTAATTTTTAGTTTACAACCTTCAGTTACATAAGCTTTTGAGTTCCAAATTTTTGCCCCCTTTCCCTCCCCCTTCCCCAAGACAGCATGCAGTCTGATATAGGTTCTACGTATACATTCACGTTAAACATTTTCACATTAGTCATGTTGCAAAAAAGAATTATAACCAATGGAATGAACCATGAGAAAGAAGAAACAAAACAAAAAAGAGGAAGAACAAATAGTATGCTTCAATCTGCATCCAGACTCCATAATGTTTTCCTTTGGATATGGATAACATTTTCCATCGTAAGCCTTTTGGAGTTGTCTTAGAACCTTGCATTGCTGAGAAGAGCCAAGTCTGTCAAAGTTAATCAATTGTATACAGTGTTCTTCTGGTTCTGCTCCCTTCACTCAGCATCAGTTCATATAAGTCTCTAGGTTTTTCTGAAGTCTGCCTGCTCATCATTTCTTATAACACAATAGTATTCCATTACACTCATATGCCATAACTTTTTCAGCCATTCCTCAATTGATGGGAGTTTTCTCAATTTCCAGTTCTTTGCCACACAAAAAAAGCTGCTATAAATATTTTTGTACATGTGGGTCCTTCTCCCATTTGTATGATCTCTTTAGGATACAGCCCTAGAAGTGGTATTGCAGGGTCAAAGGGTATACACATTTTTATAGCCCTTTGGGCATAGTTCCAAATTGCTCTCCAGAGTGGTTGGATCAGTTCACAACTCCACCAACAATGCATCAGTGTTCCAGTTTTCCCACATCTTCTCCAGCATTTATAGTTTTCCTGTTTTGTCATATTATCCATTCTGACAGGTGTGATGTGGTCCCTGATTTGCATTTCTCTAATCAATAGTGATTTAGAGCATTTTTTAAATATAACTATAGATATCTTTAATTTCTTCCTCTGAAAACTGTTCATATCCTTTGACCATTTATCAATTGGGGAATGACTTAATATTCTTATAAATTTGACTCAGTTTTCTATTTATTTTAGAAACAAGGCCTTTATCAGAGACTATGGCTGTAAAAATTCTTTCCCAGTTTTCTGCTTTCCTCCTAATCTTGGTTGCATTGACTTTATTTGGTGTTTTTTATGGTCACCTGGGAAGCAAGTGACAGAACCAAGATTTATACCTTCTAACTCAAAATACAGGGTTATTTTTCCTACACTATGCTGGTTGAGCCAGATGGTCTCAAAGGTCTCTTCCAATGCTATGTTTCTACAGAATGGATTGTAACTTTCTAAAAGACAAAGATCTGGTCCTGTTCTTCTTGTGTTTGATTCAACATACATTTATGACACATCTACTTTGTGCAAGTCACTGCCCTTATAAGTGCTGATGGATAAAAAGACAAGAGCTCAAGTTCTGAAGTGTTTACATCCCACTGGGTGGAATACATATAATACAACATAGGGACTAAACAAAGTGATCTAGGAATGTCTGAGTCTATAAGCTGTGTAGATCAGGGAGGTGTTACCTTAGTGTCGTCCTTGGTCCTTCACTTGCACTCACCGCACGTATCCAGTCTGCTGCCAAGTCTTCTTTCTACTGTCACAATATATCTTGTATGGGAGAGTGTTCTCCTGGACATGATATGCCTTCTTCTCCACTAATAAAGCCACCACCCTGATGCAAGCCCTCATCACTTTCCCACTAGATAACTGCAATCACCTTCTGGTTGATCTTCCTACCTCAAACCTCTCCATGCTCCAGTCCAAACTCCACTCAACTGCCAAAATGACCTTCCTAAAACACAGGTCCAGTGATGTTACCACCTCCCAGCCCCACATCACTCAGTAAACCGCAGTGCCTCCCCATTATCTCAAGGATCAAATATAAAATCCTGTATTTGGATTTTAAAACTTTTCACAACCTGGTTGTTCCCCACCTTCCTTGTCTTTTTATACTTTCCTCTACTCATTGTACTCTATGATCCAGTTACATTGGCCTCCTTGCTGTTCCTCACACACAAACTCTCAGCCGCTTAACTAGCTCCTGGCTTCCCTGCCTTCAAGATGAAGATTATATCCCATCTTCTGCAAGAGGCTTTTCCTGGTCTCATTCCCCTCCCACGTAGCCTCCCATACATGCACACTGCTGTAGTGCCTTCCCACTGAGATTACCTCCCATTTAGACTATATATCTTGTATCGTACATAGTTGTTTGCATGTTCTCTCCCCTATTAAAATCTGAACTCCTAGAGGGCAGGAGCCATGTTTTATGTACCTTTCCATGTACCTTTCCTTGTACCTTCAGCACTTAGGGTAGTCTCTAGCACATAGGAGATATTGAATAAATGCTTATTGGCTGACTTCAAGGTCTGATAGAGTGCATCCTTGGCATGGCAGTGGCCAGCATAAACCCACAGATGTACAAGGAAGCACCGCTAGTAGTCCAGTTTCATTGGGATTTTGGTATAAGAAGAGTAATGATAAGAAATAAATTTAGAAAGTTAGAAACTGGAGCCAGTTTGTGTTCTTCAAAGTGCTTAGCCCAATGCTAGGCACATAAGAAGTGTTCAGTAGACACTGGTTGATTGATATCATGCTTTGCAGAGCCTTATGCTAGGCATGCTTGGGAGGATAATAAAAGAAGATTCTAATCCTGCCCTGGAACAACTCATATTTGGAATGGAACGGCTAATGAGACATGCACATGTGAAAGGACCTAAATGATAGAAAGCATCTCATCAGCACAAATTATATCCCCCCCTATAGGAGGGAGGTAGACATTATCTAGGGAAGATTTCAACCACAGCTCTGCAATCTCTCTCATAAACATTTGTTCACCCTAAATATTTCTATAAATTTCATCCCTCACATTGGGATAATTCCTTACACTGAGATGGTCCTTGACACTGAGGATTATCTCCTTTAGAATATTCCTGGGGCGGCTAGGTGGCGCAGTGAATAGAGCACCAGCCCTGGAATCAGAAGGACCTGAGTTCAAATCCAACCTCAAATATTTAACACAAAAACTAGCCCTGTGACCTTGGGCAAGTAGCTTAACCCCAGTTGCCCTCCCAAAAAGAAAAAAAAAAGAATATTCCTCTAATGCTTAGGACCAGACTAAGTCCAAAGGGCTTCCACTGGTTGAAATACAGTGGCGATGTGTCTGTCTGTCTCTATCTCTCTGTCTCTGTTTGTTCTGTCTCTGACTCCCTGTCTGTCTCAGTCTCCTGATCCAGTCAGGGATCAGTGATTGGTCCACCAGCCTAGTCTGGATTCCTCTGAGCCTGGCCCTGCACCAAGGGTCTGAATACAGCTCATTCATACATTTAATTTCACATACCTGGAGTTAGGAACTGGAACTCAAATTACATTTAAATGAGTTAGAGCACTGGCACTTTGAAAAGCAGACTTGTATGTAGACCCTAAATATGAGGCCTCTTAAAGCCAGATACCAATGACTGCTGAGATTTTCCTACCCATCCTTGTTAACTGCTTCATCACCTATTGTTTTCCTAGATCTTTCTTTCTTACCCCTTCTCCCAAAATGTCCCCTAAAACACAGTCTCTAATGTTTTCTTCATAAACCTTTCAGATCAAAAAAGAAAAAAAACATTAAAAGCGACAAGCATTTTTAAAAAGCATATTTAATGTTTGTAAAATTGATGCTGTGTTGGATCTAGACTCTTTTCTGACTTTAGCATTCTTTTTCTTGGGCACAGTTAAGATTTTTCAGGCAACTGGGGGTGGGGCAGGGAGTAGGGAAATTTTAAGTAACTTCTTTCACTCTTATAGTTGTGTGGTGGAAAAGGTATTGGGTTTGGAATCAAAGTACCCTATCTCTATCCCTAACTGTAATACACTGAGCAAGTCACCATCTCTGGGACTCAAATTTTAGCTCTCATCTATAAAATGATGGAGTTAGATCAAATGATTTTTTCTAAAGCCCCTTCCAGTGCTACATCTCTAGGCTTCATTTCAGAAACCACTTCTCTACCTAGTTTCCTTGGCTCCCTCTCTTCTCCCCAGGTGTTAATGTCCCTGTCCCTGCCTGGCCTTTGTTGTCACTACATCTGATCTGATGACCTAAAATCTCCTCTGGACAACAGTCAGTCATAGGAGCTGTTTAGTTCAACCTATACGTGTAACAGATGTTCTCTTGTACAACATGCCTAACCAAGTGGTCATCCTCCCCATTAAGTCTTGTAGGAAGCTTGTTCTATTTCTAGAGGAATCCAGATGTTAGGAAGTCTTTCATTGCCTAGAACCCCGTTTTTCTCCCTCTGTGCCACTTCTGCCATTTGCTCCTAGTTCTACCTTTTGGCACTAAGCAGAAGTGAGTAATCCATCTTTTACATGACATCCCTTCAAATGCTTCACCCATCTACCCTGGATCCCAAATTTTTTCCAGGATAAACATTCCAAGTTCCTTCCATTAATTTTCATATGACCTGGTTTTGAGGACTTTCTTCTGGACCTTCTCCAGTTTGTCAATGTCCTTTAAAAAAATATGACATCCAGGGCTGAATAAAACGTCCTATATGTTACAGGACTACATTCTTTTTTTTTTTTTTTTGGCTGCCATGTTGAACTCTTCTTCAGATTATAGATTTAGACCTGAGTAGGAACTCATATAATTCAACACTCTCATTTAACAGATGGGAAACTGAAGGCCAGGAGGCAAAGTGATTTGCCTAGTATCACAGCTGGTGAGTAGTAGAGCCAGGTCCTGTGGCTCCAAATCACTTTTCACAGCATCATGTTGCCCCTCAAGTCATACTGTCTCCTGTTTTCATAGAACACACTCCCTCAAATTGAGTTTGCAGTTCACTAAGATGAACAAATACTCCAATACTCAGATTTTCTTAAATATGAACTAGAATCTAGCCTTACCTACCCTGTCCTGTTTCTGTGTAGTTGATTTTCTAAACTTAAGTCAGAATTTTATATCAACCCCATTATATTACATCTTTTTATATTCATTTCACCTTTTGAGACTGTAAGAATCCTTTTGGATCTTGGCTTTATCATCTAAAATGTTATCTAGCCCTCTTAGCTTTGTGTCATCTGCAAATCGAATAAGCCTGTCATTTATTCAAGTCATTGATAAAAATGTTTAAAAGAACAGGGAGTATTGCAGATCCCTGAAGCTGGGACGTTTCACTAGAAACCTTTCCCCAGGTTGAAATTTACCTCCCTCCCAGAAGAAGTCTCTCTGCCTATCACTATTTCTTGGGACCTTTCAATGACTTCTATATTTGCCTAACTGTACAATCATTCAGTTCATCTCTCTCCATTTTCTCTACCAGGATATCATAAGTGGTTTTACTGAAATACAGAAATACCACTTTCATGGCATTTTCCTGACAGTTGAGTTAACCCTGTCCCAAAAAAAGGAGGGTTGGTATAGCATGACTTGGTCCTTAACAAACCTGTGCTGATACTTGGTTGTTTCCCTTCCTAAATTCTTGTAAGTCATCTTTTTGGAGATTATTTTTATAATTTTTCCAGGAATCAGTCAAGTTCACTGACCTCATAATTAAGAGACTCAATCTTTTTTTTTTTTTAAAAGTCCTATGCCACATTTCCCATTTGCCATGATTTTCCAGAGATCATCAGCACTGACCCAGCAATAACATTAGCTGGTTCTTTCAGGACCTGGGATATAGTTTAAAGCAATCATTCTCAAAACTTTTTGGTCTCAGTAAGTACCCTTTTACACTCTTAAAAACTGTTGAGGACCTCACCTCCAAAAAGCTTTTATGTGGATCATAACTAGCAATACTTACTATATTAGAAATGAAAGCATCTTAGTATTATTATGAAAGTAATTTTGATTTCACAGACCTCCTCCCCAAAGGGGAGGGGTTGGATTCCCCAAGTTATACTTTGAGAACACTTCTTGATTGTGAGACTAGTCATGGTGATTTGAACTCATTTAGGGCAAGCAGTTAGGTCCCGTTTACCACTTCCTTATAAAGATTTCAGAGAATATTAGAGCAAGAAGAGACATAAGAGAATGATAGGGAGTTCAAACCCCTTCATTTTGCAGGAAGTGGCTTACACACAAGTATCAGAGCCAAACTCAAATCCAGATCCTTTGACTAAGTCTGAACAAGCAGAAGGGCTGCTTGGTATGTACTGGCTAGGGCTGAGGTAGTCCTCATGCATAACTATGAGCCTTCTAAGAGAAGGGCTGGCCTACAACCCCCTGGTCAGGGGCTATCTGCTGCATACACTGGGAGGAACTCCCAGGTACTGCCTAGACATCAGTCAGTTCCATCTTTGGACACTCCCTGTATGCCTTGCTCTGTTCTGAACTCTAGAAGAAGATAAAACAGAGCAAAACAAAAGATTTCTGCCCTTGAGTAACTCAATGCTAGTTACTCTGCTTTTCTTGAAATCTTGGATGTATTTGTCGTGACTCCTTCCCACTCCATATCCCCACATCTCTGACTCATTTTTTCTTCAGCATCTCTTAAATCCCTCTCTCCTCTTAAATATCTGTTGCCTTGGATAATTTGAGCCATCATTGGCTGCCCTGGAATGCAGTGAATTCCCTATTATTTCAGTTCTTCAGGTGGAGGCTGGCTGATTAATTATTAGAGACATAATGAAGATTGAAAGGGTTGGAGTTGGTGGGACCTTGCCCATTATGGCCACGGGACACCCGGAAGTAGTGCTTCCTTTCTCCCCACTTCTTATACAGCCATTCCCCATTTCCTTGTAGAGCATGAGCTCATCTATCTACATTAAGGAGAAACTCTACAGCAAAGGTTTAATTTAGGGTCTATAAACTTAAAAAAAAATTTGCATCACTTTCAGTATAATTGATTTTCTTTGTAATTCTGTTTACTTTGTATATTTTAAAACATTATTCTGAGAAGGGGTCCATAGACTTTGGTAGACTGCCCAAAGTGGTTCATGATACAAAAAAAGGTCAAGCACCCCTACTAAGAGTCTGTCCATCCTAACAGACGGAAGAGAGGAGAAAGCTGGTGACTTCAGAATGGAATGGCATCATGAGGTTAAGGCAGGGGATGTTAGTATTCTTATTGAAAAGCCCTAATTATCCAACCTCAGAAGACCACAAGGGGGTGACTCTGTAGGGGGACTGGAACCTTATCCCCCCATTAGGAAACATTTTTCTGTGGGCTGTTTAGCTCTGTGATCTTCCTCTCTCATTATTCTGTCCTCTCTCAAGGTGGAGTTTCCTCCACAGCACTCCGAGAGTTTGGGAATCTCAGGAATGCGTGCCCCTGCCCCCACTCCAGCACACAGAACACCTCAGTCCTCTGCAAGGATAACTTTCCTCAGTAATAAGGTCAGAGCTTCTATTGAGGATTAGTGGAAGGAAGGAGGCTATGTATATCATGCTCCCCCCCTCCCTAGGACCAAAGGAACTGTATTACTCCCCATGTAGAGACAATTCTTATTTTCTCTTTAGGCTTCATATCCCACTTTTCTACTTTCTTTCCCTTATTCATTCCCGGCTGTCAATTATACCCTGCCCTTCCTCTTACTGCTTTCCCTCCTCCCCCCTACCCCACTTCCCTCCTCTGGGGCCCCTTTTGATGGTAATTACTCCTAATTGTTTTCCGTTGGTTCTCTAGGCCCTCCCCTCTAGTCTTTCCCGGGAAATAGGACTGTTTGCTCCTCTATATCTCAAAGCCAAGATCTTTCCAGATCTAATTGAGACTTCACACACCCACTAGGTGGGGATGGGGGTGGGGGCAATGGGCAGGGCCTACTACCCTGGGAATGGACTGGTCACTGCTGAGCCTTTCCGGAAAGCTACTGGGGGCCTCAGTTCTCCGACGGGGTGGAGTGTATGGCTGCTCAATGGTTAGATGTCAGGAACACCTCCAATCACCAGGGCTGTGTAAAGGACTGGAGATCTTTCTCTCCCTCTAGGAACCTCGTCCTCCATAGAGACCCTCATCTGTTTGGCCTGGGAAGTTGGACTGTCTCTGAGCTCTTGTTTCTTTCAAAACAGAGCCAGCCACTTAATTTCCGTTCAGCCATCTCCCTGCTTTCTCTCAAAAGTTTTCCTCTCTTACCTATCTGTCTACCTCAGGACCCACTACACTTTCTCCCCACCCCCAATACCAAGCCCTCTCTCTGTACTCACAACCACTGCCTTTAGCCTGGGCACCATGCAAGCCTTGGGACCTGTTGGGGGTGTGGGTAAGGAGGGGAATCAGCCCTGGGCCCCAGCCTTTCACAGGCCCCACCCCTCCCAGCACACACAGAGTGGTTTTGTACAGCTCCCTCCTGGGGTGGCCTCAGTGTCTGGAGCCTTTCCATCACCAAACAGTTCCTCTTAGCACAGTGGGGGATGGAGCTGGGGCTGACCAGAATTGGAGGTTGGAGGTGGACAGGGTTCCTTGTGGCTCACCTCACTCACTTGGGACAGCTGCTCCCTCCAAAACCACCCTCCAATACCCTGGTCTTCAGAATCCTGACCATGACATGACTAGTAATGGACAAACCTGAATCCCCCTCCGTTGATCCCTTTCTCCAGGCTTGGGGGCCTTAGGTGGCATTTACTTCCAATACTGGGAAGACATCTTGGAAGTGTGAGCCTAGGGGGAGAAGGGAGGGTGAAGAAACAATCTGTTCTTATGCAAGGCAGAGAAGATTGTACTTCTGTGTCCTTCAGCCCCCTCCCACTTTATGACTCTTGAAGTCTTGGCACCAGAACAACCAGTTTCCTAACTCCCAACTCTGGTTCTCCTACCCAGTACCATATTTCCTAAATCTAGAAAAATATCATTGTCAGGAAACAGAGCAGCCTCCATAAAGGGGGCCCTGAGAATCTGAGGCAGTGAATAGAGGAATGGAGAAAAAAATAAGTTTTTATATAACCCACAGAAGGGCTGGCCTGAAAGATGCTTCTATAATCTTGGATTGGGTCTTTTGTTTTTAATTTTCTTTTAAAATAAATTGACAATCTGATTGTTTAAATGTCTTTTAGTCTTGACTTTTCTTTAATAAAATTTTTAAATGAAATTAGGAAATAAATCTACTTTATTCTTTATTCTCACCTTTCTTCTTTGTTGGAGTCAGAGAATCTTCAAGAGTACTGTTACATGGAGCTTAAAAGTCAGAATTTCTGCCTTGATCTATGGAACTTCAGATCCCCTTTTGGTTTCCTCACCTCAACCACTGTGGGCTTAGACCCCTGCCATAACATTATAGGATTGTGGATTTAGAGCCGGAGGACACCCAAGAGGTCATATGATTCAACTCCTTCATTTTGTAGTTGGGGAAACTGAGTACAGAGAGTTCATGACTTGTCCAAGTTCACACCAATAATAACAGAGCTGGGATTTGAGCATAAACCTTCTAATTCCCAACCCAGTGCTCTTTCTGTCAAGCCACAGTACCCCTCCCACTCAGGGAACAATCCACACTCCACAGAGGAGACCCCCACCCTTAGCAGGTGACTTGAAATCCCAACCATGGGTCCATTGAGAATCTATGGGAAAGGGAGAGTCTGTATATGTATGACTGGAAATGGAGGGAAGGGGAACATAGCCAGGCCAGTGGGCCCATCGCTGTGGGTTTGGCTCCTTTGGTGAAAAAATAGCAAGTAAGGACAAGTGTCTCCCTGTATCCTGAGCTCCCAACCTCCCAGACAGGAGCCACTCAGTTAAACAAGCCCTGGCCAAGGGCAACAGGGGCCCAGACCCAGGCAAGACAGGAAGATGGTGGTGGAGGGGGGGACATATAGCCTTGGGTTGGGCCTATGGCCAGGTCCATCCATCACAAGAAACATGCAGCCTGCCAGTCTGTCAGCTAGGGATATGATGGGGAAGGGTAGAGGGAGGCAATATGGGATGAAGAGGTAGCTTACAGGCTAAAAGGAACATATACATAAGACACATGCACCAAAAAAAAATACTGATTCAGATGAGGACAGTGCACCCCCAATTATCTGTTTCAGGAATTATCTAGGTTCTTTTCTTCCCAGCTGGATCCTAGAGTGCTTGAGAATAGAGTTGAGACAGGACAAGGGCACTGGCGTGTGTGTGTGTGTGTGTGTGTGTGTGTGTGTGTGTGTGTGTGTGTGTGTGTGTAAAATATGTATTTGTATAATAGCTCTCACTTCATTCCAGTCAGATCAGAAAGAAGTGGGTTTTGGATCATCCATACCACTATTCATTCATGCCTTCCCCTACCCCCACACAGCTCTAGAATGTGAACATCTACACGTAGCCTCAGGTGATTTTAACCCCTTCTCTGCCTCGTGGAGAATGGCTATGAGTTCCTCAGTTTGAGGTCTTGGTGCTTTTCCTCAGCTCCTCCTGCCCCTTTTATCCCCATCCATGGGCTGATCTATTTGTATCTTCAGAAGACAGCAAACAAGCATTTATTTACTAAGCACCTACTATGTTCCAGGCATTGTGCTAAGTGCTTTACAAATATCTCATTTGATCCTCATAATAACCCTGGGAGGTAGGTACCATTTTACTGTTGAGGAAACTGAGGCAAGCAGAAGTTGTGACTTACCCAGGGTGACACAGAAAGTTTCTGAGACTGGATTTGTACTCATGTTTTCCTAACATGAGTCAGGCAGTACTCTGTCCATTACATCACCTAGCTGCCCATCCAGGCAATCAATCCACCCTCGGGCTCAGTGAACAACTCAGAAAGGAGAGCCTCTGGCAGGCCAAAAGGAGTCAGTATAATGATGGAATTATGATCTCATTAGTTATTCAGCAAGCATTTATTAAGCATTTACTACGTACTAGGAATACAAATATAAGCAAAAAGAAAGACTTTTCTTGTCTTCAAGGAGCTTACATTCTAATGGGTAACACAGCACATAAAGGAAGCCTAAGGGCAGAGGAGAAGACAAGGTACCCTGTGCAGCTGCAGGATGGAGAAGGCCAAAGGAAGGGAGCCCAGTGGATATGTGGGTACTCTTTTCAATGGAATAGGTCCCATTTCTTCTGATCCTGTGTGATGCTTATCCATATCCTCCCATAAACCTAACACAAGCAATCCACCTAATGTACACCTTGACATTATGTGGGTGCCAGTGTAGTACATGGGCTATCCATTGGTTATCCTTTGTTCTTGCCAAGATGAACTGATACATCTCTTCTCCAAACATACAGGACTCTAGTAATATATTTTATCTCATTTCCCATGTGAAATTCTTCATTAGTACTCTCCATCAGTACACCTTCTGGGTGACCCCAAACCAAGAGTGTTTAGGATATCACTTCACATTAAATTCGTGCTTTGGAAGTGACAGAAATTGTGTGACAGAAGTGATATAAAACCAGTTAGCCAGTCAATAAATATTGTGTTGGGCAGCTGAACTGTAATGTACCAGTACTGTTCTGAGATACAGAAATATCTAGTACAATCTCCACCCTCAAGGATATTACCATCTAATTGAGGTAACATAACTGAAATGAAAAAATGGGGGAAAACACACACACACACACACACACACACACACACACACACACACACACACACACACACACGCCAGTGCCCTTGTCCTGTCTCAACTCTATTCTCAAGCAGTCTAGGATCCAGCTGGGCAGAAAAGAGGCTAGATAATTCCTGAAAAAAGAACCAAATCTGGTGCAGAAGGGAGAATAGTTTGGTAAAATTTCATTGAAGTTACGGATTTCATGAAAGAGGTCCAGGGGTGTTCTGGTAAATGTTTAACAAGTGGCTCTCTAAAAAAAACAAAAGCACATAACACACTTTTAAGTTTAATCATGTATGAACATTTTCTCCATTATTTTCTTAAGTCTAGACAATCAGCAAAAGAAATCAAGCCCTCACTTGTAGTATTTGCTGGTTTCTGAGGTATAAATGCTCACATCGAAAATTTAATAATTGGCTCTCTTAAGCCAGTCCTAAGTGGTTCCACTGGGAGGGTCTGACTTAAAACTGAACATTCTTCCTTAACATATTCATTCCTCCCTAACTATATATAGTAAATCCTCTCCCAGAGCAAGATTTGATACATCTTCCCCTTCAGGGTTTTAGGAATACCCCTAAAGTACGGGGAGTATCTACTCTAATGCTATTGGCTTAAGCCCATGTTCTGATATTTCTTCCCCTACTGTTAGCTTCCTACCATTAGCACCCCAGCTCCATATAAACAATTAAAATCAATTAGCTTTTACAAAATGATATTTCCTTTGCAGATAAAGCAAGAAAAGAAGTATAAACATCTCTGCCTTTCACCACCTGCAGGGAACACTCTCCCCTATACTTCCTCAATCTCTGGGATCAAACTTAACACCATTTCTATATAGCATGTCTAAAAGGTGCATAGCTACTAGATGAGCTTGTCTCAGCTACCTGAGGTCTTGGGTCTGGGACCTTTAGAAAGGCCATAGCCATCTCTAGTCTCCTTCCTAAGAGCAAGAAGGAACAGACATAGAGATATAAACAATAATAGGACTATACATTCTTGGCTTTGAGATGGCACTGGAAGGATGAGAAAGACCCTGAGGGCTAGCCCCCCTGACCTCCCTTCTCCTCAAGTGCCAGGAATGCAAATATAAATGTAAGTACATCCAGAAAAGAACCTGGGCCAAGGGCATGGTGCCATGCTTAAAGAACAGTCATATAAGGTGTAGACTCCAGATCTCTCTAAGGCAGTTCCATTTCATGTCATCCTACCTTTCCAACTTTGTCTACATGGGAGATTGCATCAGTTGAGTGAGCCTGTTCACCCTTTGACACTAACTTCACCTCCTTCTCTATAACAGACCTGCTATCTCTACCCCTTCTTTCCCCATCATATACACTGTTAGCCCCTAACAATTCTGGAAATGACTTCTGGAGATAGTTAGCCCATTTTGAATTTGCCTTCTGACTGCCCAAAGGTCTAGCATAGGGCCCACTGCTGGGTGGAGGAAGAATGTTGAGGCCCAGTCTGAGTATAACCCAGGGCTGAATATTCATGTATAATGGAGGCCATCTGGGGAGCGTCTCTGATATGCTGGCCTAGAGCCTGTAAGGGAGAGACTGAAGGGCTCATATTTATTCACCAGCTTTTATTGGTCCTTTGCTCCCTGTGATAAGTGCTCTGACCACTTGCCAAAACTCATGCTTTGGCACAGGCAGAAGTTCCTAGTTGGTGTTTTGGTCCCAGGACAGGGTGTAGGGAGCTATCTCAAAGAGAATTGAGCTACCTGAGGAGAGACCACCTTCTCTCCCCCTTTCTTTCTCTCAAGTGTCACTTGGGACCGAGGCACCCTCTCTCTCTGATTTTCCACTGAAGTGGGAGAAAAATTGCTCTTCCTTCTCTGTTCTTTCCCCCTGTTCCACACATGTACTTGCCTTGGCAAACCAGAGACTGGCTTTTAAGTCTCTAGCTACCCCTTTTGTTTTGTGTTTCTTTCCCTGAGCATAGGTGACTCAACAGTGATCTTGACATGGATGTTTCTGGCCTTGGTGACTACCTCATGAAATCAAGAGGTCAGGAGTTTCTAGGTGCTGATTAGCAACACAAAGTACTTCCTGCAGAGGTATCAAATTCTCTTGTTCATGATGCCCCAACCTCAAGTTTGGCTCATGTCAGATGATTTCTACAAGGGGTACTATCAGGATCTCCTTTAAGCATAGGACAGCTTTTATTTCCTCCAAAACAAATACTTAAAACACAAATGATTCACAGGCACAAAAGAGTTAACTCATCACTGCTTTTATATTCATTTGAGAATAAAACCTACCAAGAAGTTTGTATGACTATTAAACAGGCATATCAATTTCACCTTGGCTCTGCACTGTCCAAGTAACTCATTCGAGGTTGTCTTTCAGTCAGCCAAGGCATAGCTCATATTCCTTTTTGTTGTAGCCTCCACATCCCACCCTATTACACAGATCAAGGGACCAGAAGCCCCTGGTCAAGCATGACCTTCAGCAAGAAGCCAGAGTACATTTGTCACTGGAAATAGCCAGAGCGTATGCTCAGTCCTAACTACCTACCTCCACATCAAGAGGAACAAAGGACCAATAAATAGCTATGGCATGGGGTGGGGGTGGGGGGCAGCTAGGTGTCGCACTGAATAGAGCACCAGCCCTGGAGTTAGGAGGATCTGAGTTCAAATCCAGCTAGAGACACTTAACCAGCCGTGTGACCTCAAAAGTCACTTGACCCCGATTGCCCTTCATTCCCCGCTCCAAAAAAGAAAAAAAAAAGCTATGGCATGCCAAGGACCAAGACCTTCAATGCTAAGCCAGAGCAGATGCCTCTCCAGAAGTGACCCAGAGAATAAGTCTATCTGTATGCACGCATAACCCAAGGGATGGCCTCCAAGGTGCCCCCCACCCCAAACCCATTATACTTCTTTTCACATTACAGTTTCAGAGGTTAAATTGGGCAGATTTCTCTTGGTGGTGGTGTTTGGGGTGGAGAATAAAGAAGCCCAGGTAGGTGTTAGGCGGGCTCTGTTAGAAAGTGTTCCCTTATCAAGGCTCCTTGTTCTCACTAAGACGACCTCAGTCAAAGCTCAAAAGTAGATCAAGCCTCCCTATGCCCATTGTCCAGTAGAAATCCTGACTCAGTTGTACTAACACTTGCTCACTTGGGTTGTTGGTAAGGTCCCATAACTCTGACAGGAAACAAAGGAAAACTCAGCTCCAGACATTGTATTTCTTTCCTGACTCCAAACATTCAACTTCAAGCCTTTTCTAGGCAGCCATGGTATTAATAGCTCCTTCCTTCACCCCCAAACCCTAGGGCAATGTCTGGGGTGAGAACATACTCCCACACTGCAGGTTCAGGAACACTACATCTCTTTCTGCCCCTTCCACATGACCCCAGACTCCTGCTGAAATTCCTGTCCTGTTGGGAAGAGGTCAGGCAGAGGGATTGGGTCAGAAAAAGGGAGGGAATGTGGAGTGGTTAGTGGAGGCCAGGGCAGCAAGAAGAGAGAGTTATAGGGCACCAGGGCCAGAGCTGCCTGTCTAGTGATCTTTTCCCTGACTGCTGGAATTTCAGACAGAACAGAGCACTTTAATTCCTTGGTTCAGAGGTCATCTGAGGAGGCCCCTTTGGTGAGAGGAGCCAGAGCCTCAGAGGAGGGGGGAAGTGCATTGTGGGAGTCCTGAGCAGTGTGGTTGGGGTGGGTGGGGGGAGAGTGGAGGCTGTGCAGAGGAACTGGCCCCTTCCCAGGCACTAGCCTCAATGTCCTCTTTGTTCACTACGGTGACTCCTACAAGAGACTTCTTTCCAGTCCTTGGCTCCCCAGGTACCTCAAGCAGCTACAGTGGAGGAGAGGGATACTTGGCCCCTTCCAGCCAGCAGCCAGGGAACAGCTAGCCCCAGGAAAAGATTATCACCCCAGAAGAGATGGGGTTCATTTAAGTGGAGACGAGTGAGGGCAACTGGGGACAGAGGGGGTCCTGTAAATCATAATGACTCAAATCAGGTACCTTCATGGTCTCTATCATCACTTCTCACTTTGAGGAACAGACTGAAGGGCTCCTTTTTATTCACATATTGCTCAGCACATTTTTGCATGCTTTATAATTTTTTAAAAAGTATTGTTAAAGTGCTTAAAGTGCTAAAGAAATCCTCCAAGCTCCTGTTCCCCCTCAGCCCAGGAACCTTTTCTCTTATCTCAGGACACCAAGTTGCCACCCACCCATTGTCCTTTCTCTCCCAATCTCTGTTCTAATTAGAATGGTGTAGGCTAAGAAGAACTTTCATTTGAATTCAGATTCAACTTCATCAAATTGTTGGGATTGGGAGGGGGAGAGTTATGTGAGTAAGTATATGTAGGTATATGGCAAGGCAGGGCATTCCTACCCCACAAAGGGTTTTTCACGTTTGTCTAACTCTTCCAAAGAGATTAAGAGTCAGGGTTCCTAAATTCTTAGTTTCCTTCCCTCTTCCCTAGCCTTGTCTAAGATTCTCGAATTGATCATCTTAGAATCACAGAACCCTTCACAGTTTTAACCACTGCTAGATTTTGTTCTCATCCCACTTCGTCCCTTCTCTGGTGCCTTCCAAAACTGGGCTGGTAAATGTCATGTGTTCAAACCAACTATTAATCTTTCCCCATCCCCTAATAATCCCAAGGGAATTCTGAATCTACTTACAACTATATATCACAAGCTCCCACCTATGATGTGTTTATCTTTTCTAGTTGCAGGAGGACACAATTATTTCAAAGCAAAGATGTTTAATGAAATAGTATAGGAAGAATGGTAGCAATAAAGTATTCCCCCATAAACCTGGGGAATAGTGTCCCACAGATACAGCATCAGTGAAAAGTATGGATACATATGGAGATTACACACATGTGGAAGTATGCACTCCCCTTCTTTTCTCAATGAGTTCAGTGTCTGGTTTCCCAACTCCTGCCCTAATATGGGCCTTCAAAGTACATATTGATATTCCCTCAAATACTGTAGCCTTTCTCTCAATTCCCCAATTTCTGAATTTCTCATTGCCTACTTATTCACCTCACCTCAGCTATACACTTTTTGTGGGTGTTCAGTCATTTTCAGTTGTGTCCAACTTTTTGTGACCCCATTTGGAGTTTTCTTGGACAGAGATACTATAATGGTTTGCTATTTCCTTCTCCAGCTCATTTTATATATGAGGAAACTGAGGCAAACAGTTAAGTGACTTGCCCAGAGTTACGCAGTTAGTTTCTGAAGCCAGATTTGAACTCGGAAATATGAGTTTTCCTACTTCAGCACATGAAGATGATCAATAATCTGGATCTTGGATCATCCTAAAATGATCCACTTGGAAGTACATGAACTCTGAAATTTCCTTATCCAATCATAATCATTTGTCATTCCACCTCTCCTGTAGCCTTGTAACCCCAAACCCTGTGACTTTTAAGGAAAAAAAATTTTTTTCTGGCCTTTTTCTTCAAGGAATCTCTGGTTCTTTCAGAGTTTTAGCTAAAAGACTTTTCATCTTTAGTGGGAAATCTTTACCCCCAAGTGTCAAGTTCTTTGGAACATGTAGTAGAGCTGCTTTTAGGTAAATAGTGCCCTTGGGCTTAATCTACTTTTGGAACCAAACTTCCTCTTTGCTTCTTGTTACGAACAGTCCAGTTTAGAGTGTGCATTCTTTATGCCTCTCCATTTTAATCTCAGTGGCTAGACTAGAACTAATCAATATTGATTTTCAAAACTATCCTCTAAACAAATTGCCAGCATTCTTATAATTTGGAGTCTATGCATTTTAATAGTCAAACTCCTTCCTCTCTACTTTTCTGATCAATAACAGGGTGGCCCAGAGGCACCAAGACAAAACTAAGCTTCAGGGGTCAAGTTTTACCTTCTCCAGGTCTAGCCACTTTCCATCTTTTATTGTGTATATGTGGTCAGCATATATTTCCTGGTAGCTTGGGGGGGGGGGGGAAGTGGGGAAAGAGCCCTGGACTTGGAGTCAAGAAGACCTGAGTTTAAATGTGACTTTAGACAGTTATTATCTGGATCACCCTGGCTATTCCCTTAACTTCTCAGCCTCAGTTTCCTCATCTGCAAAATGGGGATAATAATAGCACCTATCTCACAGGGTTGTTGTGAGGAAGTACTTTATAAATGCTAGCTTATTTCCCATTGATCCATAACAGCTTTATGCTTCTCCTTTTAGTGGGACTCGAACTAGACTTTGATTTAGAAGTAGAAATTATTAGGTAGGCTGAAGAAAGGGTATTTCAAGAAAGGAAATGTCTTTCCTTCTCTCTCTGCAAGAGTTTTAGAGTTGGAATATGCATGATATATTTGAAAGTCCTAATTAGAAAAGCAATGCTAAGGAAAAAACAAGACCAGTGAGAACTGGACCTAGATTTTTGAAGACCTTGAATTTTGTGTTAGAAATTTGAATTTTCCTTTAGTCAAGAAGATTATGAGATTAAAGTCAAAACCATTTGGTGTTCTGAAGCAGGACCATCACTCCAGGTGAGACCAAAGAATAACCTGTCCTATTATGATGGGTTAAGTTACATTAAACATATTTCAGATTAATGCCTCCATTTTTCTTCTACGCAAATGCCATTTCATAGACTCATTGATCTGTGAATTCTTAAAGTCTTCTCAAACATCCTTCATTACATCTTTAAGTATATAATCCACTCCCACCCCCAACTTCCAAGTTAAGAAACATGAATTCTCAGTGTCTAGAACAGTGCCTGACAGAGTTTGTTGTTTGTTTTTCATTCTCCAAGAGAATCATGACATCTAGGGAGATGATGCCATGACTTGCAAGTGAATTGGATTTAAGTGAGGAAGCTGTGCAAAGTCACCAGCCTCACTTTTTCCTCCAGAGCCATCTAGGTCCAGTGGAGAGATAGATATCAAGATGATGGGAGATGATCCCATTGACAAATAGTAGGTTCTTAATAAATGCTTTCTTTTGAACCTGTTAGGTGTATAACAAGTTCTTTAGGTGTTTATATGCAATTCTTTTTTCCTGTTGTTTCCCAAGTAGATTGGGATAGCATGTTCCAGATTCAGCATTCTCTGCATTGGTATAGCCTCCATCCAACTAGAAACTTCCTTTTCAAAGTTGCCAAAACCCCTAGAAGGACATGACCATCACAATTTTCTTCCTTTCTTCTCTTTCATTTGTCTCAGGATTCCTTTAGAAAAGTCTCATCCCCAAATTTATGGATAGGGATAGACTTTGTGACCAAACAAGGGATAGAAAAGATCCAAAAAGAAAAAGGGAACCATTATATACAAATTATATACAAATAAAAAGTTTTTGCATAAACAATATAATAAAAATTAGAAAGGAAATAGGAAACTGGGGGAAAAATCTTTACAAATAGTTTCTCTGCTATAGGTCTTATAATCAAGATGTATGTATATATATGAAACTGATTAAAATTTATTAACAAGAGCCCTTTTCCAGTAGAATATAAAAGGGCAGCACTCAAAGGAAAGTTATTAACAACCATATGAAAAAATGCTCCAAACCACTAAAAATTAGAGAAATGCCAATCAAAGGAGCTTAGAGATTTCACTTCATGACTTTCACATTGGAAAAGTTAACAAAAACAGGAAAACAACAAATGTTGGAGAGGCTGTGGGAAAACAGGTGCACTAATGCAATTTTAGTGGAGCTATGAATTAGTCTATTGATTACTATACCACAAAGAGATAAAAGAAAAAAGAAAAAGGACTCACATGTACTAACATATTTATGGCAACTCTCTTCATAACAGCTCCAAATTAGAAACGAAGGAGGTGCCACCTCTTGTGGAGTGGCTAAATCAATTATGGTATATGAATGTAAAAGAATATTACTATGCCATAAGAAATGATGAAATGGACAGTTTAAAAGGAACCTGGGAGTGTCTCTATGATGAAATGAGCAGAACTAGGAAAACAGTTTACATAATGATATTATAAAGAAAAATGACTTCGAATGACCATAAAACTCTGATCAAAGCACAAGTCCAGAGGACCAAAGATGAAACATGCTCCTTACTTCCTGCCAGAGTGATGATGGATAAACATAAAATACAAAATGAGGCATACATTTTTGGACATGGCCAATGTGGAAATTTGTTTGTGCTGGACTATGCATATTTGTTATGAGGGGTTTTTTTTTAGCTCTTATTTTTCAATTGGGAGAGGCAGTAGGAGAGAGAGATAGTAAATAATTGTAAAATTAATCATTTATAAAAAAGAGAAAACTTCCAGTGCTCTGGACTGCAGATGCAAATGCGTTAGTACTGTATCTTCTTTCTTTTGGCACATCCATCAAAACCTGAAACCTTTTTTCCTTTGTTTTAAACATTTATTTTGAATTTATAAGTGGCACTAAACACAATCATTTGCTACTTTGGATGTACTTATTTGAAACTGACAATTGAAAGGAGACAGTTTAGGGAGAGCATCATGGGAGAGGGGAGCAAGGAGAGAGAGAAAGAAAGAGAGAGAGAGAGAGAGAGAGAGAGAGAGAGAGAGAGAGAGAGAGAGAGAGATTTAACATTAAAGTGCTTTGCTGGTGGGCTTTCTCTGGCTTAGGGGTTTAGAGATAAAAAAAAAATGAATTATAGATCTTTTTGTTACAGCTTTCCAGATATGGAAGATGGCAGAGTAAGTCAGAAAATTCCAAACTCTCTAAATTTTCCCCACAAAAATTACAAAATAGCACCTTAGGGCTAATGTAGAGCAGTAAAAATAAACAAGAGTTGGGGCAGAACAGTGGCCTCCTGGGATGAACAGAGAAGGACCAAGGTTTGGTTCAATCAAACAGCAAGTAGTGAACCCTGGGGCTAGTTGGGTTGGGAAGTACTCTCAAAGCCCAAACCACAGGACAGTGTAGGGAGTTGGGCATCTGAGTGGGGGAAGATTGAGAGAATCTCTATTGATAAGGGACACCAGGCCCAGTTGTGCTGCTGAGATACAACCTTGGCTGAGAAAGAACCAGCACATGTCTGGTGAGTGCAGAAGCAGTGGGGTAGGGCTATGCCACTGAGTGTAGGCAATTATGGGAGGGTAGAGTCTGGTTTCAGTCTCCAGGCCAGAAGAGAGAACTGAAGGAAGATCTGAGGCCAGAGATACCAACCCCCATACCTTAGGACTAGAGGTGGTTACAGTAATAATTTTTTTTTCCATTTTGGAGGACAATTGGGGTTGTGACTTGCCCAAGGTCACACAGCTAGTTTTTAGGTTAAGTGTCTGAGGCCAGATTTGACTTCAGGGCCAGCGCTCTATTCACTGGGCCATCTAGCCACCCTCAGTAATAATTTTTTAAAAAATGAGCAGGCAAAGAAGAAAGAACTCAACCATAGAAAGTGGAAATAGAGAAGACTAGGGTTTGTCTTCAGAGGAAGATACTGAAGCAAAAAAACCTCTTCTACCCAAAGAATAGCATCAAATGACCACCTGACCCAAAAGAATTCATAGAAAAACTATAAAAAGACTTTAAGAACCAAATGAGAGAGATGGAGGAAATTTTTTTTAAATAAGAACAATTCAAGAAAAACAAGATTAAAAAAAAAGTTAACCAACTAGAAATGGAGGTCCAGAATCTTAAGGAAGAAAACATCTCCTTGAAAATTAGAACTGGGCTAGGGGAAGCCAGCAAGGTTATAAGAGATCAAAAAATAATAAAAACAACATATAAAGAACAAAAAAAATAGAAAAGAATGTGAAACATCTCATAAGAAAAGCAACTGATCAAGAAAAGAAAACATAATAATTGCCATAATAATTGGAGTACCGGAAAGTTATAACCAAAAAAAGAATCTTGACACAATAATACAAAAAATAAAGAAAATTGTCCAGAAGTATTAGAACAAGAATGGAAAGTAGAAATAGGAAAAAAAATCCACTAATCACCACCTGAAAGCAATCCTACAAGGGAAACTCACAAGAATGTCATAGCTAAATTCTGAAACCCCCAGGTCAAGTAGAAAATGTTATGAGAAACATGAAGGAAACAATTCAAATATCACAGAGTCACAATTAGCATCCCTCAAGACCTAGCAGTGGCTACACTAAAAGATCACAGGTCTTGGAACATTATATAATCAAAGAGCAAAATAACTGAAGTTGCAGCTGAAAATATCATACTGAACAAAGTTAAGGATAATCATGAACTTCAAAAATGGAATTTGACAAATTGCCAGATTTTCAGGATTTTATTGCAAAAAGACCTGAACTTGGTAGAAAATTTGACATGCAAGATCCAAGAGAAATGTAAGGTAAACATCAAAGACTAACTACAAGGGGCTCAATAAGGACAAACTATTTACTTTTTATGCAAGAAATGTAAACTGTATTCTAAGATTGTGATTACTCACTGGATAATGTGAAAGAAAGATTGAGGCAGAGCTGCGTATGATATGATTCTAAAAAGTAGCACTGTCTAGGAAAAGGTAAAAAGCATAATTATCTTATACAAATGAGGTTCGAGAAGAAGTATTGACAGAGGAATTAGATGGAGGAATAGGAATGGTGGTTCTGGTACCCTATTCTCATCTGGAATGGGTTAAAGAGGGAACAATACACACACACATATCTAGAAGGGTATAAAAATCTTCAGAAAATTCAGAAAGAAATGAAAGCCTAAGGGGATAGGGATGGGAGAGAAGGTGAGGGAGGGAAAGAGGGTGAGGGAATAGGATAAGGTGGGGGATGTATAGAAGGATATTTAGATGAATGGAAATGGGATAAAGAGGGAATAATATATATATATATATATATACACACATACATATATATATAAATATATATTTGGAAGGTCATAAAAGTATTTTAAATAGAAATAAATAGAAACAAAAGGGTAAGGGTGGAGGAATCTTTAGAGGGGTATTAGGTTAAGTGATAGGAGGGCAAAGTAGTGGGAGAAGTGGTTGAAGTCAGGAGGGATAGGAAATAAGATGTACACACAAACATAAAATAAAGATCAGGCATAGAATGTATTAGGAAAAAAAGCAGGGGTAGTAATCATGATCTCAGACAAAGTTAAAGCTAAATAAATTTAATCAAAAGAGAAAAATAGAGAAACTACACTATATGTCAGTCATATTAATCAATGTAGTTTTAGACTATTTAAAATAACTAGACAGTATAAGGTTGGAATATTGCTGTGGTTTAGGAAATGATGAGTTGGTGGATTTAGAAGAATATGGAAAGTTGGACTTATCATTGGAAGTTGCTTTTTACCTTCAGAGAAACAGAGGACAAACAAATATAGTATGGTCTTACAAAGATGCATATGAATATACGTCTATATATAAGTATGATTATAGATATCTAAGTGTATGTAAGTGTATGTATGTAATATGTATGCATGTTTGTGTGTGTATGCATGTATGTATACACACACTTAATTGTAACCTTGGGGGGGAGGGAGAGAAGAACGAAGTAAAAAGTGTGCAGCAGAGAACAAAAAAAAACTTATAAGGAAGCAAAGAAAAGATAGACAGCTTGGAACACAATGTGTATTATTTATAACATAGACTTTTTTTTTTTTTTAAAGCAATTGGGGTTAAGTAACTTGCTCAAGGTTACAGGCTAATTATTTATGTGTGGGTGCTAAGTACTGAGGCTGGAACGGATCCTGGCTCCTCCCGACTCCCAGGGCTGGTGCTCTTACTCACTGCGCCACCTACCCGCCCCTAGACTTTCTTGAAATGGAAATTTATTCCTGTATATTTTGAATCCTCTCATGTTCTGCTGTGCACATGGCAATGCTTTTTTTCCCCTTTTCTTATTTTGTATTTAAGTTTATAACTTGTTTCTTTTTCTTTTCTTATTGTATATTTAAGTTTTAGTATTTAAGTTTAAAATAATAAAAACCTTCCCAGAAAGGAAACAGAACATTTATATATACAGATATATAATTACATACATTTATATAAGTCCATTTAAGAATAGTACTGGGTAGGCAGCAAACAGGAGTGGAACAGACCTGCTCACCATATCATACCATCACTGCTATGCTTATACATAACTTGTAACCATAATCCCAATCACAGCATTAACCAACACCTAAAGGAAGTGTGGGAAACCTGTGGCCTCAAGGCCACATGTGTCCTTCTAGGTCCTTGGGTGTGGCCTTTTGACTAAGTCCAAGTTTTACAGAACAAATCCTTTTATTAATTTCTGTGAAGTTTGGAGTCCCCACCCCTGGAAATCCTTGACCCAGCTCTTATTCTAAACTTAGACACTGACCCTAATGAGATCTCTAAACCCAGATCTAACCCCAATTTTATCTCTGATTCTAACCCTAAAGCTAACTGTGCTAATATTGACCATAACTACACCCCCAAACTCTAACATCCTTTTGAACCTAACCTAAAATTTAAGCTTCAAACCTAAATTTAACCTCCGCTTTCATGAGATCCTGAGTCTAATCCTAAAATTGACCAGGAATATTTCATGAAATTTTATCCCTCCTCTCTGTGATTGACTCCTAAGTGATATCTCAGAGGACACTACAAGATTTTTGTCTCTAGTTCTATGTTCCTTCCTGCTCTATGAGTGAGAACTTCTTGTGTCCTCCATATTTATTTCCAAGCAGACTCAGAGAATTCTATAAGGGGGAGAAAGGGGAAAGAAAGGAAGAACTTTGCAGCAGTCACCAATTTGGGGACCCAATTTGTTGCTTTGCAAGAGTCTTCCATCCTCTAACTGCTTGCTTTCCTTTGGAGTACCTCTCCCTACAGATGCCACTAGTCCTTTCCACCAGTCACTTCCTGCCCCTGGATCAGATCTCTATTAATCTCTATTATCTCTATTAATATCCACCAAAATTTGAGTTCAATGTCAGGATCAATTTTAAAGACTTGTTTTCACCCAAAGAAGAGGGAGGCAGGGGGAATAAGCATTTATGTAGTGCCTACTATGTGCTAAGTGCTTCACAATATCTCATTTGATCCTGTCTTCTCCCTCCCACTCCTTTTCACTGAAATCGACCTTTTCTGTACCTCTCTAGTTGTGTTGAGGTTACCACCATCTTCCTAGTCCCTCAGGTTCATAACCTTATAGCCATTCTTTACCCTTCCCTCTCTTTCACCCCATCCCAGTGTATGGGTTGATCAGGGAAGACTAGCACCTCCTGTGAGAGGCCTTGCTGTGCTCTTTTCAGGGGCTGTTCATCCTCCTTTGGTGTCCACTTGTCAACCATCTCTCACCTGTGACTCTAAGAAACTGTAGCATTTGCAACAGTTATACCCTCATAAAACTGTATCAGCAGATGGGCTAAAGCAGGTTGAGAATCACTGAGAGGCCTCAAACCCATCAGCCTATATGTGAATTACCCTAAGCATGTGAAGACTTCCTCCAGTGGAATGGGTAGATGAGAACAATCTGTTCAGCCATGAAAGTGGATGAAGCAGGTGTTTTGGAGCTTTTAGAGCTTGTTCAGACAGGCCATCGCCAGTCATCCTTTTGGTCTTGGCGCTAGACTTCAATGACGAAGGAAGAGGATGAGGCTTGATGACTTTGTGCAACTCTGCCTCAAGACATCACCCTGCCATGTCACTGGTCCTCTGTGAACACGAAGGATGAATAAATATTTTTTGTACTTAATAGTATATATATTTTTTCCAATTACATGTAAAGACAGTTTTCAACATTCATTTTTGTAAAAGTTTGAGTTCCAAAGGTTTTCTCCTCTCTTCCTTTTCTACTCTTTCCCCAAGACAAGCAATCTGATATAGGTTATACATATACAATCATGTTAAGCATATTTCCACATTAGTCATGTTGTGAAAGAAGAATCAGGACTAAAGGGAAAAACCACGAGAAAGAAAATACAAACAAAAAAGTGAAAATAGTCTGCTTTGGTCTGCATTTAGACTCCATAGTTCCCTCTCTGGATGTATATAGCATTTTCCATCATGAGTCTTTTAGAATTGTCTTGGATCATTGTATTGCTGAGAAGAATTAAGTCTGTCATAGTTGATCATCACACAATGTTGCTGTTGCTGTGTACAATGTTCTCTTGGTTCAGCATCAGTTCATGTCTTTCCAGGTTTTTCTGAAATCCACTTGCTCATAATTTCTTATAGAATAATAGTATTCCATTACATGGAATACCACAACTTGTTCAGCCATTCCCCAATTGATGGACATCCCCTCAATTTCCAATTCTTTGCTACCACCAAAAGGACTGCTATAAATAGTTTTGTACATGTGGGTCCTTTTCCATATTTTATGATATCTTTGTATACACACCTAGCATGAACCTAGTATGCCTAGTATATACCTAAAAGTAGTGTTGCTGGGTCAAAGGTATAAACAGTTTGATAGTCCTTTGGGTATAGTAAGGATGAACAATTTGATGCCCACAAATCAAACGTGAGGTAGGTCCTGTTATTGTCCCCATTTTACAGTTGAAAAAACTTAGGCAAACAGAGGTTAAGTGACTTGCCCAGAATCATACAACTAGTGTCCAAGCCCAGATTTAAACTCAGGTCTTCCTGACTCTAGGTCCAACACCTAAAATCCAATGTACCATTTCACAGGCCTAGATCCCATGAGAACAATAGTAGTAAGGTCATAGGTGTGTGTATAGGTGTAGTGCCGATGCAATATTTACAGTGCCCACAATCACAATAAAGACTGTGGCTGTAAGTATTGCACAATGTTCAGTCGCAAAATATACCAAATTCTCCAGATAGAGGATAGAACTGAAGCATTTATTCAGACACCAGAAAACTGAATCCCAAAAACCAGCAAGGCAATTCCATCATAGTTCCAAAGATATTCAGAAACCATAATAATGCTGAGAGCCACAGCATCCTTCAACTTTCCCACAAACTGATACAAAATCAGTATTTATTCAAAAACCTCTCTCTCTCCTTGCCTGAACTCTTCTCTCCCCAACTGTCTTGCTAGCTCTCACTACCAGCTTCCTGTGGGCTCTGCTTCCCTTCAGCAAATTTCTCCCACCACAGGCTCCATATGATTACATTTAGCCTTTCAGGGGGCAGAGTTTACTTTCAAAGCAGGGGAGGTCTTCAAACTCCCCCCTAGGTCTATTAAGGGGCCGAGAAGATCTTCAACTTCCCATTCCCATTACAATAGGGTGAGCTCGAGCATATCCTAATGTGTTAGTGGTCCTTTTGCCTGCATTTAGAGCACATCAGGGGTGAGAGTGTCTTTCCCAATCTCTTGATTGGGAAACCAGTTTGCTATAGCTACTACTATTGTTGCTTCCTTCCTTCTTTTCCCACTTATAGCAACCACCGCATTGTTTCTTGAGGTTCATCTAGTACAAGGGTTCTTACTCTGGCATCCATGGATTTGGTTTTTTAAAATATTTCAATAATTATATTTCCATATAATTGGTTTCCTTTGCAATCCTATGTATTTTATTTTGTGAATTTTAAAACATTCTGAGAAGGCCTTCAAAAGACTGCAAAAGGGACAAAGAAGGTTAAGAACCCCTGATCTAGAAACCTCATCATTCTGTAGTTCTGTGCCCCTTTATGATACTCTGTGGTGCCATCTCGTTGGTTCACTGACATTTCTAGGTGGAACCTAGCTCTTATTGGGGTTTGAGGTGTGGGTTCTTCTTTCCCTGTTTCTGCCCCAGGGGATCTCTGTTGTGCCTTGGGACTCCAGCTGGCTGCTGAAACCAGGTCAGGGAAAAATCAACTAGACATATTTCTTCCTTCAGGTCACTTTATTTTCTCTGGCTCATTTGGTATTATGTGGCCTCAAGGTTTTAGTTGGTACAGGTGAGAAAGGCAAAATATTTGAAATTTTAAAAGAATGCACACAGTTCACCCATCCCTAATTCTACCATTAGTCCTTCATCACAGAGTGTGGGGCTAAGGAAACAGTGTAACTGGAAAAAAATTGTTTTAGCCTAGAAAATAAAGATGAAAAGATTTTTCTATATTTGGGAGAAGGGGAAAGGGAAGGGTGTTATTAAAAAGACCTCTTTAGAAAGTAAAGTTCAGTTTTTAATTTCTAAAAATTAAATTCTAGTTTCATGAATTAGAAATGTTCTTTGTGAACGAATCACTAAATATTTGCCTTAAAATGAAAAATAAATTTGAAAATTAAAATTGAAAATAAATTTCCCTGGGTGCATACCCTAATACAATGAGCTCTGACAAAAGTAGGTTTCCTCCTCGACCCTAGACTCTCTCTTCTAGCCTTGGCAAGGGATGGAGAGTGCTATGAAGGATGCGGGTGTAAGACCAGAGCAGAGGACTGGATGGACCCCTGGAACATCTCTAGTCCTTGACTCCCACCCAACTTATGCAAATATAGATCTATATAGTTCTAAAAAAATGTACTGGATCACAGATGGAAAAAAACCTGAAAGGTTTTCTTTCCTAAATCCCTCATTTAACAGATGAGCAAATCGAGGTGAAGAGGGATGAAGTCATGGGATCATAGTCATGCGGATCTAGAACTAAAAAAGACCTCACAGGCTATATAGTCTGGCTTATTTTTATTGATGAAGAAACTGAGTCCCAGGGAGGTTAAATAACTTGCCCAAAGTCACACAGGTAGGGTAAATGTCAGAGGTGGAACTTTCAGCCACTTCAGGGTCATTGTACCACACTGTCTCCATGACTTGTCCAACATCATACAGCCACTAAGTGGCAAAGCTAGGATTTAAACAAAGTTCATTTGATGCCCAAATCTAGCACTCTGTTCACTCTACCTCGAGATTTTCAAACATCTCCGCTTCATTGATTTTAGTACCTTATATTCAAACAGTTATCATCATCTAGTTTTAAGAAAAAAAACCCCTAGTTATGGGGCATAAAGTAAATTCAAATGCCAATTACAGAAAAAGTTCTCCTTTCCATTTCCTAACTACAAAATAAATGGGTCTTCACTAGAGAAAACTCTCTTCCAATATTATGCTTCTCTAGTCATGGTGGCCATGTTACTGAAGTAGCCACTTCCACGGTCCTTTATCAGTTCACTTACTAAAAGCCCATTGTGGTCAAAGCAGTGTGGGACAGTGGACAAAGGCAAGCCTTTGAATAAGGAAGCTTGAGTCTCCAGTCCTGCCCCATCCATACGCATCGTGTGGCTGTGAGTGAGTCACTTCAGCTCTACAGGTCCTCCAAGTCTGTCATTTACAGGAAAAATGCTGATCTGTGTTGATGGAGCTTTCACCCTGGAGTTCTTGACACAGATAAAATCCAGATTGGACTGCCCAAAATTGTCTTAGGTCTAGGCACCGGGGAATGCAAATGTAGTGAGAGTAATCGTGGGGATGAAAGAGTTATGTTTTGTAATGGTGCAAAGACGACTGGCCACTGAGGCAGGAAGAGCCCTTATACAGGAGGCTATGAAAAGAGGAGGACAAAGGCTCCTCATCCCTATCTCTCTCTTCCCTTCCTTTTGAGGGTGCCACTTGGGACTCAGGCAGAGATCCTCTCTCTTGGACTTCAGTGAGAGAGGAAGGGAGAAATTTCTCTTCTTCCCCCTCCTCCTTCCTGTCCCTGTAATAGCCATTGCAGCTATGAGCACAAGGCAGCACGACGATACACTTGCCTAGGGAAACCCTACATTGGACTTTGAGTCACTGGTTATTTCTTCTACTTTGTGTTTCTTTGCTTGAGACCAAATCACCAAAACATGACCCGGAGAGATGGTCATTCCTATCCTGGGTGACTATTTGCAAGAAGTTCAAGAAGTCAAGAGTTCCTGAGTCGATGCTGGCTACTCAGTGCAAAGCATATTCTGCAGTTACACCGTTTTTCAGAAAAGAAGCAGGGCAAACTGGCCTCCACCTCTCACTGTTTCTTGGAAACGTTTTTGCTTCTGACCTTTCCTCGATGACTTGTCACCACGTCTCTGAAAGTACACACGAGCAACATCACCAACAAAAATGACCCCAATCCCTCAACTCTTGGGTCTTCATTGGGAACTGAAACAGCCATGGTGAAGAAGACAGATGTAGAGACCATCTTCTCCAAGTAAGGCCATGAGGCAGGCTGCTCTGTGCACAGGGGCTACACCTTCATCCAGTATTCTAGAGAGCGCCATGCCCCTGCCGCTGTACTGGGTGAGAACGGGCCAGTGCTGGCAGGTCAGACTCTGGACATCAACATGGCTGGAGAACCTACACCCAATGGACCAAAAGGACTCAAGAGAGCAGCTTCTGCCTCCTACTGACTCTGATTACTGTAGGCAAGACCTGTATTATAGGCTTTTCGAGGCCCAGGGCCAGCTATCTCCAGTCCCTGGGGTGGTTCCTGTGAAGCCCCAGGGGTCACCATCCCTCTTGACCATCACATCAAAGCAACTCTGCCTGTCAGACTCTTTGCCCACTCCACCACGTCCAGCAGCTCATCAAAGCTAAAGGTGAAATGTACTGAGCTGCAGACCAAGAGAGAACTTACCCAGATCAAGTACAACATTGAGGCCCTGCTGCAGAGGCTGGACCAGATCTCTGAGGGGCAGAGTCCTGGCACATATCGCAAGAAGAATGACAGCAAGAAAAGTGAAGCCACTCAGGACGACACGGCTTCAGAGGCAGAGACACCCTTGGAAGAATTGTTGCCCGGGGACGACGGAGATGAGGCGCTGGCACAGGATGACTTTGGAGAGTTGGACAACAGCCGATACACAGAGCTGGATGGATTGACTCTACAGTAAATGGTGTCCAGGACCTCTTAAACTACTTTCCTTTCCCAAGACATTAACCCTCCCTAACCACTACCCATCCTCCCCTAGGCAACCCAGGATTCTTTACACAAGGATGTCCCCAAGTCCTCAGGGTCTTGCATCCAACTAAAGAAGCATTAAATTGCATCAGGATAAGCTCATAAATCTCATCTTAAAGCTGATGGAGAGGCTTTTTTGCCCTATCTCTGGCATACTAGACAGGAAGGGATCATAGATTCAGAGCATTTTACATATGAGAAAACTGAAGCCCAGAGGGGCTAGGTCACACAGTAAATGTCTCAAGCAGGATTTGACCCCAGCTCTTCCTGTGTCCAAGTTCAGCTCCATCCACTGCCTCCTGCCTTATTGTCAATGCTCCTTCCCCAGGGCTCAGCTGTGCCACTAGGTCACCATTATTATTAATAAATCATTGCTATTGTTTATTAAAAAAAGAAGTAGGCAAACTACTAAAAGAATGCTACAGCTGAAAGGAAATAAGAAAGCCCAAGCCAAGCCTGAATTAACTGGAGATCCAATTTTGTGAGCTAGTCAGAGGGGCTGTTCAGCTGTTCAACAAAGTGCCTTTACTTTTTGGGAGAGTATAATAGGTATATATCACTTGGTAATCCCATTAGGGCTCATGGGTTGAATTATCATTTCTATACAGATAATTTTCAGATACACATATATATCTATTCACATACATATACAATATGTATATGTGCACATATATACATACAAATATGTTGAATATTTGAATAGGACATCCAGATCAAGATGTAAAAATAATAATAATAGTAATGTGATTATCTCAGGAGAGGGACTAGAGCTAGATATACACGCATATTCATAGGGCCCTGTGTATATATAAATACATATGTATGTGTATGCACACACCCACATAAACATGTATGCATGTGTGTATATAAATGTATGCACAAGTGTGTATTAATACATATACACACATGTCATATGTATACACATGGAGGGCTGGATATACACAGGATACGTGTGTGTGTGTGTGTGTGTGTGTGTGTGTCCAGCCCTTAGTCTCTCTCCTATTATTTTTTTGACATCTTGATCTGGATTTTCTGTAGATATCTCAAACTCAACATTGTCAAAACATAAGTAGTATTGTCTTTCCCTTCAATTCCATTCCCCTTTCCAAAATTCATCATTACACTCTAGGGAACACAAGTTGTCATCTGAGACTCTTCAATCTCACTCATCCACAAGTGCAATTCAGTGCCAAATCTTGTTACTTGTACCTCCAGAATATCTCACATACATCCCCTTTCTCTTGACTCACATAACCACAACCTTAGTTGGAGCCCTTATTGCCTCTCCCTTGCTATATTGAAATAGCTTTCCAATCAGTCTACCAGTCTCAAATCACTACCCATTTTAATCCAGCCTTTATTCACATGCCAAAGTGATTTGTCTAAAAGATAGGTCCTGCTTTATATTCATTAGGGCTATTGATCTACAGTTTTCTTTTTCTGTTTTCACTCTCTCTGAAGACTTTACTAATATCACAAAAGGAACTTGGTAGGATCACTTCTTATTTTAGCAAATTGTGTGATATTGAAATTAATTTTTCTTTGAATGGTTGATGGAATTTGTAAACATATGGCCCCAAGAGCTTTTTTCCTTTGTAAGTTCAATTTTTTTTATTTAGGTTATTTAAATTCTTTATTTTTATTCAGTTTATTTGGGCATTTTTTATTTTAAAAATAGTAATCCATTTGAGTTATTGGTTTTGCTGATGCATATGGTTTCTAATAATTTCCTTTTGTTACTTCCTTTTTATATGAATTTCCTTTTTATTGTATATAATTTAGTTTTCTTCTTTCTTTTTAGCAATTAAATTAACCAGTAGTTTATCTGTTTTATTTGTTTTCTCAAAAAAAGTCTAGTTTTGTTTAGTAATTCAATTTTTGCTTTCAATTTTGTTAAGGCTTATGATTTTCAGAATGTCTATTTTGGTCTTTGATTGAGGTATTTTAATTTGTTTAAATTGCATGCTCAATTCATTGAGCTGTTCTACCTCTTTTGTTTAGAGATAGATATAAGATATTCTCTAAGGACTACTTTGGCCACATCCCCCAAATTTTGGTGTGTTGTCTCATTGTTGTCATCAACTTTAATTATCTATTGCTTCTATGATTTGTTCTTTGACCTACTAGCTCTTTAAGATAAAGTTATTATGTCTCTAATTAATTTTAATCCTTTCTTCAATGACCTTGTATTAAAGATAATTTTTATTATATTGTGGTATGCTTAATATATTGTTTTTCTTTTTTCTTTTTCTGCTTTTTGGAGGGGGAAAACAGGGTAGTTAGGGTTAAGTGACTTGCCCAAGGTCACACGGCTAGTTTTTGTGTTAAGTGTCTGAGGCTGGATTTGAACTCAGGGCCTTCTGACTCCAGGGCTAGTGTCTATTCACTGCGCCACCTAGCCATCCCAATATATAGTTTTTCTTTATTTGTTTTGATGTTTTTGTGTCCTAATATCTGGTCAATTTTTGTAAAGATACCAGACTTTTCTGAGTAGTATATATTCTTATATATTTTCATTCACTAATCACCAGAGAGCTATCATATCTAACTTTTCTAAAATTTTAATTTTTGTTTATTTTTTGTTAGTTTTATCTAAATCTGAAAAGGGTACATTGAGGACCGTCACTATTATAAATTGATTGTCTATTTCTCCCTGTAACTTATTTAACTTTTTGTTGAAGTATTTAGATGCTTTGCCATTTGGTGCTTATATACTAAATATTAATGTTAAGTAATTGACTATGTGGTCTAACTGTTTATCTCTTTAATCAAGTCAATTTTTGCCTTTGCATTTTCTAACATTATGATTTATATTCCTGTTTTTTTTTAAGTTCACCTGAAACATAATAGATTTTTCTTCAGTCCTTTATTTTAATTCCCTCAATCCTTGTTTCAAGTGTGTATTTTTATAAACAACATATTATTGGATTGTATCATCTTCCATTTTGTGAGTTCATACCATTCACATTTAATTATGATTGTTAATTGTATTTTTCCTTTTGTCCTATTGTCTTCTACCTTTTCCTCTCTTTATTCCCCATGCCCTCTTTTCAGAAAAAGAGTTGGTAAAAGAGGAGTATGCTTAAAAACACTGAGAGAGAGAGAGAGAGAGAGAGAGAGAGAGAGAGAGAGAGAGTGAGAGAGTGTTTAAGGGTCAACTGATATCAGAGTATCTCCAAGGCATTTGTTCTCCTTTCGTTTTAGGTATTCAATATATGACTTAGTGGACTTGTGTAAATTTATTTCTGCTTTAGTTGGATCCATATAATAAACACAATATTGATTTTTTCTCCATCCACTTGATGTGTATGTCTATTTTTTGTATTATTTTATCTGTTTCTGTTTTGCATTCTATTTCTCTCCTCAGTCATAAATGACCTCCTGCAAGCCTCTTCAAGCGTTTCTAATGCATTTATCATGCACTTGTGTCATTATTTCTGTTTGTGCCTTATCACCTTATAGACTTTTATGTTCCATCTTAATAGGGATGGTATCTTAATCTAAACCAGGGGTAGGGAACCTGCAACCTTGAAGTCACATGTAGCCATCTAGATCCTCAAGTTTGACACTTTGACTGAATCCAAACTTCACACAACAAATTCCCCCAATAAAAGGATGTGTTCTGTAAAACTTGGACTCAGTCAAAAGACTGTACCCAAGGACCTAGAAGGCCACATGTGGCCTCAGGGCCACTGGTTCCTCACCCCTGATCCAGACTTTTTATCTACTTGAGGATCTAGCTAAGTGCTTTAAATACAGTAGATAGTCTGATAAATGTTGAATGGATAGATGGGTCTTCCTGTGAATTTTCCTTTTAATTTTTGCTTATATCCCTTTTGGTCTTTGAGTTATTCTGCTTTCCTATCTCTTTTAAATTACTTTTTCTATCCTATGAAGTGATTCTAGAAAGCAATTTTAGTTTTGGGTAATTGGGTTGAGGGGGCTATGGTGAAAAACCTTCCTTGGACACCATAAGGCCACAAACATTCTCATCTGGGGTGCAGCTGCCAGGGAAGAACTCTGCCCTAAGGTAGCTTCCCATTGTAATGATTCTTACTAACTCATTGCTAAGTTCAGTTGTTCCTGTTCTGTTGATGGAATGCAAATTATGTCAGAACCTTCTAAATGTTGGCACCTTGGAGAAAGGATCCATTTGTTCAGCCTTAGTTATGACTAGACCCTAAAAGCTGCTTGGCTAGCCCCCACCCTTGGGTGGGGGCCTCCTATTGCAGAATGAAGGTGAGAACTATCTCCTTTATGGTCAAGTTGACTAACTCTAGAATAGCACCGGCCCCTGTGCCTCTCTCCTTCCAGTTCTAGCCTTTAATTGCCTTTGCAAGCACCTCCTTGATGCATGTGGTACTCAGGCAGAGGGGTGGAGAAACCGTTAGAACCACTTTCCTGGATACAAAAGCTTCTTTCTCCCCCTTCAAGATGAGGTTTCCAGGCAGGTTATTTTTATAGCCAGGCTCCAGCAGGATCCTTTAGCGAAAATAAACAAAGCTATATACAACAGTTCTTCACACACACCCCATCCTTCCCTGGAGAGGGGCCCAGCCTGGCTGAGCCGACATAGGGGCGCCCACAGCCCCAGAGGGTCTGTTGAGTCCTGAAGAAGCTTATGTGGGCCCCACAGCCTCCCAAAATGGCAAGGGAGGAAAAAGTGGCTGAAGAAAATGAATTACTGATAATTCTAGCCTGAGTCTGACTGCACCTGCAGGGTGGGGTTCTTGGGGCTTTGGAGACTCAAGGGTTTGGACCCCAAGTCTAAATTAGGCACTGAGGTCCAAATTCTTGGAACCAGAAGTCGAGTGTGATTGTGGGGACAAAAAGGAAGGTAGAGGAAGCATAAAAGGCAGAAAAGGGGGTCAGTGGTTAGGCTGTGAAGACTGCCCGCCTTCCTGCCCCAAAACGCACAGAATGTTCAGGTGGCCAAACCTAGAAGAGGCGACGTTAGCGCAGCGATGCCCTGAATAAGCCCTCTGGAAACAAAGCTCCTTCTAATTAAAGGTACCCTTAAATCACTTTACAAGAAAGACCAACCCCACCCCCTAATAAATCACCTTGCAAGAAGCAAAACCAAAAATATCTTTATGAATTACACACATCTATAGTTGGCCATGATTTTTTAAAAACCCAACAACTTCTAGCTATTGCTGTATAGTTAGAGCTTGTAGTAATAATCCACATTGATAGAGCACTTTTAAAATGATCAAAATGCTTTCTTCAGCATGAAGCAAAACACAATTATACCTATTTTTTATATGAAGAAACTGAGTCTCAGCAATAATAAATGACTTTCTCTATCACACAAGTAAAAATTGGAAACACCATGCAAACCCAGGTCTCCTGATTCCGAGTCAGTATTCTTTCTACAAACTATGCTACTTAGACAGAATATTCTCTCTCTCTCTCTCTCTCTCTCTCTCTCTCTCTCTCTCTCTCTCTCTCTCTCTCTCTTTCTCTCTCTCACTCTCTCTCTCTGTCTGTCTGTGTCTCTCTCTCTGTCTGTCTGTTTCTGTCTGTCTCTCTGTCTCTGTCTCTGTCTCTGTCTCTCTCTGTCTCTCTCAGACTCAGGGCTCTTCTGCTCTCTTAAAGACCTCTCAAAAAACAGGAAATGATTTGATATCAAGTCTTTACACTTACTGATTAGCTAGTCACTCTTGATTACAAATGAGTTTCAGTCAATTTGTTCACTCTACCAGCTCTCCAGTTTTTAAGTTTTCTATTTCCTTTTTTTTTTTTTTTTTTTGGCTTTTTGGAGGGCACTTGGGGTTAAGTAACTTGCCCAAGGCCCACACGGCTAGGTTTTTGTTTGTGTGTGTTAAGTGCCTGAGGCCTGATCTGAACTCAGGTCCTTCTGACTCCAGGGCCTGTGCTCTACTCACTGCGCCACCTAGACGCCCCACGTTTTTTATTTCTAATCGTGGAACTAAAAGCTTTTTCCCCTGTTGAAGGAATTTTAGGCATTATTCAGCAGGGTGGAGATGGGGGACCATTAATTACACATTTAATTCTTTCTAGAGCATGTTGATTGTTAAGCTTCTTTTGGTGGCAGTCTGGTGAAGCCTATGAATCCCTTCACACAATCACATTTTTAAATGCATAAAATAAAATACATAATATTACAAAATATTTAAACAAATACCAAACAAGTTAAGTGTCTGCCCTGGGGAAAGGTTTCTCTGGGGAGAATACTTTGGGAATTGGTCTGGCTATGATTGCTAAAAGTCTATTCCTAGGAGTTTCTGTGGGCAGAAAACAATGTCCCCCAGTGTGAACATTGCTTTTTCTAGAATCTGGAGTTTGTCCTGTCCTCAAATAAGTATGGCACACCTCTTCCTCCAGATCCTACCCTTTGACACTCTTCAAGTGTTAAGCTGCTTCTAGCCCTTCTGCTTCCAGCTTCAAGAGGCCAATCCTACTTCAGGTGACAAAGAAAAAACTCTCCCTGGGAATATGTTAGAGGAGTGAGAAGTCTCCATCACGTTCCTACCCCCAGCTTTCTCACTAGAGACTTCAATGACTTTTCCCTTGGGTGAGATCCAGGACTCTCTATCTTGGTTGATCTGAGGTATCTCTCCAATGTGAGAGCTCCTTAACTCTGTATTGTCTAATTTATTTTCTTCTATGTATGCTATGATTTAGATAAATGGATTTCTTTGTTATTTGCTATGTGTGTTCATTGTGGGACTGATAATTGGTGGGAAAGAGGTGAAGTCTTGGATATAGAACTTGGGATCCTCCTCTTTGCTCCCAATGATGACAAAGTGATAGGAACTTAAAATCAACCTGATCATAACCACTAAACTAATAATATTTGAGGGAGCAGAGAGATATACTTCTAACTCAGTACCCTCTCTCTGAAGAGAGGAAAACAGCCTTTGGCCTGGACCTCCTACTTCCCCTCCTGGCAAGAATAAGTCTCCCTTGGAGAAAGCTGAAGAGAGAAGAGGCTAAAGATGTCTATTATACCTCCCTGCTAGTCATACAATGATAAGCCCTTGAAACCTATAGTGATATAGGTGGTAAGTGGGTGCTGCTATGGGGGAAGGGAAGGAGCAATATGGTCAGATTTGTACTTTAAGATTGCTTTGACAGCTGAGTGGAGGGTGGATTAGAGTGAGGAGAGACTTGTGGAAGGGAGACCAATCAGAAGGTTTATAACCCAGACATGAGATGACAAGGACCTGTACCAAGGTGATGTCAGTATAAATGGAAAGAAGATAGCATATTCAAGAGACACAATGAAGCTAAAATCAACAGTCCTTCTCAACAGATTGGATATAAGGGTTAAGAAAGAAGAAAGAGCTGGGAGCTTAGGGACTGAGGAGATGCTGGTATCTTAAGCAGTAATAAAGAAGTTAGGAAGAGGGGAGGATTTGGGGAAAAAGATAATGAGATTAGTTTTGGACATGTTGAATTTAAGATGACATCCAGTTCAAGATGCCAAATAGGTAGTTGGAGATGTAAGACTGGAGGTCAATCAATAAGCATTTATTAAGCACCTACTATGTGCCAGACCCTGTGCTAAGCTCTGGGAATATAAATAAAAATAAATATAGGCAGTGCCCTCAAAGGACTTACAATCTAATAGGAAAAGATGGCATGAAAAATGAAGCAGAGATGAGTGGGGAGAGAAGGGAGAGAGAAGGTATTTGGTGTGGAGATTTCCAAAGGAGTCCAAAATCAGTGTAGCTGGTGGGAAGTAAGGAGAAAAGTTTTGCTGAGGTCAGCAGAGAAGTTGAGGCTTAGATAAGTAGAGAGGAGACTCACCAACATAAATAGAACTGAATCTATGGGAGCTGGTAAGATCACCAAGTGAAAGAAGACAGAACTGTGTGGGACACTCACAGTTAGCGGGTCTGAGCTGGAGGCAAAGAGGTCCTAAAGTATAGTAGTACACTGGAAAGACACATTGGGGTCATATATTAGGGGGCCTTACATGCTGAGCTAAGGATTTCAGGGCAACTAGGTGGCAAAGTGAAAAGAGTACCTGGCCTTGAGTCAGAAAGACACCTCTTCCTGAGTTCAAACCTGGCCTCAGTAACTTACTAGCTGTATGACCCTGGACAAGTCAGTTAACCCTGTTTGCCTCAGTTTCCTCATCTGTAAAATGAACTGGAGAAGGAAATGGCAAACCCATTCCAGTATCTTTGCCAAGAAAACCCTGAATGGAGTCAGAGAGAGTTGGCCAAACAACTAAATACAAATGGATGCGTGTGTGTGTGTGTGTGTGTGTGTGTGTGTGTGTGTGTGTGTGTGTGTAAAAGGTCAGGAATTTGACTAGAGTGGCTGAAGAGAAATGATCTTTTGCCTTCTGGTTTCAGCTTTTCTCTGTAGTTCGCCCCCTCCCTGCCCCTCCCCCACCCCAACCACTCATGTACTTATTACATGAAAGAAAAACTGGGAAGTCCTTGAATCTTACGGCAGCTTGGTGGTTATTGGATCAATTACCTATTTATGGATAGGTAACTTTCAGAGATTAAAATTGGAAAGCTAGTCATAAGTGACAGTAAGGTCTCTGATAGATAGATACAAGTCCTATGGGAATGGTGATTACAAAGAAATGACAAGCTTGAACCTGAGTTCACCAGCTCCTTACCTAGGAATGCCCTCTGCTCTTTTCTCCCAGGATGGGGCTGAGAATCTCCTGCTGGATGAGTGGCCTCATAGACAAGAGACTGGGCAAATTAACTAGGACATTTGCTGGTCCATATATTTGGTGGCTGCTTTTCTTCAAGAACTATTACAAAGTGAAAAATAAAAACAAAACCCCTCTGGCTTTTAACTAAAAGAGCATAGCAGAACCCTTTTTCTTATGAGGGACTTATATTAAAAGACCTTAATTGGTGGCAGAGGCTAGAAACAGAGAGAATCTCAGCAGCCACATGCTCAGTGGGGCTTGGCTAGGCAGCATCCAAACTAATCAGGGGCCAACCAAGTCTATGGGTTCGGCAGACAGGAATTGGAAGAAACTTCACGTATTAGAGAGATCACTGGGGATTAGCCTGGTAAGGAGGAGGCAACAACAGACATCAATGGAAGACATCAGAAACATGTTACCCCTCTACACATGTGCCATATATGTTCTTTTTTTTTTTAAATTAAACAAATGCTTTATTAACTTCTGGTTTACATCATTCATTTCCACCAGATTATGAGTTACATTTTTCCCCCATTTTTTCCCTACCCACCTCCCCAGAATAGCAGTCCCACTAGATATCCCCTCATCCAATCTGCTCTCTCCCATATCTTCTCCCATACCCCCTTCGACTTTGCCATTAGGGCAAGGTGAATCTCTGAGCCCCACTGCCTGGACATCTTATGAAACATTTAAATTTAAAACTTTGATTTTCAGATCCATTCCCCTTCTCCCTTGTCACCCACTCCCTCTGAGAAGATAAGCAATTCAGTATGTGTTGTACATGTATATCTATGCAAAATATTACCATAGTAGATATATTGTAAAAGACTACTTATATTTCCCTCCCACCTGTCTCACCTCCCACCTGGTCCATTCCCTACTTTGATCCTGTCCCTCTTTGATAGTGGGTACTTCTAACTTCCCCTCTCCCCAGAATGCCCTCCCTTCCTTCATCCCCCCTCTCATCCCCCTTTCCCCTATTCAGGAGAGTGAGTGAGGGTAAGATATTCCATTTAGTATGTATGTGATTCTCTCCTTGAGCCAACTTCAATGAGAATATGCTTTTGCCTTTTTGCCTTCCTGTTCTTCCCCTCCCCTGCAACTACTTCCCCTTGCCTCTTCTACATGAGATGGTTTGCCCTACCCTGTCTCTCTCCATCTCCTCTTGCCACTTTCCTCCCTCACCTCTTGACTTCACCCCTTAAGAGTCATCCCTTCCTTGGGGCGGCTAGGTGGCGAAGTGAGCAGAGAGCCAGCCCCGGAGCCAGAAGGACCCGAGCTTGGATCCGGCCCCAGACACCCAACACACAAACAAAAACCCAGCCACATGAACCTGGGCAAGTCACCCATCCCCAATTGCCCTCCAAAAAAAATATATAATCATTCCTTCCCATCAAATTCAACCTGTGCCCTCTATCCATGTATACCTGTGAACATATGCCATGTACCCTTCTTCAATTATTTTCATAATGAGAAAGGTTTCATCAAACACAGTTATTGTTTTTCATGTAGGACTGTAAATAGTCCAACTTTGATAAGTTCCTTTTGATTTCTTTTCCTTGATTACCTTCTCAAGCATCTCTTGCTTCTTGTGTCTGAATGTCAAATTTTCTATTCAACTCTGGTTTTTTCCTCAAGAATGCTTGAAAGTCCTCTATTCCACTGAATGACCATATTTTCCCCTGAAACAAGATACTCAGTTTTGCTGGGTAGGTGACCCTTGGGTTCATTCCCAGCTCTTTTGCCCTCTGGAATATCATATTCCATGCCCTTCGATCCCTCAGTGTAGAAGCTGCCAGGTCCTGGGCTATTCTGATTGTGTTCCCACAATATTGAAATTGTTTCTTCCTGGCTGCTTGTAGTATTTTCTCCTTGATCTGGGGATTCTGGAACCTGGCTATAATATTCCTGGGAGTTTTCTTTTTGGGATCTTTTTCAGGAGGTGATCTGTGGATTCTTTCAACCTCTATTTTGCCCTCTGGATCTAAAACATCAGGGCAATTTTCCTTGAGAATTTCTTGAAGGGTGATTTCTAGGTTCTTTCTTTGATCATGGCTTTCAGGTAGTCCAATAATTTTTAAATTATCTCTCCTGGATCTATTTTCCAGGTCAGTGGTTTTTCCCATGAGATATTTCACATTGCCTTCTATTCTTTCATTTGTTTGGATCTGTTTAATAGTATCTTGATTTCTCATAAAGTCACTAGCTTCCATTTGCTCCAGTCTAACTCTGAAGGAATGAATCTCCTCAGTGAGCTTTTAAGATTCTTTTTCCAACTGGCAAATTCGACTTTTTAAGGCATTCTTCTCTTCATTGCCTTTCCGAGCCTCTTTTGCCATTTGAGTTAGTCTATTTTTTAAGGTGTTGTTTTCCTCAGTTAGGCTGAGGAAAAGTACTTGATGAAAATCATGACTTTCATCAAGTCATTTCATACTTTTCTTGCATCTTTTTCATTTCTCTTCCCAAATTTTCCCCCACTTCTCTTATCTGCTTCTTAAGGTCCTCTATGGCCTGGAGCCAGCTTGTATTTTCATTTGGGGCTTTTGGTGCAGGAGTTCTGACCACGCAGTCCTCCTCCATGCTTTGTGCCTCTTTGCCCCTAAAATAGGAGTCCAATGTTGAACTTTTCTGTTTATTTTGTTTCGTTTGCCTAGGCATATTGCCACTTAATTACTTGATTTTTGGGCTTGTTGCCACAGTAGGACTCTGTCACCAGACAGGGGAGCTTCCGCCCAAACGTGGGGTCTTCACAACTTCCGCCAGTTGGGTGGCCTCTGTAAAGCCTCCACCCACTCTGGCAAGTTGGATACACACCCCAAACTTCCCCCCAGACCACAATCCAGATCCAGGCAGTTTAAAGCAAAAGCGATTAACCCCCAGACTGATTGCTGGATCTTCCTATAGTTTGCAGACCAGGAGCTAGAGCCACTACTGATGCTGCAAAATGGCTTCTGTGCAGCTGTTTCTTCAGCAGCTTTTTGCCCCCAGGGGAGGAAGCCACGTGTTCCCCAAATACTGGTCCCAAAGTCCATAGGGCACTAACCTCTCACTTTGTCCTAGGCATATCTGTGCTGATAATTCTGGAATCGCCACAATTGCTGGTGTTCTGGGGTTCCACCAGCCTGCTGAAGGCCCGGCCGCCCTGGGGCTAAAACCGGGGACCTGGGCTCAGCTCTTCGGGCTGCGCTGTCGGTTCCCAGCGGGCTGTGCTGCCTGCTCTCAGAGCGCTGTGCTGGCCACTCCCTGCAGGGCTGCTGGGCTGTCCTCAGCAGGAGGTTAGCTTCTCTGTGCCGTTCTGTGGGTGTTGTGGCTCCAGAAGTTGTTCGGAGCTCCCTTTCACATTGTTTGAAATTTGTGTCGCCATATATGTTCTTGATGCATGTTCCCTTCCATACATGTGCTCCAGTCATCTGTGTGTGCTTCCTCACATATATTGTACATATTTTGTATTTGTGAAATATATCATGGATATAATGGAAATGTAGAATACATACATTTATATCAGAAATATATGTATTGGGGAGGCTAGATGGAGCAGTGAATAGAGCACTAGCCCCAGAGTCAGGAGGACCTGGGTTCAAATCCGACCTCAGACACTTAACACAAAAACTAGCCATGTCACCTTGGGCAAGTCACTTGACCCCAATTGCCCTCCAAAAAGATAAAAAAACAAACCTAAATAAACAGAAATATATGTATTTGTAAAAAAGTATGCTCCAGGTTTATGAGAGAAATGTTTCGTTCCCACCCTTCTTCCTATGCATTTTCATCAAGTACTTTTGCTTCTTAGTCAGTTCTCTGGCTCACAAGTTGAAGCAACTTATTGTCCTTAACAGTTTCTCCTAATGTATCTATCCTTCATCTTTTCATTAATGTGCCACCTCCTCCTCTCAGCCATTTCCTTTCGTCAATCAGATGTCTCTCCTCAAAGTCAGCCTCTTCCATGAAGCTTACCTAAATTAGCCAGGTCTCAACCCCTCTAGTGAAATCACCCTTCACAAAGTAACCTTACTCCAGACTGGTCGTTCTGCACATTGGCATCTCCCTTCTATAAATGGGCTGATTCCTCTAATGCTGAGAAACTTTGGAGCCATTGAAAGCCATTAGGATGATTGACTCTAACTTCAGATAAGCAGGATAAATAAACTCCTTGACAAGGCGGAGCTTGTTCTTTTGTCTTTGTCTGCTTGTCACACTCATCAAAGTCACGTTCTCAAGGTCCACATAAAACACCTTTCTCAAATGGATTCCCTTGCTTTATTTATTGGACTTATAAAAAAAGCAGATAACTTGCTAGCTATCCAGCTAAAAGATGGCTTTTAAATTGTGCTGACTTTTTCAGTTTGAATGGTCCTTAATATTTGGACAGAACTAACTCATTCACAGATTACAGGGTATTTTAAAAAATTGGTAAAGGAAAGTTTAGGGTATTCTCAGAGGCCAGAGGTTGTGATTTGGAGTCTCTTTTGTATCCCCTTCCCATTCCTCACCCCACCCTACCATTTCTTATTCATCTTGTAAGGCCCAGCTCAGATGCACTATGGTATGATGGAACAGTGATGGATTTGGAGAGAGAAGACCTAGGTTTGAACAGCAACTCTGCCACTTACTACCTATGTAGTAATACCTTGGGAAAATCATTTATTCTCTCTAGATCTTAGTTTCTTCATTTATAAAATAATGATAGCTAGATGAGATGATATCTGAGGGTCCTTCTCTATGATCATGCATCAGGGGAAGTCTCATGTATGAGGGAGTCGAGACTAGATCCCTCCAGCACTTTCTGTCTCTCCATTTCACCCCTTTTCTAGCTTCCTTCTCTCCCACACTCTCCTCCACGGCCTTCTCTAATTCCTGCCAGAAGGGGAAGCAGGAGATTGGATCAAGAAGCTGGCCACTCTGCTCTCCTTAGAGAAACAGATTGCCAGGCAAGCATTATATCTATCTGCTCCCTTAAATAGAGCTAGTTTAGGGGATTCAGTCTTTAGGTTCAAGCTAAACTGATCACTACTCATAAATGGGAAAAGGAGGGGCAAGTTTTACACCATAAGCTTGACTTCCTTCCCACCAAATATCAGTTACACGATGAACACACATAGCAAAGGAAACCAATTTATCCAAGTTGGTAGCAAAACAGAAATCACAAAAATGTATACATAGAAGAATATATATTAGATAATATAGATTAAAGGAGCTCTTCTGTTGAATGTGAGTTATTTCAGCTGAACCAAGACTGTAAAAAGGTTTTGAGAGAGGCTCAAATCTTGCACAAAGGGAAATTCCCCAAAGTCTCTGAGAATAATGGCATGGTTGAAGTTCTACATGTTGGCTTCTTCCAAGAGTTTTTCTCCCTTCATCCCATGTATCTTCTCTCTTGACACTGGAAGTTAGAGGCACTAGAAGAGACTGAAGAGACTGCATCTCTCTTCTCCTTGGTTCTCCTCAATGCCACTCCATTCATCACACAGGCCTAAAGCATTCATCTCCACTAGTGAGGAGAGACTCCTATATAAATGGGCTTTGGGGCTTGGGTTACAATTAACTTTTAATTACAAAACATAATTGTTTCAATCCAATTCAGCAAACATTTATTAAACGTCTACTACGATTCATGTTTTACTTGGTATAAGCAATAATTTTAATATGGTTTCATTTTGTGATAGCAATAGTCCTATGTATGCTTCTACTGACATCAGAGTGACTCAGAATGTCTTACCTCGACCAGATGAAAATAGATTGAGTCCATTTCCCCACCTTTAGATAATCCTCAATTAGTTAAGGGCTTGATTTCATGCCATACACATTTGTTACATTATTTACTTTTGCTGTGTTTTTAATTCTGTGGTTTTGAAGAATAGTTATTACTCCAAGGATATGCAAAGGTGTAGCTTTTAAAGCACTTTGATACTGTCACAGATGTTGCAATGGCGGTTGGTGTGGGAAAGTCAAGTGTTTCAAGTGTAATAGACTTCTAAGAACTGATTGGCATTCTGGGATTTGTAGTTCAGTTCCATCTCAGTCTTGAGAAAAGATTTGGCCTATCATAAGTCTTTGAACCAGGTGGCAGACTTGAGTCATGCCCAGGAGTTTTGAGAACATATATAATTTGCAGAAAATCAGAGTGGGAAGGTGGTGCTGAGACTGAACTGAGCAGTAGCAGCAGTAGGGGAGGTGTTGTTCTCAAATCTGCATCCCTGCACGATGCAGTGATGGGCAACAAGAGACAGAAAAATCTTGTAAACTAAAAGTAAACAAACAAATTAATAAAGACCAAAATATTAAAAAAAAAACAAGAGACAGAAAAACAAACACAGAGAGATTAGAAAGAGGCAGACAGAAAGGCAGAGAGAGACACACATAGAGGGATGGGGAAGAGAGAAGAGAGAAGGAATTGAAACAGGAAGAGGGGAAAGAGGAGAAACAATGAACATGACAACTCAGGACAAAGATGTGGGGTACACCCTGCAAAGGAGACTGAGAGAAATCAACCTGATAGCAGAGAAGACCAGGACTGAGCAGTGTTTCCTCCTTCATCTCCCCCCCCCCCAAAAAAAAAACCCTTAGGGAGAAGAGAGAATCTAAAAAAAGATGGTAGACAACAGCATCATATGCTGCAGAGAATTCAAGGAAGATAAGGACTGAGAAAAGACCATTGGATTTTAAAATAAAGAAAACATTAGTGACCTTGGAGAAAACAGTTTCAGTTGAGTGTAGAGGACAGAAACCAGATTGCAAGAAATTGAGAAGTGAGTAGGAGGAGAGAAAGTGGAGTCAGGGAAAGTAGACAGCTTTTTCCCCCTAGAGGTTTGGCTTTGAAAGGGAGCAGAGATTGAGGGTAGATAAGATTTAGTGAAAGTTTTCTTTTAAGGATGGTGAAAATATGGGCATTTTTGAAGGCAACAGGAAAGGATCCAATGGATAGGGAGAGTCTGAAAATAAAGGCAAGATAATTAGAGGGTCAAGGTGCTGGGGGACAAAGGGAAGAGATGATGGGATCAAGGATTGAAGTAGAGATGTTAGGGTGGGCAGAATAAGAAACCATCTCATCCTTAGAAACTGGAGCAAAGGAGAAGAGAGATAGGAAGAAAGACAGACTAATGGAAGATAACGGAATTTTAGCTAAAACCTTTGTATAACTAGTGGTTGAAAAATGTGCATCACGATTTAATAAGCACAATCAAAGATGTACTTCTTTTGTTTGGGGCTACATGTCTTTGTGAGATTCTCTGTGTCAGCCACAAGAGCCAGACTTTTAAATGACAGTATAACAAAATGTTAGACCAAGATTTTCAAATATAATAAAGTATATCCAATCACGTTGCTTTCATTAGAAAGCATTATGGTACATTTTGGTGAGAACAAAAAGTTTGTGTACCTTTAATAAATGAAATAAAATTTTAAAATATTTTATTTATCCTGATTTCCTTTTTAATCTTTCATGTGTAATTTAAAATGAACACAATACAGGGTGTTCCAAAAGTCTTGGTGCAGTTTTAGGTTTGAGTAGCTTAAAACTTCATGAAGACTTTTAGGAACCTCGTATATTCATACAGTAGCACTTAGGAATCAATTGTGTGAGATGTGAGGCACTGGCACAAGGACCACCCAGCATGGTTTGCCAGAAGCAAAGGAGGTGGCCTTGGACGAGCCGTTCCAGTTTCTCTGATTCTTCACCATCCTCATCTGTAAAACTACAACAATAGACTGACTAACCTCTAAGATCTTTCCCAGCAATCTATGACCCTGTTCCACAGGGATGTTGTGAGAATCCATTGAGATAATGCATGTAAAGATTTTGCAAACTTTAAAGCTATAATTATATTATTGTATAAGTGATAACTGTGTTTTAATTAATATTTAATTAAGCATTTCTGAGGCTAACTAGGGAAAGGCAAGGGGAAAGGAGACAAAGGAGACAAAGTCTGTGGCCTCTTGTCATCTCGTATGCTGGCCAATTAGAGCCATGGCACCTTTTCCCTTCTCCTACTGCCTGCAGTTGGTTGCCCAGTTTGGTCTAAAAGAAGATTACCCAGATTTCAATCAGGTCCCCAATGTCTGCTAGTAATGAGATCCACTGCTCATAAAAGTAATTGACAGTTGCTGCCTTACTGTCATCTCCCATGTATGTAGTCTTTTTCCCCCCTGCTTTTTTGTCTATACAAATTTTTTTTTGGTTTATTTACTTTTATTTTACAACACTCAGTTCCACAGTCACTTGAGTTTCAAATTTTACCCCCTCCCTCTCCTCACCGCCCCCCCCACCCATCATGGCAGCAGGCACTCGAATATAGGATCTACAAATATCTTCACATTAATCATTAGTCAGGCTGTAAAGAAGGATTATAGCTGATGGAATGATCAGTGGGAAAGAGGAAACAAAACAAAACAAGAAAAAGAAAGAGAGAGAGAGTAGGTTGTTTCAATCTGCATTCGGACCCTGCATCTCTTTCTCTGGATGTGGGTATTATATGTGTAGTCTTGTATTAGAATGTGAGCTACTTGAGGGCAGGGACTCTTATTTTTCTATTTGTGTCTAGTGCTTAGACACATAGCAAACACCTCATAAATGCTTTTTGATTAATTCATAAAAATAAATAAATCTGTGATTCTATATGCATATAATAAACAGAGAGTCATGGCACACATGTATATGTATGTATTATTATGGAGACAAGGACGCTGATGGAAGTCAGATCTGACAATGAGGCCTCCTTTTGCCTAATCAGAGAAGCTTCCCAGAAGAGGGGAGTTTGAAGTTGAGCTCTGAATGCTGCATTGATAGATGAGGAAACTTGGTTGCAAGTTCCTTTGGTCTGAAATCGTACATTGGGTTTCAGATCCCAAACCATTTTTCTTCTTTCTTTATTTACATTTCCTGTGGAAAGTCTAGAGAAAAAAATTCATGGAGCATCTTTTGAGTTGTTTGCATTTGGAAAGGGAAAAATGCTCCTTCTCTGCTTGGAAAACTTTTTTTTTTGGTACTTTCACAACTCAAACACAACTTGGGTTTTCAAAGCCTCTGGCTTGGCATATTCAGCCTATCCTCATCCTGGAGGAGGAGGTCTCAGACACCTGGGCTAAGGAGAAGTTTGCTTTGGGCATAAAGTTTGGAATTTTTGCACTTTCTGTCTTTAGCACATCCAACCAATCCAGTCCCTTCTGCCCAGGCTCACTCTCAGCACGATTCCCATCTGTCTCTGTGGCTCCAGAGAGCCCCTCCAAGGCACAGGGTGCTCTCCTGTCTTAGACCCTGGAGGAGTCTAATAGCGGAAAGTGGATAGAGCAGTAAGCATCTTTAACAGAGGCATCTGCTTTGCTCTCAGTGGCCCTAGAGATGGCACAGGATAAGCCAGGTGGACAGTTTATCCAGCTTGTTCAGGTATACCTAACTTCCTCCAGAGAGATAATGTGTTGGAATAGAAACTGTCCCTTTAGGACCTCTCTAATGGGGAGATACATCTGGTGGGCCGTATGGTCCTTTATATTCACCTAATAATAAAACCGGGAATGATTAAGCCTAAAGAAAAGAGAATTTAAGGGGGATATGTTGACTGTCTTTAAATCAAGGACTGTCATGCAGAAGGATATGATTTATTCTTTGAGGTTCTAGAGGATAAAATGAAGAACAATGGATATAAGTTACAGAGAGGCAAATTTTAATATAAAGAAACACATTCTCGGGAAGCTAGGTAGCACAGTGAATAGAGCACCGGCCCTGGAGTCAGGAGGACCTGAGTTCAAAATCTGACCTCAGACACTTTACACAAAAAACTAGCTGTGTGACCCTGGGCAAGTCACTTAACCCTAACTGTCCTACATTTCCCCCTCCAAAAAGCAAGCAAGCAAGTAAGAAAGAAAGAAATGAAAGAAAGGAAGGAAAGAAAGAAAGAAGGAAAGGAAAGGAAAGGAAAGGAAAGGAAAGGAAAGGAAAGGAAAGGAAAGGAAAGGAAAGGAAAGGAAAGGAAAGGAAAGGAAAGGAAAACATTCTAAAGGAGTTATCCGCCTCATGAGATAGTGAGTTCCCTGCACTAGAGAGATCTTAAGTAAAAGTTGCTTGACTACTTAGTAGTGATGGTTTTTGAGCAATCCAGGCATGAGATAGGAGTGTTGGGACTATGTGGCCTCCAAGTTGCTTTCTAACTCATAACTCCTATAGGAGGTAATATATTTTTGGAGAAGAAATCTCTGTTTGACAAATATTGCTGGGAAAACCAAAAAGTAGCTTGGCAGAAATTTGTGTTTAAGAGAACATCTTACAACAAATACCCTGATAAGCTCAAAAATAATTTTCTACCTGGATATGAAAGGTTACATCATTTAAAGAAAGAAAGAAAGAAAGAAAGAAAGAAAGAAAGAAAGAAAGAAAGAAAGAAAGAAAACCAGATCAGGTTAAATAAACTATAGCTAGTTTTTAACTAGATAAAGGATAGAGGTAATCACAACATATAAAATAGATAATTTTAATTATGTGAAATTGAAAAAAATGTTTGCACTAACAAAATCAATAAATTAGCATGAGAAGACAAAACTGTTGATTGAGGAAAAATTGCATTAAATATCTAATTACATGCATATAAGAAGTCAAAAGCCATTTCCCTGAAAGGATCAGTGGTCAACAGATGAAAAAAGTTCTTAAAATAATTATAAATAACTAAAATCCCTATGAAAAATTGCTCCAATCAGTAATAACTAGAGAAATGCAAATAAAAATGGCTTTGAGGTTTCACCTCATACCCCCCCAAATTGACCAATCAAAAGATGGGAATCATTAATGTTGGAGGGGCTATTGAAAGATAGGCACACTAAAGCAATTGTTGGTGCAGTTGATAATTATTCCAACCATTCTTTAAAACAATTTGGAATTACACTAAGTCATTAAAGCATTCATGTGCTTTGACCCAAAGATTCTATTGGTAGGCATTTACTGCAAGGAGAACAATGACAAAAGGAAGGATACATTTACTCTAAAAATTTTATAGCAATATTTCTTTTATGTAACGAACTTGGAAATGAAATAGATGCTTGTCAATTAGGGAATGGCTAATAAATTATAGTATATGAGCATCATGCAATATTACTGTACTGTAAGAAATAATAAATGGATACAGAGAATCATGGAAAAACTTACAGGAATTGATACAAAGTAAAATAGGCAGAATCAGAAAAACAACATGCACAATGATACAATGATGTAAGTGGGAAGAACCATGACAAAGCAATTGAAACTGAATGTGGTAAAATTACAAATAAGCTTGATTCCAAAGCAGAGATTTAAGAAGACCCCTCCACTACTCCTTACTCATTTGCAGAGGGGGTATGGAATATAACATCAGATTTTTTTAATGTGTTGATTGAATTTACTGAATTGTTTTCTCTTTTTCCTCTTTAAGCAAGTCTTTGCTATAAGGTATGGTTTTCTAGGAAAGGGGAAAACTAGGAATGTAGGGGGAAATATAAGTGATGTAAAAACAAAAATATCAATTAAAAGTCTATCAAAAAATAAGAATAACCCTGGCACTGATACTAGTTCTATAAAGGGCAAGGTTCTTTGTACCTCAGTACTTCTTTAATCATAGTTGTACTTACTATAACTTTATAAATCATAAATATGTGTTATTATGATGACTCTGTAGAGTATTGATTAGCTGAGTCCTCTGATCAAATGGGTGAACTAGCAGGTCGGTAAACCATTGTTTCTGGCTCATTATAAATGGAGATGGAATGATTGGCTTAGGCTGTTATGGATCAATTGGGGATAATAATAGCTAGCATTTATATAGTGCTTCCTTACAAAGACCCTGTAATGTAGGGGCTTTTATTATCACCATTTTATAGATGAGGAAACTAAAGCTAGGGAGGTTAAATAACTTGCCCAGAATCATATAGTAAGTATCTTGAGGCAGGATTTGAACTTAGGTCTCTCCTGATTCCCCAAGTCTAGCACACTATCTGAATAGGCCACCTCAGAATTTCTAAATTCTATAAGTTGGCTGGCTTAGACTGTTGTGGTTTGGAGTCATGCTTTTTGTTCTAGACTATAAAAAAGAGGGTCCATTGCGGAGTCACCCTTTTGCCCTTTTTCAGTCAGATCTAGAGATCAGAGCTAATAGTAGATCAGGTTCCTAGTATGTCACTTGATCACTCTAGGAGACACTAATGGCTGCCATGGGACAGATAAACATCAGAATTGCCTGTCCTCTCACCCATGTGACCTCAGAAAAAAATTCCTGGACCCCAAGTTCTGGAATCCAGCCTTCTAGAGAGAGGAAGTGGAGTTCCTGGGCAGTGTGTTCAAGAGTATAGGAGTCTTTCGTTCTAGAGAGATAATGGGAATTCTAGAATATCCCCAGCTTCTTGAAGAGAAATAGCATCATAGAATCCAAAGGGGAGAATTCCTGGGCCTCCTCTTAGAGAAGAGAATTATTTACATGGCCCACAGAGCAGGAAAAGGCAACAAGAGACTAAACCAAGATCTGAGAGAGCAAAAGACCTAACTGCCTACATTTTCCAATCTTAACAAGTTATTCAGATAGGCCAGATCAAATGTAAAGGGAGTCATACGGCTGGCAACCCCTTGCTTGTTTTCCTTCTGGCGGATTCTAAGACCTTAGTACTGTAAAGGCTGAATGCTTTTATGGGTCCCCGTAGTGAAAATGGGACTCATTTAAATGTGTGTGGTGGCTGTGGTAGTAGTAGAGCTTGGGGGCTTGGAGGGTTTCTCCTCTAGCAACCTCACTTGTTTCCTTTAGGAGGGGAGTCCAAACCACAGGGTAGCTCTTTCTGTGTGCTATACTGTATAGGCCCTGGAGGAAATTGGAACTTGCCAGAGAGGGAAGAGAATTTATCAACTGTTTATAGGCTACTCTGAATCTTAGATATTTCCTGCATTTCCTATGGGATAAAATACTGGCTGTCCTATGCATTGTTGCCCATAATATATATATTTTGAGAGCTGGATACACTGTCCCCCCACATATGTGAAGACCTTGATATTATGGCTGTATAGACATTATAAAGCAGTATATATTCTAAGATTTCCTAAGAGAAACTGCACAGGGGCAAAACAAACCATGTTGAGGGGTTTGCCTCCAAGACTAAACCTTAACCATGATAGCCCAGACAGAGCTCCTCACGCTTGACCTGCTCTATAGTAACTTATATAGCTAAATACCAAAGTAAATGCCTCTATATAACTCTGTACTGAAGTACATGTTTCTCTTAAGAACCCTATTGGCATTGGCAGTTAATAACCCTATTGGAACAGGTAGTTCCTTTTAAAGGGATTCCTTTGCATTTTTAAGCTTTCATAAGCTTAAAGCTTAATAAGTCATTAATCTGAATGTTTGTCATAGAGGAATAGGAAAGGCGGATGCTTGCCCTCAAGGAGTTTATAATCTAGATGGAATAAAAAACACTCCTGAAATAACGAGAGAACTATTACAAAGCTGCAGCAAGAAATCCTAAGGACACTGTGTGTAAATATGGAATGGAGCTCAGTGTGAGTTTTCCTTGCCAGATATCCTTTAACTATTTGCTTATTGAACAGTTGGACTAGTTAGTGACTCTTAATGTGTTTATTTAGGATCTTTTGTAAATTCTTTGTGATAAAGGCGAACTTATTTTACACAAGACAATCAAACAAAATGTTTGGATCTTGGAGCAAGTCTGTCTTGGGAAGAGCTTCTAAGAATGCTGATCAAAGCACTAGGTTCAAGAGGTTACCAGGCTTATAAAGTTGGACAGGACGCTGGTTCCAGAATTTGGGTCAAAATCAGAGTACTGAAGGGGAGAAGGAGGGGCCTCTTGAGGGTGAATAAACAAATAAACACATTTTCAAATGAGGAAATAAACCTCTATGTTATTTTTCCCTTTGAGCAGAGACAGCAACAGTGACTTCTGGAGTGAGGAGGTAACATTGGGTTCATTAAACCCTTGGAAGACTTGGAAACAGACTTTGACAATGGTCCCTACCCTCTCTACCCTTGGTTGAGAAAAAAGCTTTTGGAACACAAACTTTGTCTCCAGTCGAAGACCAAGACTCAAGACATTTAAAGAAGTTTTTAAAGAAGAATCCCAGAGATAAAGAAGGAAGGAAAGAACGGGTTTACTTACCACCTCCTCCTTCCCACTCCCCATTCTCGCCCCTTACTGTAATCTCAAGGTTGGTCCCAATGAAATAAGACATATCTAAATATTCTAGCAGCTAGGTGGCACAGTGGATAAAGTGCTGGGCCTGGCATCAGGAAGACTCATCTTTCCGTGTTCAAATCTAGCCTCACACACTTACTAACTTTATGACCCCAGGCAAGTCATGTAACCCTGCTGGCCTCAGTTTTCTCATCTGTAAAATGAGCAGGAGAAGGAAATGGAAAACCCTCCAGTATCTTTCCCAAGAAAACCCCAAATGGCATCATGGAGACAACAACAGCAATGACAACAACAACAACTTGAGGCATATGGTGCTGGATTTAGAGTCAGAGAGCCTAGATGTGAATCCTAATTCTTTCATGCACCACTTGTGTGACCTTGGGCAAGTCACTTCTTTGGGCCTCAGTTTCCTTACATGTAAAATGAGACAACTGGACTAAATAGGGTCTAAAGTTCTTTCAAGCTCTAATCTATGATCCTATGTTCTTACACATTCTTTTACTCTTTGATTAGAGAGACTCCATTCAATTTTATGACAGTTGGATTCAGATATTATTCTTTCTTTAGGTGGATGTTTTCACATAGCAGGTTCATATGGTGTGGTAGATAGAGTACTGGACTTGGTAAGTCTTTAAATATTGTGTCATATACTCACTAGCTGTGTGACTATGGTTAAGTTACTTAACCTCTCGATCTGGGTTCCCATATCTATAAAATAAGGAGTTTGGGGGAGGATAGGTGGCACAGTGAATAGAGCACTGGCCCTGGAGTCAGGAGGACCTGAGTTCAAATTCAGCCTCAGGCACTTAGTGTGACCTTGGGCAAGTCAACCCCAATTTCCCTGCCTTCCCCCCTCCAAAAAGCAAAAAAAAAAAATGAGTTTGGACTCTGTGACCACTTAATCTATGATCCTATGATCTCACTCAGCAAGCTATATCCAATTCTACAGAAACTAGACTCAGAAATAACACTGATGGGGTTTTTGCCCTGTGTTTGTCCTGCTTACCAGAGGCTAGGCTTGTCTCTTCTCAGGGAATAGGTTTCTATTCCACACAGACAGGGATTGGCCATCTTCCAGTTCTGACAGGCATTGATCTATTTCTAAAGAGACTGAAATGGGGAAATGAGAATGGGTGGACAGAGACAGAAAAATATTTGCTCTTTTTAAAGATTAATAAATCAACAAGGATTTATTATACTTAATTAGAAAAATATTAATTGCTCATGAGCAGGTAGGGACAATATAACAGAAATGACAATACAATCTGAATTAATTTACTTAGTGTTCTACCAATCAAACTCCCAAAAGAGTATGTAGTGAGGACTGTCCCTGACATATAGCATGGGGGTGTCCTTGTGTGGCTCAAAAGGAGGCAGAGTAGATATATCCAGCCTATTCTATCCATACCCTTCTTCAATCGAGGTTTTAAATTCCTTCCTGGAGAGGAATCAGAAGGTTAGGGTCAGAAGCTTGACCACTTTGTGAGATAAGGAGAAAGAAAGAGAAAGAGGAGAGAGAGAGAGAGAGAGAGAGAGAGAGAGAGAGAGAGAGAGAGAGAGAGAGAGAGAGAGTACTAGTTTAGAATTATATCTCCCTTTAATATTATTATTGTAGGGGATGTGGTTTTCAGCTTCAAGTTCAACTTCTGATTGCTGGGGGTTGTTTTGAATGGGGAAAGGAAGACCAAGCTTTATTTCCCTTCCCACCAAATGCCAGTTTCACAATGAACACACATAGCAAATCGCAAAGAAATCCATTTATCTAAGATGATAACAAAACAGAAATCAAAGAAAGTATGCATAGGAGAATATGACAAGACAATACAGAGTGAAAGAGTTCTCCCATTGAGATAGAAGTAACTCAGATCAACTGAGAGAGTCCGAGATCTCAACTAAAGAGAAATTTCCTGAAGCCTCAGCAAGTTGAGGATAAGGACATGATGGGAACTGCCAACTCCTCTCTTGCTGGCTTCTTTTCAGCAACTGGAAGTGGAGTTGACATTGCCCATTTTCTCTCTTGAAGCTAGGAGCCAGAAATACCTGAAGTGACTGCAGAGCCCAAAGAGACTCAAAGAAACTTGAACCAGGTACAAAGAATTAAAGAGACTCAGTTGCTTGAAGAAAGTGAACCTCTTCTCTTACTCTCACCAATTGCACCCTGACTCTCACTCAGGTAGTGATCTCTACCAATGAGGAGAGAATCCTATACAAATGAGCTTGGAGAATAGGGTTATAATCATTTTATAGACCTAGAAAAATGATAATGAAATGTACATGGAAGAGCAAAAGGTCAAGAGGATCAAGAGTAATAATGAAAAAAAGTGGGTAGAAAAGTAGTCTCTCAGTATCAGATCTCAAATTTTACTACAAATCAATGATCATTAAAATGATTTTGTAAGGGAGAATGGAGGCAATGAGGGAGGTTGATCAGTGGATTAATACACAACTTACAGAATAAAAACAGAAACAGTGTTTAATAAACCTAAGGGTGACAGTTACAAAAGCAAGGGCTCACTATTTGGCTGCTGGGAAAACTGAACAATAGTCTGGCAGAAATTTGGTTTAGATCAGCACCTCCCACCATACACCAAAATAAACTCCAAATGAATATATGACCTAGATATTTGCATAAGCAAATTTGAGAAAAAGGAAGAAATTACCTTTCAGATTTATGGAGGGGAATAGTTCATAATGAAACAAGTGACAGGAGGATGATCACACAAGATAAAATAAATGATTTTGATTTTATAAAGTTAAAAAGGTTTTGCACTGGGACAGCTAGGTGGCACAGTGAATAGAGCACCAACCCTGGAGTCAGCAGGACCTGAGTTCAAATCTGGTCTCAGACACTTGACACACTTACTAGCTCTGTGAACCTTGGGCAAGTCACTTAACCCAATTGCCTTGCCTTCCCTCCTCCAAAAGGGGAAAAAATATTTTGCACAAACAATAATATAACAAAAATTAGGAGGAAATAGGTACCTGGGAAAAGATCTTTTCAACAAGGTCTTATTTTCGAACCATATAAGGAACTGATTCAAATTTATGAGACTAACAGTCATTTCCCAAAAGATAAACGGTCAAAGTATATGAATTTTCAAATGAAGAAATCCAAGCTATCAACAATGAAAAAATGCCCTAAATCACTAATAATCAGAAAAATACAAATTAAACAAAATTTCAAGTTATACTTCACCCAATCATATTGGCAAAGTTAACAAAAAAAAAGGGAAATGATAAACATTAGCGAGGCTGTGGGAAAGTTCTAAAGCACTGTTAGTGGAGCTGTGAATTGGTCCAGTCATTCTAGAAAGCAATTTGGAATGATGCCCAGTAAGTTACCAAGTGTACATACCCTTTGAGCCTGCTACATTGTTGTTTGTCTTTCATTCTTGAAGAGGACTGTGACATCAGGGAAGTGATGCCATGAGATGCAAGTGAATTGGATTTAAGTGAGGAAAGGCTACCAGCCTCACTTTCTCCTCTGGAGCCATCTGGGTCCAGTGACCAGTCAGGATAACTGGAGATGACCCTCTGAATCAGCTATACCACTGACTCATATCCCAAAGAAATCAAAGAAAGAGGAAAAGGGTTTACATATACAAAAACATTTAGAGCAACTCTTTTCATGATAACTCCAAACTGGAAATGAAGGGGGTGTCTTATTGTGGAATGGCTAAATAAATTATTGTATATAAATAATGGAATATTATTGTGCCATATGAAAATTTTAAAATGGACAATTTCAGAGGAAACTGAAGAACTCTATGAAACTGATTCAAAGCAAAGTGAGCAGAACTAGGAATATAAATTTCTGTAGTGATAATATTATAGAGACAAACAACTTTGAAAGATTTTAGAACTGTGATCAGTGCAATGAGAAAGCATAAGTCCAAAAGAATGAAGATAATGTATGCTACTCACCTCCTGACAGAAACTAAAATTCAGAAAGGTCATATGTTTTTAAGCATAGTGAGCATGGAAATTTGTTTCACGAGACTATGTATCTACATATGGAAAGATTTTTTTCGTTTGTCTTTTTTTGCTTAGTGGGGGAGAGGGTGATAGTAGGAGGGATAGATTAACTAAACATAGTTGTTACTTGAAAAATAAACATAATTAACTCTTTTTAAAAACCAATCATTTTTATATACCTACCATATGCCTGGTATTGCATTACATGCTGTGAGATAATTGTGTAATAATTGTAACATATTTATTACTAATAATAACTAACATTATGCTTTAACATTTGCAAGGTACTTTTACACATATTACCTCATAAAAGTCATGGAAACATATTTATATAGTACTTTTTAGATTATAATTAACTTAGCTACATTATCTCACTAGATCCCCACCATCCTGTGACATAAGAAATATTATTAGCATTTTAGCAGATTAGTTTTAAAGAAGTGAGAGGACATAGTATGGCATGTTGTTCAGTCATTTCAGTCATGTCTGATTCTTTGTGACCACATTTGGGGTTTTCTTGGTAAAGATAGTGGAGTGGTTTGCCCATTTCCTTCTCTAGCTCATTTTATAGATGAGGAAACTGGGGCAAACAGTGTAAAGTGACTTGCCCAGGATCATATAGGTAGTAAGTGTCTGAGGCTGGGTTTGAACTCAGGAAGACAAGTCTTCCTGATTTCAGTCATGGCACTCTATCCATCACATCATCTAGCTGCCTTGAAATCATTTAGGAAGATTGAGTTCAAATCATGCCTTACTCTGTGAGACTCTGGGCAAGTTACTTAACTGGTCTCTGCCTCAGTTTCCTTATCTGTTAAAGGGGGAAAATGATAGTACTATCTCCCAGGGTTGTTGTGAGGAAGAAATGAGGTAATATTTATAAAGTAATTCACAAACTTTAAAGTGCTGTACTAGCTGCTGTTGCTGTTGTTGTTGTTGTTATTAAGCTAAATGACTTGCCAAGCTCAAAGTGGTAAGGTCAGGACTTGAACTCAGATATTCTGATTCCAAATTCAATATTCCTTCCACTATATCTTCAAGGATGAAGTCCAGAAATATAAACATAATGATGCCTTGATTAATGGCCGCTTTAGGAATGAAGTTCCTTTTAATGAACTTGGCCTGGTAGCTGAGGGAATGAGTCCCCACCAAAGATACTATAAGTATCTTTGTACTTATAGTACTACACATACTATATATATACTATAAGTACAGTATTTCCCTCAGTAACGGGAGGGGAAGAAGAAGTCATGCCCTATAATACATCCCTATGCCTCCTTTATGATTTTGTTCTTATATTATATGTACTAATAATGAAATCAGACACTGGAACACTTCCTTCCTGGTTATGTGGAGTTTTAAGTCTGGTTGGACAAATAAGACTTATTTGATACCTGAAATATAAATAAGAAGATTTATAGACACTGGGATTGTGTCGGGAGACATGTTGTAATCCCAGCTCTGCTTGTGACATGCTTCGTGACTTTAGGCAAGACATTTAAACCTTCTGTACCTATTCCCTCATCCAAAGCATATAAATGTTTGACAAGGTGATCCCCACAAGCCCCTCCATTGCTAAATTCTATGATTCCACAATTAAACTTTGTACACAATTAGAAAAAAAGGGGACAGTATTTCTTAAAGTACTAATTGAGCACCATAGATAACTTAAGAGGAGTTGGATATGGGACAGAGATCAGTATAGGATGGATTCATCACGGCAAACTTTACCTAAAAGGTAGAAAAAGACAATGTTTCTCTTGATTTTCTCATTCAGGCTCCAATGGATATAGTAAATCTCCTGTATGGCAATGAAAGTGACAGAAATCTACCTCAGCCTCTTTTTGGATTCTGCCCCTGAAGAGTAAAAGGAGGGAATATGAGTTCTCTCATTTGAGATAAATAATCATTTAGTTGTAGCATCTGGCTGGTGAAACCTTTGCCAAAGCATTCTCTAATGGGAAGTGGGAATTGCAACAGGAACAGTGAGCACTATAGGTTTCTTGAGGGCATTAGGTATGGCTAATTTATCTATTATATATTCAGGAATAGAGATGAAAGACTTTAGAGATCATCTCATTCCAGATCCTTTCCCCCCAACATTTTTTTTAATGAGGGAACTTCAGGTGAGAGGTGGGAAAGCAACTTGCCTATCTTTCTCCCTGGTTCCGCTAATTCCCTCAAATGAATTGGTGTTTGACACTCTTATAGACTTATAGAAAGCTTCCCTCTAAGTGAATAGAGCACAGGCCCTGGAGTCAGGAGGACCTGAGTTCAAATCCGGTCTCAGACACTTACAAAAACCAGACTGTGACCTTGGGCAAGTCACTTAACCCCAATTGCCCTCCAAAAAGCAAAAAAAAAAAAAAAAAGCTTCCCTATAGAGATCTGTGCTTCCCCAGTGTCCAAGTCAAAGACAGTAGAATAAAATGCATTATGTCATAAAATGCACAGTTCATGAGAAAAGTATCTTGATAATAATTATATGAAATACCATGTTGTGGGAGAATGAGAGCTGGTCTTAGAGTGAGAAGTTCTGAGTTTGGTTACCAGATCAGATGCTTGAGCTGTGTGGCTTAGGGGCTGTCTCTAAGCATAACTGAACCTCTGTTCATAATCCTAAGGGGATTACATCTATTATTATTATTATTATTATTATTATTATTATTATTATACTTACACTGCCAATCCCATGGTTTTGCTATATGGCAAGTGCTCTGTTTGCCTTTAAATGCCAAAATGCAAACTATTATTATTAAGCGCAGGATCCCAGTTCTAAGGAAATTTTCAATATTACAAAAACCTAAGACCATTTTCTACATAATCTACTGCAGGGTGGTTCTGGTGCTGCTTAAATTAAATAAGCTTTATAAATGCGTGAATTTAGAAGATCATTCGTTGTATGTTCTGCTCACAGATAGAAACTCATCACTTCAGACTTTAGTCAGCACTAGAAATTGGCTGGAGTCTGAGGTGCAAATAAGATGAATAGGAAGAGATTCAGGCTCTCCAGGAAAGTCTTACATTTTTACTTGACTCAGGTGACCCTTGAGAAACACACAGAGAGCCTCAGAACCCTGAATCTCAGGCAGGATTGCAAAGGCAGAGTGGCATCAGAAAAACCAGCTGTCCTCCAACCTGAAGGGGAATAATAAGTCCCTTCATCAGAGATGTTTCCTGGCCAGCTCTGTTATGAGGGAAGAGATGCCAGTGATAATCCAAGAGCTGACGCTGGGAAGTAAATCAACCCCTCCCAGTCTTCCCTAAACTAGATTCATTCAATGCCTCTTGGTTATTTGGTATTTGAACATTTTGGCTAAATGCTAATGAAGATTTCAATTCAGCATTGAAGCCAAATACAATCTTTGGCCAATTCTCGCACTTACTGATTATGAATAAGTCCCTTTGGCTTCCTAGACAGCTGTGCCTCAGAAAGAATTTCAGAAGCTCAAAAATGAGTTATTGGCCTCAATGCAGACTACACTATCACAACCCATTCCTGTCTGGTTGTTTAATTCTTGAGCATTTCAACCTTCTTTTAATTCCTTTAGGACTTAATCTTTATCTCATCTAAGTTAGAACCCAAGTTCTAGTCCTGATTTTGCCACTAATCATTAGCATTACTTTGGATAAATCACCTTCCTTCTCTGACTCAGTTTTCTAAATTTGATTGATGCTTTTTTTTTTAACATAGATGTCATTTTCCAGTAACTTCTCCTACTCTCCACATGCAATGGAACTCTCTTCTGTACCAAAGAATTACAGTGAAGTCAAACACATTTATCATGTCTGACAGTAGACACCTCATTCCACTTTTGTAGTTTTCCTCTTCTATTGAGGCAAAGGTGGAATGTCTCATCACCCACACTACATAGTCAAGATTGATCAATGCAACGATAAGCATCCTAATGTGTTTTAGTGTAATTTTCCCTTATGTGATATTGTCATCATGTATATTATTCACTTAGCTCCTTTAAAATAATTTTTAAATGGAAAAGAAAATAAACCTAAAATACATTCAATATCTATTTGATTGATAGTATATAAAAACAGCTAACATGTGCTCGGTTCTATTTATTTCACTTGGTCAACGTACTAATTTGCTTTGTTGAACTACTTTTTTTTCCTGCTTTCCTTTTCACTTTTTGTTTGGAGGAAAGGATAAATTCAGAAATGAAGATAATGCTAAAACAAAAGATGATCAATTACGTATTATTTTTACGTGAAGGAGGGAAAGAAATGGCCTTAAGCCAGAAACATCAAAACTGTGACTTGAACAATAATTTCTCACCATAGAGAGAGTGAAAATTTAGTTAAAGAGATGGTTTCCTCCTCCAAATCTGTGGTTTCATTGGTATAGGGAGTTCCCAGGAAGTGTACTCCCTCTATGTTACAAATGGGCAACTGTGCTGTTATATGGTCTTAGTTGCTTGGGGGACAGAGAGATCAGCTAATATATGCCAAAGGCAGGACTTGAACCCAATTACTACTGAGTCCAACAGCAGCCTACGGTCCACTACTCCACACTGCTTCTTTAAGACTTTATGTTGTAGAACAGTTACTATTCTGTATTGGGATAGAATCATGGGAACATCAGCATAGAGCTGGAAGAGACCATAAGGCCACTTTTCATTTTATTTCTGAGAAAATTGAGACCTGTGGAGGCAAAGTAATTTGCAAAATGTCACATAGATAAGATGAAGATACATTAAACAGTAATACAAGGTGACAGGGCCACTGAGTTCTGAAGCTAGATTGTATCTTAGAATTCTCTTTGTACATTCCTCTTTTAATAGGTGAAGAAACTAAGGCCCAATTAAAGTGTTCATCTTCTTTGACCCAGTAATACCAGTGCTGGACAACCAGAAAGATTCCACATGTACAAAAATACTCATAGCAACAATTTTTATGATAGTAAAAAACTGGAAACAAGATGGATGCCTATTATTTGAAGAATAAATAAATGACTTGTGGTTTAGCAGAATCTCATTGTATCTTCAGAAATGATGAAGGATGTAGAGAAACTTAGGGACTTGTATAAATTGATGCAGAATGAAGTAAAAAGAACTGAAAGAATAATGCACACGATGACTACAATAGTGTACTTCAAAAGGTCATTTCTTTTTTCTTTAATTTTGTAATTAATGTCTTTTTTAATATCACCTTCACTTCTGATTCTATCTCTCTCCATTCCATAACTTGTGAACTATCACTTGTAACAAAGGATAAAAAGGAAGGAGAGGTGAGAGGAAAGTGATTCTTCAAAACTAACCAACACAACAACCAAATCTAATGGAAAAATGCAGCATTATAAGCATTCATATTTCCCTGCCTAAGCAAAGAAGGGAAGGAAGTATATTTTCTCAATTACCAAAGGGCATGTCAATAAACATTTGATCAATTGATATCTCTATTGACTGACCATGCAAAACATAACATGGACATGGAAACTATGCTATTCCTGTGACAGCTAACTTGGCGTTTCTGCTTGGTAGATGAATCAGGATTCACTAGGAGGGGAATTCCTTTCCCTGCTGCCTATTCAGTCTGAGACTGAAGCTCAGGAATGCACAGCTTCAGGGCCTTCAGGTGGGCTCCCTAATCAGAACATCTACCCATCACTAGTCACTAGGAGCATGGGAACTGTTTGGGATGCTCTCCATCATCATGACAGGAGTACACGTGTAGTTGAGGGGAGCTGTGTGCATTTATGGCTCAAAGGGAAGAAAATGAGTCTGGACCTGCTTATCTCTGGGAGAATGTTGTTGCTGTGATCAACTAAGCCTCTGAGAAAATGTGAAAGGTTCTAGAGAATTTGTTTTTTCTCCCTTGGGTCTTATACTTAGCAGTTGGAGCAGTGGCAGAATGTCAGTTTCCTTATCTGTAAAAGGGGAATAATAATGGATAATAATAGCACCTGCCTGACAGGGTTATTGTGACGGTCAAATGAGATAATGGTTATAAAGTGTTTAACAGTGCCTGGAACACAGTAAACACCATATAGATGTTGGCTATTATAGCAGTTAGGCAGCACAGCGGATAGAACGCTGGATCTGGAGTCAGGAAGATCTAAGTTCAAATCCAGCCTCAAATATTTAATCACTGTGGGACCCTGGACAAGTTACTTAACCTCTGTTTGCCTTGGGTTCCTCATCTAGACAATGGAAATTAGAATAGCATCTTGGATCAAATGAGATAAAATTTGTAAAGCATTTAGCACATGCCTAACACTTGGTAGCTACTATATACATGCTGCTGCTCCTCCTCCTCCTCCTCCTCCTCCTTCTTCTTCTTCCTCTTCTTCTTCTTCTACTTCTTTCTTCTGCCTGTCTCAAAGCCTATTGATATGAGATTCCCCTTATTGGCGGAGATAAATGCTTTGCCCTGCATGAAGGTTGAAGCAGAGTTGGTTAGAGGGGAAGAACTCCAGGCCTTTTAAAATCCTTTTCAGACCTCTTCATGCTGCAAGTTGCTTTGAGTACTTCTGGCTTCCAGCTTCAAGACAGAAGATAGAAGAGACCAACCTCACTTCAGATTGCCGAAGAAAGACTTTAGGAAGACCATGAGAAGAGTTAACAGTCTCCATCATCCCTGTCCCTAGCTTACTACTCCAGAGACTGCAGGGAATTTTCCGTTGGGTAAGATCTTGAACTCTCTGGTTGAGTAGAGTAATCTTAATCCCAGTGGGAGAGCTCTGTCATTCTGTATTGTCTGGAATATTCTTCTATGTATAACCTTCTTTGATTTCTGTTTTGCTATGATTTGGCTAAATAGGTTTCTTTGCTATTTCCTATGTGTGTTCATCATGCAACTGGCATTTGTTGGAAAAGGTGCCAACTTTGAATATAGAGCTGGGATCCCCATTTCCTCCCAATTATAATGACAAAGAAATAAGAAATTAGATTGAACCTGATCATATCCCCTACCAGGGGTGGGGAAACTGCAGCCTCAAAGGTCACATGTGACCCTCTAGGTCCTCAAGCATAGCCCTTGAATCCAAACTTTACAGAACAAATCCCCTAAATAAAAGGATTTGTTCTGTAAAACTTGGACTCAGTCAAAAGCCCACACCCAAAGATCTAGAAGGCCACATGTGGTCTCTAGCTGCATATTCCTCACCCCAGTGCCTAGACTAATAATATTTAAGGGAACAGATAGATATCATTCTAGCCTGGTTACCTCCTCTCTCTGAGGAGAGCAGGACAGTCTCTGGTTACTACTTCCCCTGGTGGCAAGAATTAAAGCCTTCCTTGGAAAAGAGGTTAAAGACGTCTATTCTGCCTTCCTTGGAGTCACACAACCATAGCCCTTGCCACCCTTGGGTCCACTCTTCACATTATTATTATGACAACAACAATAATAATAATAATTTAATTTATTTGGCATATAAGCTAGTTGTGAAATCACTAGATTAAAGGCTATGATTAGTTTGTTGAATTTTTGGTCAATAGTTCCAAATTTATTTCTAGAATGGTTGGACCATTTCACAACTCTATCAAGAGTCATTATTTTATATATTTTTTGCCGTCTTTGTCAATCCAATATATGTGAAGTAAAACCTAATAGTTGTTTTAATTTGTGTTTTTCTTATTATTGATGATTTAAGGTATTTTTATATGGTTGATGATGTCTTACATTTCTGCTTTTGAGAATGGTCTGTTTATGTCTTTTAACTATATCTATTGGGAGATGGTTCTTGTGTATATATATATGTGTGTGTGTGTGTGTATATATGTATATGTGTGTGAAATTCTTATAAATCCTCAAAAAATTTCCCCAAATAAATTTCAATTTAATTATAACTACAGGCTCCCTATTAACTCCAGGATCAAATACAAAATATTTGGTTTAGCATTCAAAGCCCCTCATAATCTAGTCCCCTCCTAGCTTTCCAGTCCTTTTATACCTTACTCCCTAACAAGTACTTTTTGATCTAGTGACCTGACCTTCTGGTTATTCTGTGAACAAGATATTTTCAGCTTTTGGCTTTGGGCGTTTTCTTTGGCTGCCCCCCCACTTCATGCTTGCAATTCTCTCCCTCCTCTTCTTGGGCTATTGATCTCCCTGGTTTTCTTTAAACTCTAATATCTCACATTTTTGTGGAAGCCTTCCCTAGTTCCTCTTAATTCTAGTGCCTTCCCTGGCTAATCATTTCCTAGTGACCCTATGTATAACTTGTTTTGCATATTTTTGTTTATTTATTGCTCCTGCATTAGAATGTGAGATCCTTGAAGGTAGGCATAATCTTTTGTCTCTTTTCATAACCTGGATTCTTAGCACAGTGACCAGTATATAGTAGATATTTAATAAGCTCATTATTTAATTATTTATTATTTATATATCAATATAAACTATATTTAAATTATTTAACAAATAATAATTTATTAATTGGAGTAAATTTTAAAAAAATTATATAGTCAAAACTCTTCATTTTATCTCTTCTTATCTTGTCCCTTATTTGTCTATGAATTATTTCCCTATCCATAGGTGTGATAACTTTCTCTTTACCTGTTCTTCTAATTTATTGACCACCTGACTTTTGATATCTAGGTCATACAATGGTGTGGAGTTTATTTTTGGTATATTGCAGTAGATATTGGTTTAATCCTAATTTCTTCCAGACTGCTTTCTTGCTTTCCCAGCAGTTTTGGTCAAATAATGAGTCTTTATTTCACTAGTTGAAGTCTGTGGATTTATCAAAAATGATGCTGCTATGTAGTTTGCTTCTGGATCTTGTATTCTGTTCTACTGATTAACTTTTCTATTTTTAAACTATTACCAAATAGTTTTGGAAACTACTACTTTGTAGTATAGTTTGAGATCCAGTGATGCCAAGTCCCATTCTTTCCTATGTCTTTTTAAAAAAATTTCCCTTGAGATTGTTGTTCTTTTCTTTCTAAAGATGAATTTTATTTTATTTTTCTACTTCCATGAAGTAGTTTGGTATAGCATCTAATTCATAGCACCTACCTACTAGGATTATTGTGAAGATCAAATGAGATCATTTTTGTAAAGTGCATTGTAAACCTCAAAGTGCGATATAAATGCTATTGTTGTTGTTATTTTTATTTATTGCCATGTACCAACCACGAACAATCTACATTTCTCCATTTGTTTATGGCTCTTTAAAATTTCTTCAGAGGCAGCATGGTAGAGATGTGTCTCAGCACCAGGAATGCCTAGATTCAAGTCCTACATGTCACACATATTGACTTCATGACTTCATGCAAATCACTTAACATTTTAATGCTATAAGTGTCTCTATAAATCTATAAGCTGCTGAGAAGGTGCCAGCATACACTGGTAGAGGGAGTTTCCCCTTCAGTGAATTCCCTATATCAGTGAAATTGGTTCAGTCCCCAATCCAGTCTTTTATTCTATAAAGTGTTTTGCAGTTCTGGTCACAAAGTTCCTATGAGTGTTTTGGTAGGGGAATTACCAGATATTTTATATGTTATTTAGCTATTTTAAATAGAATGCTCTTTTCGTTCTTTTTCTGCTAGTATTTGCTGGTCATATACTGATGATTATGTATTTGTGCCCTACTTTAGTGAAGTTATTATTTCAATTAATTTTAGTTGGCTCTCTAGAAAAAGTGATAGTTTTGTTTCTTTTGCCAAACTGATTCCTTCAAATTTTTTTCTTCTCTTTTTGCTAAAGTTAGTATTTCATTTATTTTTGTATGTTTTATTACCCCAATTACATGTAAACAATTTTAAAACATTTTTAAAAGTTTCGAGTTTCAAATTCTATCCTTCCCCTCTTTCTTTTCCTCCTTCCTCCTTGAGATGGTAAGCAATTCAATTCCATATAGGTTATAAATGTGCAATCATGTAAAATATTTCCATGTTAGTCATTTTGTACAAGAAGATTCAAACAAAAAAAGAGTGAAAGCGAAAAATAGCTTCAAAAATTAGTATTTTTAGAACTATATCAAATAACAGTGGTAACAATGGACTTCCTTGCATTACCCCTGATTTTATTAAAGCTTCTCTAGCATTTCTCCATTATAGATAAAGCTAGCTCTTGATTTGCTAGAGAATGCTTACCATATAAATGAATTATCAATTTGTTTTTATGGTTTAGTGTTTTTAACACAAAAGCATCATTTATTTTATTAAAAAGGCTTTTTAATCTATTAATACAATCTTATTTTTATTATTTGTCTTATAGCTATGGTTTGTTTTGTTTATTATTTTCCAAACATTGAACCAACTCTGCATCTCTGTCATAAATCCAATGAATCCAAAACATAATCTTTTAAATATATTATTTTGAATATATATTGAATAATTTTGAGTTGATTTGGTTTATAGTTTTCTTTCTGTTTCATCTCTTCCTAGCTTAGTTATCAGTATAATATCTGTCTCATAGAAAGAATTTGGTAGGATCCCTTCTTTCACTACTATTGCAAAGAATTTTTGTGATATTGCAATGAGCTATTCTTTCACAATTTATAAAAATTCACTTCTAAATCCATCTTTTTTTTATGAAAGCGAAGAGGTAAGTTCCTTTATGGCTGGTGTGATAGAGGTGACATCCATCTTATTTCCTCTTCACTTGTGAATTCTCCTTTAAAAATTTTTTTATATTGGTAATTTGTTTTTTTTAAATCATATTAACTAATAGTTTATTACTTTAATTTTTAAAAAGAGGTCCTACTTTTATTTATAAGTTCAATTATTTTCCTCCAATTTTATTTATTTATTTATTTTTTATTATTTTAAATTTTATTTTATTACTTCTTTGATTTTCATAATATCTACTTTTCTATTTAGGTAGAATGTTTTGATTTGTTCTTTCTTCCATCTTTTTAGTTGAATGTTCAATTCATCGACTTGTTCTTTTCCTTCTTTCATGGATGTGTATTTAGAGATAGATATCAGTTTTCCCAAAGATTAGCCTGAATTCCAAAGTAGATTGCTTCATTGTTGTATTTTTCTTTAATAAAATTATGTGTTGTTTGTATGGTTTGTTATTTGATCCACTAATTTTTTAGGATTAAGTTTCTTAGTCTCTATTTAAGCTTACATCCTTTCTTTAACTGACCTTTGATTGTATTGATTATAAATATATAGATTACATTTTTTGAATGATTATTATTTTATTGTGTGGTGGTCAGTTATTTCTAGGTTTTTTTGCATTTGTGTAAGATGTTTTTATGACAATAGGACATGGTCATAAAAAGCTTATATCTGTATTGAAATGTGTGTATATACAGTACATATATGCATATATATATACTATATATATACACATGTATTTATACAATATAATATTCCATCTTATTTCCATTCAGTAACTACCAAAGATATATCATATCTAGCTTTTCTAAAATTCTATTCAGATTCTTAAAGGGTAAATGAAGTAATTCTAATTTACTTTGTTAGATTTTCCTGTCTAAAAGGAGTATATCGATACAACCAATTGTTATAACTTTGTTTTCTATTTTCTCCTGCCATTTTGTTATATTTTCCTTCAAGTACTTAGATACTATATTATTTAGTGCATACATGTATTTATATACACACACAAGCATATATTTGTGTATGTATATCATTGATAATAATATGATGCTTTTAAGCCTAATGTAATTTTACTGATTATTCACTGACTTGATAGGCTCTTGAGCAAACATGGTTAAAGTAGTATTTGAGGAAGGTCACAACTCTAAATGAAAATAATTCCACAGGGTACCTGGGGCTCCCCTAGACTGAGAGCAGGGACTGTCTTTTGTCTTTTTTGAATCCTCAATGCTTAGCAGGAGACTGGCAACTTAATAGGTGTTTAACAAATGCTGGTTGCTGGGATCAATTTGTTCAATTTGTCCAAAAGAGCAGATTATTAAATTTTCAGTGTGAGCATTTAAACCCTGGAAATTGACAAGCACTACAAATCAAGGCTTTATTTGTTGATTTATTAATTGTCTAGACTTAAGAAAGTGATAGAGAAAATGTTAATAATGCAGATTCAGTATAAAGGGTATTATGCATAATATCCCCTCCTCTCCCCTCCCCCCAGTTGGTTGTTAAACATTTATCAACACACCTCTGGCCTTGATCCCTACCTAGTTCAGAACCATCTTTATACATAGCTTTGAGATCAGTTTCTTCATAGTGAGGTCCTGTTGTTAAACTTTGCCTTTTCTTAATGAGAGCTTCACATTTAGTGACTGGGTAATGGCAAACACTCATTTCCTACAGATTCTGACTGGTTAGAGCTGAATAACTGAATTGCTAAGTGTGTGGTGTGGCCTTCCCATCTCTTTTCTACAGCCAGTTACTGATCTAAAGTCATAGTGGCCATGGATTGTATTTCCTATCTGAGAATCAGTGTAATATAGAAAACAGTATGGTAGGCCTAAAGGCAAAAGTCTTTGGGGGAAGTGATGGTTCCAATACTTAGTCGCTTTGTGAGGGACCATAAATGCATTATTCGATGTATCTGAGTCTATTTCCTCATCTCTAAAATGGGGATATTAATACTTGCAGGAGCTACCTAATAGGGTTTTTTGCAAGGAAGTCACTTTGTAAATATTAACATGGTACAAAAATGTGACTAGGTGACTAGTTTGGTATTATTTTTTTCCCCTGTTACCTGGGGCTGTAGAGATTGGGGTGGGACTCATTACACTTTTGCATTTGATCATGGTATACTATAAATATTGAACTTTTGCCTTAGTCATTCACACTGACTGCTAAAAAAAAAGTCAGAGGAAAACACAAGTAGATCATTAAAGCATGCCTGAATTAAGTCTACTCAGAGGAAGCCGAGTAATGTTGAGTGAATGCTGCCAGTCTGTCCTTCAATTGCTACATTGTCTATTTTCAGCAGGACCAGAGGTCTGAAAGGACTGTGGGTATTGACAAGCTGCCATTTTTGGGGTGGGCTCACCTCTTGGAATGTCTTTCTTTCCTCACTTTATCACTATTTTTAAATTTGTAAAGTGGGAGGAAGGGAGAGTTTTTCCTTTATATTCTACCTGCACATCTGTTTTCCAAGAAGCCTGTGTCCACATGATGCTAAAACATCAAAAAAAAAAATGAAAATCATAAATCAAAAAGCAATTTCAGGACACCAAGCTTTGATCCATTTCATTGACTGGACCTGACTGCTATGCGATGTGCGTGTGTTACATTTCTGATTTTTATTTTTGCTGCTGGATGGTAAACATTCCTACCTTAAAGGGTAAATGAAGTAGGTAGGATGCCTCAGTTATGAATACTTGTATTTTGCTGAAACAAAAGCTACTGTAAATGCCTTTGAGACATGTTCAGAGCACAGTTCAATGCTTCTGTTTTATTCTAACTGTAGCAGTTTTAGAAAATAGAGTGAACCCTCATTGAATAGAAATCATAGGGGAGTGAAACACTCCACGCAATTTAATTTCTAAACCAACTGAAGCTTATTCCTTTAAGAACAAGCCTTTAATAATTGTAACTATTTTGAGGGAAATCATTTCATAAGATCTAGAGCTGACAGGAACGTTAAAATTCATCTATTCCAATCCCTCAGTTTGTAGATGAGGAAACAGAGACTCAGAGAAGTAATATAACTTGCCCAAGGTTACATAGTCAGTTCATTGCAGGTGTGGGATTAAAATCAAGGTCCTGTCATTCCAAAATCAAGGTTCTTTGCAGTTCACCAATCTGTACCAAGATTTTGAAAAAATGGATTATAGGTTTCTCTGCCTTCTTAAACAGCACAAACCAAACATAATTTAACCTTGATTACTTAGGGTCATAACTGTGATTATCTGTGAATACTTAGCTGGTACTGTAACAGAGTGAAGCCCTTAGGGGCTATTAAAATATATGGAGCTATTTGTCTTTCCACTCAAAGATCTAGACTTCAGTGCTTTTCCAGTTCTAGTGACTTTTAGGCACTAAGTAATTAGCATTATCTTTCACTTACACAGAAGTGCTCCCACCTAAGTAAACCCTGGATTTCTGAGCAATTTCACATCCTGACTTTTTCATACAGAGGAGATCCTGGCATGCCTATTTCAATCTCTGATCATCTTTGTTCTTCCTTCTGTTGTGTAAAGAGATTCTAGGCTAAAAGACTTCTCAGAAATAGTACATGGTGTTCTCATTAAGCCAACCATCCTGGAGCTCTAAGAACATCACAAGGCCAAGGATTGTTGCTGTTTGCAAGTCCACATTTTCCCAAGAGACTCTAATAGGGTTCAGGTATAGATAACTCTCTCACTTCAGCCCAAAGTAAGAAATGAGAGAAGAAAAGGCAGTAGGCAAGTAGGAAAGGGTCTCAGTTTCCAAAAAGTCTTTTCTTCCCCTTCTATTCTTGCCATATTTCAACTCCCTCAGCTTTCTGACTCCCTTTCCCTCCATTCTCCATACCTTATTCTAGTTGGATCTGCCTCCATCATAACCTGGGCCAAAATTCCAGTTGTGACCAACTGTGTCCCAAGACTGCCTTTGGATATAGCCTTCCCCCTTCAGATTGTGGTTTTCAGAATCTTCCCAAATCTCTGCCAAGTTGCATTGACTTAATATTTGACAGAAGGGCACAAGATTCTTTCTAGAACAAAGGACCGCTTGATCCCCAACCCATCTAACCTTCAGATCCAGAGTCTGTCCTTCTGGTCCAGGGCTCCCTCTCCCTCTTCTCCCTAGTCTCTATACCTTACATTACTCTCCTCTTTCAGCAACAAATCCTTTCCCTTTCCCGATGGAGGTAAACCTCTTTGTACCCAGTGTTTTAAGCTTCCTCTGCCATTCCCATAGCCAGATCCATAAGGGAAGTAATCGTCTTGAATTCTTTCTTACTCTCTTATTCACATGGTCAGATCCCATGGCTAGGGACCTCAGGAGGAGAGGGACATGGGGAAAGAATTTGGATAGGGGAAAATCCTAAGGATTTAGCCCTGGCTTTCTTGCCTCAGTGACCTTGAATTCCAGATTTCCCTAACGGCTCCCCGCTGCCCCCTGCCTGCCCACACCTGAAGGTCCCTGTCTCTTTTCTGCTTTCTGGGTTTCCTCCCTCCTTCCCTCCTCCATCCAGGGCTCAGTGCCCTCTCCTCTGCAAACACTTCCCTCCCTCTCCTGCTCCCTGGGCAGAGCTCCTAGGGGAGGGGCCGGAGACACCCCCTCCTCCTGGCAACCTCTCCTCCTGCCTGTGGAGGTGGTAGTGGGGCGCTTTGCATTCCTGAGGGAGAATGAGGGCGGGGGGCGTCCAATGTGACTCTCTTTCCGCTCTCCTCAACTGGGGGCATCCTGGAAGAGGGAGGGAAATGGGGTGCTGAGAAGGAGAGGTGCTCTAGTGAGGGGCAGGTGTAAAATGAGGGGCAGGGTGGGAGGAAGAGTCTGGCCCAGAGCCTGGTAAGGGGCAGGGGGAGTGGTCGGGGGAAGAAGCTCAGGTTACAACTCTGCAGGGGGTCGTGGGGGGGGGGGGTGGCCCGTGCTCTCGGCTTATCCGCTGGCTCCCGGGAGGGGCAGAGCGCATATAACGGGAGCCACAAGCGGGTGCTAGGTGCAGAGTCCTGCAAGGCTGCTTGGGACTCCCTCCTGCTTGTCCTTTTCCAGAGGGGCCGGCTGCATGAGGGCGCGGTAGAAACCGGGACCAGCACCTTCCTCCGCCGCCTCCTTCATCCTCCTCGGCAGAGGGTCCCGGGTTAGTCATGTTTCACCTGGGGGATCCAAGGACTCTGCTGCTTCTGGCCACTGCCCAGGTGCTGCTGATAGCTGCTGTCCGGTGTCAGGACGTGGATGTCCGTAAGTCTCTCCTTTCCTTACCTTTTCTTGTAGCTTCGTCCCAGCGCGACGAGGGTCCTCCTGGAACCCACCGGTCATTTCTCCCTACTAGCAGGTGATACAGTAGCAAGTGATATCTGCCCGGGGCCTGAAGGGGATCAGGGACCCAGGCTGCAGCCTTCTCTTCCCGAAAGGCCCCACTGAGGGGGGCTATTACAACTGATGTCGGTAGAGCCAAGGCTATGTCCTTAAATCCTTTAGGGTTATTCAATGGAAAAAAAAAAGTTTTCTGAGAGGGTTTATAAATTCATATTCTCTCTTTTCCTCTCCCTCTGTCTCTCTGTTTCTCTCTCTCTCTCTCTCTCTCTCTCTCTCTCTCTCTCTCTCTCTCTCTCTCTCTCTCTCTCTCTCTCTCTCTGTCTCTCTTCTTCCCCCAGGATATCCACACTAAGATTCGTTTAGGCGCCTCACACTTCTCGCCTGAACAGTCAGAGGTCAGCAAACGGGTCACAGCCCATCTATCTATGGAGGAGGAGGATGGTCTGTGTCTATTGGTTGACAAAGCAACCAGGAGCCGAGGGGTTAACTTCCATGGTCTGGTGGGGGTGGGGGTTCAAAGGCGAACTAGACAAAGGGGATACTCTGAGATAGACTTGCCACAGAGATTTTTGTGCAGCTTTTAGAGACCTTACTCTCTTCCTTCCCACTTCTGTGAACAAGGTGCACTCAGGACCCAAAGCCACTTTGCTGCTACATCCCAGAACCCTTCATGGATTGCTCTCTCTCTCCCCCCCCCCCCAGAGGCCACCTGAAGGGTAGAAAGCATTCCAGACTCACCAGGCAATTTACTCCAAACACCCGTTAAAATAGCTGCCCCCCTTTTCTGGGCTAGAGGTGGGGGTGCCATACAAAGAACTACTTTGGTACAATTATGGAACTCTACACACCACAGTATCAGGGGGTGGTGAAAGGAAAGGCCAGTTGATTATGTCTATAAATCTTTCACTTCGTTGCAACTGAGGGTCTCAAGGTTTACAGCCCAAATCTAAGCCTCTATCGCCCGCACCCTCCCTGCAAACCTCTTCAAAAAGGTTCCCCAGTCTGGGATTTTAGTCAGAACGAACGAAGCCTGGAAAGTTTATTAGGTAGAAAGGATTTTTTTTTTCTTTTCATATTTTTTTTCCACGTGTTTGGGCACGTTTCCTATAGCTGGGATGCCTGCTCCCTTCTTTGTATGTTACAGATTGTAAATCAATCTTAGAGGGAAAACTTTAAAGGGGGAAAAAGTCACTCTCCTGACGAGGCACTCTCCCTCTACCCTGAAAGCAGGCGAGGATTCCAGAAACGATGTGGAATGCCGTCCCCCGGCACTCAGACGGAGTTTCCATTCATTAGCTGGGCTGGCTTGCCAGGGAGAGCTGGAGTGGCCAGAGAAGTGCTCGCCATCAGGAGTACTTGGGAGGATAGATCAGGGGATATACGAAGCAGTCCAGTGATGTGGCATTTTCTACACACAGTCTGAGTAAATTATGGTCTTATCTTTGCCTGGCCACCGAATTGACACTTTCCCAACCTCAAATTCTCTTTTCTCAGACCGCCCTAACTACCGGTCTCTGAATCAGCTGTGCATTCGATCCAGTCTTTGAGAACAACTACCCCCCACCCCCGCCGCCAAAAAACGAAAACCCTTCCCCATCTAAAGTCCTCCATCCAGTATCTTGAATCGCTTTCTAAAATGGCAAAGGGCTTTCGCTGCTGCCTCTTGGTTCCAAGGAATTCATTTCGGAGCTGCCTGGTTGTGCCCAGAACTTCAGTGGCGCCTCCCAGAAGGCAGTTTAGGTAATATTGCCCCAGAGAGGCTGCCCTGCGCGCGTGTCCTGGCTCATTTTCCGCTGCTCCCCCTGGTCCCAAAGATGTGACGTGAGGAACGGGCGCAGCCTAGAGAGACGTCAAAAAATGTTAGAAACCTAGAGATCGCTAATGCCTCCCCAAGGGATTGAAGTGTTTTTGGCTCGGGTGTCTTTGACCCACATCTGCATTTCAGAGTCTGCGCCTCTGAAAGCTCTCTTCAGTTCAAGCTAGAGACCTCAATCCCCTATTGTGAAGGTTTGTTTGCATTTGGGAGATTGGCAGCGATGGGTTCCAGATGGAGTTGAAATGCTGCCCGTATTTATTTTAAACTGGTTCCTCGCAGAGACCTGTGAATCGGGCTCTGTGTGAGCTCAGAAAAGGCTCATTCATGAGAGGAGAGGTCCGGTGGGCTCCCCCAGGCTCCCACCCTTAGCACAATGCCCCCCCTCCCCCACCTCCCAGCCTCTACCATGGGGGCTCCAGGCCTTCTCTTGATGGCAAAGACAAACAATTCCCAGAAAGAGGTAGCTTTTTATAGGCTCCCACAAAGGGTAACATATAGTACGGCTATAATTAGGGTAACCTTATAGGGCCCCATTGTGATGCTATCACCAGCCGTTTATTAACAGTAATTATGCCGATTAATGGTGCCGAGCTCCTCTGTCCACACCTAAGTTATCCAGTTACTACATTGGCTCGATTTTAAAGGAGCAGTGTTTATACAGAAGCACACTTCCACAAGTTTCAGTCATAGATAATTACTCTGGCTTTCTTTTTCATAATTTACCTACTGTCATACCTGACTCAGTTGTCCAGTTTCTGGCTTCTGACCTTTATTCTGACCTTTCTGTGCTTCCTGAGGCCAGATCCCAGTGATCCCCACAGGGAAAAGTATCAACAGTACATGAGACTATTTCCCCCTCCAGCTTTCCAGTTTTGCTTACAGGTATCCAGCCAACCTTGTTCCCACCTGGGTCAAGTCCCTGGGTCACCAAGGGTGAACCCATCAACACAGCAAGCTGCATTCTAGGGTTCCCTTAATAGTTACATTTTCCCAAGCAGTTTCTGCATATCATCAGGATTTGCTTACTCTACCAATATTATGCTTCTGAACTGGGACTATTTCCTCTGTGGAAAATGGAAAAATAAAAATCCTTTTATATTCAAATGGTAACACTGTCTCTTCCAGAGCAGTGAGAAGGTCAGTCTTCTTTCTCTCCTCTACTTTAGAACTCTCTCTTATTATTCAGTCCTTGATGCCCCTACTTTCAGGTTTTTGATGAGAAAACCAGCCCTGAGCTCTCCTGAGCACATGCTGCCAATGCAGCCAGCTCTTTGGCACAGTATGTCCAGCTCCCTTGTCAACAAAGGACTCCTTTGCAACACAAATTCCAGATGGGATGGGACAGTAAGCAGGACTCATCTTTGCTCTGCTCTCTTGGCCTTTTGGGGGAGCTGGGGTTGGATTGTCTAGACTTGACATGACTAGGCAATCTGTGCCCCTCCTAGCAGCTGGAGAGCTGAATGTTGTGGAAATGGAAGCTGGCTCTCTCTTAGGAGACACAACTAAGTGTCTTTAGGAACACTTTTAGGGACACAGATGATTCTGCATTCATTCATTCATTCATTTCTTTCACAACAACTTTTAAAGAAGCTATTATGATGGACAAAGCATTGTTCTAGTCACTGAAATTGAGCATATAAATATAAATAAGACACAATCCTCGCTGTTTGGGGAAGGTATATGTGCCCGATGCTCACATCATGTACATCTTAACATAGGACTGAGAATTTTTGCTCTCCTATGACTCTTTAACTCCCCATAGCTATCCTAATCCTAACACATTGCAAAGCGGTGCTGAGCATCTCCACTCTTCCCCCACCAGCCTCCCTCCCCCCAAAAAACAAAACCTGAATCCTTTAATAAGGTATCTGGCATTGGAGACTGTTACTATATTTTGTGGCTAAAAGCTCTGACAGATTCAACAGAATGCCTTTGAGGTCATATGTGGTTAACCAACCCATTAAAACCTAGGCAAAAGGTAGGATAAAGCAAACACTTCTCACTCTGTTTCTGTGAGAACTACCCAGCTTTCCATTTCTCCTGTGTAAATCACTTCATCTTCAAAGAAATGCCAATCTCGGAGGTCTCACTGGAGTTATAGTTTCTTCCTCTTGCCTCCCCCACTCTGCCCTCTTTGTAGCTCAACTACCAGAAAAGGGAGGAATTTAGGCTGGTATCCACTTATGAGCCTTCAGGGCCTACTCCCAAGAGCAGCTATTCCCAAAGGGCCTGAGAAACTGCAGAAAACATGCAGTGTAGCCAACTCTACTAACCTCCCTTCTGTCAGCTGTATTACTGGGCCTGGGCATTTCACTGGTGACAATATCTTTGGGGGGGGGGGAGCAAATCCTTTATATTCTACTTTGTAGATGTCTCAGAGGAAAAAGTGGTCTTATTGACATTGAATTAATCTCTTAGATCTGAGTTTATATTTGACTTTTTAAATTGTAATGACTGCTGCAACCAATGCCAACATTATAATCCTATTTCTCTTTTTCTTTTCTGGCTTTCCTCTTTCTCACCCATTACTCCTACTTTCTTCCACACTCTTATCCTCCTCCCTTTGGTACAGAAAATGCAAACAGCTGTGTTCATGGAGGGCAGAGGTATAATGATAAGGATGTATGGAAACCTGAGCCTTGCAGAATCTGTGTGTGTGACACTGGGACTGTCCTGTGCGATGAAGTAATCTGTGAAGACATGAAAGACTGTCTCCACCCTGAGATTTCCTTTGGAGAGTGCTGCCCCATCTGCCCAACTGACCCACCCACCGCCAGTGGTCGTAATTTATTTATTTATTGTTTCATAAATAAATTACTTGCATTCAGAGCAAAAGCATTCCCATGGATGGGGACCAGAGCCAGAAAGTAGGGGAAACTGGTCATCCATGGGACTCCAGCAGCTGGGACTGAAAAGAAAGGCCACTTCTTGCTTACCCAAGACCCTTGGGATCATTCCTCTGGCTAATTGATAGGGAATCTGAGACAGCAAAGGGGTTTTCTCTCTCTCTGCCCCTCTCTGCACTACCAGATAGTTACTGGTGGCAGTAAAGCTTAGTTTAGTCATCTGGCAGTCTATCTAATACCCTCTCAAGAGATCTAGTAATTACCATATCCACAAAGAAGATCAAAAGCTCTTTAGCCAAGCCACAAATCATGTCTTCCTCAGTCACACACCATTACTCAGAGAAGCCCCTTCAAATACACAGCCACCAGATTGGGGAAGAAATCATCTGTTGGCCAGTGATGAGACAGAAAGGCCAGATTTCCTCTTTTAAGTGCAGAACTTGGAGAATTTTTTCCCCTTTACATGTGCTTATCCCCCAGTCAAGGATAGTGTTACTAGGTGAAGTATGAATCAGGTTATAGAAGTCCTGTTTGTAGGGTGGGGAGATTGGTCTGGGTCTGTGATTCTCTAGACTGTCTATAGGTGGTGTGAAGGCTCAGTCAATGCTTGTTAGTGTCTAAGGATGATGTTGAGTCATCTTCTTTCCCTTCCTCTCCCTCTCCCCACCCCCATACTCATATTTACTCACCAATCTGCTCCATTTTTACAAGGGAAACAAGCCCAAGTTTCTTGGTGGCCCCTCCATTGTTTCCCCTACCTTCACTAGTACAGTTTATAAGAAACTAAAGTTTCTTATAAAAAGCATGAGTTTATAAGAAACAGAGGTGATGGAAAAGCAAGAAGTTGTCTTTCTGTAACACTTTGCCTACATTGACTAAACTAAGAACTAATTTTAATTAATGGCCCAAATTTCCAAACGGTTTTTGAGGCGGTCAGTGTGAGTGAAGTGTTGCTTGCTGGTTATTTATTTTCCTGGGGAAAAATAATTGGGAGATTGTAATTTGGGATGATGCTGAAATGCTTTTGGTAACATTTGCATTTTGCTCTTTGCTGTGCTTGCTTGGAGGAGACAGGCACCTCTCTAAAGTAAGGCTTTCTAAGTAATCTTTAGCTTGGGAAGGTTGGGGGAGGGGAGTGGGAAGGGGCTTTCTGACTGGGAGCAAAATGAAACTGAACAAATCCTCCTATCTTGAGTGTTCCCTTTCTTCGTGGCTGATTAACTCTTCTCTTGGTTGCTTCACTACTCTCTCGCTTTGCTCATTCTGTTTGAGACATTTCCACTGTTCATAGAGTCACATAGCACCCGTTCTGACTATCCTGACAGTTCTGTTTGTACGAATCACACATAGTTATTCACCCATCAGATTACTCCCCTCCGTATTTAATCCTTTGTTGTATCTTCTTTCCTGTTTTGTGTCCTCCGAAGGGTAATCGTGTGTTTAATAAGAAGTTTTATTCTTCCATCTCATGATACTTACATTCTGTTCCATTTTTTCCCCTTTCTAAATAGGGCATCTGGGGCCAAAGGTGAGATTGTTTTTTTGTTTGTTTGTTTGTTTGTTTGCTTTTATCAGCAATTTTACTTATGTTTTAGGAGAGCGATTTTTTATAATAGCTTTTAAAAATAACTATCAGCTATTTTTACTTATATTTTAGGAGAGTGACTTATTCTCTTTGGATGTTCTTTAGAAAGTATTTCTCACCTAGAACATCAAGCTCCCACCTCTGAAATCAGAGGTGCCTTGATCACAGCAAACTTGCTTGGCTTCCTGTTTGGTGGGGTCCCTGTGGTACAAGTGTTTATAGCCTTATTTGGCTAGGGCAGACTTATTGGTAACTGTCTAACCTAGGGAATATTTTACATTACAGGGACAGAAAGGGGAGCCTGGAGATATCAAAGATGTAAGTTGTCAATTTGCCTCTACATACAAGTTATGTTTCTCAGTGCCAGCTGCTTTAGGTGTGACTTGTTTGTGTTTTTCTCTAACCAGTAGCTCTGGGTTCCTTTCTTTTATACAGGTGGTAGGACCCAAAGGCCCTCCTGGACCACAGGTGAGAAAAATCGAGAAATTAATCATCTCTAACCCCCTAATTGAACATGAGTTACTTGCAGTGCTTTGGATATTAACTCACTGTTTCCTTCTCTTTCAGGGACCTGCAGGAGAACAAGGACCTCGAGGTGACCGTGGTGACAAAGGGGAAAAGGTAAGTAAAGAAAGAACATCCATTGAGCCTCATTGCCTCTCAGTTCCTTCTGTGGTCTCACCACATGCCTGGCTACTTCCCCAAGGGCAATCTGTGGGCAGGTGGTTACTGGGTCCATGTCACTGAACACTGATGTCTTTATCTTTTTGCCAAGGGTGCTCCTGGACCTCGTGGTAGAGATGGTGAACCTGGTACCCCCGGTAATCCTGGACCCCCTGGTCCTCCAGGACCTCCTGGCCCCCCTGGCCTTGGTGGAGTGAGTATATTTACTTTGCTGTCTTTCAGAAAACTGACCCATAAATGTATATTCTCATTGGTGTACACATTGATCTGGCTGGCTCCCAGGGATTTCCAGTAGTAATTAGACTAATTATACAACCTCTCTAGCCCCTCCCTCCCCCCCCCCCCCCGACTATAATTTAGCACAATATTGCCTTATTCAGTGTGAGGCTGGGGAGCTTTTAGGCTGCCTGATCTAACTAGGCACTAGGGTTTTCAGTAGGGAAGATCTTCAGTTGCCTAACTCACCACCCAACCTCAGAGCTATGTGACAGATTGATTCTGGATATAGGAAAAGGTTGCCTGGATACTTGTAGGCAATGAAAACAACAGTGACCAGTATCCTTGCATATGCCAAATACTTTCCCTGTTAGATGGTCGCATCTTGGAAAAAATCTTGGAATTGACTAATTACATAATTTCATAGTTTGGATATTTGCTTTTTTAAGAGAAATTAACCTTAAATAAATACATAGAGACCTACCACATCCATTACCAAAGTTTTTGGAGGTTGGTGATCTGGATTTCCCCCAGGGCACTAGTTGTCTATAGACTCTGAAGCTTTAAATTACATAAACATTTTTTCTTATATTTAGTAATGACTATTATTCAATTCACAATTATTTGATAATTTAAAAAAATTTGGTTAACTATTGGGGGTGGCTAGGTAGCACAGTGAATAGAGCACCAGCCCTGGAGTCAGGAGGACCTGAGTTTAAATCTGGCCTCAGACACTTAACACTTACTAGCCATGTGATCTTGGGCAAGTCACTTAACCCCAATTGCCCGGTTCTCTAAAAAGCAATAAATAAATAAATAAATTTGGTTAACCATTTCATAAAATTGAGTGAACATAGCAAAGGAATTGAAGTAATGTAAAAAAGGCAAAAGGTATAGTGACAACAAGACCATTTAAAAGGCATTTCCAACCCTTTCTGTCTTCAGCAAATACTGGCCAGTAGCTGGAGTTTAATCTAACAGATCTCATCCCTTTTAAGAAATAATACACCCGATAAAATGAAGAAAACCAAGGTAGGTTTGAGTCCCTAATGCTATTGACTTTGTTTGCAGAATTTCGCTGCTCAGATGGCAGGAGGGTTTGATGAGAAAGCTGGAGGTGCTCAGATGGGAGTGATGCAAGGACCAATGGTAAGGAAGGCAGAAGGTATCTCCAACTGAAAGGGTCTATCAGTGAAGGGGACTATCTTTGAACCAGGGAACCTAGCCACTTCCATCAGAAAAAATCCCTGCTTACAGTAACGTCACTCTCCATTACTTAGCAGAGAGCTGACTTAAATACTTGGTCTTAAATGACTTAGTCTTCCTTCTTTGAGTGTGCTCTTTGTCAAATGCCAAGTAGTTTAAATGAATTACCGCAGTTGGTTGGGAGGTGGTGTTGATGATGGTAGTGGTTGGATGGGGAGGAGGTATGTGTGTGTGTGTGTGTGTGTGTGTGTGGAGTCATATAGGCTGATTTGTTTAAGGGCTAACCTCTGTTGCTTTTGGAGGGAAGACTGGAGAATGTAGACAGCGGCTACTGTTCCCCAGGATCCCACAAGATTTTCAGCAGGAAATTTCAGCCCTGCGGCTTTCCTTGGCACATGCTAAATGAAACTCAGAAACTTTAGTAAACAAGGCTGCTTTCCAGGAGAAAGTCAGGCTGGGTTCTCTTTCTGAATGGCCTCTATGAATAAAAATAGGTGAATGTGTAGGGAAGGAGGCCATATGAAGGAGGTGGCTAACAGTGGGCAGCCCCTGTAGGTCCCTCCTCCGCCGTAGAATTACCCTGTTGTTTCTTGTCTGGGCTTCTTGGCTTGGATACAACACATTGGATGATGGTGGTTGAGCATCTCCTGTTAAGGGCCCTTGTTTTGTGTTTCAATGCAGGGTCCCATGGGACCAAGAGGACCCCCTGGCCCCTCTGGTGCACCTGTGAGTATAGTGACAGCCCTGATTTTAAATGATTTTTCAATTTTTTCTGTAATCTTCATGCTATGAATAGCTAACCCAAACTTTCTGACTTTCTGTTTTAGGGCCCTCAAGGATTTCAAGGCAATCCTGGTGAACCAGGAGAACCTGGAGTTTCTGTAAGTATCCAAACATGGTTATGCCCCTTCCCCTGGGAATAGCCACACGATACAACACCATTACCCCAACCACCAGCACCTTTGGGGCTTATGCTCATTTCACTCCCATCAGAGAAGGCTAACAGGGACCACCCAGGAATATTATCACAGCATTATCTTTCTTGGGTCACCATTGCTAGCCTAAGATATCCCATTACAGTGACAAGACAAAATTGTCACATATTGCCTGGCAGGCTGAAACCTTTAGACTTTTGACATGAAATAAATTTTGGAAACCACTGAACCACCTAGCTGCCTAAAAGAATCCCAGAGAACAGATTTTTAAAAGTACACACTTAGAGGATCACCAAAGTCACTAATCCATATTTGAAACCATCAGGTTAAAGACAGTCAAAGGCCCAAAGTGCATGATACTTCTCTTATTGCCACCTCTAGAGCAGGATATGTATAATGAGGAAGCAGGGCCAGCAAGCCCTTCTTGTTGGGACTGTGCAAATGCAAATGAAATTAATTACCTTAAAATTCACCAATTTTAATTACTTTTCAAAGGATTTGGGACTACTAAATGAGGTAAGGGAAGGGCTAATTACAAAAGAGATGTGATCACATTTCTGTTTCCTGACTCCCAGGAATGAAATCTCATCAGCGTAGATTCCTCTTAGTCTTCTCTTTATGAAACTGGCTGGCCCTTAACAACCAGCTGCCTTGTGTACGGGTCCCATTACATGACCAAAGGAATTTGCATCCTTTCCTCACCCAACCCTGACTTAACCCCAGTATGATGGGGCTACACCTCAGGGTCATATGCCCTGAACATGGTCCCCACTCTTCATGGGGTCTATGGATTAGATTTGTGATCATTCCCATAACCTGATACTCAGAAGTATCTGAGCCTCCCAGAAGAACCTTCATTCTCAGCAGCATCTGCCCAAAGGGACGAAATTTTGTATGGTTCTCTCTACTGCTTTCTAGGACGATAACATTTGTTTAAGAGGGGAGGCAGGAGGCCTTCCTCTTGACAGTAGTAGTCAGACTATTTAACAGCCCTTGCCATTGCCCATTGAATTGTGGGAGGTATCTGTCAAATGACTAAGCTCAGGATGTTGTTATCTCTCTTTGTTTCTAGGGCCCCATGGGTCCCCGAGGTCCTCCTGGTCCGCCTGGAAAACCTGGTGATGATGTGAGTTTAAATTAAACTGCTATTTTGAGGAGAGGAAGTTGAAAGCCCACGAAAAGTATAGAGATACTTGTCTGATGTGATCTTTAATATAAGAGAGTCACTATTTTATTAAATGCTTAGAAAGGAAGGAAACCTGCCTACTTTAGGAAAGGAATTGTTTGACCCACCTCCAGTTACTTGGGGAGATGTAAATACAGTGAGGAGAAAGACTCAAGTTGTGAAGCCCTGGTCAGTGATGCCTGTATTCTATGGGAGAATGAGCTCAGGAGTTCATGGGATGATGGGGTCATAGACTGAGGCCTAGAAAACACCTCTGAGGTCATCTAGTTCCATCCCCTGATTATACAAAGAAAGAAACTAAGGCTTTCCTAAACTGTTGTTCCACATACAGCGAAAAGAAAAATGCTGGCCAGCGGCCCAAGAAATGATAGGAAAAGATCCGAAAAATAAAAGCAGAGGTAGATGAAACACAAAGAAAAAATACTTAGAGAAAGATAAACAGTAACAGAAATGTCCAAGAACGCTAAACTGTTTTTATTTTAAATGAGTTAGAAAACAGACCAATTCATAGTGTATAACTCATAACTAATGAAAAAGGAAAGAGTTGTATAAATCGCTTAAATTTAACTAGTATTCATTACAGAGAGATGAGTAGTTCCTAGTATGCATGCTATTTCTCAAGGTTGAATTCATGTACCTGGAGTGATAGGGCGTAGGCATGGTCTCTGTCCAGCTGTAATAGTTTAAGATAGGTGACTTTAGGTGACAAAGACATTGGAGGCAATGGCAGGATAAGGACATGGGGAATTTGCCCTTTGGTGAAGCAGTTGGCAAGTGAAAAGAAAAATTCTTTTTCTTTGGATGAGTACAGAGGGACTCTCTAGAAGTAGTAAGTTTGAAAGAAGAGTTTGAGGAATTTTTTAAAAAACGAGTCAGCAACTGGGCAGAAAACTTCTCTAGTCTTTGAAGATGCGTGGGATTGGAAATAAAAGGAATCATTCTGAGGGTGGGAGAGTGATAGTGCTATTGTTCTGAAGTGATCTTAGTAGCATTTTTTGCTCCCCTCAGGGTGAAGCTGGAAAACCAGGAAAATCTGGTGAACGTGGTCTTCCAGGTCCTCAGGTATGTCTGCTACCTTTCTGCACCCCCCATACCAGCCTTTTCCTTAGAATGGAGTTAAGATTCTAATACTTCGGTTACTTCGTTTATACAAAGCAAGCTCTCAAGAAGAATTGCCTAGAAATAGTTATAACTCTCCCAACCCAGCAGTGAAGACTGTGCTTTCCCTGTTTTTGGCTAAAACTCCCAGCAGCGGGAATTGCTGCTGTCTCTTTCTGATACACAGAGAAACCAAGGTATATAATGGGGAAGGGACACAGTCACAGTTATGGATCTGGAGTTACAAACCCACAAAGTCCACATTCTGGGCAGCATTCATCCTGATTGCTTTCATGAGACTTTTCACCATTTCCTCCAAGTATTGTCCAAGAGATAGAGTTTGCACCACCTAGTGCCTCTCCATTTCCTTTACATTTTATTTTTGGTTTGCAGGGAGCTCGTGGTTTCCCAGGTACTCCTGGTCTTCCTGGTGTCAAAGGTCATAGAGTAAGTATTTAGGAGGGTAGTCATAGGTCATGGTGGGGTAGCTGGGAGGAAAGGAGGGACTGGGGTGAAGGTAGGGATAGAGGCAGTAACATCTCCTTGTTTTCCAGGAATGTGACTGAATTTCCTCTCTCACTCTCTAGGGTTACCCAGGCTTAGATGGAGCCAAGGGAGAAGCTGGTGCTCCTGGGGCTAAGGTAAGGAAATAAGAAGACCCATTAGAACATAGGTGCTTTGAGAGGGAACTTTTCCTTCAGTAAGGAAAATTTCATCAATCTAGAATTTACTACAGGGAAGACTAAAAAGCCATTTCATACTCCATGGACAGCTTTGTTGACAGTTTGCTTTAATTTAAGATAATTTCTCTTCCTTTTTCCTGGTGGGGATTCAGTATGCCTGGATGCTCCTAGCAAGGAGGAGCTTTCCCAATCTGGGATCTTAATCTGTTAATTTGTGATCAGATGACAGGCTAATCAGGTGCTGATTTTCCTGCTTTTTGCTCCCTAGGGAATAGGTTCACACATGCTAACTTGTTGTTTCTTTTTCCCAGGGTGAAGGTGGATCTCCTGGTGAAAATGGTTCTCCTGGTCCTATGGTGAGTAAGGGTTTCATTTTTCAAGAACTCTGGAACCAGGCTTTTCCTGGCACCTGAACACATCTTGAGAAAACTCAAGCATTTTTACATTTGCCATTGTTATATCCCAGGGTCCCCGAGGTCTACCTGGTGAGAGAGGACGGAATGGCCCTCCTGGTGCTGCGGTAAGTATGGAGCCACAACTCCTACCTCAGGGTCAGGGGTGGGCAGTAGTACCTGGGCTTAGTCTTAGATTGGCTACTACTCTGGAGGACAGAGTGCCCCTTGATCATTTTCAGTTAGCCGTATTGCAAAAGTCCCACCTACTCCAATGAAGCAGGTATGTTTATTCTGAGCTCAGGCAAGTGAAATCTCTTGCTTTGACTAAATGCATCCCAATAAGAATTTTCCAAATTCCAATTTCTAGAGAAACTCAGAAAGAAAGCTTTTTCTTCACCATTTGATATTCCTCACCCAGGTGACCCCTTTTCTAATTCTATAGCTTATTTTAAATCGTCTCCTTTATATATGCTGCTTTGCTCCTTCCCCTGAGTTTCCTAAGCGAGGGCTACAGTACTTTAGAGGACCTGAAAAAATCAGTTTTGGTGTTGGCAGACACACACCAGATGGTGACGTAATCTTGCCACCCTGTGTTTCCCTTTGCACAAACAGCTTCAGAGAAACACAAGGAATTCTAGGAGTGGGACAGATACCTTGGCAAGGAAGGGGAAAGATGGTTGGTAGTCCCAGGCTCACAGAGTAATGATTTCTGGTTGGATGATACTATTAGCTGAGGGATCCCATCTCTATGGTACTTCAAAGATGTGCAAAGCACTTTTACACATTTTCATTTGGTCATTCTCTTGTTTGAATGTAGCTTTGCCACCTGCTGCCCTGGGATTCCGAGTTGGTTTTGTTTGTCTAGTCTTACTCTTTAAGAATTTTATAGGCTGTAGAGCTGGTAAAGATCTTAGTCTTAGTCTGCTAGCCCAATCCTCTCACTTTATATATGATAACATTAGGTCATATTTATATAATGACTTCAGGTTTAGAAAGCACTTTCCATGTAACAACTTTGTGAGGTGGGGTAGTGCTGCTATTATTATTTTTTTTTAAAGCAATTGGGGTTAAGTAACTTGCTCAAGGTTACACGGCCAGTCATTATTTATGTGTGGGTGCTCATTTTCTGAGGCCGGTTTTGATCCCGGGTCATCCCAACTCCGAGGCCGGCGCTCTTACTCACTGCGCCACCTAGCCGCCCCTGCTATTATTATTACAGATGAGGAAACTGAGTTTCTGACTATTGTAGATAGTACTGTAGGAAAAAGTGAAGGCATCTCTACCCATTCCTCCAATAAGTAGTTATTGCATGCTTGTTGTTTGCATGGTATTCCTCAAGGAATTCCAATCTCTTCTCGGAAGGCAACTGAGATAATTATGTAATATGCCTTATAACTATATGTAAACTATGTAAACTATAACCATATAAACTATATAAAGTGAGTTATTATTGTTGCAAATGTAAGTGCATAAGAGAACCAGAATACAAAAGCCAGTGCGTGATAATGAAATTCAAAATGGAACACACAAAGATAGTATTCAGCAAAAAGTTCAGTCCCTGGCAAAAGACAAAAAATGGTAATGAAACTTTAATTTATGAATGAAAAAGCACATTTACTATATGCCTGGCATTGGGCTTCTGAGGGAATTTTAAAATTTGTATTTTAATAATTAAATATGGGCAAGAGAAGGGAGGGAATCATAAAAGCAAGGAAGCCCCCTTGGGTATGTGTTGGAAAGTAAAGAGAGGTGAGATTGGGTAGACATGGGAGAATCAGTTGATGGAGGGCTTTGCATTCTAGGATGAGGAGCTCAGCTTTGTTACAACACGACATAGGGGACCACCTTAAATGTTTGCCATGGGTTCCTAATATGATGAAAATAGTGCTTTAAAAAGAATGTCCTTTCAGCTGAGTATACTTCCATCACCCCAGCGAAGGGATTTCAGCATCTTGAGCAGGAAATGGATTGCTACATTTCTCTGGTCATCAGCACTTAGTGGTGCTGCTGGCTGTACATTTGTGTAGGGAAAATTGCCCCTGGAAAGCACATCAGTAAAATAACTAGGCGTGACTCTTGTTGGTTAGCTAGGGCTGCCAAAGGGCATGCTCTGGAGCAGTGTCACTTTGTGTGAGGAGGATTAGAGACTATTTGGCCCTAGCCAAGAAGCATTGCCATTCTTGCCAATTACCAGGATCCCAGCTTGTGCATCTTAAAGAGTACAAGGGATTGCTTTTTAGAAGGCCTCAAGTGATGACAGTATTATGCCCTCTGAATAGATAAAGAGGGAATTGTAAATTTCTTCCCTCATCCTGTCTCCAGAAAAAGAGCCAGGCCCCTCTTTTTGCTTCCCATTCCTATAGGACTGTAGGATGTCACATTACATTTTTAGGTTCTAGCTTCTCTGACTATATACCCATTGATGGTACTTCATTCTGCTTCCCCATACTGACCATCTCACAGGCTCAGAGGTGTTCCTTCCTCTGATGGTCTAGGCCATATCACCCTTGCTAGGGCTACAGAAGAATAGAGAGGGAATATATATGTAATATATATATACACACATAATATATAATAATGTATATGATATATAATATAATAATCATGTAGGTCCACACCTTCTTGAGCTACAGCTCCAGGGCTGTGCCTCCCTGTGGTCAAACAGTCTCCTTGGAGCCAGACTATGTAGCTGACCAGACTTCTTCCCCAGGAATAGAAGTAAATAGAAGTCCTAGCACTGGGATTTCCCAAGCAGGAGTTTAGTCTCCATATACTGATTCCACAGCTACTGCCCTGATCTCTCTGAGCCCCCAAATATCTGCTCTGGAGTTACTCAATGAAGGTTGACCTGGGCTTCTCTGACCATGCTGTAGCAGTGTTGCTCTCGCCCAACCCTACTTTTAGCCTAGTTTTCATAGATCCTATGCTTCTCTTCTCCTTCATTGAACTCCTTCACTGAGCTCTTGTTCAGGAAGTCTGGTCTAGCTTAAAATGTCCCAGGAAGCCAGTTAACCAGGAAGACCATTCTAATCTGATTTTGTCATAATGTTCATCTCTTCCTCACTTTATCTTTACTATCATGGGTCTCTAGCCACTGCCTCCCCAATCTAACTCCTTTCAGTCACATCTTTCTTTCATTATTTGACCCAGGGGAACCTTTGGGTTAGAGAATTTGAGTAAGCTAGATAGGAAAAAGAGCTTTTGGCCCTGAAATTTGCATGATGACCTCAACCTCAAAAGCCCTGCCTACAATGCTTGGCACACTACACTTCTGACTTATACCCACTTCCCCCCTCCTCACCCTGGTTCATCCTCAATTCCATTCTCTGGTCTGGTGATGCTTTTCTGATTTCTCACAATTACTACATTTCTTGCCTTTCATTTGCTTTTTCCTAATACTCCCCTGACATTAGCATTTTTCTCCATTGAATTTCCTCCTTGTTTCTTCTAATCCCATCCAGTTTAATCCAACAAATGTTTTCTAAGTGCTCACTCTGTGCAAAACTGCTAGTTTTTGAGGACAAAAAGAAAGGTTAAGTCCCTGTTTTCAAAGATTCTCTACATTCTACTGGGAAAGGTGATGGCAATTTAGTATTGTGATAAGAGCACTGGCTGAAGACCTGGGTTCCAAACCTGCCTTTGATATTTACTATTCGTGTGACTTTGGACAAGTCACTTAAGCCTTGGTTTCTTCATCTATAAAATAAAAGGGTTGGGCTAGGTTCAATCTTATAAATTAATGTTCTCTATGAGCTAATTTGAGGAAGGCAGGGACTCTACTAAAAAGGGCAATCAGGAAAGGCTTCCCATAGGAGGTGGCACATAAATTCAGCATTGAAGAGAGAGAGATGACAAGAATAATAGTGAAGGTGAGGACAGAATGTATTCCAGGCTGAATAGAAGGAGATGGAATGCTGAGCTGGGGCAATAGCCAGAAGGCCAGTTTGTCTGCCTGAGTATGTGAGAGGAAGTAACATGAGATATGACAGGAAAGGTAGCCCAAAGGCAGACTTCTAGGACTGGTCCATTTGGGAATGATCTTTCTTCACCCCAAATGCAAGAAATCCTTTGATTGCTGTAATTGGCACCAATAGCTGACCCTGTAGATTTTTCCTAATCACTGTCTTCTATGTAGATACCTAGTGCACCTAGGAACTAACTCTCAATAAGCAAATTAATCAAACATTTTTGCAAGGAGGTACAGGTACCAGAGCACCAGATACAAACATCACATGGGCTGCCTGTTACTGTTGGAGATGCTGAAGAATAGAGCTAAGTCAAGGTCTGATACTTCAGGCCAAGACTTGTTTCTAAAGTTCTCTGTAGAGGCTTGCAGGTGCTTTCTTTGGTTAGTGGGTAACCCAGCTGTTTGAGCAAGGGGAATTCTTGCTTCAATTAGGGTTAAACAAATCAAGATGCTGCTCATTTTTTTTCTGCCTCCCACCCCTATTAGGTCTTAGTAGAGTTTTGTTTATTTCTTTATTCCAATTAACAAGCACGTGTCTTCTCTCCCTTCTACATCCCTTTCACCAATTGAACAACAACACAAAGTAAATGAAAGTAAAACCGTTGTCGTAAATATGTGTAATCAAGCAAAGCAAAATCTGCATTGGCCATCTACTAAATATAAGTCCCATTTTGCATCTTGAATCTATCATCTTTCTGTCAGGAGATGAATACTTCAATTTTGGTCCTCTAGAGTCATAGCTGATCATTGCATTGATTAGAGTTCTTAAATCTTCCAAAGCTGCTTTTCTTTATACTGGTATTGTTATTGTATAAATTGTTCTCCTGATTCTGCTTACTTTACTCTGTATCAATTCACATAGGTCTTCCCAGGTTTCTCTGAAACCACACCTTTCATCATTTCTTTTGGAGCAATAATATTCCATTACATTCATATACTATAATTTATTCAGTTATTCCCCAGTTGACGGGTACTCCCAGCAGAGGTTTAGGGGCCATAAATTTTGGGGCTTGAGAGACAGAGAGAGAAAGACAGAGACAGAGAGGCAGAGAGAGACAGAGACAGAAGCAGAGACAGAGACAGAAGCAGAGACAGAACCTCTTTTCTTTCCAATGATCCCAGTATAGAATCAGCAGCCCATCTCTAGCACATACAGGGATCTCCTCTGGTGTCTCTCTTTTTTTTTTTTGCCTTTTTTGGAGGGCAATTGGGGTTAAGTAACTTGCCCAAGGTCACACGGCTAGGTTTTTGTTTGTGTGTGCATTTAAGTGTCCGAGGTCGGATCCGAACTCAGGTCCTTCTGACTCCAGGGCCAACGCTCTACTCACTGCGCCACATAGCTGCCCCCTCTGGTGTCTCTTTTAATGCCAGTTGGGTCCTTCCCCCATGGAATCTCCTTTAGAATCTACTGTTTAATCCCCAAACTTGGGCTTTATCATATGAAACACTAAAGAGGTATGAGCAAGATCTTCCTTTTTTGTTCAAGCCTAATTTGAAACATGAACTCCAATTAAGGAAGTTAAGTTTCTTGTTCAAAGTCTTAAAACCAGGAGTCCTCGCCCCCATGTCAGTGCTCTTGCAACATTGCCCTAGGGAGCACAGAGATGATTATGTCTACTTTTGGGGTTCACTAATAGTAGATAATGGAAGTCTTTTAGGAGCCAGGAACAGCTCCTTATGCCTCCCCTGAGATGACTTCTGAGGCAGAGGTGTAGCAGGGTGAGGGTCGGGGTGCCCTTGGAGTCCCTTAGGTGAATGTCAGTTGACAGCAATAAGGCAAAGCTGCTCAAGGGGCAGAAGAGTCAGGACTGACTTCTGCCATGGGTTCTTAATGTGTGAGCCTAGCCAAGTCATTTAACTTGAGCAACAGCTTCTTCATCTGTAAAAAGGAGGTCACAGTAGCGCCCACCCCATAGCGTTGCTGAGAGAAGGCAGTATGTAAAGGTCAGCTTCTCTTACTATTCAGATAAGATGTGATGAGAAGAGATGCAGCCCTGGTCAATTTGTCAGCCAACGTCATGTATAGTTCCTGGACTTACTGGAAGTGGGCTCCTGACTGCTTGTATTCACAAACAGTATACTCTCATGTATAGGCAGGATGAATTCAAATGGTCCTTTGGGCTTTAACTTCTCAAACCCAGATTGAGTGAAAACAGGAATTATTTTCAAATAATATTCAGTTTCTGGTCCGATTTCTAGGACGCTCTAAAATGTATTACCTTCCTAAATTCTTGTGTATACGTTTATATGTATGTATGTTTGTCTGAGTGTCGGGGAAGAGGGAGTCTGTTTTCTATTGGGATTTCTAGGAGACTTCTCTCTTTGACTTCCTTTTCCTTCTGTTTTTTCCACAGGGTGCTCGTGGTAATGATGGTCAGCCAGGCCCAGCCGGCCCCCCTGTAAGTTGACTCATACTTATTTTTTTGTTATGGTTGGGAGTGATGGGGGAGGGGGAATGCTAGGAAATCACAGGCTTGGGAAAGCTCACTTTTGATCATGTTCAGAGTCAAATATTCATTCTGAACTCTGGAGCTAGGCGAATGGAGATCGAGGTGTTTCAGAGGTTCCCTTTGACCTTAGAGTGGTGCCTTTAATGAGGACCTCTGTCTGGAGACCCCGGAGGGCATTGGCGTCTGAATGCCTGCTGTGTTCTCTTTAACTGGAGACTATAGCTAGAATTTTTGTTGAGCTCAGACAGGCTAATGTGGGGGAGGGGCTCACTCAGAGTCTTTGGAGTTTTGTCCCTTTCCCAGCTAGAGACTCACTACTTTTCTTTTGCCCATAGGGTCCTGTCGGTCCTTCTGGTGGTCCTGGATTCCCAGGTGCTCCAGGAGCCAAGGTAAGTGTTTGCTGCCAGCACAACTGTGAATTCCCAAAACATCAGTGAATCCTGCCACCCCCCCCCAAAAAAACAGAGGTTTTTTGAGCCCCTCTTCCCTTCTAAGAAATTTTAATTCCCTGCCCCCATCCACTGCTACTCTCCATCTAGGGATGAATAAAGCCGAGAATTTCTCTAGGGTCACCTGCTGGAAGGAAAAGCAAAGATAGCTTGATAAGCAGCTGAAGGTAAAATTACAGACTCCAGCAAAGGAAAGGCAGACAGAGAAGTATAGGAGGGAGGGGAAAAGAGAGAGATCAGAGAGAGGATAGTCAACCAGGAGGGAAAGGTAAGAGATCAGCTTTCTTCCCAACAGTCTTAGGAGAGGAGTCTAGGAAAAGTATCAAAAAGTAAAGCAGCCAACAGGACCAGGTCAGAGTGGGAGGAAAAGGAGTGATAAAAAAATGAGGAAACATCACTCCCTTCCCTCCTTCTTTCCTCCCTTCCTCTTCCAAAGTCTCATTTTTTCTCTGTCTCATTTGGTATAAATGACTTTTTATGGGACTGACTCTGTTTTTAAAATAAATTCCATTTAAAAAAAGCTATGAATTTGACAAACTCTCCCATATACTAAGAAGAACAGAAAAAGAAATTTACAGATGAAAACACATAGATCTATTATATATAGCTTGGTTTAAAAAAAAAACCAACTCATATATAACAAATTCAACAAGTTAGAAAATTAGTCCCCAAACTGTTCTGTTTATCTCTGTCTTATTTTGGACTTTGTTTTGGTATCTTCTGTGCATTTTTAGAATGCTTTATTGATGCTCTTAAAATTTTTCTCCTCTTTGTCTTTTGGCACAGTTATCACTAGCTTTCCCTATTCTAACCAATACCCCTGTCACTTAAAAAGTCATCTCCTGTAACAAATAAGTCCCAAAGCCCCTCACACATTGACCTTGTTTGAAAAAGTCTGTCTCATTCTGCACTTTTAGTCCTTGCAGCCTTGGTTGGTCATAGAGTTGATCAGACTTTCTAAATCTTTCATGATTATTTTCTTTTGCAATGGCATAGCTGTGGTACAAATTGTTCTGCTTACTTTACTCTTTATGCAAGTCTTCCCAGGTTTCCTTTTCTGATAGCACAACAATAGTTGGATACAGTCATATATCATAATTTATTCGGCCATTTTCCAATTGAGGTGCACCCCCTTAGTTTCCAGTTCTTTGCTATAACAAAAAAAATGCTCCTATGAATATTTTTGTGCTTTTGGGTCTATCACCTCTTTCTTTGATCCCTTTGGGATATATGCTCAAAAAATGGTATAGCTGGGTGAAAGGATCTACATGGTTTAATGATTTTTTAAAAATATAGTTCCAAATTGCTTTCCAGAATGACTGGCCCAATTCACAGCTCTACTAACAATGCATTAGTGTGCCTGTCCTCTCCCACAAGGCCTCTAAAAACAGCCATTTTCTTTCTTTCTTTCTTTCTTTCTTTCTTTCTTTCTTTCTTTCTTTCTTTCTTTCTTTCTTTCTTTCTTTCTTTTGTCCTCTTTGCCAATCTAATGGTTATGAGATGGAAACTTGTGGTTGTATTAATTTATATTTCTCTTATTATTAATGATTTGGAGAATTTGGATGTGGTTTTTGATGGCTTGTATTTCTTCTTTTGATAATTGCCTGTTTGTTTTCTTTGTGATTTATCTATTAAGGAATGGCTCTCAATTCTTATAAAGTTGACTCAGTTCTTTGTATATTTTGGATAGTGGACCTTTATCAGAAAAATTTGCTACAAAGATTTTTTTCCTAGTTAGTTTCTACTTCTAACTGCATCTGTTTATTGTTTGTGCAAAAATTATTTCATTTTTAGGGAATCAAAATTGTCCATTTATTTTTCTGTGATCCCCTCTCTCTCTTTTTTGGCCAATAACTCTTTCCTTAGCCAAATTTGCTCCTCAAATTTGATTATGATATGACCCCTTCTATCTAGGACATGAATTCATTCAGAACTTACTGACTATATAGTGGGAGATCTTGGTCTAAACCCAAGGTTTGCTAGACTACTTTCTGGCTTTACCAGCAGTTTTTGTCAAATAATGAGTCCTTACTCCACTAGTTAAAGTCCTTTCATCTTTCAAACAGTATGGCATTGTGTTCTATTGTTTCTGGACCTAATTTATTCTAATGATTAAATTTTTATTTTTTTAACCAGTACCAAAATAGTATTGATGCCTATTACATTGTTTTATTGTTTGAGATCTGGTACTCTTAAACTCCTTTCCTTCCCACTTTTTTTTAAACTAATTCCTTTGAGATTCTTGACCTCTAACTACTCCAGATGAATTTTGTCATTATTTTTCTACTTATACAAACTTTGTTAGATTAATATGGCACTGCATCTGTTAATTATGTTAGTTTAGGTAGTACTATAATTTTTATCATTTTGGTACAGTCCAGATGTGATTAATTACCATTTCTCTGTTTATTTAGATGTCTTCACTTCTCTAAAGATTATTTTTTAATTGTACTCATTATCTTGGTAGCTGGATCCCAAATATTTTATATTTACTTTGAAAGCAATTGTTTTTTCTATCTCTTCCTGATGGTTCTTTATATTTTTGAAATGCCTCATTGACACTCTTTTTTTGTATCACCATCTCTACCCCATCTCCAAGTCCTCCTTACCCCCCCTACTCTCCCTGAAAAAACAAACAAACAAACCTTTCAAAGTCATTTTAATAGAGTTCTTCAGAGGATTAATGGGGCTAGTAGGAGATTACAGCTCTGGGAAAGGCCTCTGTGACTCAAGAGAGAATCCAGTGTGAAATTTCCTGGAAAATCTTGCTGAATTTAGGCCAGGAGATGAATACGGTCAACTGGAATCAGGTTGCTTCCCCCCCCCCCCCTTGGGGTTTCCATGGCAACCAGACAGTAGCTGAGGCCCTGGGAGCCAGGTGAAGGAGAGCCACTGTGAAGAGGGACAGGAGAAGGTGAAGGCACTTGACCTTTACAAAATAATGATTGTAAATGAAAGATAACATTCTGAGAAGAGGAAAAGCCAAACCCAGAAATTTGAGCAGCCTTTGCCCTGCCTTCAAGTCAATGCCCCTCCCCTCTCCCTGGATGACTTTGTTTTTAACAAACATGTTAAAAATTTATAATCTTCAGGAAAAAAGCATAAGTCACAGGAAAAATTGGTTTGTTTTATATTGGATTGCCAGGGACTGATCTTGGCAGAAGCCTGAGAATTCACCCAGACTAGACTGCTCCAGGATATGTGTAATCAGATTCTCTAGGCTGAGAGGGTCTTTGCTCCAACACCTAGGTTTCATCTAGGACTTTGAGCAGCACTGGAAACACTCTAATTTCACCTTGGGAAAATGGATTTTATGAGGTCAGCTGTGCATTAGGAGAAGGCTAAATGACTAATGACCTAGAAGGTCAACAGCCTTTTCAGCTCATATGATGATGATGGAGTAACCCACTTACTATTGCCATAGCTTCTAATGGCATTACTCTCCTGTGGCTATTAATAACACAGAAGGAGTCTGACCCTATATGGGGTCGAGACCCACAGTTTAAGAAGAGCTGAAGGGGTCCCCAGAGGAAAAACTTTAAGAAGCGGGTATCTCCGAGAAAGAAAGAATTTGTCATGAAATATCTAGCGTGGAAGAACCAGGGATTCTACCTCTTGTGGCTTTGGTTTTTATGAATTTTTAAAATTTTTGCCTCTTGAAAAATTATATATTTGAAGTCTATAGTTTCTGGCCTAATAATATATCCTCTCAGTTACTGATGATTCAATGTAGACAAAAGCTAAGGAGACCCACTAAAAATTAAAAAATGTTAATTGGCATGTGCTTTTGTTTATGAATGTATACATGCATGTGTAAACATATGTATAGGAACACAGATGTGCACATATGTGCATGATTGGATCCGAATGTGTGAGCATGTATGTGTGTATGTGTTTGTGTCTGTATGGGACCTTTCCTTCGCCTGTTCCCTTCATTTTACTGATGTTTCTATTTCTCACTTTTTAGGGAGAAGCTGGTCCTACTGGTGCCCGTGGTCCTGAAGGTGCTCAAGGTCCTAGAGGCGAATCTGGCACCCCTGGGTCTCCTGGGCCTGCAGGAGCCTCTGTAAGTAATAACTGCTCTCCAGCATAAATGGCTGTGGGAAGAGATAAGAGGTGTTGACCCTGTGGAGGAGGGGTGCAGAAAACAGTGAGGAGGCTGCTGGGAACAACAGCAAATCAGATCAGGATTTACTCATTTCCCAACTCCCTGAGGCTGATGCCCCATCCAGAAAATCCAGAAAAAGGATTCCATAGCCTTAGGGGGTTATTGGAAAAGGTATCACCATATAGAAGAACATACAGGCATAGGAAGGATGAGATTCTGCCTCTGAAACGTCTCTCACATGTGTGCTATCCATCTTCATTCATGTGGCCACCGACCTGGTTCAGGTTCTTGTTACCTTTCCCCTGGATCATTGCAATAGCCTTCTAATTGGTCTCTTTATTTCAAATCTCTTCTTCTGCTAATTCATTCTCCACTGAGCTGCCAAAGTGATTTTCCTAAAATGTAGGTATGACCACCTCACCCCCCTGTTGAATAAATGCCAATGATTCCCTAATACTATACAATAACTATATAATAACTCTATAATGATCAAATGGAGACACCTCTGTTTGCCATGTATAACCTAGCCTCAACCTACCTTTTTAGGCATATCATTTATTATTCCCCTCCCTACATTCTTCCTTTTGGCTAAATTAGTTTATTTGTTGTTCATCATACAATATTACATCTCCTCTCTCTGCACCAGGCTTGTCCCCAAGCTTGGAATTCACTCCTTCATCAAATCTGCCTGATTTTCTTGAAATTTTAGATCAAATACTCCCAAATGAGACTTTCCCACACCTGTCCTCATTTTTAAATGCCCTGCCTCCATTGCCTGGTATTTATCTTGTACGTATTTATATCTGCTCATATTGTTTCTAGATAAAAAGTCAGAAATTAGTTCATTTTATCTGATATTCCTTTCATCCCTTAGCATGATGCTTACTACAGAACAGATACCTAATAAATACTTGGTGATTGACAGATTATTTTAGTTGGTCTAAGGTTTCTGTTCCTCTCACTCCCTTCCCCAGATGAAGGCTACCCCAAGTTCTAAAAATTCACTGGCTTTTGTCCTTCACATTCCTACACTTGATCGCAAATGAGATGGAAATGGATTGCCTTTATTCCTTCTCCCCCTAATGAATCATAATCTCTGAAGTTTTACTTCCAGCCAAGCCCTCCAGACTCATTTCCCCCATTTATATCCTGAGGAATCCTTCTTTTAACCCTAGCTTTCTCCTGGAAGGAATCAGAAACCTGAAGTTTATTTAAAATTTAAATCATCTATCAATTTAAAAGTGATTTAAATAAATAAAAATAAATTGATAAAAATCAATTTAAAATCATCTAAAATAAAATTATTTTTTTTATTTCGAGTTCAGTGCCAGTCCTCAGCTTTGCAATTAACCTCCCTAGGAATTGGAAAGTGAGGTTCTTTTTCTGCTGCTCCAATAATGTCTCTCTGCTTTTAGGGCAACCCTGGAGCTGATGGGATCCCTGGAGCCAAAGGATCTGCAGTAAGTGTTGCCCCCTGGCCTTTCCCTCATCCAGTTGAATTCCATTTCCCTAGGATGAGAATAGGCTGGTGATTTCCGAATAGTGAGAAGAGACAAGAGAGACTAAGGAAAGGCTCTCTCAGGGAAGGAATTCAGAGCTTAATATTTGCTTGCTTTAAAATTATAATCTAAAAAGATGAGATAGTTCTATTGCATATTGCTCACCCTATAAGGGACTTTCTTTATCTGATTTAATTTTTTGAAACTTGTGACATTATGATCACTGCTTTAAAAAAATCCAAAGTTTGCACAGCATGAGTTAATCATGCCGGAAGGGTTGTGAGTTCCTCATCTCTGCCTCCTCTAGTCATGGTGTACTTCCAGAGAAGGTAGTATTTTAATGTTCCTTTTGGATGAGAGCAGGGAGGTGAATTTGGTACATGAGTCCGTACTGCTATTCTAGTCATAAGCCCTACTGTAAGGGAGTGCACATAGATGAAAGAGGGAATGGGGAAGAAGATGACACTCCTCCCCTCACTCACAAATTCCCTCCAATTTTTTCCAAAGCCTCTGGAGTGGAGCATGCATTCCCCTTTCTCCTGACTGCTCTTTGCTTGATTTTGACAGGGTGCTCCTGGAATTGCTGGTGCCCCAGGCTTTCCTGGTCCTCGTGGTCCTCCTGGTCCCCAAGGTGCAACTGGCCCTCTAGGTCCTAAAGGTCAAACGGTAAGGGCTCCAAGCTTACACTGAGTCCTGAAGGACTTCCCTTATCACTGGGTCACAGAGCATCACATCCCCAATCAATTTTTTCATCTATAAAAAGTGAGGACTTTGGATTGGATGACCATTAAGATCCTTTCCAATCCTAAATCTACTATCTTACAACTTTTAGTCATATTGGACCTGCCTTTCCATATCACCAAATTGTGGGTCTTCTCTTCTTTGGCATCACCAATGGCTTTCACACACACACACACACACACACACACACACACACACACACACACACACACACACACACACCATTTTCATTTTGTAGTGGACAGAGTTCCAAATGAGGACCTTTCTTTCTCTTCCTTCAGGGAGAACCTGGCATTGCTGGCTTCAAAGGTGAACATGGCCCCAAGGGAGAAACTGTAAGTATCTGGGACTGAAGCCTTAGTATAATTTTTTCTTTGTTGCTCTCTCTGTCTTGGAACCAGTCCACCCAGCTCAGAGTTCATATCCTTGGCCTTAGACAATCCAATCACCTGGGAGACATATTCCTGGGGCTATTTAGTAAGGTCATGAAGATGGTCCTTTACCACAGGCCAATTCTTTAGCACAGGCTAAGTTCTTAGGTGAATGGTGTTACTGATTTAAGTTTTTCCTGGTGCCAGGAGGAAAGGGATAAGATAGAGTTATATGTCTTTGCCCTGTGCTTGAGCTTTGGACAGATCCCTGCTATTTGTTGGGGGGGAGATCAGGATGGTGAGGGGACTGGAGATCAAAGGACTCAGGAGGGAGACAAGAGCTGTCTTTAGGCTTCTGAAGGCCTGTTATAGGATAAAATAGAGTGTTTGGAGTTATTCTTCTTGGTCTTAGAGGGTAGAAACATAAGTTGCAGAGAAGCAGATTTAAGCTTGATATAAAGAAAAACTTAGCAACTAGTGCTATATCCAGGAATAGAATTGGCTGTATTGAGAGGTCATGACCTCTGCCATTGTAGGTCTTCCACTGGAGGATAGGTGATTAATTTGGGGCATGCTGTAGAGGGAATTCTTAAGTCAAGTTCAAGTTGGACAAACTCTGAGGTCTCTTCCTGAACTTAGATTCTTTGATCCTATTACCAAAATAATTCCCGGAAATCTAGAAATAGGGAATCCTAAACAAAATATGGTAGATGGAGATGTTGAGTTTCATATCTGACTGCCTCGAGCCATCTATATTCTAGGTGATCTAGTCTAACTTATTCAAACTGGAGAAGGGAATTGAGGATATCCTAGAATCAGTCTGTCTATAAAGGTATCTGTTACAGGAAATTCAGTGCCCTGAATGTATTTATCAGTGTCTTCGAATCACAAGACCTTTGGTGCAGAGGGGAGGGGGAAGGAAAAAGGGCATATTGATTTAGAAAACCACATATTAATATTATCTATGTCCTATCATATTTTTATTTATGTTGTTAAATATTTCCCAATTATATTTTAATCTGGTTCAGGCTACACTCAGGAGTGTTGCTAGCTACAATACAGCCAGTGGGCAGTGTTTTTGACACCTCTGAGCTAAGGCACCTCACTTCATCTCTGGCTCAGATTTTGAACTGTAGCCCATGAACTGAGTAAATGGGATCAGAGACAATGGCTTATCTGTAACACTTGGTCTTGACCTCCCACCATGGTACTCTTATAGAGATGGACCTAGTGCCCTGCTTCCTGTAATTTCCAGAGATTCTTTCCTAACTTTGGTTTATTATTTTAATTTTTACTTTATGCCCTTGTTGTTAGATAAATTCACTTAGTAATTTTCTAAATGCTTTCTTTTCTTCTTTGGTCAACAATGTCTTAGTAGACTTTGACCTTGTCCCTCATCTTAAACTTTGCTATTATGTATAGATTGAACCTTTGGATTTGTTTCTGGCCACCATGCATACCATGGAACTGTCCCATGTCCCTCTATATTAAACCCCAATCCAGTTCCGTGGAAAATATCTTCTCAACCAGCTAAATCATCTCCCAGGGGTAAATTTCATCAGAACATCTTCTGTTTCCAGGAAAGGATGTAGGGGCTGCTTAGGAGTGGAGTAGGGCATCCAGAAGCTACCTCCAAGCTACCTCCAAGAAGCATCCAGATTCTTAGCAGACTTTTCTTTTGTGCTTTCCCCTCAGGGTCCTGCTGGACCCCAGGGACCTCCTGGTCCAGCTGGTGAAGAAGGCAAGAGAGGTGCCCGTGGAGAGCCTGGTGCTGCTGGACCTGTGGGTCCTCCTGGAGAGAGAGTAAGTAGAGCTGTTCTTCCTCAAGCTAATAGTGGGATGTGGCTAAAAAACCACCAGACTGAGAGCTAGAGATTTGGTTCCTAATACTGACTTCTACAGGGACTTGCTCTGTATGTCCTTTGGGTAAATCCCTTTGACCTCTCTGGTCATCAGTCCCCCCTTTATTCCCTTTCCCATAATAAAAGCTGGTGATAATGATTCCTGCCCCCATTCTATATGCTTCCATGTGATAATACACATAAAATCCTTTGGACTTCTTAGTGAGATAGGGAGTTATTTTTAACACTTTGCCCTACTCCACTTCTAATAAGACAGAAGTCCTAAGAACCTCGTTTCTGGGCAGATAAAGGTAATATTGTCTAATTTCAATGACCTGAGCAGGATCTATTCTTACTTCTTCGCCTCTCTTCTTTCTTCCCAGGGTGCTCCTGGCAACCGTGGCTTCCCAGGTCAAGATGGTCTGGCAGGTCCGAAGGTAAATATATTTCACTTTATCATGAAACTTATGGGTCTAGCCCCAAAGCTTGTTTGTCCACTCATGGCTCTCTGCTTTGGTCCCAGTATGGATGTTATATGGATCTCCTACTAATCCCTTCTCTTTTATTTAACCTCCTCTTTGACAGGGAGCCCCTGGTGAGCGTGGACCCAGTGGTCTTGGTGGTCCCAAAGGAGCCAATGGTGACCCCGGCCGTCCTGGAGAACCTGGCCTCCCTGGAGCTAGAGTAAGTTTACCAACCTCTTTGGACAGATGTTTCTAAAATACAGATATGACTTCCATACCCATGTATCAGAAATCATAGACCCCTGCAAAGAGAGCTTTGTTGGGCACTTGCAAAACAAGGCAGAAGCCAGAAAAGGGGACCAATGCCATAATAACGTCAGGGAGGACCTAGTAAGAATGTTTTCTCCCTTTTAAAGAAAGTTTTCTCCCTTCAAGTCTGTGGAGTTATATAGGTATATACTAGAATTCCTTTCCCTGCTCACTTCCACATCCTTTTGCAAGAAGGATCTCTTCTCCAAGGTCTCTGGGTGATGCTAAGCAATAGGGAATAAGGAACACATAATCCTAGTTTCAAGAGCTGGAATCCAAGGTTGACTCTGCATCTGACTCTAGGCTGTGAGTCCCTTCCATTCTAAAAAGCATATTGGAGTCAAGTATTCATTCTTTTGGACTCTAACCTTGCCACCTAGTCCTTCTTTGCCCCATTTGGATCTTATAGCTACTTTAGAACTAAAATTCTTGTCCCCATTGATTAGCACGCCCCCTCCTGCCCCTTATGACCATTCTCTCCCAAGAGTGTAGGAAGGACAGATCCTGAAGTGGCATACAAACCAATGAAGGGGAAACATCATTCCACCCAGGTCTCCTGATATCAGTTTTCTTTCCTATACACAGGGTCTAACTGGTCGCCCTGGTGATGCTGGCCCTCAAGGCAAAGTTGGTCCTTCTGTAAGTTAAATGCTCTTATTTTATGGGGCTGATAGATAGGAAGAAAGAATGATGTATGTTAGGAGAAAATATGTTTGGGAATGTGGGTAGAAAGGGCAATGACAAAATAGGTATGGGTAATTTGGAGTGGGGAAGGGTACAGATTGTAACATAACATTTGGCTAGTAAGCCCCATGTGGGTAGCATATTGGAGACTTATTTGTTGGGACTTTGGGAGCAAGGTACTGTGTATTAAATTGAGTGTATGGGCCATGAGGAAGCTAATTAGCATTGAAAAAGAAAAGAGAAAGTCCAAGATGTTTTCTTTCTAGATCAGGGTTTATGAGGCAGGCACTCTAGCACATGATTAATATAATCATTCTGAAACTAGAAAAGTCTCATACTGAGAACTTTATGGTTAGATATTGACTTGACTCTTGTCAAATTCTTGACTCTTACCTGATCCTATGCACGTAGATTTGGAGGAATAATCTCTAGTGTCTGAAATTGATGTCCTTTTTTCCAGGGAGCCCCTGGTGAGGATGGTCGCCCTGGGCCTCCAGGACCTCAGGGAGCTCGTGGACAGCCTGGTGTCATGGGATTCCCTGGTCCTAAAGGTGCCAATGTAAGTCATATCTTGCCTTTTCCCCTCCCCTGTGTGTTATTAGCCTTCCCATCTTGTGTTCATTGCCATTTCTAGTTCATGAGCTGCTAAGTTGATAGAGTTGACTTGAACAAGGTTGATTGAAGACATTGGTCTCAGTGTTGTATGTAGTGCCAGCTTTCATGTTGTACCTTCTATAAGCTCTATGCTACATGAAGCCAAAGTACCCAAGGTCTGGTGAAACACAATTCTTCTTAGAACTCCCTGCCCTCTAAGTCACTTTTATTTTCCAGTGGTCTTGGGCATGACACTGCAACATGGTGGTAGGTTCTTGGACAATCCCAATCTATTTCCTACCTCAAACTGGATATGGAATTGGCAATGTACTTCATCCTTGATCTATCATCTAATTGCCTTTTGGGAGCATATTGTTTCGCAATTAGTTTCTCAAGGACTCTGCTTTTTCAAATTGCTTTGGCTTAACTCAGGCCACCTAACCACAAGACTGTGTTTGCTTTCCACTAGGGAGAAGCTGGCAAGGCTGGTGAGAAGGGACTACCTGGTGCTCCTGGACTAAGGGTAATTATACTCCCTTCAATTACAGCTATCCCTACACCTCCACAGCAGCTGCAAGCCTAGGAAGGCAAAGAAGGGAATAGTAGAAAAAACATTTTAATAAACATCATTCTCAAGAAAGGAACAGATTGAAATGACATCTTTCACTCTAGTTTTTGGTTGCTTATTTTTTACTGAACCCCAGATAATGGTAGATCCTAGAGAAAGCCTCTGAAGGATGTAGGCTTAACCTTTGGCTACTTTGAGACAGTGGATTGGGTAGATATTTATATGCCTTCTTGTAGGGAAAGGAATATGAAGATTAGGGAAGGATACTGAAAGCCCGGCAATATGAAAAGAAATGAGTGTGACATGAGAATTAATTCCAAAAATATGACAACAGAATAAAAAGACAGAAGTGGAATTGGGGAGGACAGCACATAGATACATTGGAATTCAAAGAAGGGATGAAAGAAGAGGCAGAAAGAGATAGAGCTGAAAATGTGAGTTGATATAAGGGATGATGAGAAACCAGGAAGTTTGAAGATAAGTGTATCTCTATGCTATTAGAAAGTGGATTTTATTCATGGAATTGATAAAAAAAATGACGTAAAGAGAATGGACTTGGAGAAGATATCCTGGAAACCGGAATTAGTGTTCTAGATAAACAGAAGAGGGAGTGATTCTTAAAGTCACCTGAGCTCACTATACTGGCTTTTCTTCTTTTTTTTAGGGTCTTCCTGGCAAAGATGGTGAAACAGGTGCCTCAGGACCCCCTGGACCAGCGGTGAGCACTTGCCTAATCTCTCATGGACATGAGTATTGGGTTTGGGGCCCAGATGCCTCTGTCCATCTAAACATGTCAGCAAATTTTGAGCTGGACAGTTCCCAGCCATTTAAGTCCTAAGTTAACATCAATGACCACACATGGCCACTGGGGAATGGATAGAGCATGAACCATCAGGCTACTCTGAATTCCTATCAAGGTTGTCAGTGGCATAGGCTACTAAATAGGGAGAATAGCAACTTCCTCTTGGTGTGTGGTATACATTCTATACACTATGTACCTCCAATATTGGCAAGTTCAGGAATTTCCTGGTTTCTACAGTTTCTTGCTGTGTTCTTTACTTTGGGGACCCCTTCTGTTGTGACTCTCAGCTGTTCACCAATGCATTCTATTTACTATTTTGCTTATCTCCTTCAGGGTCCTGCTGGTGAGAGGGGTGAGCAGGGTGCTCCTGGACCATCTGGCTTCCAGGTAAGTGCCAGATTCATTCTTTTTTCCCAAAGCAGGAATAGATTAGAGGAGGATTGTTTCTGGACCACTGTCAGAGAGAGATACTACTGGCTGCTGAGTGGGAGGAATGGAGGAAGGAAGGCTGTCCCTCTATCCTAGACTCTTAGAATATTTATTCTTTGTTACTTCTCTCTGAGACAAAGCCTGAGCCAAGGATGCAGATGGAGAGACCACTTGTTGCTATTAGGGTCAAGTCACTCCTTTATCCTGTGCTTAATATGTATCTCTTTGGTTTGTAGGGACTCCCTGGCCCCCCTGGCCCTCCAGGTGAAGGTGGAAAACCAGGTGATCAGGTGAGTGTCTACAACCTACTCATCTTGGAGGGGAAGGACTCTTCTGACGTCCTTTGCACTCCCATATGGACATATGGAATAAAGACATGTGCCCTAAAGGTGCTCTGTGCTGAGAATTCTATCAAAAACCCATTTGACTGAGATATGCTAGCATCCCTTCCATACAGAGGCAAGCAATGCAGCCCGAGGTTCCCATATTAAGAACATTTCCCCAGTTTTCCAGAGCTTACCACAATGTTGGAGTCTGCCTGGGCACCTACCACTTGTGACTTCTGGAAACTTCCTCCCCATCTTATATCCTTCTGTTTTCCCAGGGTGTTCCCGGTGAAGCTGGTGCTCCTGGCCTTGTGGGTCCCAGAGTAAGTATGATTTCTATTCGGGTTACATTATAGCCCTGGCCATGTCTAGAATATCTTCCTGGGACTTGCCCTTTCCTTTAGTTTTTAAAAATTATTTATCGTTATTATTTTTTTCCTTTTCTTAATCAGAAATTCTATTCATCCCTCAAAGTCTATTCTTCCTTGATTTATGCTGTCTTGGTTAAGTGCTCCTGATCTCCCCGATCCTTATCTCTGTTCCTAACCCTCCTCCACCACTTGTAATGGGGGTGATGTCCCTAATCCTGTTCTACCCCCTGATCTTTCTTTGATTTCCTTTGCTACAGGGTGAACGTGGTTTCCCTGGTGAACGTGGCTCTCCTGGTGCTCAAGGTCTACAGGGTGCTCGGGGTCTCCCTGGGACTCCTGGCACTGATGGTCCTAAAGTAAGTGATGGTCCTGAGGGTTTGGCAACAAGGTCTTGTTATGTTGTCCTAAGATATTGCAAAGGCTCTGCTTCTACCTTCTATAGGAAAGGATGGAGAAGAGTCCATAAAGAATAGAGAGTAGGAAGGAATGGGATGGGAAAAGGTAGTATGGGCAGAGATTATATGGATACAAGTGGGAGAAAAGACCTCCTTGCCCTTGGAGTCCTGGTTGTTGATGTTTTATAATGTAAACCCTTCCTCTTCAATTAGGGTGCTACTGGTCCAGCTGGCCCTAATGGTGCTCAAGGTCCCCCAGGTCTGCAAGGAATGCCTGGTGAGAGAGGTGCAGCTGGTATTGCTGGACCAAAGGGAGACAGAGTAAGTACGAGTTCTCAAGCATAAAGGTTGCACCACTCTCCACTCATCCCACTACATTCTAGACCATTTCCCTGCATTGTTCTTAAATATACTCAGGGAAGCCCATTATTGGGAAGTGGAGGGAGTTGCCATGCTCTAGAATGGCAGTTTCCTAGCATGTCACCTTGGTGAATGACCCAGTGGCCCCAGAGTGCATCTAGTGATTAGGATAGGAGTCTAGAAGTCAGGACATTTGACTTCTCATGTTTACTTGAACATAAATCTGGGTGTACGTGAGCCTGGATCAATTTCTTTGACTTTGGGATCCAAGTAATAATGCTCTTTCACCTTTGAAGGACTTGGAGATCCTCTGGACAGGGGCTATATAATTATATAATCCTCTGGGCCTGTATAATTAGAACTGAATGGAATGGAATGGAAATACTTTCCTTCTCCCTCCTATTATTGGCCATAATCTAGATTATTGTGTTGTGTCCTTGGTTTCCCTTTCTCACTCTCCCTCTTCTCCTATCTTCTTGGTGAATTAAGGACAATTCTGTCCCTTTCTACTTCTACAACTTCCCTCCTTGAAGCACGCATGGGGTTCACCAACATCTTTCTGTGGCTCTATGCTTCATGATATCACTTCCCTCTGCCCCAAATAAACATCCACCTCCTTGCTTCCTCTACCCTAAAAATAGTCCCTTTCCTTTGCTCCTTCTATTTGCTTTACAGATTACTGCTTACAGTTTTGAAGAGGTTCTCAACCTCTTCTCTCCTATCTCCTTTCCGTTTCACTGCATTCTTTCCAACTAAGCAAAGGACAGGGCTCCCTTATCAGCTGGAAATAAAGCTCTTCAAGGACAGGCTAACCTCCCCCCCTCCCCCGCTTGTCGGTGTGAACAGTCTCCTTGACATTTTGACCTTCCTCCATGAGAGCTTGGTCCCTTCTCCAAACTTGGTCATGTCTTAGCTTGAAGTTGGGTCTGGGCATTGCAGGGAAGTACTCAGGTTCTATTTAAGAAAACACTTGCAGTGGAGTGATGAGTAGGGTCCAGAATTCCCATTAAATCTTGTCTTTATCCTCTCAGGGTGATGTTGGTGAAAAAGGCCCTGAGGGAGCTCCCGGCAAAGATGGCGGCAGAGTAAGTAAAGGGAATTGTGTCGAATGGCAGATTAGGAGCCATTGCAGGAGAGGGTATAATTGACACTCTCCCTGGGGACTCAGTGTCTTGCACTTAACCCCAGGGCATGGGGACAGAAATCCAAAAGCTTTTTGGGTTAGATAGGCCCTGCTATGCATCAAGCAGAGACAGAAGCATTCTAGTTGAGAACTGGGATGGAGAAGAGTGGAGCAAATGGGAAAGTTGATGAAATTCAGGGAGTTCAAGAGAGTCAATTGGTTCAGTGGCTGAATCTTTGTGAAGAGTCTCTGCTGTGTCCCAATACCCTAGAAAGTCTCACTTCCCTTACCTTATCTTCCTTTTCCCTAGGGTCTGACTGGTCCCATTGGCCCCCCTGGCCCTGCTGGCCCTAATGGCGAGAAGGTGAGTTATTAATAATTTCTCTCCCTCAGGTAACAGTTATCAGTGGCCACAGATAACACTCTAAATCAGGAGATTCCCCTCTGTACTTCCTCATTTTAAGCTCCCTGAATACTCATATCTTTTTTCTCCTTGCCCATCACCCAGGGCACCTCCAAAGAGGAAATACTATTAAGCAGGGACTATTGGGCTAAATGATTGGGGTTTCTACTGTTTTTGGGGCCTTGTGTTTGTTGATATCACAGGGTTCCTCTAACTACCCAGGTCACTGTAGATTGCCCACTTCCCTTCATCTGGTTCTTTATCTTTTCTCTAGGGTGAATCTGGCCCCCCTGGTCCTGCTGGAACTGCTGGTGCCCGTGGTGCTCCTGTGAGTTCTTATTCCTACTATTAAGAAGAACCCCTCCCTGATCTCCTGCTCACTTTGAACTTGGCCTTTGAACCTGAACCCCCTCTCCTCTGGGTGCCCTAGAATCTTTTTATATCTAGCTGGTGCTTCGTTCTCTGAAGGCTATCTAGGGAATGTGCACCTTTCCTTCTGTCTTGGTTTGTGTGGGAACATGAAGGGCAAAGAATGTGATAAAACTGGATACTTGAGTTTCATTGGCCTTGCTGCTTAGGACCATTGTGCTGAAAAGTAGATTCCTGAAACTGGATTTATTCTTTCATCAAAGCACTCTGGAATCTTCAGTTACTTTCTGAAGCCCTTTAAAAGACACCCTAGGGGTGGCTAGGTGGTGCAGTGAATAGAGCACTGGCCCTGGAGTCAGGAAGACCTGAGTTCAAATCTGACCTCAGACAATTAACACAAAAACTAGCCGTGTGACCTTGGGCAAGTCACTTAACCCCAATTGCCCTCCAAAAAAGCAAAAACAAAAAGCAAACAAACAAAAAAAAGAGATCCTAGACAAAGAGTTCTTAACTTTTTTGTGTGTCATGGATCCCTTTGAAAGTCTGATGAAATCTATACCTCCCTTCTCTGAATAATATTTTAAAATGCGTAAGATAAAATAGATCAGATTACAAAGGAAACCAACCATATTGAAATATGGTAATCAAAATATTAAAATTTCCAAGTACATAGACCCCTTTGGAATCTGTCCACAGGTCCCTTGGGGATCTATGGACTTGGTTAAGAATCCCTGCCCTACACCTAGTCCCTAGGGCATGTCAGTGAAATATGGAGATCACTGTTTTAACATAAATGCAAATAAGAACTAGTCAGAAGAGTTTTTACATTTAAGAAGTCTTAGTCAAAATGGAATTTTATGCCAGGGAGCATCACGACCAACAGATTACAGGATCTGACATCTCAGGTTTCTAATTTTGACAACTGTTTATTGGGGGCAGGGACGGGGGTGTTAAATCCAAATTAGCAGTCTTCCCTTTCTGTGGGTTCCCCTCATTGGCTAGTCTAGGTTTCAAGATGGCCGAAGCCTCTCCTTGTCTTTGGGTCCCAGGGTGGGAAGTAAGGTAGTCAAGTTGTGGGAGGCTCATCTACCTGCTTACTGAGATTCCTTGTGTCATAGGGCGAGCGTGGAGAGACTGGACCCCCTGGCCCAGCTGGATTTGCAGGTCCTCCTGTAAGTAACTTAATCTACCCACTGAGTCATTGAACCTATGTATTTGCCATTCAGTTCACTATGGCCTCTAGAATGGGATATGGATCAACTTTATAGAGCTTCTCTAGACTCTCCTGTGTTAGATCTGGTTCCATGGAGAGACCCTGGTAGTATTTTTGGGGACACAGAACTCCCAATCAAGGTCACGTACCAAAGCCAGGAGAACCAGAGCAAGCCTCTCTGTCTCTATCTCTCTCAACTCTGAGCTTTCTTTCATAGAGCTCTTCCTATCTTTCTGCTTAGATAGCTTAACCTCTCAGAAGGATTTTCATGTTGTTTCTTGGACTGGTCCAGAGGGTAATTATATAATGAAACAAGATTTTCCCATTTCAATGGAGCCCAAAGCCTATGGACCCGAATGGCATCATTCCTCTATAGTTAACTTTCTATTATGGATGTGGTGTAGAGGGTGGTCTAGTAGACCTGTGTGTCCTGGGACTTTGTCTTGACCTGTAGGGGATGAGGAGGTAGGATAATGATGCCAAAATCTGGAGAAAACTTTAATTTTCTCTCTAACCCTCTCCTAATGTTTACTGGGGCTATGGAGTGCTTTCCAACACAATACAACATCCACATTAACTTGGAGAAGGGATATCAAACTATTTTGCTCATCTCTCATTCATTCTCTCTATTCTTTTGTGAAACAGGGTGCTGATGGTCAGCCTGGTGCCAAGGGTGAACAAGGAGAATCTGGTCAGAAGGGAGATGCTGGTGCCCCTGGTCCTCAGGGTCCATCTGGAGCACCTGGACCTCAGGTATGTGGCACTAAATTCTCTAAAGAATTTATTCAAGGAGCCTGGGTTCACTACCAGAGTAGAAAGAGGTAACTGACCTGGGGTAGGGTAAGCTGACCATGAAAGGTCAAGGTCATGCCTACGAGGGGGAGCTTGATGCTATGAAATAGCCACTACCTTCAGGACCTCAGTTAGTCTAGCTGTGTGTTCATGGGGGCCCTCCCTGGGTTTGAGCCAGGCTTCCATTTAGGAACCAGCTTTCTAGGAATAGTTTGATCCTTTCATCTATACACCCAGACCTAGAGACAGCAAAAGGCAATACCTTGGCATCTGTATTTCTGAATCTAAGGGAGAAGCTACTGGAAAGATCAGTGGGAATTCAGAGACAAAGGCTCAGGATGCCTACCTCATCCCTGGAGCAAGAAGTGTGTGTGTGTGTGTGTGTGTGTGTGTGTGTGTGTGTGTGTGTGTGTGTGTGTGTACCAAGCAGAGACCAATAGAAGCAATAAATGCATCTCCACAGGGAGGGGAGTTAGGGTGATTTATCAGGGAACACTTCCAGGGCTGCTGGCTCTGTGAGCTACTACAGCAGGCTTCCAGGGAAGGTGGGGCATCTCCATCCCCAGAGATCTCCCAAAATAAGAGAGATACATATCTGTCTGACTCTAGGGCTGAACACTCAGTGCTTATGAGTCTGTTATCTGCACCCGGAATCTTCCCTTTTCGGATTTCCGGCCCCCCAAATAAGGATTCTTTAATATAGTACCCCACTCTTATTCTCCCCACTCACTTAACTTTTTCTTTTCCCATCCTAGGGTCCAACTGGAGTGACTGGTCCTAAAGGAGCCCGTGGTGCCCAGGGTCCTCCTGTGAGTGTCATCTTGTCCCTTTTCCTTCCTTTCCCAGCCCATTTTGGTAGGGACCAGAGGGAGGTAGAGCTTGGAGAAGATTTTCTACAGAAGCATTCAGTCATACAGGGGTCTCTGTTAGGCTTTCAGGTCACATGGAGAGCCCCTGAAAGTGTTCAGAAGAGATGGAAAGGAGTGGATAAGCCTTGTGTGCTTGTCCTAGGGACAGAGCAGTTCTTTATTCACATTCCTGTTCAGCTTGTGTTCTACTGTTTTGTCCTTTCTCCTTCAGTCCTGCCAACCAGGGAGGCAGTTTCATGGTAGGGGTGGGGTAGGGCTTACATCCATGCAATAGCACATGGTATGTTTTGGGAGCCTGCTCTGCCTTGCTCCAGATTGCTTCTTCCTTCTTTTGCTGACCCCTCCCCATCCCTAGGTGGGCACTACTTTTTGGGAGAAGGCTGAGAATCAGAGCCCAGTACCTGGGCCCAGGGAAGCATCTCTAATGTCAGCACTTGGGCCAATCAGGCCTTGGGACCTATGGACAGAAAACTTCCCATATTCTACCTTCCTCCCTCACAGCCCCAGGGCACTTAACCATAGGAGCTTCCTCGACCCCCAGAATCTAAGACTTAGAGATTAATTCTCTAAGCTTGTTGTAAGAGCTTCTTCCTAGGCCACAGGTTCAATGACTTTTCTTTACTTACTCAGGGAGCCACTGGATTCCCGGGAGCTGCTGGCCGTGTTGGACCCCCAGGTTCCAATGTGAGTGATTGTTCCCGGTTGGTTTCTCCCTCTGCTTCCCGGGGTGGGATGTGTGTAGGTGGGCATTGGGCTAGGGAGGAGGGTGACAGGCCACCCAAACCAGTCAATCAGAGGTCTCACACTGAATCACCTTCTCTTTTCCTTCCTGAATACCTGAACAGACTTGGGAGAATAGAAACAGGCAGGGAATACCTTGTGCATGAAGACCAAAGCCAGCCCAACATAAGCAACTATGGGAAGGAAGAGGATCTGACCCTTGAGTGGGTCACATTTGTCCCTGATTCCCACCTTCTCCACTAACTGGGAATAACACTCTCTAATGGGTTTGGGACTAAATGCCCAGTATAGAATCCACAAGTTCCTGACTCAGAGAGAACAGCAGAGCTCAACTGCCTATAATTAACAACGGCAGAGAAAGTTCATTCTTCAGGGGTTGGACCAGATGGACTAGACCTGAGAGAGCTTTTCCTAACTCAGATTCTATGACTTACTGAACATTGACTATGTGCCCAACACTATACTAGGCACAGTGGGAAAATGAAAACAAAAACAAAAGCATAAGACGTGGTCCCTGCCCGTAAAAAACCCTTATTATCCAGTCAGAAGATAAGTACAATCCATAAAAAGAAAACTAAGCCTACAAAGCAGCAACTGAAAAAGTCTCCTATTTTAAGTCCCTCCTGATAATATAAACTCTTAGTCCATAGGAGTCTCTGAGGAGGGAGAGAGCTCCCTCTGATGGGCTGAGTTCTCATGGCTATGGATTTTGGTTGGGCCTTGAGGGGATAGATAGGATTTAGGTAGTTAGAGAGGTAGGTGCTGGGCCAGGAATGAGTAAAGTCCTAGAGGCAGAAGGTTAGACCATTCAAATGAAGATAAGATTGAGAAGCAGATTGGGGCCAGAGTGCCTTAAAATAGAGAAAATTTAGGAGGGCTCCAGGAAGGCAGGGATAGATTTTGCAGCTCGCTGAAAGAATATATGCATTCTTCCTAGGACACTGATGGATTGAAGTGGGAAATCATGGAGACGTGGTCCTCATTACCTTTGTTTTCTTCTTCAGGGTAATCCTGGTCCCCCTGGTCCTCCTGGAGCTTCTGGAAAAGATGGTCCCAAAGGTGCTAGGGGAGACAGTGGTCCCCCAGGTCGGGCTGGTGATCCTGGACTTCAAGGTCCTGCTGGAGCCCCTGGTGAAAAGGGAGAACCAGGAGATGATGGTCCCTCAGTAAGTCTAGTGGCCCAACCTTCCTCTTTGTTCTTAGGGCACCCCATGAATATGGCCAATGCCTGGTTCCCAGGGACTCAGCTCATAGCTGAGCTCTCAACCCTCAGAGGGAGCTCTCATATCTTCCTGTTTCCTCTCCTACTCACTTTCTATGGCCAGTAAATGGGGTAGCTTTCTGATTAAAGTGGGGGAGACGAAGTGGGTGGGAAATGTTTTTTTTTTTTTGAGGGAGGGAGAGAAAAGAACCAATAATATTGGAATTCCCTGGGAAGTAATTCTGTGGGGATAGGTGTAGATTGACTTCCCTGGATCAGCTTTAATTTTATCTCTCCTTCTTCCAGGGTCCTGATGGTCCTCCAGGTCCCCAGGGTCTGGCTGGTCAAAGAGGAATTGTTGGATTGCCTGGTCAACGTGGTGAAAGAGGCTTCCCTGGTCTTCCTGGCCCTTCAGTAAGCATTCATTTCTCTTGGTTATTAAATAAGACAGTGGCCCAGATGTTGGTCTAGAGCACTAACCAGAACTAACCATGTTATCACTGAGGTCCCATGGGTCAACTTCCCTCCCTACATAGAAACTATTGCCAAGGTCCCCTACTCCCTCCCTCACCCTCTAACTTAGGGGATTCCTAATATTCTTTCCACTGAAGGGACTATTGAGACTAGAGATAAGAGTGGCTAACCCAAGTTCCAGGATCTACAGTGGAGGGTAGGGGAAAACAGTGAGCCCAGAGGCAGCTTCTGCTCAGGGCCCAACCCTGAAGCTTGACTGAGACTTTTTATTAGTATGGCCTGGCTATCTGTCTGGTAGTATCAGTTCTTTATTGGCTTCCCAGGTCTCTCACAATGACTGAAGTGAAAGACTTTCTCCCCTTACAGAAAACTCCTAGTAGGGCTGTGAATTCAATATCCATGTTCCTGACCTTTCTCTAGGGTGAGCCTGGCAAACAGGGAGCTCCCGGAAGTTCTGGAGATCGTGGCCCTCCTGGTCCTGTGGGGCCTCCCGGCTTGACTGGTCCTTCTGGTGAACCTGGGCGTGAGGTGAGTGATGGAACTCTGCTACAGGAGAACACTCCTGCTATGGAGAAGGCAGAATTCCAAGATCTGTTTTATTCTGACCTCTCCAGTGAACATTATTGCCATTGTAATAGAAACTTGACCAGTCATTAGGAGGAGCTGTTAGGATGAGTTGCTGGATCCTGGGCAGCCAAGAATAGAGTTGGGATTGGAGGATAGTAGACTAGATAGTAGACTGAATTGAATAGGCCTAAGGGGCAGAGGGTGTCTAAGTGCTCAGGACTAGATGCTGGGGAAGGAGGCAAAAGGAAAATGAATGAGAGGAGGAAGGGGAAACTTGAGAAGAAATGGGTTGACAGAGCAGGGCCCAGCCTTGAAAATATGGGGAGGAGCTTGCAGACTAAAGACCCTTGAATGGGTCTGGGGAAAGTCCAGCTCCATCCATAAAGATATGTTCCAAAACATTTTCCACCAGAGGATAGCTAAAGGGGCATCTGAATGACAGAGTGTCAGACCTGGGATAGACAAAACAGGAATGGGGGAAGAGGACAGAGGACAACCTTGAATTCATTTCTGTTTTCCTTTACATAGGGAAGTCCTGGTGCTGATGGGCCTCCAGGCAGAGATGGTGCAGCAGGAGTCAAGGTGAGTGTGACTCCTTCCCGTGAGGGTCATAGGAAGACAGGTGCACACATCTCCTTGCCATCAATAACCACCTCTTAGGCATGTTTCCTTCACTGGGGCTCACAGCATCTGCTTCTTGGTGGCAGGAGACCAAATCTCTGCTGGGAGGAGGTGGGGAATGCTGCAGAGAGAGGCAGATACAATCTCCTTTAGCCCCTGGGAGGAGGTTTTAGCTCCCTTTGGCTTGGTTGGGCCATAAGTGACAAGAGAAAGTGTCCTTTGAAGAGTTTTTTAATGAAAGAAGGGAGGGTCCATCACCTCACAGGGCCTGAGTATGGTATTTCTCTCTTGACAGGGTGATCGTGGTGAAACAGGTCCTGTTGGTGGTCCTGGCGCCCCCGGACCCCCTGGCTCTCCCGGACCTGTTGGACCAACAGGCAAACAAGGAGACAGAGGAGAAGCTGTGAGTGTCTTTCTGTCAAAGCATGTCTAGGTTTGGCTATGGGGAGCCTCATCCAAGCCACCAGCTATAGGTGGCAAAAGAAGGATGGGGACAGTATTTATTGATGTGCCCTGTACTGAACTCTCAGCTCTGGTCCTAGGGATGAAGACATTTCTGGGCAGGGTAGGCACTGAAAGTAGCTCCATGTTACCTCTGCTCGGCTTGGTCAAGTGGAATGGGGCAATGATGAGCCTCAGGCTTGATGGCTTTGCCTCAGAGTCCCAAGTGGGAGGTAAGGGAACAGAATATTCTAGCTCCTGGGCTTTCCTCTGATGCTATTCTGTCTTTCTCCCCAGGGTGCACAAGGACCCATGGGCCCTGCAGGACCAGCTGGAGCAAGGGGAATTGCAGTAAGTGTCTGAGCATCCTGTCATGGGGCTTGTCAGTGACATGAGAGGACAAAGATTGCCCTTCCAACTTTGCCCTCCTGCCAGCTTTGACTCACACTCCTTTGTTCATCTACCTTCTAGGGTCCTCAAGGTCCCCGTGGTGACAAAGGAGAAACTGGAGAGGCTGGTGAGAGAGGACTGAAAGGGCATCGTGGCTTCACTGGTCTCCAAGGTCTCCCTGGCCCCCCTGTGAGTACTGCTACCAAATGCTCCACTTACCTTCTCAGTACCCATTTGGGTTTTTTAATGCCCTATAAAAGGAATTTGGGATCATCCTGGGTCTGACCCAGAGTTTTCCTAAGGTTTGGGGGAGAGGTAGAAGAAAAAGAGAGTGCATGGGATATTATTGATGTGGGATAGTTACTCTTACCTACCTTTTTGGGGTTAGAGAGGGCTGTTCACCTAAAGACAGACCTATCTGTGTGCTGACCTTTGACTTTCTCCAATACAGGGTCCTTCTGGAGATCAAGGTGCTTCTGGTCCTGCTGGTCCTTCTGGTCCCCGAGTAAGTAGATTGGGGCTTCGGGTATGGGCTCTTTGTCAGGTTTCTAAAAAAGAATCTCAAATGTGAGGTCAAGCCATGGGTTGGGTGTTCATATTTTGAGGATAGATATTTCTGGGGTCCTTGGCACATGGAACTCAATTGAATTACCTTTTTTCCCTGATCAGTGAGTAACCATGGTCCCATGATTGTGCCTTTTTTCTATCTTTACACAACAAATACCAACTCTCTGTCATGTCCCCAAAGCATATTCCTATATTCCTTTCATTTCTAATCCTCTTTTTTTTATCCTTTGGATAATTGTGACATCAAACTAGATCTAGATTAGGGGAATCTAGGGCTGTGTGTGAAGTTAGTCACCCAAAGAAGCAAAATAAGCCTCATTGACACAGTCTGGGATACCATTGACCAGGTATAATTATAACCAAAAAGGATCAAATGGTCATAGTGGTCCACCAACTGAACATGAGGTAGTAACTCAGTCCTGATTTTTAAAAACTCTGATCCATCATCTATATTGTGGTAGGATTGTGTGTGTGTGTGTGTGTGTGTGTGTGTGTGTGTGTGTGTGTGTATGCCTGCCTCAGATCCTTATCATTTGTAGGACATTCTCCCAGCAAATGGAGTGAGACCCAATCTTAAGACTTCTCACCCTTTCTCTTTTTTGGTTTTCAGGGTCCACCTGGCCCAGTGGGCCCTTCTGGCAAAGATGGCTCCAATGGAATCCCTGGCCCCATTGGTCCCCCTGGTCCTCGAGGTCGCTCTGGTGAAACTGGCCCTGCTGTAAGTGTCCCATCTCCATCACTATGCCCCTGTTTCTGGAACCACTGCAACTAATGGGTTCTTAGTCACCTGCTGTCTATAAGTAACTAGGTGGGTGACCAGATCCCCTTATCTTTCCTACCTGTGGCTTCCCGGGGCCTTAGAAGGACTCAAAGTTGGTAGAGGTGTGAGAAACAGTGTAATCTAGATTCTGCCCCAGTGTTGGCTACCATTCCCCTTTCTGGAGAGGAACACTCTCAAGACTTAGAAGAAGACCCTTTCTCCTGTGTCCCTAGCTAGTGAGGATGGATACAAAATGAGCACCCTCTCCTAATTTGCATGGCTGATTTTTCCCCTGGGGTTCTTTGTTTCTACCATAGGGTCCTCCTGGCAACCCTGGACCCCCTGGACCTCCAGGTCCCCCTGGCCCTGGCATCGACATGTCTGCCTTTGCTGGCTTAGGCCAGAGAGAGAAAGGCCCTGATCCCCTGCAATACATGCGAGCTGACCAAGCAGCTGGCAACCTGCGGCAGCATGACGCTGAGGTGGATGCCACCCTCAAGTCCCTCAACAACCAGATTGAAAGCATCCGAAGCCCTGAGGGCTCTCGCAAGAACCCAGCTCGCACCTGCCGAGACCTGAAACTCTGTCACCCTGAGTGGAAGAGTGGTGAGTAAGGAGGGCAGGGACTGTGTGAAGCTCGCTCAGAAAGGGCCAGATTCAAGTTCTAGGGTTCTGTGGCTCTGAATAAAGTAAGAAACTACTTAGATCAGAACTTAGTATGAGCCCTCAAAAGTTCCAAAGTTCCACTAAGCCCCTGGGGTCTTCTTCCTGCCCCACCTGCAGGACCTTAAGAAACTCTGCTCCAACAGCCAGGTCCAGACTTCTCTTATGTGTACTAATCTCTTCTGGGGTCAATACTGTGGAAGATTAAGATCCAAGCAGACCACTTCCTCCCACTAGGCCATCAGCTCCCAAACATTTCCCCCCGCCATAACTTCCTTTGAGTTCTTTCTCATGTACTCTACATGCCTTCCTTCCCCTGGGTCCTCCAGCAGCCACTTTTTCTTTCTCTTCACTGATGTCCTCATACCTTGCTTTGTCCCCTATCTTCTCCTCTTTGTGTTCCCTGCCTACTCCACCTTAGTCCAGCTATCTAAGCTTCTCTGCAGTGTTGCAAACTGCTCTGTCCACTCTGAGCTCTGCAAGTTAACAGGTGCCAGCTCTGATCCAGGTGACCTCTCTCCCTGCAGGAGACTACTGGATTGACCCCAACCAGGGCTGCACCTTGGATGCTATGAAAGTTTTCTGCAACATGGAGACTGGCGAGACCTGCGTCTACCCCAACCCATCAAGCGTTCCCAAGAAGAACTGGTGGAGCAGCAAGGGCAAGGAAAAGAAACACATCTGGTTTGGAGAAACCATCAATGGTGGCTTCCATGTGAGTGCCCCCACCTCTCCTGAGTGAGATGATCCAGCAGGGTCTTGTTTTCTTATTTGTTTCACCCTTCCATTGGTGTAGGCCTAGCAGGCAGGGAAAGGCCGGAATGATAGTCTACAAATATAGAGGAAGGACCCTCTAGGAAAAGCAGACCTTCAAAACCCATGTTCTACCCAATGCCTCCTTTATTCCTTTATCCTGAAACCAGAATGCCCATCCCATACACAAAGACTTTCATGAGTCATGAGTCTGGTGTCTAGAACCCTACAATTCCTCTTCCTCCTACCCCACCCCGGCATATCATGGGTCTCTGGGCCTCCTGACCCTACTTTCTGCCCTAACAGTTCAGCTATGGAGATGACAACCTGGCTCCCAATACTGCCAACATCCAGATGACCTTCCTACGCTTGTTGTCCACTGAGGGTTCCCAGAACATCACCTACCACTGTAAGAACAGCATTGCCTACATGGATGAGGCTGCTGGTAACCTCAAGAAGGCCTTGCTGATCCAGGGCTCTAACGACGTTGAGATCCGGGCTGAGGGCAACAGCAGATTCACATACAGCGTGCTGAAGGACGGCTGCACGGTGAGCATCCCCCTGACAAAAGGAGTCAGATTGGACCTTATGTCCTCCATGGAGGGATAGAAACAAAAAGGCCTAAGGCTAAGTACGGAGTAAGGAAGGGAACTGACCTACAGACTAACTGTGTCTGTGGCCCTGAGTGCCTGACCAGGATATCAGGTGGACCTTTGAAGGAACACCTTATAGAAGAAAGACACAATGAAAGGTTGGGGAACGTCTTGTGAATGTATTCTTCTGCTTTTGATGCCTTTCACTTTTCTCAGGAGCTAAGAATTTACATAGAGTGAGTGTCCAGAATGGCTCTGAAGCTATTCCTAGCCTGAGAAAGTACAGTTAAGATATTAATAAGCCCCTCTTGTTGGAAGGATTAAATATTAGGTGGGACAAAAAAAGAGGGCTGGAGCAAGGAGGCAGAAGAGTCTTCTTGAGGACAGGGAATTTAAATGTGGAAGGTTTTTAGCAAGCTAGAAAAGGAGGATTTGGGTTTGCTTAGTGACAAGAAGAACCTTGTTTATGAGCAGTTTACATACCTACTAAACATTATCTTTTCCCTTCCTCTTCTAGAAACACACTGGTAAATGGGGCAAGACAGTCATCGAATACCGATCACAGAAGACCTCCCGTCTCCCCATCATTGACATTGCACCTATGGACATTGGGGGGGCTGATCAGGAATTTGGTGTGGACATCGGCCCCGTCTGCTTCTTGTAAAAACCCAAACCCAGAAACAATCCAACACAATATGTACCAAACCCGAAGGACCTGAGTACTTTACAATCTCCAGTCACTCTAGGACTTCTGCACTGAATGGCTGACCCCAACGGATGCCCATTCGTCCACATGCTTACATTTTGGACATTTTCCCCCCCTCCTATTCCAAGAGGCCAGAACTGGGCAGACCTCGAAGTAAAACCTCGGTGATCTATTTATTTATTGTCTTCCTGTAAGACCTTTTGGTCAAGGCAGAGGCGGGAAACTAACTGGTGTGAGCTAAAGCCCCCCAAGTGGCTGCCCCCAGACTAAGCATGAACCCTTCAGGTGCCGGACAGATGCAGGAGTTGTGTGTATCATACACAATGGTGCTATTCTGTGTCAAACACCTCTGTATTTTTTAAAACATCAATTGATATAAAAAAAACCTTGTTGGAAAGTACAAGTTGATCTGAGCTTTGTTCTTTTGTTTATGTTCCTTCAATCCCTCTCTCTGGAGGGATGGCCAACAGTCTTTCTAACCTAAGACCTGCCCTCTTGTGTGGTAGGTTTTTGTTTTTCAACCAAGATGAAGGAAACTGAGGCCATGCCAGCCTCATGCTTCCCTTGTTTAAGCTACCTCACAGTAAAGCGAAGCCTGTTCTTGTCAACCTTGGAGCCAAATAGAACCCAGTAGCAGAAACACACATTTAACTGGGATTTGGGGAGAGCCCTGTTTTTGAGGATGACAGTATGGAACCCCCAAATTCTGGGTTTTTCCTCCTGGGGAAGGTTTAGCCGGAAAAGAGTGGCAGATGCAGCCTGTGCTTTGGGTTTGAGAACCATGTGTGGGCCACTGACCACTGTGTAGGAGACATCAGGGAAACTTTCCAGAGAAGGGCAAAGGTGGAGGCAAGCTTGGGATACAAGTGGAAAAGCTGTGTGAGATAGACTTGGGTAAGGGGTAGGAATTCCTGCCTCTCCGCTCCTGTTCTCCCCAGCCAGGCTTGTGGATCAAACCCCATCCTCTCTCCTTGGCCTTTCCCCTCCCCACCACCATCAGGTGCTCCTTGCTTTCCAATGACTTTTTTTAGGGGTTAAGTAGAGAGTAAAAGTTGTCGGCCCTGGGGGTAGAGAGGGAGGCAAGGCAATCTCAAGAAGAGCCGGGACCAAGGACTCTGCACTAATTTGTAAAATAAATTTCTAAAGATATTGACAATGCCAATTTTAAGTGTCCTAGACTAGGAGCCTCAAACACACACATAACACCCTCTCCATGGATAGTTCCTGTCCTGTCTCTGCCCTTTCTCCATTCTCTTTCCCTACTCCCTTCCTCTACAGTTAAAAAGTAGACCAATTTTCTTTAAAAAATAAAAGCTAAAAAGACACCTTTGTTGGATTTGTTTGTGTATTAATTTCCACTCTATGATGTAATCTTTGTTGAATGTTTATCTTACCTGGGATATTCCATGACAAACCAAATAAGACAAATAAAAAACGTTCATTAAAAACCAATAACTAAATGGCTCTTATTTTATGATAACCCGTTGCAACAAAGGTAATTAAATGGGAGGCAAGACCCCTACAAAAGCCTATGGGGGAAAAACCTTAATTAAAATAGAAAAGTCCATATTGGACTAAACCTGACAAATAAAAGGAGTTACTAACCTCCCCCTCCTACCACACTTTCAACAATTCTGTTTTATCTATTTTATGTCACATTTATTTTAAAATCAAGTTTACAGGATGAAAAGACCACATATGTTACCAATGAGGAATGACCAAAGTTGGTACTCGAGCCCAGGTCCTCTGATCCTACTTTATTTTCATCCTGTCATCTCTCAGTGGAAAAGGTGATTCATTTCAACACCTACCCCATTCCAGCCTGTGGCTGCCTGGGTTGAACCATGCCCAATCCTGTTCACTTCCTAGATACCTAATACAAGAAAGAACGCCTGATGATTCCTCCATGTGGGGCTGAGGAGTGAAACAGAGGATGAAATGAGCACTCATCCATCAATAAGCATTTGTTAAGCGCCTGCTACGGGTCAGGCAGTGTGCTAAGTGCTGGGGTTATAAACAAGGGGAAAGGTAGTCCCTACTCTCAAGGAACTCATAGTCTAATAGAAAAGACAGTATGCTAAGAACTATGTACCAACAAGACACATGCAGAATAAATTTGAAATAACCAGTGGAGGGAAGGCACTAGAATTAAGGAGAATCAGAAGAAACTTCTCTCAGAAGTTGGAACTTTTGCTGAGACTTGAAGGGAGTCATGAAAAGCAGGAGGCAGAGATGAGATATGAGAACATTACCAGCCTGGCGGACAGTCAGTGACAATGCCAAAGATGGAGTGCCTTGTTGGAGGAACAGCAAAGGAGGGCAGTGTCACTGGATTGCAGAGAAAATGGAGCAGGGTAGTATAAGATCTAAGACTAGGGGGCAGCTAGGTGGTGTAGTGAATAGAGCACTGGCCCTGGAGTCAGGAAGACCTGAGTTCAAAACCAGTCTTAGATACTTAATACTTACTAGCTGTGTGACCTTGGGCAAGTCACTTAATGCCAATTGCCCTCCTTTCCCCCTCCAAAAAAAATCTAAGAAGAGTGGAAAGGTGGTTGTGAAGGAAAGTTATGAAGAACTTTGAACGCCAAACATAGGATTTTATATTTGAACCTGGAGGTGATAGGGAGCCACAGGAGTTTTCTGAGAGAGGGGTGACATAGTCAGACCTAAGCTCTAGGAAGATCAATTTGACAGCTGAGTGGACAATGGATTTGAGTAGGGAGAACTTTGAGGCAGGGAGACCCACCAGCAGGCTATGGCAAAGTCCAGTCGTGAGGTGATGGGGCCCTATTTACAAAAGACACATATGAAATAGAAAGACACATATAGAGTCAAAATAAAGGGTTATTACTAAAATAAAGGGCTGTTATCTATTGTGTTTGAACTGAAGTTTAAAAAATGCAAGGGTGGTGATCCTGATCTCAGATAAAGCAAAAATAGATCTATTTAAAGGGATAAACAGGGATTTAAAAAACATTTTACTAAAAGCAATGAATTAATAAGCATATGTGCGCATAGCATCCAAGTTCTTTTTAAAACATTAAATGAGTGCTGGGTGGCCAACAGCCTCCAGGGCTCAGGGTTTTGCAAGGACTTGAGGAAGTGGGGCTGGGCTGGGCAGGGCAGGGGCTCCGAGCTGCCATAGGCAACCTGTTTGGCAGCAAGAAGCAAAGCCCGATCACTGAGCAGGACAAGGCCATCCTGCAGTTCAAACAACAACGGAATAAGTTGAAGCAGTACCAGAAGAGGAGTCACCCAGCAACTGGAGAGGGAAAGAGAATGTACCAGACAACTTCTTCGTGATAGAAAGAAAGAAAGAACAAAGTTACTGCCTAAGAAGAAGCACTACTAGGAACAACTCTTGGGTAAGACAGAAAACCAAATCTCGAGTCTGGAAAATATAGTTCAGAATATTGAGTTTACCCAGATTGAAATGAAAGTGATTGAAGGTCTGAAGTTTAGAAATGAGTGTCTGAATAAAATGCATCATGTCATGTCCATAGAAGTGGAAAGGCTAATGGATGAAACCCATGATGATGTGGAGTACTAGAAGCTAATTGATGATCTCTTGGCTGGCAGTTTTACTCAAGAGGATGAAGATGAGATCTTAGAGGAACTGGAAGCAATCACTCAGGAACAATTAGAGTTTCCAGAAGTTCCTTTAGAACCCCCATCAGAGAAGATTCCAGAGAAAGAACCCATCAAGACAAGACCAAAACAGCCAGAACTGGGGGCAGCATCTTAACCTTCTTTCTTCCCCCAATGGGGACTTGAAGGAACTTCCTAAGGAATTATGACCCTGGAGGGTTTAGGTTCTTAGTCCCAGGAATGGGCATGCCCTGGAACTCTCTTGAACTGGACAGGGCAGAGCAAAGCAAAGTGGACAGGGGAAAGCTGACTGATCAGCAGCACATTTATGGTTCTTGTATCAAGATTTTTTTTTCTAGAGCATTATTTTCCTGGTATTTTAAAATCTGAATGTAATTTAGTAGTGCTGTCTTTCTCTCATCTCTGGTGACTTGCAAACTTTTCAAGCCAAATACTGTTACTAAATGTTGTGATTTCCATGATGGTCAAGCCCCAATCACAACACTCAGTGCTGTATTTACACTACCTACCCCAAACTCTGTGATGTACTTGAAGGACTCCCTTTTCCCCAGACTGTTTCTAGGGGTTTGGCTACACTAGGAAGAGCAGAGGACTCTTTCTTTAGTAGTTTCACCAACAGGAGGAGAGGTCATTCGATTTGGGTTCCTGTTGGATTCTGTGTGGAACCAGAAAAAGGAAGGACAGAGGTAGTCCTTGTAAACAGAGTCTTTCTGTGCTACTTTTCTTTGGCACTCCATCCTCTCCCTACCTGCTGGGATAGGACAACAGCATGTTCAAATCTAGGTCACCTTATCCACACTGAACCAAAAGGTAAAGCCTTAGGAGGGAGAACATAGACTTTAGCTTCATTTCTCCCATCATTTTCGTTGTGTCATTAAAACTGGGACTGCCTTAGGGAAATTATCACTTGTCTTTCTATAGGATTCCCAATAATGTTCCTGAAAGGTTCAAAGGTGTGGTGGAAAATCTGTGGTTCTAGCAGGGAAGTTGCCTTCGAGACAAAATTAGGTTTCTATGCGCACCAGAAAATGGAAAGAGAATGAAAGGAAGAGTTGAGTTTGTTAACAACAAAGTCAGAGTTAAAGGACAAATTAGAAGAACCCAATAGGACAAAGGGTCTGGGGAGGAATTGGGCGGAGTTGAATAAGAAAGACATTTTTACCTCTTCAGAGGGTGACTTTAACTCTGTGTTTAAGGGGCCAAGGAGCCACTTAGGATTATCTGATGGCAACTGGGGTTTTTTCCATTTATCTAAAACTGAACCAATTTTCTTTCCCCCCAAAGCCTCCCATTTTCCTAACTTTCCTATTACTGTCAAGGGTACCAGTGTCCTCCCAATCACCCAGACTCATGAACTAGGCGCCACCATTGACTCCTTGCTCCTCTCACCCTCTATTTCTGATCCTGTCTGAGTCCTATCTCTTCTACTCTTGTAACAGCCCTTGTATATGCCCCCCTTCTCCTATCTAACCCCATCACCATCCTGGTATAGACCCTCATTGTCTCATGCCTATATTATTGCAGTAGCCTGATAGTTGATCTCCTTATCTCAAGTTTCTCCCCATTCTAGTCCATTGTCCATTCAGCTGTTAAAGTGATCTTCCCAGAGCTCTTCACCACCCTGGCTTCCTTCAGGTCCCCACTAAAATATAACTTTCTACAGGAAGCCCTTCCTTATCCCTTTTCATCCTAGTACTTTCTATCTCTTTATTATTTCCTATTTATCCTTCATTTAACTTGTTTGCACATAGATTTGGTTGTTTTGGGTTTTTTTTTTCTTTTTTGCATGTTGTCTCCTCCATTAGATCATAAGTTCCTCAAAGTCAGGCACTGTCTTTAGCCTTTCTCTGTATCCCCAGAGCCAGTCCCTGGCATAACGGGCACTTAATAAATGTTAGATAGTTGATTGACTAGCTGCCTCACGTTACACTGAAGCATGTGTTAGGACTTTAAGGCTATTTCGATTTTTTTTTTGCCTTTTTTTTTAAGAGGGCAATTGGGGTTAAGTAACTTGCCCAAGGTCACACGGCTAGGCTTTTTGTTTGCGTGTGTGTGTTAAGTGTCTGAGGCCGGATCTGAACTCAGGTCCTTCTGACTCCAGGGCCAACGCTCTACTCACTGCGCCACCTAGCCGCCTCACTTTAAGGCTATTTCACAAATAAAATCAGTCACTGCAGCTATGCAGAGGACAGTCTATATGTATATACACTCAGTGTCTAGCATTATTCTGGTAGGTTCATGCCTTTGGCTAGGAAATCTCCAAATATGTGGTTATTGCATAGGATGAAGTCCAATATCACTAGTTGTAATAGTACCTGCATTACTGGATCCAAAGTAATCCATGTGAATCATTTTTGGAGACCTTAATATCAGGATCAATAGCCCCATTCCACTTCCATCCCCCTTAGCGTCAGGGAACATCAAAATCTGACTTTCTCAAAAGTCCCTCTGCTCCAACTGCAAACAGGACTACAAAGACAAAATTGCAGTTTTTTCCCCTTAAGGTGGAAAGAATTTGTCACGTAATTCTTAATTTTGCCTTTGGCAACGTTTCTGTAGTGCTCTACTAAAAGAGGAAAGGCTCTAAGTAAGTCCTTGTTGCTTAGATTTTCCTCCCAAGAATAATTCACATCCTTACACTAGATGGTGCAATTGGGCCTCAGTGGAAAAACAATGACCTCCACATTAAAGCAGGAACTTCTATCAAAAGGCACTTGAATAAAGTGGTGAATAGTCTACTTTGAATTACTCTCACCTAGCCTCGGTTTAAGACATGATAAATACTGGGCACCAAACACATTTTCTTCACTCACAGCAGGGACTTACAAGCATGCTATTTACTGACTCTTGGACAGCAAAAGAAGGGTATGTCCAACATGCATGTGGACCTTTTTTACCTAAAAAAATTTCTTCAATAACTGCTTAGAAGAATTTCCTAGAGTCCAGTCCTCACAGATCTATCTTCAGGTTGTATTTTTCCATTTCTATGCCCGTTGCCTTTGCCGAGCCAGGCCACTTTTCCCAACACTCTGTAAATTCTCACAGAGAAAGTATTGAATTTGGAGTCAGATAATCTGTGTTGAAACCTCAGCTCTGCTATTTACTGTGTGCCCTTGGGCAAGTCACCTTCGGTTTCAGTTTCCTCACACGCAAAATGAGGGGGAATTGACCAGAAAGTCTCTTAGGTCCTTTCCAGTATATTCTCTGGTATGTTGAACCTCGATTCCTACCCCTCACTCCTTGCCCCCAAAGCACAGATCACCAGCCCTCGAGGCAATGTGAAAGGGAGTAGGGAAAGGCCCAGGGTTAAGTTTATTATTCCAGATTGAATCCCTGGAAGCTTTGGGAATGGTGAAGGGAATGAATTAGAAGGCAAGGCTCACAGGAACCCCTAGCTTCAAGTTTCCAACCCCAAGAGGATCCTTCCACCATTCCTAAATCGCCAGGGACCTCAAGCCAAGGATATGGTATGGAATCCAGGTGTCCTTTTGTCCATATGTGGTCCTGCGGTTGGAACCAGGACCAGGGTATCTGTAAAGCACTTTGCAAACCTTAAAGCCCTGCTGGTATGTATATACCAGTTATCGTATCATTAAGCTAATCACCAGACTGGAAGCCTGGTGATTAAGCCCTTCCTTGAGTCTGCTGAACTCAAGCAAGGTTTGGAGGGCAATAGAAAGGAGTGCTGGCAAATGTTTAACAACTGGACTCCCTGGGGGAGGGGGAAACAGCTATGCACACACTCTTAAGTTTATCTGCATTATCAACACTTTCTTAAGTCTAGGCAATCAACAAAACAGTGAATCAAGCCCACCTCTGTGATTGCCCATAAGATAAGAGTTAGCTCCTGCTGTTCCTCTGGCTCGGAGGGGGTCTGTGAGATACTTAAGAGTCTGCTCATTCACCAATCCCTCCATCCACGTCAGTATTGTTCCATCTGTTCTAGCAGAGGGCCCCCTGGCAAAAGTACCTAATAATCCTGGCGTGCTAAAAAGATAAAAGGAAGATGTGATCTGTTGGGAAGCTGGGCGGTGACAGATGATAGTACAGAGAGCTGGAAGAAACCCTGGAGATGGGATTTGGAGGAAGAAGACCTGAGGTCAAATCTAGTCCCCTCTTTCTGCTAGCGAGGCCTTAGGCAGAATGCTTACTTAGTCTTTCTTATTCTCACTTTCTTCCTCCATAAACCAGGGACGAAGAACAAAGGATTTTGGGTTGCTAGGGACTTTGGATCTCATTTAGCCAAAGGCCTCATTTTACAGATGTTGAAACTGAGGTCAGGAGAGGTTAAAGTGATTTGATCAAGGGCACAAGCAGCCAGTAGTAGCTGGGATTCAAAGTCAACTCCTTGGACTCAGGCCAGGATCATTTGGACCTCCTTGATGAGCACCTTTCAATGAGCTTTCTTCTTTACAAAATATACTTGTAAGGCAGGGAGCAACTGGGCTTGATATCTCTTCAGTTGCCCTTTGTACAGAGTACATGATAAAAGTTGAACTGAAATGCAGCAGGAGAAATTGAGATTGGCCTCAGAAAAGATCTTGCTGACCACGAAGGATTGTGAAATCTATCTTTTCTACCCCTGGGAAGATTTGGGAATCAGTTTTATAAATATTCTGGGCTAAATAAAGGATTTTCCTGGAAGCACAGAGAAAGAATGGCAGGCAGCCTTGAGGGTTATGACTCCTTGTTAATATTATGTATACTTCTATATAAAATCTATTTTTCATGGAATATATCATATTCAATTCTATTTTTTCTTTTTGGAGGGCAATTGAGGTTAAGTGACTTGCCCAAAGTCACATGGTTAGTTTTTTGTGTTAAGTGTCTGAGACCAAATTTGAACTCAGATCCTCCTGACTCCAGGGCTGGTGCTCTATGGCGCCACCTAGCTGCCCCCTCAATTCTATTTTGTTGAGAGTCATAAAGTTCTGATTTTCTGTGAGATTCTCTTTATTAGGTTACAGTGCTAAGATTAACAAGGGCTTCTTTCTGGCATCCTTAACAGCAGCACTAGAATCAGGTGGTTTGGTGAACAGAGCTCTGGGCCTGGAGTCAGGATGACTCAAGTTCAAATCTGGTCTCAGACATCTACTAGCTGTGTGTGACCCTCGGGAAGTAATTTAAATTCAACTTCCCTCAGTTTTCTTGACTGAGACCAGTTTCCTCAATAAGATGGGGATAATGATAAACACCTACCTTAAAGACTTGCCGTGAAGATCAAATATTATAATATTTATAAAATGCTTAACACAGTGACTGGTACATAGTAGGTGATATATAAATGCTCATTCTCTTTCCCTTTCCTGCTGAGTTGTGAATTCACTTTGTTCTGGGTACTCCACTTGGCCCCTTGCAATACCACATTTGAGGATAAATGATTAGTTCATAGACATTGGAATCCACCTTTTTAAAAAAATTATTTACTACTAGTTTACAACATTCAGTTCTACAAGTTTTTGAGTTCCAAATTTTCTCCTCTCCCCTCCCCCACCATGGCAGCATGCAATTTGAAATAGGTTCTACATATATATTAACATTAAATATTAGTCAAGTTGTAAAGAATTATAACCAATGGAATGAATAACAAGAAAGAAGGAACAAAACAAAATGAAAAAGAGAGAGAAAAAATAGTTTGCTTCAATCTGCATTGACTCCGTAATTCTTTCTTTGGATATGGATAGCCTTTTCCATCATGAGTCCTTTGGAGTTGTCTTACAACCTTGCATTGCTGAGGGAAACCCAATCAATCTATCAAAGTCAGTCATCACGGATAAGATGTGTCTGTAATTGTGTACATTGTTCTCCTGGTTTTGCTCCTCTCACTCACCATCAGTCTATATAAATCTCTCCAGGTTATTATGAAGTTCATCTGCTCCTTGTTTCTTATAGCACAATTCCATTCCATTCATATGCCACAACTTGTTCAGTCATTCCCCAATTGATGGGCATCCCCTTGATTTCCAATTCTTTACCACCATAAAAAGAGCTGCTATAAATATTTTTGTACATATCGTACATGTCCTCCTCCCTCTTGTGCAATTTCTTTGGGATATAGCCCTAGAAGTAGTATTGCTAGGTCAAAGGGTATGCATATTTTTATACCCTTTTGGGCAGAGTTCCAAATTGCTCTCCAGAATGGTTGGATTAGTTCACAACTCCACTAACAGTGTATTAGTGTTCCAATTTTCCCACATTTTCTCCAGCATTTATCATTTTCCTGTTTTGTCATGTTAGCCAATCTGACTGGTAAGATGTGGTGCCTCAGAGTTGTTTTGATTTGCATTTCCCTAATCAATAGTGATTTAGAGCATTTTTTTATATGATTATAGATATCTTTAATTTCTTCACCTGAAAACTGCTTGTTCATGTCCTTTGACCATTTATCAATTGGGGAATGACTTGCATTCTAGTAAATTTGGCTCAGTTCTCTGTATATTTTAGAAATGAGGCCTTTATTAGAGACACTGGTTGTAAAAATTCTTTCCCAATTTTATGCTTCCCTCCTAATCTTGGTTACATTGGCTTTGTTTGTACAAAAACTTTTCAATTTAATGTAATCAAAATTATCCATTTCGCATTTTGTAATGCTCTTTATCTCATTTGGTCATAAATTCTTCCCTTCTCCATATATCTGACAGCTAAAGTATTTCTTGTTCTCCCAGATTGCTTACAGTATCAGCCTTTATATCTAAATCATGAACCCATTTAGACTTTATTTTGGTATATGGTGTAAGATATTGCTCTATGCCCAGTTTCTGCCACACTATTTTCCAGTTTTCCCAAAAGTTTTTGTCAAATAGTGAGTTCTTATCCCAGAAACTGGAGTCTTTGGCTTTATAAAACAGTAGTATAGTCATTGACTACTCTGTCTTGAGTACCTATTCTATTGAGTACCTCTTCTATTGAGTACCTATTCCACTGATCCACTACTCTATTCCTTCCTCTTCCTGAAGATAAAAGTCTACATTCAACAGAATGTAACTTCTTTTTTTTTTTTAATTTTTTAAAGCAATTGGGGTTAAGTAACTTGCTCAAGGTTACACGGCTAGTCATTATTTATGCGTGGGTGCTCATTTTCTGAGGCCGGATCTGATCTCGGGTCATCTCAACTCCAAGGCCAGCGCTCTTACTCACTGCGCCACCTAGCCCCCCCTTTAGGGCAATTGGGGTTAAGTAATTTGCCCAAGGTTACACGGCTAGGTTTTTGTTTGTGCGGATTAGGTGTCGGAGGCCGGCTCCGAACTCAGGTCCTTCTGATTCCAGGGCCGGCGCTCTATTCACTGCGCCACCTAGCCTCCCCAGAATGTAACTTCTTAACACAAACTAGTCACATTAAAAAAAAAAATCTGCGTCCATGATTTGATCATCATTGGAATCTTTCAGTAAGAAAACACCCACTACCAATACAGATCAGTAACTTTTCTGAAGCTTAGAGAATTGCCTGGCCCATTGAGAAGCTAAGTGACTTGTCCAGGGTAACATAGCCAATATGTGTTGAACACAGTATATCTTCAATTCAAAGCCAGTGTTCTAACACAGGATCCTGTGATCACAGATTTAGGGTCTGAGCTGACCCTGGTGATCAAATTCTCTCACTTCATAGATAAAGCCAGTACTAAGCAGTTTTGATGACTGCTGCTCTATAACACAGTTTAAAATCTGGTATGTCTAGGCCACCTTCCCTAGCACTTCTTTTCATGACTTCCTTTGATATTCTGGATCTTTTGTTCTTCAGATGAATTTTGTTATTATTTTTTTCTTGCTCTGTTTTATGGGAGAGTTCGTCCCATTCACATTCACAGTTATGATTCCTATCAGTGTCTTTCCATACTATTTCTCCCTGTTTGTGCTTTTATTTCTCCCTTCTCCCTTCCCCTCCTCAAAAGAGTTTTGCTTTTGACTACTGCCTCCCTCAATATTTTCTCCCTATCAGTCCGATTCCCTTCACCTACCCTTTTCCCTTCTTTCTAACCCCATCCCTTTTCTTTCCCCTTTCCCCTCCTATTGCCTGTAGATTTCTATACTTAACAAAGTATGTTATTCAAACTTTTGTGTCTCTTCATGTTAAATTCATATACTTAACTGAGTATGTTATTCCCTCCTTGAACAGAAACCAATGAGAGTAAAGCTCATACAGTGCTCATCTCCCTCCCTTTCTTTCCATCTACTATAATACATATGATCCTCTTCATGTGACATAATTTACCCTTTTCTGCCTCCTCCTTTCCTCTTCTTCCATAACAATTCCTTTGCACCCCTTAATTAGTATTTTTATCATCACATCAGTTAATTAATACCCACACCTCTATCTATGTGTTTCCCTTTTAAGTGTTGTAACAATTACACAATTCTCAACATTGACAGGTATCATCCTCCCACATAGGGATGTAAACAGTTTGTTCTTATTGAACAAGAAATTGTGTGTATGTGTTTATTTATTCCCTGTTTACCTTTTTATGTCTTGAATCATATATTTAAAGATCAAATTTTCCACTGAGCTTTGACCTTTTCGTCAGGAAGTCCCTTATTTCGTTGAATGATCATCTCCTTGCCTGAAAGATTATGCTCAGTGTAGTTGGGTAGTTGATCCTCGGTTGATCCTTGGAACTTGACCCTTCAAGTTCTTTTGCCTTACATCATATTCTAATCCCTCTGATCTTTTAATGTAGAAGCTGCAGGGTTCTGTGTGATCCTGACTATAGTTCCATTATATTTGAATTGTTTCTTTCTGGCTGCTTGCAATATTTTCTCCTTGACCTGATAATTCCAGAATTTGGCTACCATATTCCTTGGAATTTTCAATTTGAGACCTCTTTCAGGAGGTGGAAGGTAGATTCTTTCAATGATTATTTTACTCTCTGGTTGTAGGACCTCAGGGCAGTTTTCCTTGATTATCTCTTGTAAGATACTGACCAGACTCTTTTTCTCCATCATGGCTTTCCAGCAGACCAATAACTCTTAGATTCACTTTCTTGGATCCATTTTCTTGGTCAGTTGTTTTTCCAATAAGACATTTTGCATTTTCTTCTATTTTTTCATGTTTTAGATTTTGTTTGATTCTTGATGCCTCATAGAGTCATTCACTTCAACTTGTCTGATTCTAGTTTCTAAAGAATTGTTTTCCTCAGTCAGTTTTTGGACCTCCTTTTCCATTAGGCCAGATTTTACTTTCAAGGGCTTGTTTTCTCCACTTAAGTTCTGAATCTCCTTCTACATTTGTATAATTGTGCTTTTTAAGGAGTTGTTCTCATCAGTGAATTTTTTTCCATTTTGCCAATTGTATTTTTTAAATAATTGGTCTGTATTTCTTCTATCTCTTTAATTTGGCTTAAGCCTTCCAAGAATGCTTTTTGGGCTTGAGACCAGTTCATATTCCCCCCCCACCACTTTTTTTTTTTGCTTTTTGGAGGGCAATTGGGGGTAAGTAATTTGCCCAAGGTCACACGGCTAGGTTTTTGTGTCTGAGGCCGGATCCGAACTCAGGTCCTTCTGACTCCAGGGCCAACACTCTACTCACTGCACTACCTAGCTGCCCCCTTCATAGTCCCTTTTGAGGCTTCAGATATGGGTGTAGTGTCAATGCTGACCTCTTCTGATGTGAACCTTGCTCTTGCCTTTCAACATGATAGGATTCTAAAGTTAAGACAATTTGCCTTTTTTTTTTTTTAAAGCAATTGGGGTTAAGTAACTTGCTCAAGGTTACACGGCTAGTCATTTAATTTATGCGTGGGTGCTCATTTTCTGAGGCCGGATCTGATCTCGGGTCATCCAAACTCCGAGGCCGGCGCTCTTACTCACTGCGCCACCTAGCCCCCCCTTTAGGGCAATTGGGGTTAAGTAACTTGCCCAAGGTTACACGGCTAGGTTTTTGTTTGTGTGGATTAGGTGTCGGAGGCCGGCTCCGAACTCAGGTCCTTCTGATTCCAGGGCCGGCGCTCTATTCACTGCGTCACCTAGCCGCCCCAACAATTTGCCTTTTGCCCATTGTGATTGCCTATTTTCTGGCTTTTAAAGTGGATCTTTGCTTCTGGGGTGCAGAGGGCTCTGACCCATGCTTCTTATGCTGGGAGCTAGGGGCCTGGTTATTGGCTTTGTGTGCTATGGCCTCTGAGTGCCTAGATTGAGACCAAAGCCAGGACTTTGAGTGTTTCCCTGGGTTACTCTGAGGCTTACAGCATGAGGTGTGAGGGAAGGGTGGTCTGGCCACTTCAGGTTTCTGCCTCTGTGCCCCCAGGGCTAGAGCTCAGGCAGGCTCAACTGCTGGTGGCCTGGCCATGCTGGAGTTTGCTGATTCCTCTGATTGTACAAAGGTATGCTGGGGTTCTGGTGTTAATGCTTGCTGGCTCCATACCCCTGGGGTTCAGGATCTCCTGCTGGGATGCCTCCCATCCTGCACTGGTGCCCTTCAGCCTCAGCACAGCTGCAGCCACATGCCTATTGTAGATCTCCCAAGCTTCTGGCTGGTTCCACTATTTCAGGATTTTACGCTGCAGCAATATTCTCTGGGTTCTCAAGGTCAAAGAGGGTATGAGAGTAGCTATGGTTTACTCCTCCACCTTGGCTGCCAGAAGTTCAGGTAGGTGATTTTTAAACATTCAGACTGTGGGCTGCTAGCTCTAGGAGTAGCTGGGGCTGCTACTGAAGGCCCTGTGCTTTTCTCTTACCCAGCTCTGCCAGATCCCCAATCCTGCAGTGGGAGGTTTGGAAATCACCCCTGCAGTAGGTGAATCAGTTCACCTGGGCTCACTCAGATTCCTCTGCTATGGTGGAGCCCTGTGCTGGTGCATCCCCTGTGCACAGCACTCTGTGCTCCCCTCCATCCCCAACAAATCCTACCTGAGAATTCTCCATGTTGTTAACCAGGGCTGGAAATCTGCCACACTCTGTCTCCTAGCGGATTCTGCCACTCTAAAATTTGTTCAGATTCACTTTTTAGCAGCAACTGAAGGAATTTATGGGCGAGCTCAGGTGAGTCATTGCTTTCACTTTGTCATATTTGGAATTGGCCTTTAAAAGGAGATCTGGAGGAACCAAGAGATGAATGAAAAGAGCAACACACAGAGCAAGACTCTAGTTCCCTGAAGGGAAGCTTGTATATCAGGTAAGAGAAGAATGATGTGATTCTAGGATATCAGTGGGCAGAGGAGCTGTCAGGGTTCCTAATCAGCCATGATGCAATGGCAGTGGAAGAATCAAGTCAGCAAGAGCTGGTTTTTTTCCTTTTAAATTAATTTTTGGTTTTCAACTTTCACTTCCACTTCCACCATATTTACATGTACATTCATATTAAATATATTTTCACATTAGTCAGGCTATAAAGAAGAATTAGAACCAATGGGAGGAACATGAGAAAGAAGAATCAAAACTAAACAACAACAACAAAAGAGAAAGCAAAGAGTATGTTAGACTCCATAGTTCTTTCTCTGGATGTGAATAGCATTTTCCATCATGAGTCTTTTGGAGTCCAGCAAAAATTTTTAAACTTCCTACTATGTGTCAGATACTGTGCTAAGCACTGGGGATACAGAGAAAGGCAAAGGAGTCTAACATGCTCTTCAGAAGCTCACAGTCTAATACAGAAGAAAACATGCAAATAATCACATACAAACAAGATATAAATATGTGTGTCTATATATATATCACATGCATATTATATGTGTATACAGAACACGTGCATATTATATTGCATATAACCTACACATTATATATGTATATGTATAGCATGTATATTGTGTGTGTGTGTGTGTGTATAGAACATTCGCTTAAGGGGGATTGGAAAAGACTTCCTGTAGAAGGTGGGATTTTAGTCTGAAGAAAGATGAGAGAGAGAATTCCCAGCAAGGGGACATCCAGTAAAAATGCAAGGAGTCGAGGAGGCCGATGTCGTTGGATCATAGAGTATGTGGAGGGGAGCAAGGTTTAAGAAGACCGATAAAGTAGGAAGGGGCCAGGTTATGAAGGACTTTATAAACCAAAGAGGAAATGAGGAATAACTGGAGTTTATTGAACATGGAAAGCAGTAGTAACATGGTCAGGTTCCACTTTAGGAAAAATAATGTGACGGTTAAGGGGAAGATGGACTGGCTCGAGAGACTTGAGGCAGGGACACCAACTAGGAGGCTTTTGCAGTAGTCTAGGCATGAGGCGATGAGGGCCAGCAAGGGAGGAGTAGTGACAGAGGAATTCCAGATCAAGGGGAACACTTCCTGGACTAGGCCTCTTGGACCCAGAGGAAGAGTTCTTTGGCAATGCTGAGTTTCTAGATCCAGCCTTCTAGGGATACCATAGGAGTTTCTGAATAATGCCAAGTTTCCTGGAGAGAAATCCTTGGATAAAGCAAGAGTTGGAGCTGAAGCAAGGGACAGTTTAAATGTGGAAATCCAGACCTTCACTAGTACTGTGAGTTATGTAGAGTCTGCAGATCCAGAGGGACTGAGGTCAGTTCTCTAGCAGCCTTCAGCATTTTCTTCTCTTGGGAGGCATGCCTCAGTTTTTTCGTGGCACTCTATGTCTAGGGTGTCTGAGGTTCTGGGAAGGCTAGGCTTCCTGGGAAGGGAAGGACAGCTATTTGAACTGTTTTTAGCCTCCAGTGTCATACCTTTGCATTAAAAAGGAGTTCTGTTGAAAGGGGATGAGCATCCCTACTAGGGTGGTGGTCAACTGAGTAGAGAAGTAAATGAATGTGAGAATTGTTGTAGTGCAAATGGTGACACTTGGTAACTGGTTGACTACAGGGGAGGAGAGAGAGTAGGAAGAAGGCACATGGGACGTGAGCGTCTTTTACATTTTTTTTGAAAATGAAGATCCAAGTTAGACATGAACTACCTTCTAATGTTTCTAAGGGAAAACTGGGTGAGGACAATGAGCCAACATGGAACTGAATATATGTAAATCTAGAGCTTCAGTTCTGGGCCACTGAATCACTTGCTATATTAAATAACCTGTTCTTGCCCAGCACTTTTCCAGGTCCACATCTTTGCCCACTTTGTTTCCTATTGCTGGGATAATCTCCCTCACTCTCTTCATTTGTCAAATTCCTCTGCCAGCTTTAATGGACAGGTCAAACGCTACCTCTTCTAGGGAGCCTTCCCTGATCCTACCGACCCCTGAAATCAAGAACAACCAGCTCTTCCCCTTCAAACTTCATGTAGGAATTTGTTTGTATTTCTCTAATTATCAAGCAATGTTGTACAGTGTAGTTGTGCCATTATGAGATTTTTATGTTCAGGGAATACAAAGCTCTTCCTTGAGTCTCATTATAAGGGTTTTATCTCCCCTAGTACAATTTCTGGCATATGGAAAGTACTTAATAAATACAGGCAGTGAGGTGGCACAATTGATAGAGCACCAGATCTGGAGCCAAGGAGATCTGAGTTCAAATGTGGCCTTAGACTTACTAGCTGTGTGAACCTGGGCAAGTCACTTAACCTGTTTCTTCATTTGTAAAATGGGAAGAGTAATAGCAATCTGCAGGACTGTTGTGAGGATCAAATGAGACAATATTTGTAAAGCATTTATTACAGTGCCTAGCACACAGTAGGCATTTAATAGATGCTTATTTTCTTCCTTCATTGTTGATTGATTGATTGTCCAAGGGCATACCTAGCTAAATTTACAGAGGCTTAGTACTAGAAGACTGATAATAGAAGATTAATCTTTTCAGCCACGACTGCACTGAAGAAAACATAGGTCCCCAAAGTTTTAAAGTCAATGTATTTATAGTATATTATGTGTTCTATTTCCCTCTCTCCAGCTCCCTCTCTCCAGCAAATTCCATGAGGGCAGGGAGCACATCTTGATTATACTTATATCTCCCCTAGTACCAAACACAATTCTTTGCCCCAGTAGGTCCTGAATGAATAAATGAAAGAATGAAAAAAAACCCAATTATCAAGTGTTTCCTATGTGCAAGGCATTGTGCACTGGGGATATTAATATAAAAATGAGATGGTCTCTGCCTTTAAAGAACTTACGTTAAATGATAATTAAATAAAGAATGGCTGCTTCTGGTAATTAAATAAAGAATGGACGCTTATTTTCCATTTGGGGAAAAGTATGAACTAATATAAATGCTATGGTGTTTGGGATCAGAAAATATAAGTTAAATTCTTACTTAGTGATCAGATTTCCTTTGCCTTGGTTCCCTTCCCTAGAAAATGAAAGGGATTGGATAGATGATTTGTAAGGAGCTTTCTAGCTTTAAATTCTTTTACCTTATACTATTTAAGTCTATAGCTAGCCATAACCACAGTCCTGTTTAAAAAATAATATAGCAGACATGTTCATAGACAAAATTATTTTCTCATTATTGGAACCAAAAGAAACTTAAAGGGAAAAATATTTGGATTACACTTCTCAGAAGGTGATAAATGAGTCTGTAGCATGATGATATCACTAAGTGAGTGATATGCAGTGTTGGGAGTTTAAAAAATGTTACAAGTCTGTGAGACTTGGTTACGAGGCTATGGGGCAGCAAAGATGGTGGGAAGAGATGAGAAGTAAGAAGCAGATAGTATAGATCAAGCCGTGGTATCCTGAGATTCCAGAATCCTACTCAAAAATTGAAGATAGCTGTGAGATATGGCAGTAAGAATCTTGTGTTCATGTAGTTCCCAATATCTTATTGCCTATTAGTTGCTTTCCTAAGAGAAACTCGTACTCCTAAGGTGCTGTGATGGGATGAGAAAGGAAAAAATCAAGCAAAACAATTTCTGACTTTAATTTTTTATACCGGTGAGTGATCTATCACTCTGTTACTGTGTTGTTAGCAAGACTAGTTAGCAAGACTGGGGAGTTGACTGGTGCACCTTGGCGGGATTTGAAAAAGGTAGTCAATTTCGTGTGATGCAGAGAATATTTATTTCATTATTTTTTGACCTGCATGGCAGGGTGCACGGTGGTACCAATAGATAAACTGTAAAAGAAGTAGGTTAGGTGCAGGCACAGGAGAAGATAATGAGTTCTGTTTGGGGCATGTGGAATTTGAGATGCCCATAGGACATCTAGTTCTGGAATGTCCAATAGAGTTGGTGAAGTGAGACCAGAGCACAGAAGAGAGAGTAGGGCTAGATAAATAGAAAATGAGAATCATCTTTATAGCAATGACAGCTGATCTGGCATGCTGCTCTGCAAGAAGGTAACTCCTTCAGCCTAGAGGCTCATTTAAAAAAAAAACCAACTTTCCTCCTTGGAAGTTTAGTCTTTGGATAAAGAGGTGGTTTTAAGCTACTTTGGGGACATGTGACACTGGATTGTTGGACCATGGATTAAGTGCCTTACTTGGAGTCAGGAAAATCTGGGTCTGACTTCCTTTCTATGGGTTTCTGAAAGTCTGAAAAAGACTGAAAGTCCTTGAACCTCTCAGAATCTCTGTCTCCTTTACTATAAAATAAGGGGAGGGACCCGATGACTTCTAAGGTCCTTTCCAGTTCTGAATCCATGATCTTATGTATTTTTCAAAAAGCAACAACAACACACAAAACTAATAATCACACAACAGACAGGAGTTCTTAGACGTCCAAACAAGGAGATCCTATAGGTTTTCCCGTTCTCTTGCTCTAAGGATTCACCCCACTGTGAGTTTAGATAGGTGAGAAATGATATTTCTTCTCATTCCTTCTTATTGAAATTCTTACTTTTAATAACATTAGGAGAGAGAGAAAAAAATAGGTCACCCATGTCTATAGGATATATTACAGAGACCTGAAAACATGCTTTCAGGAAACTCTGTCTACTTTATTCCCCCTCAAACTGAAATTTGTTCTTCATGTTATCTTGTTTGCTTAACAAGCGAACTTCAGGACATTGTGGCATATTTTGGGAGGAAGGAGGAGAGTTACCCAAGGCTCTAGCAGAACAATCCCACACATAGCTATATCCCCCCTACTAGAAGGGAGGCATTCCAAAATCACCTTCCTCCCCCTCATCACCTAGAGGTACTTTTAAAAGAGCCTGAACATCTGCCAGGCTTAGGGTAGGCTTAGGTAGCCTCCATCAGGGTGGTGGTTTTAATTGGGCATTACATTCCTAAGGAGAAGGTTGATCATTTCTCACCTCTGTCCTGTTCCAGATTTGTGTCATCATCACAGTTACAACTAGTCATCTTACTATAGACATGAGCTCATCTGTGCTCAGGGGTGGGCTGGGGCAGAGACAGGCCAGCTAGGTAACCACCCTCTCTTCATTTTCTCCATTCATATTATCCATCTTATGGCTTTATATTCATTGAGTTGGGTTTTGGAAAGAGACACTCATCTTGAAAGGTAATGGGAACTTCAGGAATCACAGAGGGCAGAATGAACTATGTGTTGTCACTCCAATCCCCTACCCCTGCCCAGCTCTGCCCAAGCATTTTATCCTCCTCATCTTCCTTCTTACTGTTTTTTTTTCAAATATAAGTTTATATAACTTGGAGAAGCAGAGGGCACTATGTTTATGCCCTCCCCCTCCCATTAAAGGACCTTTGAAGTACAGATTAAAAAGTAATTGGAAACTTGAACTTAATCCTAAGGAAAGGGGGATCCATAAACAGGTCAGAGAAACAATCGATACTTTCATTAAAGATAACAACGAGTCAACATACCAAAATTTATGAGATGTAGCCAAAGCAGAACTTAGGGGAAAATTTATATCTTGAAACACACCAAAAGAGAGCTGATTAAAGAATTAATTATGCAAAAACCCTACAAAACCAACAATTAAACCACAAAACCACATCAAATAAACAGCAGAATATAAATCCTAAAAATTAAAGGAGAGATTAACAAGATTGAAAGTTGAAAGTATTGGGGAGGCTAGGTGGCACAGTGAGTAAGAATGCCAGCCCTGGAGTTGGGATGACCCGGGATTGGATCCAACCTCAAAAAATGAGCACCCACACATAAATAATGACTGACCGTGTAACCTTTAGCAAGTTACTTAACCCCAATTGCTTTAAAAAAAACAACTTGTAGGTATTGAACTAATAAAACCAGGAGTCATTTTTTATTTTGCCTTTTTAGAGGGCAATTGGGGTTAAGTAACTTGCCCAAGGTCACAGGGCTAGGTTTTTGTCTGTGTGTGCATTAAGTGTCTGAGGCCGGATCCGAACTCAGGTCCTTCTGACTCCAGGGCCGACGCTCTACTCACTGCGCCACCTAGCCGCCCCTGTCATTTTTTAAAAAAGCAATAAAATAGATAAGCCATTAGCATTTGATTTTTTTAAAAAAAAAAAGGAAAGCCAAATTACCAGTATCAAAAAATGTAAAAGGTGAATTAACCACCAATTAAGAGGAAATAAAAGCAAATTATTAGGAGCTATTTCACCCAACTATAGGTCAATAAAACTAACAATCTAAATGAAATGGATGAATATCCACAAAAACATAAATTGCCCACATTAACAGAATAGGAAATAGAATACTTAACTCTTTTGTTGACTAAAAAACAAAAAAGACAAGAAAAGAAATTGAATAAGTTACAGATAAACTTCCTAAGAAAAAACCCCTGGGACTAGCTGTATTTACATGCAAATTCTACCATTTAAAGAACAATTAATTCCTACATAAACTGCTTGAAAAAAATAAGTAAAGAAGGAATCTTACCAATTTTCTTCTATGACATGAATATTGTCTCGTTACCTAAAGCAGTGAGAGTAGAAAGAGAAAGAAACTATAGACCAATTTTCCTAATGATTATTGATGTAAAAAAATATTATTAGTAAAGAGATCAGAGCAATATATTACAAAGATCAGACATTATTACCAGACTGGATGTATATGGGAATGTGAGCTGGTTCAATATTAAGAAAAATAATTTATCATATTAATAATAAAAAGAAGAAAAATAATATGATTATTTTAATAGATGCAAAAAGAGCTTTGGATAAGGTACAAGACCTAGTCCTGTTTTTAAAAAATACTAAAAGGCATAGGAATAAATGGAGCTATCCTTAAAATAAGTAATAACAATAATAATAGTAAATTTAATAATAAGTACTACCTAAAACTAACAGCAAGCATTATCTGTATTGGGTACAAGCTAGAAGTCTTTCCATTATGGTCAAGAGTAAAGCAAGGATGTCCATTTTTACCATCATTACTTAATATTATACTAGAAATGTTAGTTACAGTAATAAGACGATATATAAGATAATAAAAAGAAATTGAGAGAAACAAAACTATCACTTTATGCATATGATTGTTTACTTAGAAAACCCTAGTGAGTCTAAAAACCAATATGGGGGCGTGAGGATTAAGACCCAGCACTCCTGACCCCTAGGCCATGTGATTCTACTTCTTGTGAGTAAAGCTTGGCTTCTTTGGAGTCAAAAATTCTCTCACTCTGTAGGTAATCAAATGCGTTATGAAAAAGCCCCAACTTAATGACCATTGTGTCTAAAACTCTATAGTTAGTACTCTAAGGGCATATAGAGTATGTGGGAAATGTAGGACTTATTCTCAGAAAGTCTGTAATTTAATGAACTCTCTCCAACATCTTCCATGCACAAGTCTATAAAGTTATAAAGGAGGTTATATAGAGAGAGTCTACATGCAAGGAGGATAGAGAGAGATTAGTTTCTGTTAAAAGTTGGTATATTTAGGATGAGAATATTCCACTAGAATGGTATTTTTGAAGTGGGGAGTATTTTTTAAAATTAACTTATTTTTAGTTTTCTTTTTTTGGGTGGGGGGAGAGAAGAGGGGAGAAGGCAAGGGAGTTGGGGTTAAGTGACTTGCCCAAGATCACACAGTTAGTAAGTGGGTCAAGAGTCTGAAGCCAGATTTGAACTCAGGTCCCCCTCACTCCAGGGCTGGTGCTCTATTCACTGCACCACCTAGCTGCCCCATTTTTAGTTTTCAACATTCATTTCCACAAGGTTTTGAGTTCCAAATTTTCTCCCCATCTCTCCCCCTCCACCCCCGCCACCTCAAGATGGCATGCATTCTGATTGCCCCTTCCCCCAGTCTGCCCTCCCTTCTATCATGCCCCCCATCCCCTTTCTCCTTATTTTCTTGTAGGGCAAGATAGACTTCTCTACCCCATTGCCTTTATATCTTATTTCCCCCTTGCATGTAAAAACAATTTTTAACATTTGTTTTTAAAACTTTGAGTTACAAATTATCTCCCTTCTTCCCATTCCACTCACCCTCATAGAGAAGGCAAGCAATTCAATATAGGTTATACATGTGTAGTTATGCAAAACACTTCCATAATGGTTATGTTGTGAAAGACTAATTATATTTCCTTCCATCCTATCCCATTCCAAAGTAAAGAGTATTTTTAAAAATGATCTTTGCATCCCCTGTACTTAACACAAGTAATTTCAAATAATTTACCCTACCACCTCATATCAGCTACACATAGAGATAGTCATATTCTTGATCCTACCTTCACCCACAAATGCAAAAATTTCCATGTTCATAAACTTCATGTTCATGAATTGCCTTACCTGATCACAATCTATTGTCATTCTCCCTCTGTCCTGCAACCACAAATTCTATTCTTTCATCCTCTACCCCTCAGTTTTTTCCCAGGCCATTGTCCCTACACTTAGCTACACTCTCCTCCCTTCCTCATCTTGATCTCTTGGTGAATGACTTCAACTCTATACTACTGTCTTCTCATGAATCTCTTGTCACTTTGCATCAAAAATCTTGCCATGCTAAGCCTTAGCCTTGACTCTCTCCCACTATTCATTGTCTTCCCTCCTCACACTATCCGTTGTCTTTACTTCTACATGTATGCTGCAGAATGAAACTAGAGAAAATCCCAAAATTGTGTTGACTGGATAAGCTACACATTTATATTATATAACCTCGACTGGTCCCTCACTGCTGCTTCCCCACCCCACCCCAATTAACTTACGATTTCACTAACAGTAGCCCTTGCAAGCCTTTTTATCTGGTTCCAAGCCCTTCACAGCCTTGTTAGCTAAGAACCTTGCCTCGTGTTCTACTGAGGCCATTCACTGAGAGCCCCCTCTTCTCCTCTTCTCTAAATTTCACATCCATTTTAGGATTGTTCTTCAGTCATCTACGCCCAGAGAAAGAACCACAAAGCAGAAGAGCCAGCCAAGGCCGCGAGAGCCTGATTCAGACTCACCTAGTTGAGCACATGTTCTAGCTACCACGTATAAGCAGCTGCCATAGCTGATGGAAAATATAAAAGAGACCTTATTGTTGAGTTGGCAGATTGGAAGAAAAAGTGTGCCAGAGGATGGTGTTACTCTTTAAGTCTACCCAGTGGCCATTTGTTCTGGCTCAACAGGTAATTCTCTTGAGTACCAGCACTCCTGGCTGTCTTCTTGGCGGTCAAGGGATCAATAAAGAAATTACACTTTATCAGAAGGGGCTGCCTTGCCCTGGAGGAACTTAACCCCTGAGATAGTCAATAATAAGTGAGGAAGCATTGAAAGACAGATACATTAAATTCACAAACCAGAGTCTATACTATAATCGACACAGGGAAGTTCTATTGGGAAATAGGAATATAGTGAGGTCAGAGAGAATTATATGTTTATATAGGTACCTGGCCAAAACCAGGATGGGGTGGGATGCCACAAGATTATTAGGTACAACAGTGAAGCAAAAGGGCTTCTGGCTCAATGACTATTCTTTAATTAACTAATTGATTGATTGATTGATTTAATTAATTCACAGCTGAACTAGATTCTGGCCCTGAGATTATTTCTAAATCTCTAAAGCCCCTAGCCTTTACTCACTGGCTCTTCTGACTCTTTCTAAAATGTTGTTGTTCATCCTTTTCAAAGATAACCAATGACATCATGGGTTATTCTTGACTTTTGAGGATATTGGATGTAAATGAGGCAGGGTTTTGCAAAATCATCAACTTCACTGTCTCTTCCTGAGTCATTGAAGTGCAGTAGCAGGACGAAAGTCAGGATGACTGGTGATGGCCTTGGATGCAGTAGATGACCTTGGTGTCTTTAATATCTGGTCAAGCCAGTACCTGCTTTAGCTGCCTTCATGGCTGTTGGAACAAATTGCTCCCACCTTCCCATTCTGCCAGGGGAGGACTTCACATGCTTGGCATAATCATTCCCCTAACTCACTGACGGATTTGAAGCCTATTGTTTACCTTCAACCTGGTTTAGCCCATCAGTTGAAATAGTCTATTGGGGTAGGGTCACTGCACATGCTACAGTATGCTACTGGCTCCAACACAATAAATTATATATATATATAAATAACCAAGAATCAAGATCATATGTAATGTGGATAAATTAGAGACTTTTCCAATAAGATCAGGAATAAATCAAGGACATTCATTATCACCACTGTTATTTGATAAAGTGCTAGAAGTAGAATAAGAAAAAGAATTAAGGGAATAAGCGGAACAGAGAACAAAGTTAATCACTTTTTGCAGTTGATATCATGGTGTACTTGGAGAAACAGAGTCAACTAAAAAGCAGAACAACGAATAATCTCAACAAAATTGCAGGATATGAAACAAATCTACATAAATCATCAGCATTTCTGAATATCACCAATAAAATCCATCAAGAAGAGACATGCCTGAAGGAGTATGGAAAGAGAAAGCCAGAGCAGTACTGAAACTATTGGCTTAGACATAGCTCTGATGTTACCACTAGGTGGTGGTTTGATTCAGGAGCCAAGATATTCTAAGCTCCTCACTGAGTACTGTTGCCAGCTGGTGGATGTTCAGCATCAAATTCCATATGTGGCCTTCTTTTTTTTTTTTTTAAATAATTGTTATTTTTGTTATTTTTTTTTAGTGCTTTGAGCATTTTTTATTTTTTTTTCACTTAGTGTATTTTAATCTTTCAATTACAGGTAAAGATAGTTTTTAATATTCACTTCTATAAGATTTTGAGTTCCAATTTTTTTTCTCCCTCTTTCCCTCCCATACTCCGTCTTCAAGTTGGCAAGCAATCTGATATGGGTTATAAATGTCCAATCATATTAAACATTTCCACATTAGTCATGTTGTGAAAGAAGAGTCAGAACAAAAGGGGAAAACCATGAGAAAGAAAAAACAATAAAAAAAGAGAAAATGATGTGCTTCGATCTGCATTCAGATTCCATAGTTCTTTCTCTGGATGTGGATAGAGGAGTGGGGAACCTGTGGCCTCGAAGTGACACATGGAACTCCAGGTCCTCCTCAACTGGAGGCCCTTTGACTGAATCCTTTGACTGAATCCAAACTTTACAAAACAAATCCCCTTAATAAAAGGATTTGTTCTGTAAAACTTGGCGCAGTCAAAAGACTGCCCCTGAGGATCTAAAAGGCCACATGTGACCTTGAGGCCACAGGTTCCCCACCCCTGAATAGCATTTTCCATCTTGAGTCTTTTAGAATGGTCTTGGATCATTGCATGGCTGAGAAGAGCTAAGTCTGTCCAAGTCATTCATCGCACAATGTTGCTGTTACTGTGTACCATGTTCTCCTGGTTCTGCTCACTTCACTCAGGATCAGTTCATTCAAGTCATTCCAGGTCCTTCTGAAATCTACCTGCTCATCATTTCTTATAGCCCAAAAGTATTCCATTACATTCATATACCACAGCTTATTCAGACATTGCCCAATTGATGGGCACCTCCTCAATTTCCAATTCTTTGCATGTGTGGCCTTCCTCAGCCATTCTCTCCCCATCCCACAAAACAATTCCAAGAATGGAAAGGAAAAAAACCCTATTATTGAATCCCGTATTAAAAAAGTCTTGGTCTAACAAGTTGCAGGGCCCAGAATAGGACTGGGAATGCTAGAAGAAGGTAGACTTGATTTATAATCTAGATAGTGTCTCAGACAGGGGCACTCCCCCACTTTCCCCTTAGCTAAGTGGATGGACATTTGGGGCAGGTTGAAGCTATAAGCCTAAATAGAGTTAGTCTACAGCTGGAAAAATAATTCTCTCAGGCTGAATATTCTAGGTGAATGGGACAAGCAGTGGTTCCTAGGTAAAGGAAAAAAGGAGAAAGACTTGGATTTTTATGCAAAAAAACCCTTTGACCCAGCTATTCCACTACTAGTCCTATACCCAAAAGAAGCCAAAGAAAGAGGAAAAGTTCATTTATGTGCAAAAATATTTATAGTAGCTTTTTTTCTGTGGTAGCAAAACCAAACCAAACCCTGGAGACTTCAGTGAGTACCCAAAAAGTGAGGAATGGTTGAAGAAGTTGTGACACATAGTTGTTAAAAGCTGGCAATTCTTCTTTTGAAAAGTGTTTATTCATATCTTTTGACTAGTAGTCTATTGCGAAATAGCTTTTGGTACATATGTATTGGTACATTGGTACACATGTATATTTAGTACATATGTATGTATATTCACATATATATACACATCTATCATCTATCTTTCTAGATGTAAATATATATACCGTCTATATATCTTGTATATCAAACACTTATCTGAGAAATTAGTTTCAAAGATTTTTTTTCCCATTTGACTACTTTCCTTCTTAATCAGTATGCATTCATTTTGTTTGTGCAGAAGTTTTTCAGTTTTATACAGTCAAAGACATCTATTTTACCTTTTGTAATAGCCTCTATCCCTTGTTTGGTTAAGAATACATTTCTTTGGGGACAGTTAGGTGGCTCAGTGAATAGCCCTGGAGTCAGGAGGAGCTGAGTCCAAATCCGGCCTCAGACACTTGACACGTAACTAGCTGTGTGACCTTGGACAAGTCACTTAACCCCAATTATCTTTCCTTCCCCCCTCCAAAAATAAAAATAATACATCTCTTACCCTTAGTTGTGAAAGCCATAAAGTCTTCTTCTCTTTGAATTTTTTGTATGATCTTTAATATTAGGGTTATATAACCATTTTGAACAATGAAACACTTTTTAAAAAGAACAGAAGGAGATTTAGAAACAGACAACAGAACTAATATTCTGAATTTAGTGCTTATTATATATAAAAAAACTTCCCCAAAACAAAAACAAAACCCCAACAGCAACAAATTGTATGTAATGAGCTTCCCAATTTCGTTTTACAAATGTTTTTATTTTATTTTATTTTTTGGAGGGCAATTGGGGTTAAGTAACTTGCCCAAGGCCACACAGCTAGGCTTTTGTTTGTATGTGCATTAAGTGTCTGAGGCCAGATCCGAATTCAGGTCCTTCTGACTCCAGGGCCAACGCTCTACTCACTGCGCCACCTAGCCGCCCCTACAAATGTTTTTAAAATCCCTTGTATATGGAAACATTTGGGGCTTTTGGTGTTGTTCAAGTCAAAATATTAAAACATTTTTTAAAAACCATCCCCATAGTTGGTATGCAAGGGGCAGTGAGAAGAGATCCTCACTCTGATCTCCCTTTGCTTTTCCTGTCCTAATCCCAGACCTGAAACAGTTGCCGTAGCACCTCTCCTGTATTTCTCCTTCATGATAGCACTGACCCTGAAGATACTGCCTTCATCTTTTTCATGGACCTGTGGGGGATCCAGTGTTTAAGGAATGACCCCCTGGCACTCTAGAAATGAAAGGAAGGAAGACAAGCAGGCAGAGGCTGCTGGGAGATTGGATAGACACCCCCTATGTGAGGAGAGATTGACAATTTTCTTTGCAATTTTGCAATGTCTCATGAAGTGTGATTATAGTGAATCGAGTGAGTACCTTGCATAAGTCTGTGGGGCAGGGGCATCCATTGAGAAGGGACAGTTCAGGCAAAGGGTAGAAGTGGAGTCATATACTTTTCTATAATTTTCTAATCACTCTGCTCCTATTTCATAACCTTCTGGTCTCAGTTTGGAATCTGGTCAACATAAATTTTAAGTTGTTCATGGAAGAAACTTGGCAGTATAGAGGCTGTGTGCCTTTGATAAAAAGACAAGTTGAGCAAGCAGTTTTTAAGATCCTGTTTAAATCACTTGAGTCTATTGCCACCTGGTGGGCAAGTTAAATATCATCTTTCATTGGATAATTAAGTAAGTGACACCATGTTTTTCCATAGGCTTCAACATCTCAAGTGTCTCATGGGCCATCACCACATACAGATACAGTTTATATTATCTCACACACCTATTGTGTGTGTGAGTGTGTTTCCAGTCATTTTCAGTCTTATCTAACTCTTTGCAACCCCATTTGGGTTTTTTTGGGGGGGGAAGATATTGGAATGGTTTGCCATTTCCTTCTCCAGTCATTTTACAGATGAGGAAACTGAGGCAAACAGGGTTAAGTGACTTGGCTAGAGTCACACAGCTAGTGTCTGAGGCCAGATTTGAACTCAGTCTTCCTGCCTCCAGGATTGGTGCTCTATCTCCCATGCCACCTAGGTGCCCCACACATCTATTGCATTGTCATATAAATAAATTTGTCAGAGCCTTTGTTAGGTGATGCCACCATTTTTCATTCTTTAATATAACAATATACACTTATTAAGTGCCTATTGTGTGCAATTACTTGTGGAGATAGAGACAAAAATTAAAAACAGTTCCTGACCACAAAGAGCTTAGGTTTTACTCAGTGATACAGTATTTTTTTTTTTTTTGAGAGGGGAAGGCAAGGCAATTGGGGTTGAGTTGCCCAAGGTCACATAGATAGTAAGTGTCAAGTGTCTGAGGCTGGATTTGAATTCAGGTCCTCCTGACTCCAGGGCCAGTTCTCTATTCACTGGGCCACTGGCTGCCCCCATTACTCAGTGATGCAGCAAGTAAATAAACAAACAAAAAACCCCAAAGACAATATAATTTGAGGAGGAAGAAAGCACTAATACCTGGGGGCAGAAGGGGACTAAGGAAAATTTCTTATCAGGGGAAGCACCTAAGCTGAGCCTTGAAAGAAGCTAAGGATTCTCAAAGTCCAGTTTGATGAAAGAGAGAAGTAAGAGTTGTAATGCCATGTTAGGGACCAGCAAATTGTGTGCCTGGAATGCAGAGATGATGAGGAAGAATGCAATGAGACTGAACAGGTAGGCTGGTGACTCTAAACACAGCCCAAGCATACTGGGAGAAACTTCTCACAATGGAGACTTCCTCCTCTCCCTTGGTGATTCATTTCCGTGCCTTACCTCTTAAGCCATCGCTGAAATCTTGCTAATATCTTGCTAATAACTAGTCTAAAGCCTTCCTGATTCAATTTCAGCCTTTCATACATGTTTTGTTTGATTTCTTCAGCAGATTACTAGGGGATTTCTATGTGGAGTTCTCAAAACAGAAAGGTCTTAAGTCTTTCTGCACAAGGAAGAGAGAGGCTGACGACAGGCAGAGGTGGTGGGGGGGAAGGAAGAGGGTCTCTTCTCTCACTGCCCACCCAACCTAAAACAGGATTAAAATTCTTTCAGTCTTGGGTATCAGTAAGGCTTTTCATATTTGGTGGCCTGGATAGAGAACAGGGTGAAACACAGTAGACACCAGATGACTTATGGGTCTGGAGGTTTGGGTCAGTCTGAAACCTCTAATCATTGCCCCTCTCCTCAGGTCACACTTTATTTAACTTTATTTAAGGGACATAAACTCTTTTTTTGTTTGTTTTGCTTTTTTGGAGGGCAATTGAGGCTAAGTGACTTGCCCAAGATCACACAGCTAGTTTGTGTGTGTGTGTGTGTGTGTGTGTGTGTGTGTGTGTGTGTGTTAAGTGTCTGAGGCCAGATTTCAACTCTGGTCCTCCTGACTCCACTCTGGTGCTCTATTCACTGCACCACCTAGCCGCCCCTAAGAGACCTAAACTCTTTAAGGAACTGACACCATTCAGGCATGTAGACTTGAGAGTACCTCCTTTCACACATGGATCTCCAGCAAAGTTACCACAAGTTCAAGACATGGTGAAGCGGCATTCATTTAAAACTTACCCACTATCCCCAGCTGATGTGCTTACATTCACCAGTTAGCACAGTAATTCAAATAAAAGGTATTTAACCAAATAGCATATCAAAGAAAGTGATTCCTCTACACAATACCGTCTTCTGTAAGTTACCAGCAGTGGAGGTGGTAACATGTGTAGGGGAAACATGCAGTCACACCTCTGATGATTTAGATTTGCTGATATCTTTGGGTAATAGCATGCTGTTCCTGGTTTCCACTCCTACTTCCTTTCTCTGCTTCTTACAAGGATGGTCTGAACTCTTTTAATCCTGAGTTGCTGAGTGCAGGCACTATACTGAGAAAAAGAAAGCCAATAAAAGCCAGCCAGAGTGGCACAGACTAAATCTAGTTAGAGGAATACAGCATGTATCTGGTGCTGATTGTCCATCGTCCCCAATAATATTTAATTTGGGATTAGAAAATTCCTTGAAACTCCCAATTTAACCCTTTATGAAGGGAGATATATATATATATATATATATATAATATATAATTATATATAACATATATAAAATATTTTTAAAAGTTTATATATATGTACAAATATATATAAACTTTTTTTTTTTTTGCTTTTTGGAGGGCAGTTGGGGTTACTTGACTTGCCCAACATCACTCAGCTAGTAAGTGTTACATGCCTGAGGCTGGATTTGAACTCAGGTCCTCCTGACTCCAGGGCAGGTGCTCTACTCACTGTGCCACCTAGCCGCCCCCTGTATATAAACTTTTTATGAACCCATTTCAGAGACTCCTAAAAACAACAAAAAGCAATAAGAGCAACCAAAACCAGAGCAGCTGTGTGGAGACTGGAGCTCCCAGGATCTCCTCTAGTTGGCCTGCAAGTAAAGATGAGCAATATGAAAGGTAGGAGAAGAAGGCAAGGTCATTGTCCACTCTCCACTCCCTTCTTGGCCCATCTTATTGTTATTGGCCTTATTCTGTACACTGGCCAACAACAGACCCCTTGACTTCTGTATTCTGTCTCCCTTCCTACAGGTGTAATAGGCAACTACCTTTACATTGACCATCTGCCACTGAATAAGTAACCTCTACGTGCTCAGTTTGTGTCCCCAGATTTTCATCACCAATTGTAAGATGGGGAAATGATAGCACCCAGCTCCCAGGGCTGTTGTGAGGACAAGATAAGGTAATACTTGTAAAGCACTGAGCACGGTGCCTAGTACACTAGACACTCAATAAACACTAAATTCTCCTCTCCCTCCCTCCCAGATTCCTTGTGCTTGAAGGTGATCTGGGCCCGCTGTTCACAGGAGGGAATTGTCTCTTGGAGGCAGCAGAATTGAGACTTGAGCTGAACCTCGTATAGGGATTCCAGATACCATCACATTCAGCTTTCTTCTTTGCTCTTGTCTAGATCTTCAGGGACTTTTTTTATATCTGCCCACCCTCACTCGTTCCTCCCACTCCATGCCCATGGATCCCATGGAGAAAGACTTAGTGGTTGAGTTTTTCTCCTCCTTCTGACTGTCCCGCCTGTACTCTGGCAATTTCCTCTGGCAACTCCCACACCCTGGGCTAACTTTAGGGTTGGTTTCCAGCAGTGGTTGGAGTTTTCATGTTAAAAAAAAATATTTTAGGCTGTTGGCAGGGAGGGAGCAGAGGGATGGGCAAAGAATAATAAATATGCTTGTGAAAGGAAGATTGTCTGGATGGGTTGCAGCTGTTACTGTCCACAGGCTGGCCTCTGGGTCATGCCAGGGACTGGGGAACCAGTCACTTTCCCCAGCCCAATAAGAAAAAAAAAACCCAACTATACCCATAGAGGGGAAAGTCTTCTTTCCCCTCTCCAGGTCTTCTCTCAATATTTTCCTTTGTAACTCATATGGTTTTTGCCTTCATATTTAATACTCAATTCAAGTCACCTTTCCTAAGACCCTGCAACCATTAGTAGTCTTCCCAAGCTACCTGTATTTATTCAGAATATAATAATGTACACATATACATGTTCTTTTTTTTTTTTGGAGGGCAATTGGGGTTAAGTAACTTGCCCAAGGTCACACAGCTAGGTTTTTGTTTGTGTGTGCATTAAGTGTTTGAGGCCGGAACCGAACTCAGGTCCTTCTGACTCCAGGGCCGACGCTCTACTCACTGCGCCACCTAGCCGCCCCTTACATGTTCTTTTCTTAGTAGGTTTTAAATTCCATACATATTTGTGTTTTATTTATTTATTTTTTGCCTTGGTATTCCTAGCACATAGCACAGTGTCTGGAACATAATAAGTGCTTAACAAATACTTATTGATTGATTGGTATTGCTAAGGGTCATAGGTCAGAACAAACAGGAAAGGGCAGGATTAAGGTTAAAAAGTCAGAAAGGACTTCTATTAATCAGAACTTGCAGTTTTGTTTGTTTCTCTTAGGTCCCTTTCCCCTGAAGTTCATCTTCTTTCCCAACTCTGGAAATAACTAAAGGAAGAGGAAGAAGAGCAGGGGATAAAACGTTTATATAATGTTTACTATGTGCTAAGCCTCCTACACCCAACAAACTAGGCTCCACTACGGGGGTTTGTTGATAGAATTCAGGAGATTCATGAATTTGAATTGGGAAAACATTACAACCATTATTTTCACTAACAGATAATGGAAATCTAGCTTTTCCTTCAATTATTTAAAAACATTATTCTGAGAAGAGACTGCCAAAAAGAGATACAAAAATGGTTAAAAACTCCTGCTTAGAGAACTGGCTTTGATTTCTATTCTCACAATACCAGCCTTAGGATTCCATCTCCTTCCTGTTCTATTTCCAACTTTTTTTTTGTCCTTCTATTCTTTCCCAGTGTCTCTCCCTCTCCCTCTCCCTCTTTCTCTCCCTCTCCCTCTTCCTCTCCCTCTCCCTCTCCCTCTTCCTTTTCTTCTTCCCCCTCTCCTCTTTTCTCTCTTAGCCTTGCTGTCTGTCTGTTTCCAAGTCCTTTATAGTTTTCCTAGGGAGGAGAGGGGAAAGTGTGTACATTGGGGAGTGGGCAGAGTGGGGGTTGGCAAAGGACAGAAACAGAACAAGAAACCTCAAGTTTGATCGAGGTTGACACTATCAATATTTGAGATGAGCAGAATACAGAGACAGAAGATGTATATACACAGAAACACATAGAGAAACTGGTGGTAAGAAAAAGTCAAAGGCAGAGTCAAAAAGAAACAGTGAGGAATAGTGATCACCAAGCCATTGCTCCAGTCAGGCCCACCCATGCATTCCTGTGGCCTGTGATCCTAGGGTAGGCCCAGCATAGCAGGGCAGTTGGGACAGTTCAGTGTATTGACTCAACATCACAGGGGTGCTAGAGATAAAAAGGGTCCCCCCACCTACCCTATCACCTTTACCATGCCAGAGATTTCAGGATCTAGGGCTGGAAAGGACTTTAGAGAACACGGACTCCCTCCTGTTCATTTCATATCAGAGGAAACTCAGCCCTAAGGAGATGAAGTGATTTATCCAATGTCCTATATATATGTATTAAATAACATTGTTAGGATTCCAGCCTAGGTTCTCTGACTCCAAACTTATCCAAGTTTCAAGGGGAAATCTATTCTTCCTTTGCAAAACCTTCTCTCTCTTAGTCTTGAACAGTGGACTCATGGATTTATGTAAATAGTCATGTAATAGCAGCTTTAAGTGATATTGAAACATAAATAAATTCAGGCTACAGTATCTGTGGCTGGAGAACACATCTTTCTCATATATATATACACCTTCTTCCACTGGTCAGAGAGGAAACAGGAAGTGAAGTTATTGGACAAGTGAGGGGAACCTGGTTTGTTTTTCTTAGGTAGTGCCCCAGGGAAGGGGGGGGAGCCGACAAAGAGGATGATGATGATGTTAAGGATTCTCAGCAGACCCAGGTCTCCTAAGGAATATCTATTAACAATGAATAAAAGTTCCAGATGGGATTTTAAAACCAAAGAAAAACATCACTGATATTCTCAGTACCATAAAGAATAGCCCAAGGACGTGGGACCTAAAGGAAAGGAAATTACAGTGTTCAAGGCCTCCAGTGAGAGATGAGAAAAGGAAACCAGGGCACTGGCAGCATGCCAGGGTCTCTACCAACTGCAATGGGGCCACTCTAGGGGCAGAAGCATGGGCAGACCCCTGAGTTGAAAACCTGAAGCCACAGACCACTTGGTAGGTGACTGCCCAGGGAAATAAGAGGTAACAGCATAACCACAGGTCCTAGAAGGCCCCAGGGAGACCAGACTAAAAGTCAGTTAATCTGGGTCAGGTTGCTCCACAGTCCTTCCCCTGAAGTGGCAAACCTCCAATAGGTGACATCCCAAGGAAACTGCTATGGTTGGGGAAGCCTCAGAAGACAGAAGGATAGCTACAGACTGTGGCAATGGGTGGAGTCTTGTTACCAGTGATGTAACCAGAACTCTAATCTCAAGACAGAGAAGTGGAAGAAGGCAGAGCCTGGATCTAGGCAGCCTTCCACCCAAAGACCACAGGACAGCAATCTATAGACTGAAGGATCTAACAATGATATAACTTCAGCTCATGCAAGACAGCAAGAGATAGTACTTAAAATTAATCATTCCATCTACCATTACTTGAAGGGGGGCAGAGCTTGGCCTTGGAATAGACTTAATTCAAGAACTGTAGCTATAGATATGAGAAAACAGAAAAAGAAAAAACTCTCTGACAATAAAGAAATATTGTGCATTAAAGGATCCCAAGATAAAATCCCAGAGAAAGAAAATAACCCCCAAATAATAACCTCAGATAAAAAGTAAGGGACTCCAAGAATGGATAGAAGAAATGAAGGAAAAGCTGAAAAATTAACAACTTGGAACAATAATTGAACAACTTCATTCAAATAGCTGACACCATAAAGATATTGACTAGAACAAACAAGTCAATGATCCAGTGGAGCGATAAAAAATATTAACATGTAAAAGGTAAAAAAATTGGGACAATCTTTATATCTACTATTAAAAATAACTGACTGGGATAATGGGACAAGGAAAGGTATTTAAAACTAAGACCAAAGGAAAATATTCTTTAAAAAAAAAGCATAAAAGAAAATTCTCTGGATCAATTAGAGTCAGAATACAAAGTGAAAATAGAGAAACCCCAAACTGAACAAGTCCAGAAACACCATAGCTAAATTCCAGAGTTTTTGGGTCAAAGAAAAGATATTGCTAGCAGCCAGGAAGATAGAAATAATTTTGTGTGCTGTTAGTTACGGGGTTTTATGTGGTGTTGCACATAGAGAGGAAGATAAGTCTAGAAGAATGATGAATGTGATGCTGCATGTCTGTATAAGGGATGTACTGAATTGTTTCAAGAGGCTCTCTTTCAAGAGGCTTACAAAGAAAAGTGTCAGGGAGGTGGTGGAGAGAAGGAAATCTTTGGAATGGTAGACAAGCATGGGAAGTTGTCTATATAATCCCTATATTGTCTCCCCTGATCCACTCACCCTTTTTGGGCTTGCTTGAAGCTCTAGAAACTGTTGAGAATGGACCTTTTCTAGACTAGGTCCTTCTTTTTCACCCTGCTCCCAAATGAAGAGTTCATTCACCATTGTGTATTAATTTAGTATGTTGTATTTCTCCTGGGCAGCTACGTGTCCCAGTGGATAGTGTCAGGCTTGGAGTCAGGAAGACTCATCTTCCTGAATTAAAATCTGGCCTTAGATACTTACTAATTGTGCAATCCTGGGCAAGTCACTTAACCCTGTTTGCCTTAGTTTCCTCCTTTGTAAAAAAAGGCTGGAGAAGAAAATGACAAACCACTCTAGTATCTTTGCCAAGAAAACCCCAAATGGGGTTACAAAGAGTCAGACATGACTGAAGAACTATTGAACAACAAGAAAAAGAACATAATTTTTCCGGTATTTGTTTTCCATTTCCTTGAATAAACGAATTTAGTCACTATTTGATAAAATACTAGAGATATTTGAGAGATGGAAGATGAATACAATTCTAGTCTTGGAGACTGGAGGAGGGACTGCTCAGCCTTAGCTGTCCTACTGCTTGTCTCCCCGCCTCTTTCCCACTCCTACACCTTCCTTGCAACCTTCCAGTTGACCCTCCTCATATACTCTGATGGATGGAACAGACCTCAGATCATAACTATCCCTGTCACCCTCAAGGCACATTTTTCTATTTAGACAACTCTCACACACCTAATCTTACATTTGTGTACATAAGGAATCACAGTCAAATTGCAAAAGTCTTAATAATAACTAATCAAAAATTGGAATATGATATACCAACAGGAAAAAAAAAGGCTTTCTTACAAAGGACAATTTGTACCACAAAACTGAGTATGATAAAACAGAAAACTTTCCTTAACTTTTTTGTTATGAGTTAGAAAAACATTTTTAAAAATGAACATTTGTATACACAAATAAGACCAGGAAAAGAGGATATTAAATGAAATCATAAACCGATTATGCACAGTTTGAGTTTTTTAAAATATGTTCAATCTAATGTGGTAGAACCAACATTGCCCTGCTTTTCTGCTTCCTGTATAAAGTTTCTTCTGCTTAATTTAGTGTATTTAATAAAAATGTTCCCTTTGATGTCCTTTTGTTTCTTTTCTCTTTTTCATTACTATAATTTCTCCTATATGCTCTCCCATGACCCACTCACCCTACACACCTCTCCCTAGTTTTGGAGGCCTGGCAGGATACAGGCCAGTCTCATACTTCAGATTTGGAATTAGAATAAAATGAGACACTTTTAGACCTTCTGAAGCGAACAAAAGGGGGCCTTCTTAGCCGTCATGGAAAGGATACTAGGCAAGATGACAGTCTTGATTCAGCTGAGGACCTTTTCCCTGTCTCTGTGTTGTCCATGCTGATCTGCTATTCATTCCTGAGGGAGAGCTACAATTATTTTCTCATGGGCCAGAATTTGTACTTAGAACACTAAGAAAATATATAAATGGATGGAGGCTTTAGTTGAGCCATTTCGGTCTCCAGGATGTTTACAAAGTGTTTTAAAAGACAACTGTAACTTGAAAGTCTAACTTATGCCTTGGCAGGGAGAAACAAGAGGAAATTCTTGTGAAAGTCTGAAGTTCTACTACTACCTAACTGTACAAATTGACCCTCCAAACTTATTATAGTGGCAAGAGAGTAAAACCATCTTGGAACTGGTTCCCTCTGAAGTTTCCTTCACGATAGCTTGGTTCTTATTCAGTCGGTTGCAGGATAGGGCCGTTAGGTGAGTTACTGGGGTCCCATACTGCTTATCCAGCATCTATCCCAGCCCATCAGATGATCTCAACTTTTCCCACATCTTTTTTTTTTTAAAGCAATTGGGGTTAAGTAACTTGCTCAAGGTTACAGGGCTAGTCATTTGATTTATGCGTGGATGCTCATTTTCTGTGGCCGGATCTGATCTCGGGTCATCCAAACTCCGAGGCCGGCGCTCTTACTCACTGCGCCACCTAGCCGCCCCTTTAGGGCAATTGGGGTTAAGTAACTTGCCCAAGGTTACACGGCTAGGTTTTTGTTTGTGCGGATTAAGTGTTGGAGGCCGGCTCTGAACTCAGGTCCTTCTGATTCCAGGGCCGGCGCTCTATTCACTGTGCCACCTAGCCCCCCACCACATCTTTAAATAGGTTAGAAGTCTGGCTAATTGCCATCGAGCCAGGTGTGAAGGGGAATGACTGGTAGGGTACTTTAGTTTAGCAGAATTGATGCTGCAGGATGAATCAAATGACAGGTCAAAACACCCGATGCCCACATCCATCAGTGCAGAAAATATTTTGGCAGATATAGAAAACCAGACAGTTGTTGTGGAAATAAAAATCTGCTAAGGAGTATGAAACTGCTCACTTGCAGAATGAATTAGCCAAGAATGGAAGGAAGGAAGGCACTGTGCTAAGAGCTTGGCAAATATGATATACATAATATATTATACATATTATATATAATTTGATCCTCACAATAACCCTGGGAAATAGATGCTATTATTACCCTTATTTTATGCCCAGGAAATAGAGGCACTCAGATGCTGTGTCCATGGTCACACAGCTAATAAATGTTCAAGGTCAGATTTGAACTTGGGTCTTTCTGATTCCAGGTCCAGAACTCTATTCATTGCATCACCTAGTAGTTTCTGGATGGTGCCAGGGCATTTATACTTTGCAGGTTTTTCTAAGAGAGGAGGAAATGATACTCCCCAGGGGCTAACCAAAAAGCCTAGGATGATGGATTAGGGAGGAGCAACTTTTGTACCTAGTCCAACAGGATATCAGTAGTCCAAGACTTTGTCTCCTATACCAATTAGGTTGGTTTAATAACTTTTAAGGAAAACTAGCCTTGTTCCAGCCACTTGTAACATATGAGTATAGTGAAACAAAACAAATTTGTGCTGTATTGATTGTACCTGATTTATGTAAGTCTCATTCTGTATTTATAGACCCTCTCCAAAAGAGATGAGAACCATGTTTCTTTACCAGACTTCTTCTTTACTTCATGATTGGTCATTGCATTGATCAGAGTTAAGTCTTTCTAAGTTATTTTCATTGTATAATCGGGTTTCCTGGTTTTACTTACTTCACTCTGCATCAATTCATACAAGTCTTCCTTCCCAAGTTTCTCTGAATCCATCCCTTTCTTTTTTTTTTATTAATTTGTTTGTTTATTTTTAGTTTACAAGATTCAATTCCATAGTTCCTTGAGTTTCAAATTTTGCTCCCCTCCCTCCCCCCACCCCCCACGACAGCATATAGTCCAGTATAGGATCTGCAAATACTTTCACATTAGACATTAGTCAGGTTACAAAGGCCGATTGTACTAGATGGAATGAAAAATGGTAAAGAGGAAATAAAACCAAACAATGAAAAGAAAAAGATCGAGTAGTTTGCTTCCATCAGAATTCAAACTCAGTTCTTTCTAGTTCTTTCTCTCAATGTAGACATCTCTCTCCATCATGAGTCTTTTGGGATTGACTTATATCACTGCATTGCTGAGAAGAGTCCAGGCTGTCATAGTTGGTCATCACACATATGTTGTGTCTGTGATTGTGTACAAATTTCTCCTGGTTCTACTCTTCTCACTCAGCATCAGTTTGTATAAGCCTCTCCAGGTAAATATGAAGTCCATCTGCTCCTCGTTTCTTATAGCACAATAGTATTCCATTACATGCATATACCACAACTGGTTTAGCCATTCCCCAATTGATGGGCACCCCCTTAATTTCCAATTCTTTGCAACCACGAAAAGAGCTGCTATAAACATTTTTGTACATATGGGTCTTCCTCCCACTTCTATGATCTCTTTAGGATATAACCCTAGAAGTGGTATTGCTGGGTCAAAGGGTATGAAATATTTATAGCCCTTTGGGCATAATTCCAGATTGCTCTCCAGAATGGTTGGATCAGTTCACAACTCCACCAGCAATGCATTAGTGTTCCAATTTGCCCACATCCCCTCCAGCATTTGTCATTTTCCTGTTTTGTCATCTTAGCCAATCTGACTGGTGAGATGTGGTACCTCAGAGTTGTTTTGATTTGCATTTCTCTAATCAATAGTGATTTAGAGCATTTCTTCATATGCTTATAGATATCTTTAATTTCTTTCTCTGAAAACTGCCTGTTCATATCCTTTGACCATTTATCAATTGGGGAATGACTTGTATTCTTATAGATTTGACTCACTTCTCTGTATATTTTAGAAATGAGTCCTTTATCAGAGACATAGGTTGTAAAAATTCTTTCCCAATTTCCCACCTCCCTCTTGATCTTGGTTACATTGGCTTTGTACAGAAACTTTTCATTAATGTAATCAAAATTATCCATTTTGCATTTTATAATGTCCTCTAATTATTGTTTGGTCCTAAAGTCTTTCCCTCTCCACAAATCTGACAGGCAAACTATTCCTTACTTTCCCAGATTACTTACAGTATCATCCTTTATACCTAGATCATGCACCCATTTAGACTTGATTTTGGTATATGTTGTTAGATAATACTCTATGCCCATTTTGTGCCATACTATATTCCAGTTTTCCCAGCAGTTTTTGTCAAATAGTGCATTCTCAAACCAAAAACTGGAGTCTTTGGGTTTATCAAACAATAGATTATTATACTCATTGATTGCTTAGTCTCATGCACCCAATCTATTCCATCGATCCACTCCTCTATTCCTTAGCCAGTTCCAAGCAGTTTTAAGGACTGCTACTGTATAATACAGATTAAAATCTGGTATAGCTAGTCCACCTTCCCTAGCATTTCTTTTCATTAATTCCCTTGATATTCTGGACCTTTTGTTCTTCCAAATAAATTTTGTTACTATTTTGTCTAACTCTATAAAGTAGTTTTTTGGTAAATTGATTAGTATGGTACTAAATATATAGTTTAGTTTGGGTAACATCCTGTTTCTTATTTTCTACAACACGGTGATATCCTATTACTTTAAAATACAATAATTTATTCAGACATTCCCCAACCGGATACTCACTTTCTCTCCAGTTTATTTTTAATATAACAAAAATATTGTTATAAATATTGTTGCATATATGGGTCCTTTCCTTTTGATCTCTAGTAGTGGTATCATTGGTCCAAGGATACCTATAGTTTAGTGACTTTGGAGGTGGGGAGGATCTCTGTCTGCACCTCAGTTCTACCCAAGGAGATAGCCTAGTCAAGACTGCACTTTGAACCTCTGTGAATGGATCCCCATCACTGCAATGCTTACCATTAACACCCAGAATTCACATCTTTTTTCCAGGCTTTCTCTTTCCTCTTGTTTGCCACTCTTTCTTCCTCCTACTTTCCTTTGACCTTTGAATGTTTTAGGACTGCAGGGGTGCTTTGAGGTCACATGTGGCTTTCTAGGTCCTCTGGTGTGGCCTTTTGATTGATTCTGAGTTTTACAGAACAAAGCCTTAAATTATGAGGATTTGTTCTGTGAAGTTTAGATTCAAGGGGCCACACTTGAAAACCTAGAGGGTGACATGTGGCCTCAAGGCTGCAGGTTCCTCACCCCTGCTTAGGGTTTGGGAAGCTGCTCTTCTGGGCTCTCTGTTGGCTTCTTAAGCTGTATCACCTCAGGCAGCAATTAAGGCTCAGGGAGCTGAGGGAATGGACCCAGTGTACATTAGAAGGAATGCACATTTAGGAGACTTCTCTGGATAATGTAGCACCAAAATATGCAGCTGTCTTCACCTTCATCTCCTAGATGTTAAGAAAAGTTTGAATGAGATATTTCTCAAACCCCACCAGGCCAGTGGGGTGTCTGGCATTTCTCCCTGATCAGCTGGCAGTTGCCTGCCTTCCAGAAGGCATCATTAATGGTAATGATCCAAGGCAGACTCAATGTTCCTGCTCTTAAACAGGTGTCATGGAAAATCTGAGGCCTTGATCTTTGTTCTTGATTGTTCCTCCCCTATTTTTTACAACTGGAAACTTTCGGCTGCTTTGTTCTCATTAACTAGGAAAGGGAGGGGGGAAGAGCGGACTGAGTCAGCAGGTGAGGGTAGAGGCACCTGCTACTTCTTCTGATCAGTTATGACCTACACACACACACACACACACACACACACACACACACACACACACACACACACACACAGTGATATATGTGTATATGTGGGCACATAAAATCACGTGCATGTGGAGACAGAGCCTTCACTCCTTCAATAAAATATGTCTCCACCACAGGACTAAACCCCGATACCTTTACATACCTGTTTACTAGTCCCCAGCACTCTGGCACACTATTTCCCCATTCCTCTTCCCCGACTCCTGCCATCTGTTGTTCACTGTTTTCTCCCAGCCTCAAGGGTAACAAGATTTCCCCTTAAAGATCCCAATAAAAATTTATGATCAGAAAACAACTTAAGAGATTGCTTCCCTCCACTGGGTCCTGGCTCCTCCTTATCTCCACCCACCTCTAGTCATCTCTTACTCTACTATAGTCCTTGACTAAGGGTTCATGGAAACTTTTCAGGTCACTGGTTCTCTCCTTCCTCAAGGGAATAGGGCCCATCTTCCTTCCTCCTTTTCCTCCTCCCTCTTTTAACAGAGATTCTAGTGTACATAGCTCCTTTTTTCAAGCAACTCCCAACCCTTCTCAGAGAAGGACTCACCTGTTTCCACAACAGTGTAGTGGGAATAGGGAAGAATGAATACTGTTCATGCCACTTTACAAATAGGAAAACAGAGATCCTGAGAGGGTCAGAACTCAGGTTCAACATGGCTGAGTTGAGACTAGAACCTGAGGTTCCTGGTCAGCAGGTATTACTGGTCTATTATGGTTTGTGTCTAAACCAAGATGTGAAGACTGAGATGGGGATTAGAATTAATGAGAAACTCCAGAATTAATGAAGAATGAAAACTGGGTAAAGACATGCTTATATGCTGCTGAGAAAAGAATGGGAAAGGCTATGGAGTTCCCTTTCTTTCAAAGAATCTTACTGAGCTTAAACTTGCACATTCACTCACTTACTCAAGTATATAAGAGCACCAACTTGTCCACCATAGTGCTAGGCCCAATGAAACTTGAACAGTTATGGTAGGGTCCTTGGATTTAAGAAGAATAGTTGGGGAAACAAAACATTTATGTGGAAAATAATAGTAAATAATACAATAATCATATGTGATTAGGTACTTAGCACAGTCTATAGAAATAGAATTATGTAGGAAGATAGATACAGGAATTCAGCCACCCTGGAGAAGAAGTTGTAACAGTGAGCCAGGGCTGAACCCAGACTCAGGCTGGCTGACCGTCATCCTCTGTACCACTTCTTTCTCCCCATTCCCACTGTAAGCTTTACTATTTATCTGCCACTCATTACTATCCCTACGACTTCTCTCCTGTTTCTCTTCCTATGCCTATATTAATCAATCACTTGCCATATAGGAGCAAAGTGTTCCTAATTCCCACCCCCAGTTCTTTCACCCACAGCCTCTGTAACCCTACTTCACACATGGCCCACTCCAACCCCACTCCTCCAATCGCTTCCTTTGTCCTCTCTGGAATTCCTGTTCTATAATGAGCAAACTCCTCTTCATCCTGGACTTCTTTCTCTTATACTCCATCTACTAGCCCTCAATGAGCCCTGGCTTTCCTTTGATAATACTACACCCCCAGCCATCCTCTCTAGTATAGCCTGTACCTTCTCCCACTCCACTTGACACACTAGTCCTGGAGGGGAGGTTGGAATATTCTTTGCTCCCCACAACCACTTCTAGACCCTCCTTTTACCTATATCAGTCATTCAGCAACCTCTCCTTTGAAGTCCACTTAAACAGAATTTTCCAGCCAATCCAAATCATCAATAAATAGAAACGTTTAAATAAATAAATACATAACAAATTAATATTCTTCAACTGGGCCCTTAATGCAGTATGATTGTCCTTATATCCTTCTCTAATCACTTCCTATTTCATTTCCATATATTCTCTACCCTCCTCAAAAGCCCCACACACTGACTGTTCCTTCCAGCTATAGAACTTTGTCTTTCACTGAGAACATTGAGGACATTCAATATTGGTTCCTTCTTCTCCCATTCTCTTCATCTCAAAATCCCTTGATGTCACCTCCAACTTTCCTTTCCCCCAGGATCTGACAAAGAGGTGGCCCTTCTCCATGTGCCAAGACCAACCCCAGTACATATGACCTTGATCTTCTCTCTTCCTTGAAGGTGGTCATCATTACCTCTCTTGAATCTTTAACCTTCAAATATAACCCGTCTCTCCATCCTTCTGTCCTTTCCCAGCTAGCCAGTTCCAGTTGGGCAACTCAGATCCTCTTCTGCTCTGCTCTCCTCTCCTCTTCCCTTACCTGAGGGTGTTCTGCCCAATGGAAGGTAAATTTTGATGACTGAAGGCTACCTAGTTAACTTGGGGTTTAGTGCCTAGATTTCTCCCTCAAAGACCAAGCCTTAAACCCAATTCACTCTAGTTAGATGGTTAGAGAGTTTTTGGAAAGAGGAATTTATTAAGGTTGTGTAGTAAGAACACTTGATACAAAACACTGCCCCCTAAAAGTTTGTAAAATATGCTTTTGCCAGCATGTTCAGTCTTTCCATCTAAAATTTCCTATATGTGATATCTTTCACTATTAGAATTTTAATTCCCTGAGAACAGGGGCTGTCTTGCTTTTCTATTTGTTTTTTGTTTTTCATTTTGGAGGGCAAATTGGGGTTAAGTGACTTGCCCGAGGTCACACAGCTAGTTTTTGTGTCAAGTGTCTGAGGCCTGATTTGAACTCAGTTCCTCCTGACTCCAGGGCCGGTGCTCTATTCAGTGTGCCACCTAGCTGCCCTTGCTTTTCTATTTGTGTCACCAGCACTTAACATAAGAGTACTTTGCACATAGTATCTGACAAATGTTTTAAAATTCATTAATTCATTTGTACTACCTCTTCACAAATACAAAAGAGCTTCACTGTCCTTCATATCTGGTGAGTAGTTAGGCTCAGCTGAGGGCACCTGGGGAAGACAAGCCAGCCCTCTGTTTCTCTGATTCTCCCCTTTCTCTGCATAGGGTCTGAGTCATTGCCCAAGTAGGATAGGTAACTTTTGTTCATATGCTTCCAATTCCTTTGACCTCTCTCTCTCTCACAAGAGTTACTCAGTCACCAGAACTGGTTTTCTATTTTCAGTTAATACATGAGGTCTCCTTCTGTACTCCTCTCTTATTCTCCCCTTTCCCTAGCATTTCCCCTTTAGCCAGAATTTAGCTGTGTGTTCTCACTTGTGGGGAAGAGAGACCCTGGGATCCTAAGGATCTAAGGAGAAGGGCATTGTTCCTTGATTCTTACCATCCACAGCAAAAAACTCTACCCAGTGACTGGTTCACTTTTCTCTAAAGCTCTCAGCTGCCAAGGATGAAGTAGAGTGAGTTTGGGGGGGAGGCAATTTTTTAACCAATACACATATTTGTGAAACAAAATCAGCACCGATACATAACTAAGACCCTTCAGTATCTTAGACCCTAGAGTTTAGGGTCTAGACAACCTCTTCCCTTTTTTATTTTCCTTCTCTCAATGGAGATCTGAGTTTTGGTAGTAAAGATGGGATACGTAGGCCCAACTACACAGCAAATTATTCAGTTTCATTTGCAAGCTAGACTTCTTCAGGAAGTACTACCTGACTGAATGGGTCTGAACCTAAATCTGCTGTCTCTAACATGCCTGCAGCCCCCATGAGCCCAAAATATACACCACTGATACTAACTTTTCAAGTGTTTTCATATGGTATAGCTACCAGTCCACATTATTAGGGACCACCAGAAAAATAGTCTTGGAACTGAGAAGACATTTGTGTTCCATATAGACTTGACTTGTTTTTCCACAGGATTTCTTTTGTTCTTTACCTGTTTTCTTTCATATTTACCCATTTTATAAGGGGTAATGCTTTGGATAGGGCTCTAACCCCGAGTTTCATTACTGTTATATAAGGTAATGTGGAACAAGTGCTAAACTTAGAACTAAGACCTTGGGTTTGAATCCTAGCTTCCATTCTCATAGTTATGTGACTACTTGACCTCTCCTAGCCTCAGTTTCTTTGCTTGTAAAATGGGCATGATAATATTTATACATTTCACTTCCTGAGATTGTTGTGAGGATGGTATTTGGTAGTTATTAAGGTATTATATTAATGTGTTATTATTCTTATCACCATTGTCTGAGACCATATTCTCAGGTTCAGACATGTGAAGGGGCATGAAGAGTTGTTCTGAACTATGGACAATTTCCATCTCAGTTCTGGTTTTGCCCACCTCACCCTTTGATTTGATTACTGAGTGCTTCAATTCATAGCCTCTGCCCCTGCATTCCCACCAGAAGCCTCCTGTTCTCAAGGTTGTTGGCTATGAGGGAAAAGGATTGAGCCCCTTTGAGTCCAGGCATTTTAAGGGAGGATAGTGTCCATTTTCTCATTGCCTGGGGCAGCATTACTAACATTCCTTTGCTCAGAAATAATGTTCTCACAGACTCTTGGAATTGGCCAAGCCTCTCTTCCCTTCCCACCTCTGCATCTAACCGGAAAGCTCCTCACTTACCTCTAACAAACAGGGTTTCATTCCCAGTGCTAAGGAGATGCTATGACCCACCAAAGTTACCCAACCTAAAGTCTCCCATCCCTACTGTTAGAAATTTCTAACCAGCATCCCCTTCTCTTCAGATTCACCATGAATCAATAGCATGCTGAGATCTAGACCCTAAGTCTATTCCAGAAGAGTGAGCAGTTTTGGAAATGGGAAGAAGAGCTTGTTTTCCACATATCTGTTTCTATACTTCTGTCTTTCTATGTCTCTTTTTCTTTCTAAGTCTTTGTATATTTTTCTGTTGACCAATTTAGCTCCAGTTGTCAGAAACCCTTCCCCAAGGTCCCATGTATAGGGGGGCATGTGGATTGTAATAATTATAAGAACTAGAAGTAGAAGTATGCCAGGGTGAAGTATATTAGCTTGAGAAGACTGATTTTTACATTTCTAGAGTAAACATTTTTTACCTCAAAAATCAGTAAATGCTATAAATCGGGTTTTGATTTATTGTTTTGTTGATTGTCTAGATTCAAAAGTGATGGAGAAAATGTTAATGACGCAAATTGAATTTAAAAGTGTCAGGCATGAAATCTCCCCCCCTTCCCCTCCCTCCAGAAAACCAGTTATTAAGGAGGGGATTTTAGAGGTTGTCTAGTCTAATGGTTCCTAGGTTATAAGTCAGAATTCTTGCAAGGGGTGTGCATCAAACATTATCTTATGGTCTTTATTTAGCGCTAACAGAACGTAACTAAGTTGTAATATAATCCAGGAAATGTAATCACAATTATTTCACTGAAGACAGGAACAGTCTAGAGGTATGGATAGAATTGTGGTTCTGGTAGAAAGTGTGAATTTCCCTCTCCCCCCTTCCCACATGAAGGGAAAGGACATTGAGCCTGCGAGTTGGGTGTGAGGTTCAATTTGTGCTTGGAGAAGCATTACAGTAGGTAGTAAGATGATGGCTGAAGAGTTGGAGATACTCCAAAAGGTATTTTGAATGTAGACTAGAACTGGAAGTGTTGATGTAGCTAGAGTTCTCTCTTCCCTTTGTGTCAGGAACAATGTTCTAGTCCCTCTTTCCATGCAAGTTAGGCTATTATGTTCTTAAAATGTATTGAGAAATTCCTTGAGACTTGGTTAGCTCAGGGGGTCTAAAGTCTCAGCCCTTGGATGTCACTTCCTCATTGCCTAGGTAAAAAGCAGTCAAGAAAAGCTAGAGGAGTCCCCAGATGCTTGGGTTGGTGGATCAAGATGGTGAATCAAAAAGTCAAAGAAGGTTTAACTCCCTTCTCACAATCTTGTGTCTGTAGTTGGCAGGCATTTCCTACATAATATTTATATTTCCTTAAGCTATTTCCAATTTCTAGTTTTGCTTCATATAAAACTATGAACAATTATAACTGATTTGTGATTAATGCCTGTATGTTAATTGAATACAGAGGGAATACAATGGAGGAAGCCAAGGAATAGCTTGGACTACACAGAACTAAATAGGCAGAGATTTTAATATCAGTTTAAAATAGGTAAAAGTTCAATCCTAGTTTTGGAGATTGTAATTGTTTCAATTTTTATTAGTATAATAGATACAGGCACATGAGCAAAGTACCCCTGATAGGTGTCACCTCAGACACTTAGTAGTTTTGTGACCCTGGGCAGCTTACTTAACCCCTCAGCTTCAGTTTCCTCATGTGATATGAACAGATTGGGCCTTTCAGCTCTAAATTTCTGATCCTATCCAAAGGATGAATAGATCATTGCTTAGGTCCTTTTCAGCTCTAAATTCTCATGACCCTAATGAAGCTGAAAAAGATTTCCGTAGAGGTCACCTATTCCAGCCTTGCAAAATGAAGGACTCTTCTCTACATCTCCAATGAGTAATCATCTAGCCTCTATCAAAACATAGTTACAAAAATCTAAAACACTTTTGAGCTAGTTGAATTATTAGGAAATTCTTCTCTATATTGAACCAAAACTATGACTCCTTTTAATTTTCCATCTGATAGTCTTAATTCTTCACTTTGGAATTATAAATCAAATCCCTTTTGTACAGGAGAACCTTTCAAATATTTGACGAACTCTATTATGACCCAGCCCTCCCATCTCCTTTCCCCTGGGTTATACATTCTGTACTCATTCACTGGATCCTGCTGTGGCATGGCTTTGACTTTCTTCACCATCTCAACTCCGTGTCTTTGCATAAGCTGTTCATCATGTCTGGGCCTCTCTCACTCCTCTTAAAATCTCCATTTTCTATCAAAACTCAGCTCAAACACTACCTCCTACATGAGGTTTTCCCTGGCTCCCCTCAGCTACTAGTGCCTTCCCAGAGAATTACCTTGTATTTGTTTTTATGTACTTGTCTTGCATATGCACATGTCTTCATTTATAGAATATAAACTTCATGAGGTCAGGGACTATTTCATTTTTTGTCTTCATATCTCTAGTACCTAAAATAGTGCCTAGCACATAATAGGCACTTAATAAATGCTTGTGAATTGACTGATTAATTAGGTAATTTTATTCTTCTAACTATGCTCTAGAAGCTGTCAGTATCTCTCCTAAATGAGAGTTCCATAATGAAACACGTTTCTCCAGAGGCCCAGAGAACAATGGAAAGATCTCCAAACTAGAAACATTTCTACTAACACAAACTAAGCTCACATTAACTTTTTTGACTGCTACATCATACTTTTGTGGTCAATTAAAATCCCAGATCACTTTCAAATGAACCATTGCCTAGAGCTCCTATATTCATTTGTGCACATAAACTTGTTCAATATTTTAATGAATCTGAGATCTCATCAATTTGAGTAGTTCCTCCAGTAGTACAAATCATGATCTATCTCTGCTTTCACATCCTCTTTAACCCTTGACTTCTTTTCTACCATAATCTTCTACAAGAAATCCACCCAATGTGCTAGAGGCCTTCCTCTGGATTTCTGATTTGTGGATATCAGTGAAGCATTCAGAATATCCGATGGTTTCACTACATGACTGACCCACCTCCAATAGAGCCCCAGTATGATACATTTTATGCTATTTCTCATGATATTGATATTGATGATATCATTGGTTGGATGGTTTCATTAGTTCCTTCTCTCCACAAACTTCTCCATTGTAACTGACAACTTGAATTGTCCAAAAATTGTGGTGTTTCATGATTTTTAACCATTCACCTTCATTAGAAGTAAATTGACATTGTATAACTCAACTGCATATCATAATCTGGAAAAGGCAATAGGCATTGTTCATTTACTTGGTTTTCCCATCTGGATGGGTAGGCTGAACATTTTTGAGTGATTAAAGATCTTTAAAAGTCTGCAATATTTCAGGTCTTGACAAAATCAAGACAACATTATCTCCTAGATCCATTAAGGATCTAACCATCTATGGGGAAATCTTTTCATCTGAAAACTATGCTGGGCATCCTCTATAATGGTGTCAAATGCTTTAAACTTCAACAATACATGTAAAATCCAACAAATATTGGAGAGAGGGGTGTGCACATATGTGCTTGTAACTATGAGCATATGCGTGGATTTACTGTATATGGTCATAGTCAAGTAATGACTTTATTTATTATTTGTTTGTTATTGCCATTATTTGGTACCTACAATTCCTGCTAAAATCTACATTGGAACTCAAATAATTTGATTTATCTGTCTTCATTCATTAGGCTAATTAGACTATTGTTCTACTCTGGCTACCTTCTTCCCAGTTGTCTTGACCAGACACCATGCCCTGGAGGTTTTAACTTTTCCATCTCCAGATTTTCTGGTTAGAAGCCCTACTATTCTAATTGGCAAATGCCTCACTTGACCCACTATTTCAGGCAGGCCCCAGCCAGAATTCATTTTATTACCTATTTGCTGGCCATCTCTCACTGGTCACCTTGCAATCACCCATATTACCTCTCTCCTTGTTCCCTCCTTCCCAAACCTTCCAGAATGAAACCAAGAGCAAATCAACTCTTCCCTTCATTGCTTCAGGAAATGTATCAGTTTACTCCATTCTTGGTCATGATCTCTATAACTTTCCAAACCAAAATGCCACTCCTTGGTCATTACTTCCTTCTCTGTGCTAACTCCCCCCATTAGAATGTAAGCTCTGTCAAGTCACAGACTGTCTATTCTTTTGTATTTGTAACCCTAGTGATTAGCAAAATACTTGGCATATAAAGTATACTTAGTGAACACTTAAAAATTCACTTTTCTCTCCATTTGTGCTAGGAAGACATACTCTGAAAGACACGGTTTTTCCATAACTATATGCAGTAAGCCTATCTTTTTATATTATGTATTTATCATTTATTTATGGATTATTAATCATAATGTACCATATATTATATAGCTATGTATGTTATATAATATAAAGATATATATATATATATTTATGTGTGATTTCATTTATGTTTTAAACTAAGGGGGTGAAGCAATATTGGTGGCTCCGAGGACAACCTGGGGTGGAATCATGATGGAAGAGAGGCCAGTATACTCCCCAGAGTCTAGTCCTTGTCCCTACAAGTGGTGGCAATATGGGAATTTTACCTCTGATAAAGGGACACTACAGTAATAGGACTTGGGGGGGGTGGCCCCAAGATAGTTGCATTTTGAAGGAACTTAGAGGAAGCATACACAAATTTTCCTGTTGGGATAAAGTCCTATTTATTCCATAAATACTAGACTCGCATGTGCTGGTGCTTAGTTATATGTATACAGATTGTCAGTGGTTGGGCATCCCAAACTGAGACTTAACACATCCCAAGTCCGTGTTGTCAAAGCATTTTGGAAAATTATATGGCAAGGATTTCTTGGCTCACTTCCCTAGAACCAAGCAGGCTACACTTACCCCTTAAAGAATTTGGTATGTTTCTTTTCTAATACTACAGGTTTGAACACCCAGTGGCTGTATTCTCTTACTGTTAACTGCTGAAGACTGACTTGCTCTCTAGTTTCATTTAATCAACTTAACATCAATTAGCTTTTACAAATGGATATTTACTTTGAAGATAAAGCAATTAAAAAGTACTAATATTTTCCCCAATACTTCAGGGGCACACTTTCCCTTATACCACCTCTGTCTTTGGGGAGAATTTGATCAAATTTAGATCAGTTCCTACATGGCATTATCCCCACCAACATAGTCCCTACATAGCATTCTTTTATATCCAAATGTGTCATTGCTGCTGTTGCTGCTAATTATCCCTTTGCCTGGGCAGTTCTGGCTAAATGGCCAACTATATGACCAGTGGTCCTTTCCTCTATTCATAGGAATACAGGATCATGGGTGGAGTGGCTGTTCTTTGATTTGTCCTGGAAGCTTGATGAGACCTTGTCTTAGATACCACTAAGCTTGGTCAAGATGGTCACTCCTTGTGTCTTGGAGTATTAATGCTGAGTTTACTGAAAACACAGGCACAGATACAGACATAGACACACACACACACACACACACACACACACACACACACACACACACTGCTTTCCCCTTACCTAAAACAAAAGAGCAAACACTGAAATGGGCACCACTCTGTTCACAAGTCTATGTGGCCTTTGAGTAGAGAAGGACCAAATTCTCTTCTCTCAAAATATCATTTCATCTGATATTTCTGAGCAAAGGAGTCAGCCAAAAGCAGAAGAGTCAAAGAGGAAATGGTTAAAAAGAAAGACCAAGGCAGACTAAGGAACCCCCACTTCTAGCTATACAGCAAATATAAAAAGCTTCTCTTAACTATGGGGCTAGCAGAATGGAACAAATTATAAAATATCTCTCACGGCTCTACAATCCCTGTAAGATGTGTGCATTACACATTCTCACCTCTCTCCTGGAAGGAAAGACGCCCTTCCACACAGGGAGACTCAGGGAGAGGTGTGCTAGGCATGTGCCAGTCCCTTATTATAAACATATAGTAGCAAGCAAAAGCAAGACATTGTTTGTTGCTATTCTTTCTGTTATCTTCTGGTGTATGAAGTTCAGCAAATGTAGTCTAACCCAAGCATAATTTGGAAGGCAAACCCTACTCTAAGAGTCAAAACTTACAATGGATCCCTAAAGTGATTAGTGGTGATTTCTTTATTCTATGATGCTTTGGCTTATCCATGCTGCTATTCTTTTTCATCATCTTGCACGACAAAGAATCAACTCTATATTATATTTAATCTTTAAAATATTCTTTACCTTTAATACTTCTATTGCTGCCAATTATCCCTCTACCTAGGCAGTTCTGACTGAATAGTCCAGTATGTGACCAGCAGTCTTTCCTTCCATTCACAGGATGATAGGGTGATGGGTGGGGTGGCTGTCTTTGATTTGTCCTGGCAGCTGTTATTTGCAGGAACAAATGCTGATTCAACTCCCATATCTGATTGCTGGTCTGCTTTGCTGCTACTCTTGCTGAAAAGGAAGCCTTGTGCTTTACAGCTGTACTTGGGGCATCTTAAAAAATAAATACTCTGCCCTTCCTGTCCTTGAACAACCCATTTCAGCTCATTCAACAATCATGGCCACCATTAGGTCAAATAGTAAAGAAGGTAAAGGCTGTTTTTGCTATCTCTCCCCCTCAGGCAGTCAGTACCTATATCTTTACAACTCTCTAAATAAAACTGCTCTCAGTAAAGGATCTGATAAACAGTCATCTGAGGTATGAGTGGTTGATAAAGCTTAATTCATGACCCCTCCCAGGGATATTTATATTTTCATAGAGGCTTACGTGCTAATTTGGTTTAAAACAAAGGAACAAAACTCTAATTATGACATTTCTGGTTTTGAGTGTTAGGGAGGGCAATATGAAGAATTGAGAACAGTGATAGAGAGATGGTCATCCTGAAGTTCCTGACACTAAGCATTTTCATGCTGTTGGCCATTCTATTCATGTGTCCTAAGCAGTGGATCCTAGTGGCGGACAGGCTGGCTGCTTTCTAGTCACAAATGACTCTCACCAGTCACTGATCCAAGATTCCAGATGCAGTGTCAATGGCTGATTTTGGTGTCTTATCTATAAAAGAGGTTGGACATATCACTGTTCTAGTGGTTATCTCTTAGCTTTAGACCTTGATACTGCATTCAATTTAACCAATACCAGGTATTTGATATCTGTAGTCAGCATGGCATAATGGATAGAGAACTAGAGTCAGAAGACCTTGGTTCAAGTCCACATAAGAGCTATGTGACCCAGGGAAAGTCACTTGACCTCTCACTTATCTGGGGAACTTTCTAAGACTTCAAATTGCAGAAAAGTTTCTGACTGGCATAAGTAGAAGAAGCTCCTTATCAAAAATTCCCTACACCATTGGAATCATGTCTGGTTGTGTTTGACCTTAGAACTCAGATTCAAAACCTTTGGCCTCTATTTTTCCTTGCAATACGTTGTTTTACACTTATTGAGTCCAGATGAAACTTTAATATCAGAGAAGGAAGATTTCATGTTTGATCCTTTCTTCCAGAGGAGTCCTGTAACTTAATGTCATCCATGTATACTTACTGATTAATGAGATGTTTGGGGGTAACTATCTCTTTAACTTGGGGACCTTTTTAGGAGAAATGACAATGGGTTTAAGACTAAGCAGAACCTCAAGGCACTTCATCTGTCTCAGTGAAAGATGACAAATTTTACTATTAATTGTTCTTGACATTATTGTTTTGTTATTATGCTTTAGAGAATAGTTTCCCATATTTATATCAGTTATATAAGCATTCTAAACACACTTTTTAATTTTTATTTTTTTTGGAGGGGAGAAAGAAAGGCAATTGGGGTTAAGTGACTTGCCAAGGTCACACAACTAGTGTCAAGTATCTGAGGCTGGATTTGAACTCAGGTCCCCCTGACTCCAGGGCCAGCACTCTATTCACTGCACCACCTAGCTGCCCCTCTAAACACACTTGACTCTATGTTATATATTTAAAGAATATTGTGTTGTGTTTGTCCTTTGTTTTCAAAGAGGACCATGACATCAGGAAAATGATGACATGACTTGCAGTTGACTGATTTGAGTGAGGGAGGACTGTGCAAAGTCACCAGCCTCACTTTCTCCTCCAGAGCCATCTGGGTCCTGTGGCCAGATGTTTATCCAGACAACTAGAAATGTCCCAGGATGCAATGGGAGACCCTGACCCTTTTAGGCTAAGGTCTTTTCAGGTTCTCACCCATTCAGTAAATAGACCTTTTAAGAAATGAGTCAAGGAATGATCTCTTTAAGTAGAAAAAGGAAAAAAAAAGATCAAACTGGAAGGAAGAGAGAGAGAGAGAGAGAGAGAGAGAGAGAGAGGGAGAGAGAGAGAGGGAGGGAAGAAGGAAGGAAGAAAGGAAGGAAGGAAGGAAAGAAGGAAGGAAGAAAGGAAGGAAGGAAGGAAGGAAGGAAGGAAGGAAGGAAGGAAGGAAGGAAGGAAGGAAGGAAGGAAAGAATCTAGTCAGTAAACCCCAAGTTAACTGGGTAGCTTCTGGTCATCCAAATTTACCTTCATTTGAAGAGGGGAAGGAGAGGGAGAGGGAGAGCTGAGTTACTCACCTGGCTGGGTCCCCATTCAGGCAGCTCAGACTACTCACAGGTTTTGTTTGTCCTTTGTTTTTTGAAGAGGACCATGGCATCCATTAAAAGAATATAAATAAATCATGAGTGAGGGACTGAGTCAAAGGCTTTGTTGAGAAAAGTCATTAGATGTGACAATTATGAGGTCACTGATAACTTTGGAGGTGGCAGTTTCAGCTGAATGATGGCAAAAGCCAGATTGCAGAGGATTTGGAAAAGAATGAAAGAAGTGGTCGTACTGAGTGTAGACGGATTACTCAAGGAGCTTAGGTATGAGAGCTAGGAGGGATACAGGATGATTTCTAGCAGAGACAGTAAGATGAAGCAAAGGTCTTCTTTTCTTTTTTTAATTTTTTTTAAACAAATGCTTTATTAACTTCTGTTTTACATCATTCATTTCCGCCAGATTTTGTGTTACAATCATTTTCCCCCCATTATTCCCCTACCCAACCTCCCAGAATAGCAGTCCCACAAGATATCGCTTCCTCCAATCTGCTCTCTCCCATACCTTCTCCCATACCCCTTCGACTTTTCCATTAGAGGAAGGTGAATCTTTGTGTCCCAATGCCTGCACATCTTATCTCCCAATTATAAGCAAAAGAGTATTAATGATAGTATTTATACATATTTGAAACATTTAATGTTAAGACCTCGAATTTCAGATCCATTTCCTTCCTCCCTTGTCACCCATTCCCTCTGGGGAGATAAGTAATTCAGTATATGTTGTATATGTCTAGCTATGCAAAACATTATCATAGTAGATATATTGTACAAGGCTGCTTATAATTCCCTCCCACCCATCCCACTCCCCACCTGGTCCATTCCCTACATGATCCTGTCCCTCTTCTATAGTGAGTACTTCCAACCTCCCCTCCCCCCAAGGATGCCCTCCCATCTATCGTCCCTCCTCTCATCCCCCTTCCCCCTATTCTGCTGCAGGTTGAGGTATCCCATTTAGTATGTATGTCATTTTCTCCCTGAACCAAATTCAATGAGAATGTGGTTTTGCTTTTTTGCCTTCCTATTCTCTCCCTCCCTTGCAACCACTTCCCCTTGCTTCTTCTACATGAGATAGTTTACCCTACCCTGTCTCTCCCCATCTCCTCTTGCCACTTTCCTCTCTCACCTCATAATTTCATCCCTTGAGTATCCTCCCTTCCCAACAAATTCAACCTATGCCCTCTATCCATATATAACTGTAACCATATACACACACATTCACATATGTATTCATATGACCACACACCCTTCTTCCATTATTTTCATAGTGAGAAAGATATCATCAGTCACAGTTATTGCTTTTCCATATAGGAATGTAAATAGTTCAACTTTGATAAGTTCCTTTTGATTTCTTTTCCCTGATTACCTTCTCAGGCATCTCTTGCTTCTTGTGTCTGGATGTCAAATTTTCTATTCAACTCTGGTTTTTCCCTCAAGAATGCTTGAAAGTCCTCTATTCCACTGAATAACCATATTTTCCCCTGAAACAAAATACTCAGTTTTGCTGGGTAGGTGACCCTTGGGTTCATTCCCAGTTCTTTTGTCCTCTGGAATATCATATTCCATGCCCTTCAATCCTCAGTGTAGAAGCTGCCAGGTCCTGGGCTATTCTGATTGTGTTTCCACAATATTGAAATTGTTTCTTCCTGGCTGCTTGTAGTATTTTCTCCTTGATCTGGGGATTCTGGAACCTGGCTATAATATTCCTGGGAGTTTTCTTTTGGGATCTTTTTCAGGAGGTGATCTGTGGATTCTTTCAACCTCTATTTTGCCCTCTGGATCTAAAAACATCAGGGCAATTTTCCTTGAGAATTTCTTGAAGGGTGATTTCTAGGTTCTTTCTTTGATCATGGCTTTCAGGTAGTCCAATAATTTTTAAATTGTCTCTCCTGGATCTATTTACCAGGTCAGTGGTTTTTCCCATGAGATATTTCACATTGCCTTCTAATCTTTCGTTTGTTTGGATCTGCTTAACAGCATCTTGATTTCTCATAAAGTCATTAGCTTCCATTTGCTCCAGTCTAACTCTGAAGGAATGAATCTCCTCAGTGAACTTTTGAGATTCTTTGTCCATCTGGCAAATTCAACTTTTTAAGGCATTCTTCTCCTCATTGCCCTTTTGGGCCTCCTTTGCCATTTGAGCTAGTCTATTTTTTAAGGTGTTGTTTTCCTCAGTCAGGCTGTTGACCCTCATTTCATACTTTTCCTGCATCTTCTCATTTCTCTTTCTAATTTTTCCTCCACTTCTCTTATTTGATTTTTAAAGTCCTTCTTCAGGTCCTCTATGGCCTGCAACCCACTCATGTTTTCCCCTGGGGCTTTTTGAGCAGGACTTCTGACCTCACAGTCCTTTTCCCGCTCTATGCCCCCAAAATAGGAGTCTAGGGTTGCATTTTTCTGTTTCCTTTGCCTTGGCATGTTGCCACTTAATTGCTTGACTTTTGGGCTTGTTGCCACACCATGGCTTTAAGGCCAGATAGAGGAATTTTCGTCCCGAACGTGTGGGGGCAACTTCCGTTTCTGGCAAGCTGTAAACCCACCCACGACTTCCACCCTAGATCACAATCCAGATCCAGGGAGGTTAAAGCAAGAGCAATTACCCCCCAAGACTGATCGCTGGATCTCCCTACAGTTCGCAGGCCAGGAGCTGGAGCTGCCTCTGAAAACTACAAAATGGCGTGTCTCCTCAGTGGCTTCTAGACCCCAGGGGAGGGAGCCGATGCATTCCCCAAATACTGGTCCCAAAGTCCATAGGACACTAACCTCTTACTTTGTCCTAGGCATGTCTATGTTGATAATTCTGGAGTCACCACAGCTGCTGGTGTTCTGGGGTCTCTCTGGCCGGCTGCTGGCCCTGCTGCCCTGGGGCTAAAACCCCGGATCACACGGACCTGGGTTCGGCTCAGCTCCCTGTGCTCTGCGCACTGCAGCTGCCGGCTCCCAGAGCGCAGTGCTGGTCCTTCCTGCAGGGCTGCTGGGCTGTCCTCAGTGGGAGGTTAGCTTCTCTGTGTCGTTCTGTGGGTGCTTGGGCTCCAGAAGTTGTTCAGAGTCCCCTTTTACATAGTTTGGGGGGAATCTGGGGGCAGAGTGGCTTGGATGAGCTGTTTCTACTCCACCATCTTGGCTCCACCCCAAAGGTCTTCTTTTCAACGATGAAAGATTATGGGTATTTTTGTAGGCAGCAGGGAAGGAACCAGCAGGGAGAGATTGAAGATTTAAAAGGGAGCATGATAAAGGGGCCAATCTACTGAAGAAATTAGTGTGGTATGGGATCAAGGGTTCATGTAGAGCAGTGATTCTCAATTTTTTGGTTTCAGAAGCCCTTTATACTCTTAAAAATCATTGAGGATTCCCCAAAGAACTTTAGTCCATATGGGTTATATCTATCAATGTGTAATATATTAGAAATTAAAACAACTCATATTATGAAACCTGTTTTGACCTCAAAGACTCCCTGGAAGGATCTGGGGACAGACTACACTTTGAGAACCTCTAACAAAGAGAGTTTGACTTTGGCAAGGAAAAGAATGACCTATTCATTCAAGACCAGAATGAAAGAAGAGTTATTGGGGGAAGATTCTGAATAATGTGAGACAAGGAGGGGAGGAAAAGGGGAAGTAAATGGTGAGCATCATAAGTTTTTTCAGTGAAATATAAGATGAGATCTCTGGCTAAAAGTGTCATGAGGGACTTGACAGTCTCTTTTAGTTCAGTCCCTATATAGCATCACCCGTGTGTGTGTGTGTGTGTGTGTGTGTGTGTGTGTGTGTGTGTGTGTGTAGAGAGAGAGAGAGACAGAGAGAGAGAGATAAACAGAGAGAGACAGAGACAGAGAGACAGAGACAGAGAGAGACAGAGACAGAGATTTGGAACAATCTTTGTTGATAGAGGGATATGGGGTTGATTATAGAAAAATAGAATGATTGCCTTGTACTGAGAACTCATTTGAGGTTAATACATAGATTTGTAATGGACTCAATAAATTCAGTTTTATGATTTCTTCCAACCCCATTCAGTAGCATGTGAATTCACAAGTGAAGGAGGAGGATGGTAGAAGTAATCCAGAGTTAGGGTTTGGTAAGGCCTGATAGGAAATGGGATATGAGGACAAGGTATTTAAGAGTAAAGGATAATGTGAGATTGACCAAAGAGAAAAGACAGAGAAGGAAGGAGAATGTAGCTAGTGCAGGAGTGATGGCCTAAGGAAGAGGGAAAAAATGGAGAGAATAGAGGTCAGAGTGAAGATAAACAACAGGGCTAGGGATCATAATACATAGGGAAATATGGAAAAATGAAAGATGTTGATCAAATAGAAGAATTTTGGAGTCTGAAAAAAAAGAAGTGGGATAAATGCAAGTAATAGCAAGATCATGGATATGACTATTTCTGTGTATATTTGAGGTGCAATGGGAAATAAGTCAAGAAAACTGAATAGATTGAGAAACTGAAAACTTAGGGTATTTGAAAGAGTATCAATTTGTATATTGAAGTCCCTTATAGGAGATAGTGATGAGAGAAAGACTGTGGGCTAAACTCACTGATGAAGGAAGAAGAATGCCCTGGAGGTCAATGGATATGGGTGATATATTTGGATTCCATGAACCTCAAAAGAAAGATAGGTTGTTTAGCGAAGAAGGTAGAACTAGAATCTGGAAATGGCAATGGGGATCAAGGAATATTCCAACCCCTCAGCCATGACCACTGAGTGTGTATATCAATGGAGGGAGTAGGATCTGAGAGAAGAAATAACTGGTACTGGAAAGGATAGCAAGGGAAGCAATATCATCAGGAGGGAGCTAGGTCTTGTTGAGGTTCACAGAAAGTAATGAGTTTAAGAAAGGAAGTTAGTTTATTATGGGGTGGGTATTACAGAGAGCACAGTGAAGGGTTAGGGTTGAGGCAGATAGGCTAGAAGGAACACTGACTGAGCTGGGGATACTGAAAGGTATTTGGACATTGGCAGAGTTCAGAATCCTGAGGATTGCGTGAATATAAGGGGATGGGAGTATGCTTACCATTGAGGAGTGAGTCCAGTAAGAGAAGCAGTAGTTAGATAAAGATCTGTTGAGGAAAGTGTGTAATTAAACTGTACCAGGTATGCCCTGGAGGTTTATCTTGTGGCATATTCTGTCTTATGAAGCTCCAGAAAGCCTGTCTCACAGCAAGCAGGGACAGGCAAAGGTATGGGAGCCTAGTCAGACTACTATGACTTGTTTGCCCTACAGAAGACCCTGGTGTAGTGGTGTGTGTGTGTGTGTGTGTGTGTGTGTGTGTGTGTGTGTGTGTGTGTGTGAAGATAGCTTGTCCCCAGAAGCCACCCTGGCGTTAGAGATCGTTTTGAGACAGGACCTCACTAATGCAAGAGGTAGGCACTGATGCCTAGCTTGCTGTGCTGAAGATTGCCCTGGGGGGAAAGTCCAAAAGGAAGCAGGAGGGTGCCTAGGCAGCAAGGCTATACTTCCCCCCAGAGAAGGGCCTGGATATGGCCCTGAGGTATAGCCCAACAGTAAGTCACCAATAAAAAAGTTAGCAATGATCTCTTAATTGCCAGATATGATGGTCTTTTTTTCAAGCTGTCATCCTTCTGAACCTATCTATTGTGTTTGACACTGTTGACAACTTCTCCTTCTAGATACTCTCTCCTCTTTGGACATCATGACACTGCTGTCTTCTGCTTTTCTGCCTTCTTGTATAGCCACTCCTTCTCAGTCCATCATCCAGAACAATTCCCTGTGGGTATTCCCCAACACTCTGTCCTAAGCCCTCTATTCTTTTCTCTCTACTCCTACTCTAGTGGCCTCAAACCCTCTCCATGCCAGTCACTTCCAGTGACTATTTAGATATCTCAAACTGGATGTCCCGCAGTTGTCTCAAACCCAACATGTTCAAAACTGAACTTGTCTTTCCCCTCCATTCCCACCTCTCTTCCAAACTTTCTCTATTTCTATCAAAAGCATCACCACTCTTCTAGCCTCTTGGGTTTTTAAACCTTAGCATTATCCTAGACTCTTCACTCTCCATATCCAAGAGGTTGTCAAATCTTGCCATTTCTACCTCTGTATCTCTCTTATCCAACCCTATTCTCTTGATTCACCTTAGTTCAGGCCCTCATCACCTTTCACCTAGATTATTGCAATAACCTCCAAATTAATCTCTCCATTTCAAGTCTCACTATATTTGAGCCCACTACAGAGCTGCCAAAGTAATTTTTCCCAAGGGCAGAACTGAATCCCCTACTCAGTAAATTCCAATGGCTTCCTGTCACTTCCAGAATCAATTATAAACTCTTCTATTTGCCCCAACTGATAAACGGTCCGAGGATACGAATAGGCAGTTTTCAGAGGAAGAAATTCAAGTTATCAACAGCATATGAAAAATGTCAGGGGTGGTTAGGTGGCACAGTGAATAGAGTACCAGCTCTGAAGTCAGGAGGACCTGAGTTCAAATCTGACCTCAGACACTTAATATTTATTAGCTGTGTGACCTTGGGCAAGTCACTTAACTCCAATTGCCCTCCAAAAAGCAAAAAAAAAATGTCCTAGAGATAAACGCAATTTAAATCATGCCTTCACAGTCATTAGATTGGCAAAGTTGGCAAGAAAGAAAAATGACAAATGCTAGAGAGGCACATTAATAGACTATTGGGAGAACTGTAGAATTACTGATCCAATCATTCTGGAAAGCAATTGGAACTATGTCCAAAAAACTGTTAGATTGTGTATATCCTTTGACCCAGAAATATTGCTACTGGATCAATTCTGCAAAGAAATCAAAGAAAGAAGAAAAGGAACCATACGTACAAGAACATTTATAGCTGCTCCTTTCATGGTAGGAAGGAATTAAAAACTGAAAGGACAATTATCATCTGGGGAATTTCTGAACAAGTTGTGGGTATATGGATGCTATAGAATACTATTATGCTATAAGAAATTATAAAGGGGATGGATTCAAAGAAACCTGGGAAAACTTGTATGAACTGATATATAGTGAAAAGAAAACAATTAAGAAACCATATATAGAGAAAAATTTGTATAGTGAAAACAACATGATGACCAACCTTGATTCCAGAGGACTTGATGAAACACGCTACCCACCTCCTGACAGAGAAGTAATTGATTCAGAGTGCAGAATGAGTTGGGGGTTTTTTTGTTCTGTTTTTGACATAGCCAATGAGAGAATTTGTTTTGCTTGATTATCCATGTTTATAACAGGGATTTTGTTTTTCTTGCTTTCTAAATTGGACGGGGAGGTGGGAGAGAGAGAAGATGGATTTTTGTTTAAAAAAAAGTTAATAATTAAACAAAAAAACCCCTTCCATTTAGCTTTTAAAGCACTTCACAACCCCTGCCCAATTCATCCTTCTAGTCTTACTGTACTTTGTTCCCCTTCCTGCACTCTGTGATCCAACCAAACTGACACTCTATTCTTTACCCTCAACACTTCCTTTCCCATCTTTGCACCTTTGCCCTGGCTGTCTGTCCTCAATGCTTGGAATATACTCCCTCCTCACTCCTGACTCATATCAAACCCCTCTCATCCTTAAAGATGCAGTTCAGGGATCACCTTCTACATGAAGCCTTTTCTGATTTCCCAAAGTGCTAGTACAGCCGCTGCCAAACTACTTATTACTAAAATATTTTCTATATATTCTCTATATTTATTCTGCATATATGTCTATATATGAGAGATATATCTAACTCTCTTTAGAATATAATGGAGGGGCGGCTAGGTGGCGCAGTGAATAGAGCGCCGGCCCTGGAATCAGAAGGATCTGAGTTCGGAGCCGGCCTCTGACCCTTAATCCATACAAACAAAAACCTAGCCATGTAACCTTGGGCAAGTTACTTAACCCCAATTGCCCTAAAGGGGTGGCTAGGTGGTGCAGTGAGTAAGAGCGTCGGCCTCGGAGTTGGGATGACCCGAGATCAGATCCGGCCTCAGAAAATGAGCACCCACGCATAAATAATGACTAGCCGTGTAACCTTGAGCAAGTTACTTAACCCCAATTGCTTATAAAAAAAAAAAGAATATAATGGAGAAACTATAAGGGATCTTCACTAGGAGTAGGGATTCTTTTATTTGTATTTTGTCCCCAGCATCCAGCACAGTGCCTGGCACACAGACCGTGCTCTCTGCACTCCCACCCCCTGGTACCACCTCCTTGGGGGAGGGAATGAGGACATGAAGTCCGCAGAAAGCACTCAGTTACCAGTGCCACTCAAGCAGGAAAATAAAACCCAAGAATCTACCTGTGTAGGTGGGTCTCTCCTAGTGCACCAAGGTTAGGGTAATTGCCATGATTACCTCAACTTCTTTTGCAAGGTGCATAATTGCAAACAGGGAGGAAAGATCTTTCTCTGAACTGAATGAGAATCATAGAGTTTGGAAGACTCAAAGCTGATTTATTAAGGGGTGGAGAGAAGCTGCTTCCTAGAGTTTCTGAGGGAAGACCCTTCTTAGAAAAGATCCAGAGGGGAGGTTATTTAATGATGGCTTGAGCAGGGTGGGTTAGGGAAGGGGGCAGAGAGTATGAGGGGAGGGCAAGATAGCAGAAATTCCCATGGCTTCCTGGCACTTGGTGAATACAGAGATATGACTGAGGGCTAGGTATTTATGGGTCCCCTAGGGTAGAGAAGGCCTGAAAGCAAGCTGGTCATGTTCTTGTTTGTGTCTAGCCTATGTTCCTACAGTGACTGCAAATACCACACAGCAGAATGGCCTCAGGCCTCAGAATGGCTTTGATCCTTGGCTCAGCTGATCTGCTCTCCAGTAGATCCAGCCCTAGTGATGGCCACAGTCACCCTGTGCAGGCAGGCTTGGAGCAGGGGTCTTTGCTGTGCAAGTTTCCTGTAGGCCCAAGGGGGAATCTCAGTCACAGTATACAGAATAAACAAGCTATGTCCCTGGGGGTACCTGCTCTGACCTGCTGAGGCAATGTATGGTTTCTTAATGTCCAGGTTTGAGGACTTCAATGCATGGGTTCTGCTCCTCTCTTCCAGATCCTGGGGCTGGGTTTTGGGACTAGTGATGAAAACACAGGAGTCCCCACATACAACAGCAAATGGTGATTCTTTTTGTTTGCCCCCAGTACCTAACCCATCCCAGAGGGTTGCTTTGTTCTCCATCTTTGGCAGCACCCTGAAGACCCTCTTCACTTCTGAGCTTCAGGATTGGAAAGAAATGCTACAGATTCAACAGTCACTCAGGAACATGTTTAAAAGCACCTGTTACATTCAGAGCATATATTAAACACTGCAGGAGAGGTGCTCTAAATGTTTTTCACCTTCACCAATCAATGGGTCCACTCAGTTCTTCCTTACACAGTCTGAGGAATGGTCAGAGAAGAGAAAAAAACAGGGGAAAAGAAACTTTGTGCAGAGGCAAGAAATGAACGAAATGTGGAAAGGGTAGGAGAAATCCTGGGGTTGTTCAGCCTGGAGAAAGGAAAGTAGGGAAAGGGTGTTATTGAACCTGAGAAGTAGATCTAAATGTCTGGGGCAGTCTTATTCTGACAACTTTGGGCTGCCCCTGCTCCTCAGGCCTTGCCTGGATCCATTTTTAAGCTTTTTGCTTAAAGAGAATAGCAGTCTCTCTGGTCACAAACTTCTCCAGGCTCATTCTAAATCTACTGAAGATACGTTGGGAAAAGAATGTCCCTCCTTAAAGCTGAAATGTGTGATTCTTGCCATTCCCAAGAACTTATCAGTTGAATTTATTGGTAATTTTCTTGACCCAAAAGATAGCAAGATGTGTTTTTTAGATGATAGGTTAGTCCCATTCTTCCATGACAAAATCCCTTTGAGTTCCCTTCCTCCCCTTGAAAATATACCTTTAAACTCTAAATGTGTAGTTTTAGATCATTCTATAATCCTCTAACTCTGCCCTGGCCCCTAATTTTGGGCAGCTTCTGATGCCCCTGTTGGTCTAAAGAGACTTCAATCTCACACATGGCACCCTTTGAGTTTTACCTGATTCCAGTAACACAAGGACCTATTGTCATGAAGTAGGACCTGAACAAGAGCAAAAAAAGGTCTGGACTTAGCTGTTCTGTCGGCTTTTTAATTTTCCCGCTGCTGCCCCCTGCACTGGTCATAGCCTTGAAAATGGCTACAGTCACTGCTTTAGAAAGGTGAAGCTGCAGACTTGAATAAGGACATAGCCACAAAGGGAATGAATGGAAGAAAAGGTGCTTATTAAATGCCAAGCAAGTGCTATACTAACCACTGGGGATGCGTGGGGAAATAGATTTGACATATCTTATCCAGTAGCTGTGACAATATTGAATTGATTACGGTCTGAGAATTGAAAATCAGGGTCAGGGGAGGAATGGCAGTACCGAGGGTATAGCAGCAAAGTGAATGTCAAGGAAACAGATGAGGAATATTGTGAAGCATGACCAGAGCTGGCCTGGTTTGATATAGCAGCCATGTGGGAGGGGCCCCAGCACACAAGTTATAGACATGAAAGGGTTAAGTCCTCTAGGGGATGTTCTCTAATGTTACAAGCTAGAGTTATTAGGTAACAAGATCTGTTCTGGATCTGTCCTGGCTGGATTCATGTGGAGCATTGACCAATGAAGATAGCCCCTAGATTGGGAGTTCCAGAGATGAAAGGTTTAAGGGCTGCAGGGCATGATCTCTGGTCTGGGTGTTATGGCTGGAGAAGAGATAATCAATTTAATCATGATAAAGCATGGTTGCACATTGTAGGATGTGGGGTGATCCATGAGCCCATGAGCCAGGCAAGATTCTTTTGACAAGTGATGGTCTGCTCTCCCTGTTTGATGTTTCACTTTTCCCATATCCTCTATAATTCTTGGGAAGAGGCCTTTGGTTTCAGTCTGCTCCAATCACCTTTAGAGTTGTTGATTCCACATCACTTCAAACCCAGTCAACCCCTCCTAAAAGACTAAGGGATAAAAATAGGTTTGGGTTTCAGGGAAGGGGATAATTCAAGAATTCAAGAAGTCTTGGTCCCTTAAAACATTCCCTGGGCTCCCATATGCATGGTGTGTAATGCTAAATAACATGACATAGACAAGAATAACATATAGAAAGAAGAGACAGAAAACCAAACTATTATAATGTACAACCATTACTTATGTAAAGCCCTTTCCAGAGACTGGTGATATTTTGGAGAAAGAGATGGGACAAATACATTTATTTGCAGCTACTTCCATTTCTCAGGGGCTTCTGAGAGAATGATGGATTTCCTTGAGGGAGAAGAGACTTGACCTTGGGACTGAAGGGAGAGCCTGTGGTTAGAGAGGTGCTTGATGGTCAAGTAGGGGGAATGAGTGTACTTTCCAGTTTTATGATGGGGAGCCAATGGTGGGGAGTGATTGAGTCTTGCAAAGCTGTGCCAGGATTGAGAGGTGACATGGTGATCTAGGGAAGACACAATAGAGATGGGCTGGGGTAGAGGGGGTGTTGTTCTAGCCTAAAGGGCAAAGCTTTCCCCACCCTACCCCACTCCTTGTTTTCCACAGCTCCCCAAAAGAGAAAGCATTTTTGCTGTCTCAATGACTGACTAATTCCACTCCATTTGAGTATTGTGTGTCAAAGTGTTACCTTAATTCCTATGCTATTAAAAACCAGGGTTAATTGTTAAACTGTGTACCAGTGCTTAGATGTGGTGTTAAGGGAGGTAGACAGAGGTTTAAACTACTGTTCTGCCAGCACCTGTTGTGGTTTCATATGTATAGAGAAAAGGAAGATATATTGATTTATTTTAACAATTTCCCAAAGTAGAGAAATTATATCTTCACCGGAGGAACTGAAAACAAAAGAAAATTTCTAAAAAATGTAAATGTACAGAAAACTATACACAATGAAAACAGCAGTGTAAATGCAAAAACAATAACAATAAAGAATCAACACTGAATATTACATAATTATGTTGACCAAACTTGACCTTGAAGAACACATATAATGAATTGTTTCGATCCCTTCTTTACAAAGGTGGGAGACTATGGCTGTGGAATATGCATAGTATTAGACTTGGTTGATGCATTGGTCACCTTTGGCATTTGCTTTTTTTTCTCTTTTTCTTTTTATTCTTTGTTATAAAGGATGTTATAAAGAATTGTTATAAAGGATGAGCATAAAACCAGATCTCCTATGTCTGAAACAGCTGTGGATGAGATAGAGTTGACACTCTGCAGTGGTGCTACAATATCCCCAAGGTCAGAAAGAGATGTATCATGTATGGGCAAGACGATGGGCAAACATAAAGTTGTCTATATCTTAGTAGAGAGAGACTTGTCTAGACCCAAGTGAGGAAAAGCTTCCCTGGAAAAGAACTCCTTGTTGAGGAGCAAACATGAGAAACTTGGATTGACCAGTTGTTCAGTTTTTAGCATTATTATTTACACCTTGAAATTGGTAAATATTAAAAATCAAGGCTTGGTTTGCTGTTTTGTTGATTGTTTAGCCCTAAGTAAGTGATGGAGAAAATGTTGATAAATGCAGATTACATTTCAAGTGTGTCATGTGTATATCTCCCCCACCCCTGCTCAACCCACCAGAGAGTCAGCTGTTAAACATTTACCAGCATATTGGATATTGGGGAAATTTTCAGTAATGTAAAAATGAAAGACATAAATACAAATTTTCAAAACAAACATGATCAAAAATAATCCAAAACCAAAAAGAATTATTACAATGCTCTGTAAACATTGTAAAGTTGTGAGAAAAATCAGAGTCAGAGTCATCTGTTATTCTTGATTTCTCCTCACTTCTGGAACACAGTCTTATCATTCAGCTCTCAAAATTGTAGTCAAAGTCTCTCAAGAATCCTCATTTATTCACAATGTAAGTGTTAAGTTTAGTTCTCTCAGGGATTAAATTATTCTCTTTGGCCCTCACGGTCTCTTTCAAGTTATGTCAAGTAACTCTCCAGAATGATAGCTAAAACACTTTTATCTTCCCATAGGTTTTTCAAGAAATTCTCTTTATAGTATTTCTTTACAGCATAAGAATTAAAGAATTAAAACAGTTATATCTGAAAAGAAGTTTTCTTCATCCTTTTTTGTTGTTGTTCTGTCTTCTCACAGTTTCTCTCTAGGCATCCCAGTTCACTGTTTCTTCAGAATGACAGATAAAATTAATCTCTTTACAGATAATATCTCTTCATAGACTCCTCATAGATCAAAATTGAAACTTACATGTAACATGTTGTAACCTGTAGGTGATACATATATTGATTTCTCACTGTTCAAGATTTTTTTTTTTTGGAGGGCAATTGGGATTAAGTAACTTGCCCAAGGTCACACAGCTAGGTTTTTTTGTTTGTGTGTGTTAAGTGTCTGAGGCCAGATCCGAATTCAGGTCCTTCTGACTCCAGGGCCAGTGCTCAACTCACTGCGCCACCTAGCCGCCCCAGTGTTCAAGATTTTAAAGCCTCTGGATATAGTGGTGATACTATAGTCTTTGTGAGAGAGTTTGTTGAAAGTACTGTTAAAACAAAAACTAAAGAGGTGCTTGGTGGAAGCAACATATAAATGTGATGGTGAAAATTGAGAATGTGAAATACAACACAGTCCTGGACAATGTCAAGTTGTCATCATATTATCAAGCCTTTGATCAGAGATATGTGAGAAAAATAACTTTACAGACTATGAAAGGAGTAGGCTTGGTGGAAGGAGTGATAGAGAACTGGGATACATTAGAATTAGCTTGGAATTCCCTAAAGAATTTGTTGGTTTCAACAGAAAGTTAGATACCATGGTCTATCCAGATCCACCAAGGATCAGGAGTGTCAGTACTGATTGGAACCAATGCCATTCTATTCAAAATACTAGCAGGATACTGCAAACAACAAACCCATACTAATTCCTGAATGTTTTGACTATCCATTCAAACCATGTGAAAGGATACAGACAGACAGAAGTAAGTGGTAACGTGCTTATCATGAGAGAACTAACATCTCAATTTCAGAGGTAGATTTGGAGAAATTTGGCTTTGGGGATTCTCCAGCTCCAGAAGAATAACACAGTCAATTGGAACAGGAGCTCAGCAAAAGGACAGGTATCAATCTCACTTTGTGAGTGGGATGTGAGATGTTTCTGAGAAGCACCCACAGAATACAACTCATGGACACTCAACTATTCCAGGAACTATCCATAAAGATTCTTTCATGATTATGGAAGATGTCAGAATACATCTTAAAGGACTATTGGAACTTTCAGGAGCCACAATGGTGGAATAAGCAGGAAATTACCTGAACTCTCCCAAATTTACTTCCCAACAATTACACCTCAAAATGAATTTGAGAATGACAGAACCAACAAAAAGATGGGGTGAAACAATTTGTAAGCCCAAGACAACTTGGAAGGTTGGCAGAAAATGTCTGTCTCACTCAGGTAAAAAGTGAGCACAGTCTAGGGCAGGCAGTTTCCCAGCAAGCCAACAATAGACTCTGTCTCAGCAAGCCAGTGGCAGGCTCTAAGCTTAAGGGTCAGTAACTGAGGTGGCCCCCAGTGCAGCAGCAGATGAATGGTCAGCACCACTCCACTGTGGCCTCAGTCCCCTGCTCCCTTCCTAGTCCCAGGTGGTACCAGGCTGTGACTCCAGAAAAGTGCCAGGTGACCCTCCACTGACCCCCTCATAGCACTAGACTCCTCCAATGAGGCTTCAGTACAACATCAGGCCCTCCAAGGGAGCCCTGGTGCAGCAGCAGGTGAGCACTCCCTCCCTCCCATGACCCTGGAGTAATACCAGGCTCTTGGTAGGCCCCAGTATAGGCCCCTTCCCCATCTATGGTCCTGGTGCAGTGCCAGATGAGTGGCAGCCAGAACTTACATGGCATCTGATTAACATCAGGCCTATGGCCCAAAGCACAAGAGCCTTGGGACAATGCCCCATAGGATCAGTTTTAAAAGTAATGAAATAGATTAGAAAAAAATGAGCACAAACAAAAAACAAACAAGAACCTGACCATAGAAAGTTATTATGGTGACAGGGAAGATCAAAAAGCAAATTCAGAAGAGGACAGCAATGTCAAAATGCCCATATTCAAAGCCTCAAAGAAAAATGTGAATTGGCTTCAGGCCCAAAACAAACTCCTGGAAGAACTCACAAAGGAGTTTAAAAATCAAACAAGAGAAGTAGAAGAAAATTGAGAAAAGAAATTACAATTATGCAAGAGAATCATGAAAAAAGAGTCAATAGCTTGACTCTTTATGTCAAGAAAGCATAAAAAAGGGGGCGGAGCCAAGATGGCAGAGTAGAAACAGCACCTCCAAGGCTCTCTTCCCCCAGATTACCTCCAAACTATGCAAAAGGGGACTCTGAACAACTTCTGGAGCCCCAGCACACAAAAGCTCACCGAGGAAATTCATTCCTTCAGAGTTAGACTGGAGCAAATGGAAGCTAGTGACTTTATGAGAAATCAAGATGCTGTTAAGCAGATCCAAACAAATGAAAGAATAGAAGGCAATGTGAAATATCTCATGGGAAAAACCACTGGAAAATCTCATGGGAAATATCTCATGGGAAAAACCACTGGAAAATAGATCCAGGAGAGATAATTTAAAAGTTATTGGACTACCTGAAAGCCATGATCAAAGAAAGAACCTAGAAATAACCCTTCAAGAAATTCTCAAGGAAAATTGCCCTGATGTTTTAGATCCAGAGGGCAAAATAGAGGTTGAAAGAATCCACAGATCAACTCCTGAAAAAGATTCCAAAAAGAAAACTCCCAGGAATATTATAGCCAGGTTCCAGAATCCCCAGATCAAGGAGAAAATACTCCAAGCAGCCAGGAAGAAACAATTTCAATATTGTGGAAACACAATCAGAATAGCCCAGGACCTGGCAGCTTCTACACTGAGGGACTGAAGGGCATAGAATATGATATTCCAGAGGGCAAAAGAGCTGGGACTGAACCCAAGGGTCGCCTACCCAGCAAAACTGAGTATTTTGTTTCAGGGGAAAATATGGTCATTCAGTGGAATAGAGGACTTTCAAGCATTCTTGAGGAAAAAACCAGAGTTGAATAAAAAATTTGACATCCAGACACAAGAAGCAAGAGATACCTGAGAAGGTAATCAGGGAAAAGAAATCAAAAGGAACTTATCAAAGTTGAACTATTTACATTCCTATATGGAAAAACAATAACCGTGACTGATGAAACTTTTCTCAGTATGAAAATAATGGAAGAAGGGTATATGGTCACATGAATACATATATGTTTACAGTTATACATGGATAGAGGGCATAGGTTGAATTTGTTGGGAAGGGATGATACCTAAGGGGTGAAATTATGAGGTGAGAGAGGAAAATGGCAAGAGGAGATGGGGAGAGACAGGGTAGGGTAAACTATCTCATGTAGAAGAAGCAAGGGGAAGTGGCTGCAGAGGAGGGGAAGAATAGGAAGGCAAAAAGGCAAAACCACATTCTCATTGAATTTGGTTCAGGGAGAGAATGACATACATACTAAATGGGATATCTCAACCTGCAGCAGAATAGGGGAAGGGGGATGAGAGGAGGGATGATGGATGGGAGGGCATCCTTGGGGGGAGGGGAGGTTGGAAGCACCCACTATAGAAGAGGGACAGGATCATGTAGGGAATGGAACAGGTGGGGGGTGGGATGAGTGGGAGGGAATTATAAGCAGCCTTGTACAATATATCTACTATGGTAATATTTTGCATAGTTATACATGTACAACACATACTGAATTACTTATCTTCCCAGAGGGAATGGGTGACAAGGGAGGAAGGGAATGGATCTGAAATTTGAGGTCTTAAGATTAAATGTTTCAAATATATATAAACACTATTATCAATACACTTTTGCATGTAATTGGGAAATAAGATGTGCAGGCATCAGGGCACAGAGATTCACCTTGCTCTAATGGAAAAGTCAAAGGGGGTAAGGGAGAAGATATGGGAGAGAACAGGATGGAGGAAGCGATATCTTGTGGGACTGCTATTCTGGGAGGGTGGGTAGGGGAAAAACAGGGAAAAAAATTGTAACTCAAAATCTGGCAGAAATGAATGATGTAAAACAGGAGTTAATACAGCATTAGTTTAGATAAAAAAAAGAAAGCACAAAAAAAAGGAAAACTGAATAAACATTTACTGAAGAAAACAACTCCTTAAGAAATAAATTTACTGAAGAAAACAACTCCTTAAGAAATAAATAAAGGAAAAAGAGGTAAAAAAGCTAACTGAAGAAAATAACTCCTTAAAAATTGGAAGTGGACAATTTAAATCTAATGATTCCATGAGACATTAAGAATCAATTAAACAGGCCCCCAGCACCCACAGAACGACACAGAGAAGCTAACCTCCTGCTGAGGACAGCCCAGCAGCCCTACAGGAAGGACCAGTGCAGCGGTCTGGGAGCCGGCAGCGTAGTGTGCAGAGCACGGGGAGCTGAGCACAGGTCTGCCTGAGTTGCGGTTTTAGCCCCAGGGCGGCAGGGCCAGCAGCTGGCTGGAGGGACCCCAGAACACCAGCAGCTGTGGCGATTCCAGAATTATCAACATAGACATGCCTAGGACAAAGTGAGAGGTTAGTGCCCTATGGACTTTGGGACCTGTATTTGGGGAATGCGTCAGCTCCCTCCCCTGGGGGCTAGAAGCCACTGAGGAGACATGCCATTTTGTAGTTTTCAGAGGCAGCTCCGGCTCCTGGCCTGCAAACTGTAGGGAGATCCAGCGATCAGTCTTGGGGGGGTAATCGCTCTTGCTTTAACCTCCCTGGATCTGGATTGTGACCTGGGGTGGAGGTTGTGGGTGGGTTTCCAGCTTGCCAGAAATGGAAGTTGCCCCCACACACACGTTTGGGATGAAAATTCCCCTATCTGGCGGCAAAGACATACTGTGGCAACAAGCCCAAAAGTCAAGTAATTAAGTGGCAACATGCCAAGGCAAAGGAAACAAATTAAACAGAAAAATGCAACCCTAGACTCCTACTTTGTGGGCAAAGAGGGTTGAAGCATAGGGGAAGAGGACTGTGAGGTCAGAAGTCCTGCTCCAAGAGCCCCAGGGGAAAACATGAGCGGGTTGCAGGCCATAGAGGACCTTAAGAAGGACTTTAAAAATCAAATAAGAGAAGTGGAGGAAAAATTGGAAAGGGAAATGGGAAGGATGCAGGAAAAGTATGAAATGAGGGTCAACAGCCTGACTGAGGAAAACAACACCTTAAAAAATAGACTAACTCAAATGGCAAAGGAGGCCTAAAAGGGCAATGAGGAGAAGAATGCCTTATAAAGTCGAATTTGCCAGATGGAAAAAGAATCTCAAAAGTTCACTGAGGAGATTCATTCCTTCAGAGTTAGACTGGAGCAAATGGAAGCTAATGACTTTATGAGAAATCAAGATGCTGTTAAGCAGATCCAAACAAATGAAAGATTAGAAGGCAA